>JARQOD010000004.1:450154940-450350770 GCA_033576555.1 Oophaga sylvatica | reverse complement strand
CCTAGAAAGTTCCATTGGGGGTCAAATTTCCAAAAATGGGGTCACTTTTGGGGGGTTTCCACTTTTTAAGGCACATGGGGTCTCTCCAAATCACATGACCCCGCAGACCTTTCCATCAAGTCTCAATCCAAAACGCACTATTTTCCTTCCGAGCCCCGACTGTGCATATACAGTAGTTTTCAACCACATATTGGGTATCAGCGTACTCAGGACAAATTGGACAACAACTTTTGGGGTCCAATTTCTCCTGTTACCATTGGGAAAAAAAAAAGTTGGGGACTAAAAGATCATATTTTGGAAAAAATATGATTTTTTTATTTTCATGCTCAGGCTTATAAACTTTAGGAAACACCTGGGGGTTCAAAGATCTCACCACACATCTAGATAAGTTCCTTATTTTTTCACGGGTTTTCACGTTTAGGCAGATCAGGAGCTCTCTAAACACGACATGGCGTCCAGCCAATTCTGCGTTGAAAAAGTCAAACGGCGCCCCTTTCCCCTTCCAAGCTCTGCCTGCACCCAAACAGTGGTTTACCCCCACACATGGGTATCAGCATACTCAGGACAAATTGCACTATAACTTTGGAGTCTTGTTCCCCTTTGGAAAATAAAAAATTGGGTGAAAAGATCATTTTTGTGAAAAAAATATGATATTTTAATTTATTTTTAAAAACTTGGTGAAGCACTTGGGGGTTAAAATTTGCTCATCACAGATCTAGATAATTCCATAGGGGTCTAGTTTACAAAATGGGGTCACTTGTGGGGGGTTCCACTTTTTGGGCACATCAGTGCTCCCCAAAATGCAACAGGTGTCCATCTCAATTCCACCAATTTGGCTGGAAAAAGTGAAATGGTGCTCCTTCCATTCCGAGCTCTGCCGTGCGTCCAAACAGGGGTTTTCCCCCCCAAATAAGGGTATCACGTACTCAGGAAAAATTGGAAAAACAACTTTTGTGGTCCAATTTCTCCTGTTCCCCTTGGTAAAAAAAAAAAAATTGGTGACTAATTAAATTTTAAATTTTTGTGGAAAAAAATAGATTTTTATTTTCATCCCGGGCATTATAAACTTTTACCCCAAGTTTCTCACTACAGATCTAGAAAATTCCCTTTGGGGGTCTATTTCCAAAATGGGGTCACTTGTGGGGGATTTCCACTGTTTAGGCTCATCTGGGGTACTGCAAATGGAACATGACCAACATCAACATCTGAATTCCAAAACGTTATTACTTCCTTTCCAAGCCCTGCCGTGCGCCCAAACAGTTCCCCCCCCCACATATGGGGTATCAGCATACTCAGGACAAATTGGACAACTTGAAAAATCAAAAATTTGGGACTAAAAAATCATTTTTGTGGAAAATTGTTTTCTTTTTTTTCACACCCAGGCATTATAAACTTTTGTGAAACACTTGGGGGTTCAAAGTGCTCACAACAGATCTAGATAAGTTCCATAGGGGGTCTAGTTTCCAAAATGGTGTCACTTGTGGGATTCCACTGTTTAGGCGCATCAGAGGCTCTCCAAACGCGACATGGCATCCAATCTCAATTACAGCCAATTTTAGTTTGAAAAAGTCAAACGGCGCTACTTCCTTTACGAGCTCTGCCTTGTGCCCAAACAGTGGTTTTCCCCCACATATGGAGTATTGGGGTACTCAGGAGAAATTGCACAACAACGTTATCTGTCCATTTTCTCCTTTTATCCTTGTGAAAATAAAAAAAGTTCGTAAAAGATCATTTTTGTGACTAAAAAGTTAAATATTCATTTTTTCCTTCCACGTTGCATCAGCTACTGTGAAGCACCTGAAGGGTTAATAAACTTCTTGAATGTGGTTTTGAGTACCTTGAGGGGTGCAGTTTTTAGAATGATGTCACTTTTGGGAATTTTCTGCCATATAGACCCCTCAAAGTGACTTCAAATGTGAGGTTGTCCCTAAAAAAAATGGCTTTGTAAATTTTGTTGTAAAAATGAGAAATCACTGGTCAACTTTTAACCCTTATAATTTCCTAACAAAAAAAAATTTTGGTTCCAAAATTGTGATGATGTAAAGTAGACATGTGGAAAATGTTATTTCTTAACTATTTTGTGTGACATATTTCTCTGTTTTAAGGGAATAAAAATTCAAAGTTTAAAAATTGCAAAATTTGCAAAATTTTCGCCAAATTTGCATTTTTTTTCAAAAATAAACGCAAGTTATATCAAAGAAATTTTACCACTAACGTGAATTACAATATGTCATGAGAAAACAAACTCAGAATCGCGAAGATCCGTTGAAGCGTTCCAGAGTTATAGCCTCATAAAAAGACAGTGGTCAGAATTGTAAAAATTGGCCCGGTCATTAACGTGCAAACCACCCTTGGGGGTTAAGGGGTTAAATTAGGGATAGAGTAGTGTTCAAAATAATAGTAGTGTGTTCAAGAACATGACTTAATCAGACAATCTTTATACTAGTTTTTATTTCCATGCATTGGGAACATTGCACACTGTTTTCTAATTCAAAACATGAAGAGTATTGTGTATAACTTTTAACTACTTTACAGAAAATGACAAAAATGGACATTGGGCTGTTATTAAAAAAATAGCAGTGTCTGCATTTGTCTTTACAAACTCACAATATGTTCTTTTTTGGTGGCTTCCTGTGAATCACTAACCTAATACTTAGCTGTATACCCACAGTTTTTTATAACTGCTTCACATCTATGTTGTATGGAGTCAACCAACTTCTGGCATCTGTCTATTGTTATTGCAGCCCAGGATGCTTGAACTACATCCCACAGTATTTTGGCATTTGTTGTCTTTGCCTCAGAAACAGCATTTTTACTGTCACCCCACAAGTGTTCTATTGGATTTAGGTCCAGGGATTGGGCTGGCCACTCCATTTTGTTGGACAGGAACCAAGATTTTTCTTGTTTACTTGTGTGTTTAGGGTCGTTGTCTTGTTGAAACGCCTATTTCAAGGGTATATCCTCTTCAGCGTAAGGCAACATGACCTCTTCAAGTAATTTAATGTATGCAAACAGGTCCATGATCCCTGGTATGCGGAAAATAGGTCCAGCACCATAGTAAGAGAAACATGCCCATATCATGATGCTTGCACCACCATGCTTCACTGTCTTCAGAGTGTACTATGGCTTGATTACAGAGTATGGGGTCATCTGACAAATTATCCACGGCCTTTGGATCCAAAAAGAACTATTTTACTTTCATCAGTCCACAAAATGTTTCATCATTTCTCTTTAGGCCAGTTGATGTGTTCTTTGGCAAATTGTATTTGCTTCAGCACATCTTTTGCTTAACAGTGGGACTTTGTGGGGACTTCTTGTTAAGAGATTAGCTTCACACAGGCGCTTCTGTCACAGTACTCACAGGTAACTTGAGACTGTCTTTGATCATCCTGGAGCTGATCACTGGCTGAACCTTTGCCATTCTGGCTATTCTTCCATCCATTCGAATGGTAGTATTCCATATTCTTCCACCTGTCTCTGGTTTGGCTTTCCATTTTAAAGAACTGGAGCTAATGTTAGCTGATCAGCCTATCATTGTCTGCACTTCTTTATAAGTTATAAGTTTTAACCTATCCAATCAACTTTTTAATCAAAGTATGCTGTTCTTCTGAACAATGTCTTGAACAACCCATATTTCTCAGGCTTTCAAGGAGAAATGCATGTACAACATGTCCTGGCTTCACATTTAAACAAGGGCCACCTGATTCACACCTGTTTCTTCACAGAATGATTGACCTCACTAATTGAACTCCACACTGCTAATATTTTGAACGGATGTGTTTCTATTAATTATTCTAAGGCCAGGATCATACATGCGAGAAACACGGACGAGTCTCGCATGTTAATTCCCGAAATTGCCACCTGCACTCAGGAGCGTTCGGCTGCATGAATTTCTACACCGGGAATTAACATGCGAGACTCGTCCGTGTTTCTCGCATGTGTGATCCCGGCCTAACACACAGACTCAAAAACATGCAGATCATGAATGAGGAGTCTGTTGGTTTTCTTAGAATCTACTGCACAAACTAGTGTGAATGTAAACAAAGCCTAACTAACTCAATGCACTGTAAATGTGTGAAAGTAAACAATGCCTAACAAACACAATGCTGTCACTCTGCAGCTTTTTTATTGTCAAGTGATCAAGTTTTGCAAAAACGGAACATGTGAACTAGCCTAAGAGGTAAAGTTTTCAGAATTATCCCAATATTGCATGTAATAGATTATATTCTTTTTGATTGCATCAAGAATGGCCACAGATCTTCTTTCTATTGGATATCCTCTGAGAAGGTGGTACAAGAACTGGAGTTGAGAAAAGTTCTTATGTCATTCATGAAAATAAAGTTGACAATTTCCATCAGTGTGCTGGATCAGATTTTCAAGCGTGGCAGTTTTTACCATGTGTTTTTCTCATATGCAAAAAAAATCCAAGCTTTTCCTAACCATTAATGGTAAATATGGGGCAGCACCTGCATGACACTCAGATGGTATTGACCATTTTTTCATACACATATTGATTTGAATGGGCTTGTTTAACCTGTCACTCAAAAAGCGTGAGTGATGGTTGACAGGTCTTTTTTTGGGGGGATGCATGTACATGTGAACAGCTCCATAGACTCTAATGTTTACTTGTTCAGTGAAAAGCACTAAGAGAACACAATCCAGAAAAACTGACACCTGATTGAGGTATAAGGGAGATAAGGACCCTCAAGAATCTTCGGCCTGCCAAACTAGATTTTGCTTCAGAAGTCCCTAACAAAGAGGAATCCCATCCAAGCCAATCATTTGATACTGTATGTAGGGTCTGTGCACCTACAGCAAAATAGTCAGTGTTGATATAAATATGAACTGACTTGTTAAATTGGGTGAGATAAATGAATGCTCAATTAGGTTATGTTCATACCTTGCATTTTTGCTGCATTTTTTATGCAAATTAAAAGCTTCGTTTTACAGTAACAGCAAAAGTTATGAGAATTCAGAAATCTCATGCACACACATTGTTTTTTCCTGGCCGAATTAAAAAACTGATGCTTTGTTGCAAACTGCAGAATGTCACTACTATCAGTGTTTTTGCAGCTTTTTTTCACCCATAGAAAGTAATGAGTAAGTGCAAAAAAGCAGCAGAAATGCAAAAAAAAAAATGCCATTTTTGGTGTGTATTTAGATAAAAAAGCAGGTACAGCAAGATGCTTAACACATTTATTTTTTGTGATTTTCTCAAGTTTAAACCAAAATGTCTTGGTCTCCTCACCTGAGAATGACAGATAAGAAAAGTACAGTGATATGTGTGAAAGGAAACATTGCCTGATCAATGTGTGAATTGAACAACGCCTGAACAACTCAATAGCCCTGACCAATATGTCAAAGTAAACAGTGTCCAACCTACGAAATGTACTGCTAATGTCTTAGGTAAACTATGCCAGACCAATTCAACTCCCCACACTGTTTTTACATGAACTTTTTAGTTCAGAATCGTCACTATTTTTTCAAACATAAAATATTTTTCAACTAAATAATTTAATCAAATCACCCTTTGTTCCAAAAATGCTTTAATGCTTTCATATGCATATTACATGGGTGGCCTAACACCTTGCATTGTTCATGCTTCTATGGTGGAAGCAAAGCTAAACTTTGAGATTCTGAAAAAGTTTTTAGTTGTAGCATGTAGCAGAATCCCGCCCACACCAGGCTCTGTATGACCACATGCACACCAGGCTCTGTATGACCACATGCACACCAGGCTCTGTATGACCACATGCACACCAGGCTCTGTATGACCACATGCACACCAGGCTCTGTATGACCACATGCACACCAGGCTCTGTATGACCACATGCACACCTTCCACCACGGCTCTGTATGACCCCATGACCACACCGCTCTGTATGCCCACCCACAGCACAGCTTTCTATGTGCATTATATATTGACCTTCAGATGCTTATGAGAGGAGGGGGGTGGTTGGTCAATCATTCACGTGAGCTGTAGTCCAGACAGTGATAATCTTCTGGTGATGAAACCTTCATAGTAAGTAAACAACAGTACACAGCCTAATAAATGACACATTGCTGAATTCTGTGTTTCAGCCTCTATCTCTATCTCCTGTTGTCTTTATATTACATAGCAAAACGTGCTGACAGATTCTCTTTAATGCCTACGTGTGCAGCTCTCTAGAGGATCATAAACCAAACACTGATGGGTAGAGCCCCCCCCTTTCCTGATCCTTTCATCTCTTTTTATGGAACAAATCAGGAACCAAGTTAAGGGTGAACAATTCTTAAAAGTGTTCTCTAGTTGTAACAGTTTATATATATTTTCTGATCCCTAACTCAGGGCCTCATAACCCACCTCAAAACTTGCATTTTGATATTCCATTTATCTGTTCTGTTTTTACGAAGAGACAAATGGAAATACTGTAAAAAAAAAAATCTGTTGCCTATTTAATGCAAATAAAAGCAGAGGGATCTGACTGGCATCAGTTATGTGTCCATTTTTAGAAGAAAATAAAAAGTACATCATGCAGAATGTATTTTTCCGTTGCAAAAATGGACACATTAGGGAACACAGAAGGACTCCATAGTAATTAATGGGTCTACTCTGCTTTTGTTGGTATCAGTTATATAACACTTTTTTTTAGTTAAATTCCATTTGTAAGTTCCTAAAAATGAATCAGAAAATTATGTTTTTCTGTCACGATTGTCCAAGATCAAAGCAAAACTACTGCAGCAGAAAGACAAACGGCGGCATCAAATGTATGAGTGATTCATGTCGTTTGATAAATCTGGTGCCCCTTCATACTATCTGGTCTAAGACCACGATTCATCAAGACTTATGGTTTGTCGTCCAGTCTTGATGAAGGGTTCGCTATAGTCAGATGCACCAAATTTGTAACTTCTGTGGCGTAAATGCTGAATTTTTCATACAATCATAAAATCATATATTAGAGTTTGAAGGGACCTCCAGGGTCATCGTGTCTAACCCCCTGCTCAATGCAGGATTCACTAAACCATCTCAGACAGATATCTGTCCAGCCTCTGTTTGAAGACTTCCATAGAAGGAAAACTCACCACCTCTCGTGGCAGCCTGTTCCACTCATTGATCACTCTCACTGTCAAAAAGATTTTTCTAAGATCTAATCTGTATCTTCTCCCTTTCTGTTCATTCCATTACTTCTTGTGCTTTTATGTGCAAATGAGAATAATGATCCCTCTACACTGTGACATGCCTTCAGATATTTGCAGATAGATATTAAGTCTCCGCTTAGCCTTTTTTGCAAGCTAAACATTCCCTGATCTTTAACAGTTCCTTGTAGGACATAGTTTGCAGTCTGCTCACCATCCTGGTAGCTCTTCTCTGAACTTGCTCCAGTTTTTCAATGTCTTTTTTAAAATGTGGTGCTCAGAACTGTGCTTAGTGGCACACCCCAAAGCTACCCTCTACCTTCTTAAAAATCAGGCAGGACTGGCTGGGATTGGTGTAAAAAAAACAAAAGTCATAAGTGCAACTGGGAGTTGCACTAAAGTTTTGTGATATTTTAAGCAGTTTTACATAGGAAAACTGGAAAAAACTGCTTGATGAATTGAAACCAAGGTTTACACCACCTTTAAGTTGGCTTACACAGAACCAATAAGTTATCCCAAATTTCAGCCCACGAGATCACAATGTAGGCCATACGCCTTATCAACAAACCTTACCCTTTCTGGTACTGCATTTTGGCACAAACTAAACCAGAATTCTGGTACAAAAAGCAATAAATCAACCATATTATTTCAATACTATGCTTTCCCGCTCTGGAGTGAACATTACACACCTCACATGTCCCTGTCTAACCCCGTCCATCTGCCATGCAGCTGATAATCACAAAATCATATAAGATTACGCAGCGTGTCGTGTGTTCGAGCTTTGTGATGTGTGTGCTCCAATGATATTATGTCCCCAAAACTTGGTGAACATTTCCAGCAGTGAAACATTTAATATCTGTCAAATGAGCAAAGGGAGCTGAACAGCGCTGATTATGAGAGGCCATTCTAAAAGTTGACCTATTTACTTTAACTCCATTGATTCAGACTTCCCAGATTTCCATTTCAAAAGGAAAGATCATTAAGCCAAAGAGACGTGCATTGATTTTCAAATGCTCCTTTAAGTTACTGAGCTGACTGAGCTTTATAATATCCTTAACCCTTCTGCTGCCACATGTGCATTGTACAGCAGATTAGGAGGCGATTCTGGGCCCATTACAAGCCTCCAGCCCAAATCTCTCAATAACAATGACAGCGTTCTTCTGCCAAAGCAACCAACAAAGCCATTTGAGGTTTTAACAAATTAACCTGACTGACAGGGATTATCCTTAAGCCACTGATTTACTGTATTGCTAGGCTGACTTCTAAAATGCAAACGCTCAAAATTGGATCAACCTGTCTCACGGCTTCCTCTTATGTCATACTCCTGAACGCAGCAGGCAATGTCTTTTTACTTTACAGATGTTTGGGAGAAATGATATGTTGACTCGTATGTATAAATTTATATATTCCTAATACAACAAAGCACAAAGCTTATTTTTGCAAACAGACAAGACACATTTAACCAGTTAGTCCAGAGTCTGTTCCAGATGTTGAGGTGAAAACAGGCTGAGGACAGTAGATTGTCTTCTACTCTCGAGATGTTCAATTCATAGCTGTATCTTTGGCGTATGCACTTGTGAAAGCTCCTAGCACATGGCAAGCATATTTATAGGACTCCTTTCACCTCTATTCAAATGTGTCTTTTTGTCATCCTTTGGATCAGTACTTCAGACCAACTATGTCAGTATAACTTTCAGAGAATCGTAGCTGATCATACGTTTCCCACATAAACAGTATATTGCACAGTATACCTTTTTAATTTTTTTTTAACATAGGAGTCTATTGGCAGTGGCCAGTGGCATATGTTGGAGCCACCTTTGAAATGTGGTGAAATCTTCAAACTGTATATGTACAACGGAAAACTTAAACATAACGTGAGTAGGATGAACGGATCGATTCACAGAACTCCAGTTCAGCATCCAGGTAAGTGGCACCTTGCAGCTAGACGAAAGGACTGCGAATCTCTTACCTTCCACCATCACTGGCGCAGCTTTTGATTAGTGTCATGTCACACAGATAATGTCAATCCAGCCAAGACTAATCCAAAGTCACGCCAGGAAAGCGGGAAAGTAAGAGATTCTCAGGTGTGCTGTCTAGCTGAGAGGTGTCACAGACATTGACGCCAGACCGGAGTCCTGCGAATCGATCTGCTCATCTCTAAGGCCACATTCAGACATCTGTTTTTTTGCATACAAGTGATATCCGTATTTTTCACAGATAGCACTCATACCTGTGATAGTCTAAAGGGCCAGTCACACGTCTAATTTTGATCCGAGTGGCAGATTGGATTAGGCAACGTAAGTGTTATGTTTTGGTAGCTGAGGAGAGCAGGCAAAAACGGCAGTACACCAGAGAGGTTGGAATCTACTGGATTGCAGTACCCTGACTAACCACAACTAAAGGCAGCCGAGGAGCGTTCCTACGTTGGTCCTAGACGCCTCGTCACAGCCTGAGAGGTTAACTACACCTAAAGATAGAAAGAGGAAAGCTATCTGCCCCGGAGCAGATCCCCAAAGAACATAGGAAGCCCCCAAACATGTAATGGCGGTTAGACAAGAGGAAATACAGACACAGACAGAAAATAGTATGAGCAAACGTTGGGGCCCAATCTGCCTAGACAGAAAAAGGATAGGAAGGATACTTACTGCAATCCAAAAAAACCCTAAAAAAAACCAACGCTACTAATTACAAAAAAACCTGAGATCACACGACCTCTACCACATAAATTAGTTCTCTGGTGTAACAAAACTAAGCCGCAGCCACTGAAAAAACTGGAAAAGGCAAATGAACAAATAACAGTGGCTCCAGAGGAACTGAGAGGAGCCCAAGCCCCCCGGGGAGGGGGACCTGGCTAACTTCACAGAAATGCAGAGAAATATGCAAATGGTAAGCACAAAAACAAAAAACAGAAAATATCTTATCTGAGAGCAGGAGAAGAGGCAAGACTCAGCAAGCTTCCAAGTGAACCAGGAAACAAAGTTGAGACAAGAACAATTGATCACCGGCAACCATGATGGGAGGAAACCTCCCTTATATAAGACCAGTCTGTGATTCCTGATTGCCAATCCTCATTGAATGGTTCAGAACTGTTTGTAACCACCAGAGGGAGATTCTGCTCAGAATTCATTTCTAAAACATTCACAACAGTAAGTCTGTGGGTTTGTGAGAAACTCGGACTGCACTTGTATGACATGGACTGTGATGAAGAAGAAGATGGAGAAACTTTTTTTTCTCCATATACCATAAATACTGATGATATTTGGTCCACAATCTGATCAAAGTCTGGTCAAAAAATCTGTCCGTTATTCTCCCACGTGGAGAAAAACAGACTAAATGAGCCCTTTATGAAAGCAAACCCTTTGATAGAACTTCTACACAACTACTTATTATGCTCCATGTGGATAACAGGAAGCAATTTTTGCAGATTTTGTTTCTCATTCTTATTTTCAAATTTTGCAATATTCAAAGCCTCAGATTAAGCTGATTCCTACTGTTCTGTAGACATCACTTTTCAAAAGTTTTTTTTTATTATTACAGGAAGGATTACATGACAGGTAAAACCTACAGTATATATAGATATCACAGGATCCATCATACACAATATGTAATGCCCACAGTGTGAGGGGTGGTTGAAGATTCCCACTCCACACCTGCTTACCTGTGTAAACATAAAAGATGTTCTTGGTGTTTCAGACACTAGATGGCAGCGGATTGCAGATTCATAGGACTGTCACCTGTATGTCAGTTGGCACACAGCGAGATAACCAGTTTGAGACGCCCCCAACGACAGCTGGAAAACTGAAGGATGACTGAGAGTTTCAGGCGGCCATCTTGGAGTGCAGTTAGTAAGAGACAGATGTGACAGGAGAGTTAAGAAGAATGGGGGTGTGCAATGTGCTAGGAGCTGGTCAGATTACAGAGGAAAGGTACAACTGCTCCTGAGATTCCTGTCAGAGAAGAAGAATCACATTGGGGAGATGACTATTGTTGGATACAGAGCTAGATTCCACCCAAAGCATCGGCTGTGACAACAATGGCCTTCTGTGCACCAGATGACAAGCCCAGGATCCACTCCACAGTCTCCCAGCTAAACGGCCACTCAGACGAATAGACAGCCACTTCTGTGTTCAATTAATGGCAGGTAAGTCCTGAGCTCAGGCCACACCACTGGGATCCCGGTGGGTGTATGCACACAGACTTTAAGAGAATCTGGCGCCAAACCTAAATTCTCAGAGACATTGTTTGCTAAGAGGGCTGTGTGACCCTTAGCTAGATCCTCCACTCAATGGCTGAGCTTGTGTATAGATAGCATAACAGAATTATAATTCTAGAGAATTGATAAGTTTGTGAATCTCTGCGCTGCACCGCTGCAGGAGCCGCCTGTTGCACTCATCTAATTACACCCTTGCTCTGGGTAACTCCCAGTTACTGCATTAAGCAGAACCACAGGTCAGGCAAATTATAGTGAACCCAATATAGCATACTGGGCCTATCGATTGAGCAGCACATGGGTCCTAGCTGATCCAGGCTAGGTGTACAGTTAGGTCCATATATATTTGGACAGAGACATTTAAGTAATTTTGGTTCTAGACATTATCACAATGAATTTTAAACAAAACAATTCAGATGCAGTTGAAGTTCAGACTTTCAGCTTTCATTTGAGGGTATCCACATTAAAATGGGATGAAGGGTTTAGGAGTTTCAGCTCCTTAACATGTGCCACCCTGTTTTTAAAGGGACCAAAAGTAATTTGACAATTGACCCAAGGCTATTTCATGGACAGGTGTGGGCAATCCCTTCATTATGTCATTCTCAATTAAGCAGATAAAAGGGCTGGAGTTGATTTGAGGTGTGGTGTTTGCATTTGGAAGGTTTTGCTGTGAAGGAAACATGTGGTCAAAGGAGCTCTCCATGCAGGTGAAAGACGCCATCCTTAAGCAGCAAAAACAAAAAAACCCATCCGAGAAATTGCTACGACATTAGGAGTGGCAAAATCTACAGTTTGGTACATCCTGAGAAAGAAAGTAAGCACTGGTGAACTCATCAATGCAAAAAGACCTGGGCGCCCACAGAAGACAACAGTGGTGGATGATCGCAGAATACTCTCCATGGTGAAGAGAAACCCCTTCACAACAGCCAACCAAGTGTTTAACACTCTCCAGGAGGTAGGCGTATCAATATCCAAATCTACCATAAAGAGAAGACTGCATGAAAGCATCAAGAATAAAAAGGCTAGGCTGGACTTTGCTAAAAAAAACATCTAAAAAAGCCAGCACAGTTCTGGAAGAACATTCTTTGGACAGATGAAACCAAGATCAACCTCTACCAGAATGATGGAAAGAGAAAAGTATGGCAAAGGCATGGTACAGTGTTATGTTTTGGCAGCTGAGGAGAGCAGGCAAAAACGGCAATACACCAGAGAGGTTGGAATCTACTGGATTGCAGTACCCTGACTAACCACCACAACTAAAGGCAGCCATGGAGCGTTCCTACGTTGGTCCTAGACGCCTCGTCACAGCCTGAGAGGTTAACTACACCTAAAGATAGAAAGAGGAAAGCTATCTGCCCCGGAGCAGATCGCCAAAGAACATAGGAAGCCCCCAAACATGTAATGGCGGTTAGACAAGAGGAAATACAGACACAGACAGAAAATAGTATGAGCAAACGTTGGGGCCCAATCTGCCTAGACAGAAAAGGATAGGAAGGATACTTACTGCAATCCAAAAAAACCCTAAAAAAAGCCAACGCTACTAATTGCAAAAACACCTGAGATCACACGACCTCTACCACCTAAATTAGTTCTCTGGTGTAACAAAACTAAGCCGCAGCCACTGAAAAAACTGGAAAAGGCAAATGAACAAATAACAGTGGCTCCAGAGGAACTGAGAGGAGCCAAAGCCCCCCGGGGAGGGGAACCTGGCTAACTTCACAGAAATGCAGAGAAATATGAAAATGGTAAGCACAAAAACAAAAAATATCTTATCTGAGAGCACGAGAAGAGGCAAGACTCAGCACGCTTCCAAGTGAACCATGAAACAATGTTGAGACAAGAACAATTGATCACCGGCAACCATGATGGGAGGAAATCTCCCTTATATCCAGCCAGTCTATGATTCCTGATTGCCAATCCTCATTGAATGGTTCAGTACTGTTTGTAACCACCAGAGGGAGCTTCTGCTCAGAATTCATTTCTAAAACATTCACAACAGTACAGCTCATGATCCAAAGCATACCACATCATCTGTAAAACACGGTGGAGGCAATGTGATGGCTTGGGCATGCATGGCTGCCAGTGGCACTGGGTCACCAGTGTTTATTGATGATGTGACACAGGACAGAAGCAGCCGAATGAATTCTGAGGTATTCAGAGCCATACTGTGTGCTCAGATCCAGCCAAATGCAGCCAAACTGATTGGTCGTCGTTTCATACTACAGATGGACAATGACCCAAAACATAAAGCCAAAGCAACCCAGGAGTTTATTAAAGCAAAGAAGTGTAATATTCTTGAATGGCCAAGTCAGTCACCTGATCTCAACCCAATTGAGCATGCATTTCACTTGTTAAAGACTAAACTTCAGACAGAAAGGCCCACAAACAAACAGCAACTGAAAACCACTGCAGTGAAGGCCTGGCAGAGCATCAAAAAGGAGGAAACACAGCATCTGGTGATGTCCATGAGTTCAAGACTTCAGGCAGTCATTGCCAACAAAGGGTTTTCAACCAAGTACTAGAAATGAACATTTTATTTACAATTATTTAATCTGTCCAATTACTTTTGGTCCCTTTAAAAACAGGGTGGCACATGTTAAGGAGCTGAAACTCCTAAACCCTTCATCCAATTTTAATATGGATACCCTCAAATGAAAGCTGAAAGTCTGAACTTCAACTGCATCTGAATTGTTTTGTTTAAAATTCATTGTGGTAATGGCTAGAACCAAAATTACATAAATGTTGTCTCTGTCCAAATATATATGGACCTAACTGTATATGTGATAGTTAACTGCAAGTTTCCTGCTGTTTCCGGAGTAACACAGTTTTCATTGTTAGTAAAAACTAGTTCCTTAACAAATTGCCTGGTCGTGTTCTTTGTCCTCAGCCCGCTGTATTCTGGGAGAGACCACTCTGGTATACGATCTACAACAGCACACCCACTCCCTCTTCTTGCACAAACACTTCTGCATAGGTTTCAAAGTATGCCTAGAAAATGTTCACAGGAAAGTCAATGAACATACCCGACTGTTGCTTTTATAGTCCATATGACCACTGTAAAAAATCTTTGAATACTGTTAACAGAAGCTCAAGGAAGATGGATTCCCCAGCCATAATCATGTCAGAGGGGTTTTACCAGGAACAAAACTTCATTTTACTCAATCGATCTCCGAATAATAATGATTTTCACAATTGGATGTGCTTAACCCCTTAACAACACCTTTTACCGGCGGCAGTTAAAAGTACTTATGCCTCAGTGCTGCTTTTTAACAGTGCTGAGAAATAGAGAACTTGATTCGGGTTGGTTTTTACTGACCCCAGTGTTGCGATCGATGTTTTTAATGGTATAACGTCAACGGCAAAAAAAGAAAATTTGGATTTCTTATTTAATTTCTCTCTCCTCTGATATGATCGCACATCAGAGTAGAGAGAAATGGGGTCCCTGATCCCTCCCCGATACCTCCGGAGTCCCTGCAACCCCCCTGTGAAGTCCCCCAGACTGCCAGCGTCTTTTTCCGGGAGAAAATGGTGGGCGCATGCGCAGTGCACCCGCCGACATCTGCCGGCTGGCACCCAGCCACAACAGGAAATTTTCCTATTGGTTCATTTTGATCACTGTGATAGACCCTATCACAGTGATCAAAATAAAAAAAAATAGTAAATCAAACCCCCCCCTGTATCAACCCCTTTGTTAGGTAAAAATAATAAAATAAAAAAAGTATTTACTTCCATTTTTCCATTAGGGTTAGAATTGGGCTAAAGTTAGAGTTGGACTAAAGTTCGGGTTAGGATTGGGCTAAAGTTAAGGTTAAGGTTGGGCTAAAGTTATGGTTAGGGTTGGGCTAAAGTTAGGGTTGGGCTAAAGTAGGAGGTAGAGCTGGGCTAAAGTTAGGGTTAGGGTTGGGCTAAGCTAAGGGTTAGGCTAAAGTTAGGGTTGGGCTACAGTTAGGGTTGTGGTTATGGTTGGGATTACGGTTAGGGTTTGGATTAGGGTTAGGGGTGTGTTAGGGTTAGATTTGTGGTTAAGGTTATGGTTAGAGTTGGGATTAGTGTTTGGGGTGTGTTGAGGTTAGGGTTGTGGATAGAGTTATGGCTAAAGTTGGGAGTAGGGTTAGGGTGTGTTGGGGTTAGGGTTGAAGTTAGAATTGAAGGAATTACACTGTTTAGGTACATCATGGGGTCTCCAAATGCGACATGTCACCACCATTGATTACACCCAATTTTGTTTTCAAAAAGTCAAACGGTGCTCCCTCCCTTCTGAGCCCTGCCTTGTACCTAAATAGTGGCTTTCCCCCACATATGGGATATCGTCGTACTCAGGAGAAATTGCACATCAAATTTTGTGGTCCATTTTCTCCTGATACCCTTGTGAAAATAAAAAAAATGGTTCCATAGTAATTTTTTTGTGAAAAAAGTATTCATTTTTTTCTTCCACGTTGCTTAAGTTCTCGTGAAGCACCAGAAGGGTTAATAGACTTCTTGAATGTGGTTTTGAGCACCTTGAGAGGTGTAGTTTTTAGAATGGTGTCACTTTTGGGTATTTTCTGTTATATTGACTCCCCAAACTCACTTCAAATGTGAGGTGGTCGCTAAAAAAAATGGTTTTGTAAATTTTGTTGGAAAAATGAGAAAAGCTGCTCAACTTTTAACCCTTATAATGTCCTAACAAAAAAAAAATATGTTTCCAAAATTGTACTGATGTAAATTTGACATGTTGGAAATGTTATTTATTAACCATTTTGTGTGACACCATTCTCTGATTTAAAGGCACAAAAATTAAAATTTTAAAATTTTTTGCCTAATTTCCATTTTTTGATAAATAAACGCAAGTTATATAGAAGAAATTATAGCACCAACATGAAGTACAATATGTCCACAAAAAAATCTCAGAATCAGTGGGATACATTGAAGCGGTCTAGAGCTATAACCTCATAAATAGACAGTGGTCAGAATTGTAAAAATTGGCTTGGTCATTAAGTACCAAATTGACTCTGTCACTAAGGGGTTAAATAAAATGTTCCTGTGCTGAGACATATTTGGATTGTATCACATCTCCGATGCAGAGGGGGGCAGAAGAGAGTATACAGACAGGACAGCAGGGGATCACTGCTGATTCTTTTTGTGAGGTAATATTTCCCCGCCTGTTTTTAAACAATATTTTAAATCAAAGAAACAATCAGCTGTGATTCCTCGCTGTAATGTCTTTATACTCTATTGCTTCCCCCCTGCCCAGGAGTTGTGGTATGATCAGACCATGTCCTGTACGGTCAGACACAGACATTACACAGTACACAGCAGAGACACATTTATAAGATTATCTCAGCACAGGAACATTTTATTTAAACACATCCAATTGTGGAAATTATTATTATTCCAAGATCTATTTATTAAAATGAACTTTTGTTCGTGGGAAAATCCCTTTAGGAAAAGAGAATGCAAATTATACGATCTGAAAAAAAAACAGATTAGAAAAAAGAAGGTGGAACATTACAAGGATTTAATTAGTAAATACATTCTCTTTATAGTGAAACCTACATGAAAGTGATGCTGCTCAAACTACGGACAGCATGGAAAACAGAATTAGACGGGAGATTGCAGCCATGTATATTTTACTCTGAAACGATGCTTTGCAAATCTGTCCTGTGAACAATGTTTCTCAGATGAGAATTCCAAGGCAGGTCCTCAATGACTTCTCCACATCACTTTCCTCCAGCCTGACAGGTCCATCCCTATATACACAGTGGGAGGGACCTGTCAATTCTACGAGGCAGTGGGAAGGGGCTGGGGATCTGCCTCAGACTAGTCATTCTAGATGCATATGCTCCAGCCGACTTTTCAAAGCTTCTTTTCGCTTTGGAGTTTCAGAGTAAGACATACTGTACACGTCAGGGTTGACAGCATTATTTTGTATTTTTTATGGACAGCTTTTCAAAAAATCAAGGACTGCCAAATTTGTACAGATACAGAAAACCATAATAAAACTGAGATTACAAATGATACATGTCTGTATAATATACATCCTATATAATGTTATTAGCTGCATTCACTGTGAACTGTAAAATGGTGATAAATATTGCAAAAAAAATATGTACAAGTCTCTACAGATTCCAAAAAATCACGGAAATTTTCTTACAGACAGTTAAAAAAAATTGCTCTATTTTTACAGACTGTCCAGGAATTTCTGGATGGGTGGCAGTCCTGATTCACTGCTGCAGTAGCGCAGCCGATTTCAGACTCATGCTCTCTGTAATTCAGATAAGAACCCAGGTAAGGTTTTGCCACTGTACTTATCACCCAGATGTTCCAGCTATGACAGCACTAAATAAGTGACTTTCCTAGAGGTCTCTTGCTTCGTTAAGGCTAGTTTGCACTTTTCCTTCCCACTCTTTTCATTAGTAGAGCTCCAGCACGCTTCAAGGACGGATCTCCTGTTTCTCCCCTGAGCACTGTCACCTGCAAGGCCAGTAAGTGGAACTGTTGCTTTCTAAAAGAGATCAATGATCTTCGATCATTACTATTTATTTCACACAATTGCAGGCTAAATATCCCTTTTGCTGGTGCAATCTCACTCAAATCACTCTATTCCCCGATGCTACCTGTGATTAACCAATAATAGCATTGATTTGTTGTTTGCATGGCTTTATGTTTGGCCACAGTCACAGGTTAAGAGACACAATGGGCTGAATATTGTCTCTAGTTCTATCAATATCTGAATACAATGGAAGTTTATCTGCTTTTAATTACTTACATTTCTCTTTATTAAAACCAATATGGAAATTTTTACAAATGTTTAGGAAAATTATATGATATAAATAATAACTTCTCTAGGAGGAAAAATCATAAGATCTTCTCAAAACCGCACCACATTGAGAAGACGACCACTCATTTATTTGAATGAAATATATATTTTTTTTTTTTTCAGATTTTCAGCTTCATTAAAAATATAGATACTGATCATTTTCTGGAAAATGGAGAACCCATCTATAGAACCATTTTTAATGCCTGAGAATATTGTAATCTTCAGGAGTACTTTAAGTAAACTGCAACATACAAAAGGGTGGAATATGTTGATGTGTGAACTGATTCTGACCATACCATACATATCTTGTAAGTGCATATACTGTATGTTACAATTAGGTGTAAAGTTAATAGGCTCTCAGACTCGAAAGTGAGGCATGTTCCTTGTGTCTAGAGATCCATGGTGTCCTTCCAAAATACTGGAGATGTACCATCATCTTTGGCAAAGGTCAACTTCATGCTTGCGGGGTGCTCCTACTTGGTTGAATGTTCAGTTCAACACTATTGTTGCATCGCTTTGCACTCCATGATGCTGCTATATGAGACAACTTTGCCTGGTCAGCATTGAAGGAGCTCAGGGACACTGAAGATCACTAAGATTGGAAGCTAATGGTGAACTACAGTGGTTCCATCAAGCTGTAGAGGAGTGCTTACAAGCTTTAAATGAAGTAGAGTTGAGCAAATTTGTTCGAGTCCTCGCATATTCGGTAAGCTATAGCGCTTACCGAATAAGCTAGAGTGGGAACCCGGATAAGTGGAGCGCGCCAACTGATCAGCTGATCGGCGCCGCAGCTGCATGTGTCACGGCTTTGTCACGGTCACAGCACATGCATAGAAAGTCCAACACACAGTTTCAGATGATGGACATCCGGCCTTATTGTCAGGGGAATGGGGAAGAATTTTAATAACCAGTAAAACGGAGAGTTGCTTGTTTTCACAGGTACCATCCATTTATGCCAATCATTGAAGATGGAAATTACCCTTTAAACAAGAGAGCAACTCTCTATTATTAGCAATATACCTGCACTTTGATGGTCAGTGAAGCATTACAATTCAATTGACATCACTGTAGATGGAGAAGTCACCAGGACTTAGACTTTCAGATCTGCTAATCACTGTAAGTTACCTGCATTAGCTCACAGCAATAAATGGCCAAGCAGCCCCACTCAGTGCTAAATGTAAGCACAAATTAAATTAAATTTGCTACATTTAGCTTAAAGCCAAACATTTACAGTTCTTTATACATCAGACAATTAGGAAACTTTCAAATAAACAGCTGCTTTACAGGCAGAATATTGGTGGCATATTAATGTCGCCAGAACCATCAGCACACAATACTGTCAGTTCCCAAACTACAGGATGCATTATAGATACATAAAGGGGTATTCCCATCTCTAATATCCCATCTCAATATGGAGTATGTGTTATAATAATAATATTAGCAAATACATCCAATTAAAATGTAGTATAATTTTTCTGATTCGCTATGTTGTTTACCTCATATGCAGGGCATTGCCGTAGCTTAGATATCCATGGTTACATCCACTCACATAGTGACAGCTGTTAGAGGTTGTAACCATCGATACCTAAGCCACTGCAATGCCCTGCACATGGGACTAGCGACATATCGAATCAGAAGAACTATACTACATTTAGTATTGGAGGTATTTGCTAATAGTATTATTTTTACACCTACTGCATGTTGGTATAGAATCTCGGAGATGGGAATACCCCTTTAAATTCTTCAGGTAGCACGAAGGGTACATCTCCTCTGTTCTGCTGTATAGCCTGAATTACTCCCATGAAAAATATTTATATTCTGGATGAACACATACTGTAGCTTTTAAGAAATGTTAAAGGGGTAATTATTCCTTTAAAGGGAGTCTGTCACCCCCAAAATGCAAATTAAACTAACTAAACAGTTACAGTGCCTTGCGAAAGTATTCGGCCCCCTGACACTTTTCAACCTTTTCCCACATATCATACTTCAAACATAAAGATACCAAATGTAAATTTTTGGTGAAGAATCAACAAGTGGGACACAATTGTGAAGTTGAACAAAATTTATTGGTTATTTTACATTTTTGTGTAAATTCAAAAACTGAAGAGTGGGGCGTGCAATATTATTCGGCCCCTTTAACTTAATACTTTGTTGCGCCACCTTTTGCTGCGATTACAGCTGCAAGTCGCTAGGGGTATGTCTCTTTCAATTTTTTACATCGAGAGACTGAAATTCTTGCCCATTCTTCCTTGGCAAACAGCTCGAGCTCAGTGAGGTTGGATGGAGATCGTTTGTGAACAGCAGTGTTCAGCTCTTTCCACAGATTCTCGATTGGATTCAGGTCTGGACTTTGACTTGGCCATTCTAACACCTGGCTATGTTTATTTGTGAACCATTCCATTGTAGATTTTGCTTTATGTTTGGGATCATTGTCTTGTTGGAAGACAACTCTCCGTCCCAGTCTCAGGTCTTTTGTAGACTCCAACAGGTTTTCTTCAAGAATGGTCCTGTATTTGGCTCCATCCATCTTCCCATCAATTTTAACCATCTTCCCTGTCCCTGCTGAAGAAAAGCAGGCCCAAACCATGATATTGCCACCACGTTTGACAGTGGGGATGGTGTGTTCAGGGTGATGTGCTGTGTTGCCTTTACGTCATACATATAGTTTTGCATTGTTGCCAAAAAGTTCGATTTTGGTATCATCTGACCAGAGCACCTTCTTCCACATATTTGGTGTGTCTCCCAGGTGGCTTGTTGCAAACTTTAAAAGACACTTTTTATGAATATCTTTGAGAAATGGCTTTCTTTAGCCACTCTTCCATAAAGGCCAGATTTGTGCAGTGTACGACTGATTGTTGTCCTATGGACAGACTGTCCCACTTCAGCTGTAGATCTCTGCAGGTCATCCAGAGTGATCATGGGCCTTTTGGCTGCATCTCTGATCAGTCTTCTCCTTGTTTGAGATGAAAGTTTGTTTAGAGGGACGGCCGGGTCTTGGTAGATTTGCAGTGGTATGATACTCCTTTCATTTCAATATGATCGCTTGCAGCACAGTGCTCCTTGGGATGTTTAAAGTTTTGGAAATCATTTTGTATCCAAATCCGGCTTTAAACTTCTCCACAACAGTATCACATACTGTACTAGCAGCTAATTCAATTGCCGGCTTTTGTGAAATCACAGAAGCCGACATGAAATGATACATTGTTTACACACAGTTAACCATGTCATTTCATGTATTTTGATATATGGTTTTAACTTAAAATTACATAAGTGTATGTGTGCAAAATTTCAGACATGTAGGGTTAATTAAAGGTGTAAATTTGTTGAAAAAAAATGCGTTGGCTCCCGCTGTATTTTCTCCACCAGACAGACAAAGCAAGCGAGTGGGGGCAGATAATAATAACCTAGGGAGGGTAAATTTTTTTTGTCCCAACGCCCCTGGCTACTAACATCTGCCCCCAGACACCCCAGAAAGGGCAAATCTCTAATTAGATTAGCCCTTTCTGGCACTTTGCCTGTCTATTCCCATTGCCCTGTAGCGGTGGCGAATGGGTTAATAAGGGGTTAAAACCACCTTGCAATTGAAAGGTGACTTTAAGCCAGGTTAATAATTGAGAGCTGTCAATTAGACAACTATCAATAATTAATCCTATTATATGAAAGAAAAATAAAACACACACACTTTAATAAAAAAGAAGTTTAATGAAATAATCAAACAGTTTTTGACCATATTTTATTTTCCTGCTAAACCATTTCCTGTAATAAAAAAGCAAAATTATTCTTACCAATCCGATGCACAGTCAGGTCCCACGCTGTAATCCATCAGAAAGGGTTAACAGGTTACAGCTAGCAGGGAGCTAATGCTGCCTGCTGAGCTGTTACCCCCCGAATGAATAAGTTCCTCTCCCAGCGAAAGGAGAGGAAGTGATTAATTAGTGGAGCTTAATTGATTTATTGCCACTTTCACTTCAGGTCAGGTGTTTTATTATTTTTTCTTTATTATAGGAGATCAAGGGCTTCGCAGAGATTAAGAGTTAAATAAAAGATGGTAAAAAAAATGCGTTTTTATTTCATTAAAATTATTTATTCTTAAAGTGTGTGTGTTTTTTTATTTCCTTCAATAGGATTAATAATTGATAGTTGTCTAATTGACAGCTCTCAATTATTAACCTGGCTTAAAATCACCTTTCAATTCAAATCAACCCCTTATTAACCCATTCGCCACCGCTACAGGGCAATGAGAATAGACAGGCAAAGTGCAGAAAGGGCTAATCTAATTAGAGATTTGCCTTTTCTGGGGTGTCTGGGGGCAGATGTTAGTAGCCAGGGGGGGCACAAAAAAAATGTACCCTCCCTAGGCTATTATTATCTGCCCCCACTCGCTGGCTTTGTCTGTCTGGTGGAGAAAATACAGCGGGAGCCCACGCATTTTTTTTTCAACGAATTTACACCTTTAATTAACCCCTACATGTCTGAAATTTTGCACACATACACTCATGTAATTGTAAGTTTAAACCATATATAAAAATACATGAAATGACATGGTTAACTGTGTGTAAACAATGTATCATTTCATGTCGGCTTCTGTGATTTCACAAAAGCCAGCAATTGAATTAGCGGCTATTACAGTATGTAGAAGTCTATGAACTATAAATATATGTATATATATGTCACAATGACATGTATATATATATATATATATGTATTCTATGTGTGTATATGTATTGTTTATATTCTTTATTAAAGCTGTCAGTGTGATTTTACAGTATAGCCGGGGATGAATTAGCGGCTATTATACTATGTAGAAGTGTATGACCTATATATATATATATATATATATATATATAATATATATATATAAATATATTTATTTGCTTTTTGTGTACATTTTTTTTACAATGTGATTTTTACATGACTTTTTACATAGAGATAACTGCTCTATGTAAAACTTCATGTTAAAATCGCATTGCATACAGATGGAAAACTGATGGAAAACTGATGGAAAACGCAAGGTGCGATTTAAAATCGCATGCAAATCGCATGACATTTTACTAGAAATGTACCGTTTTTTCCGTCCAGAAAACGGACCAATTTTTTTCCAGCCAGTGAGTATGAGCCCTTAGCAAGATATTGGATTTGCACTATCTCCGTTAACGTCACGGGAGATGTGCTGCAGGCTGGCGTAGACGTGGCCCTGTTAACTGCACAGAAGCCACTTGCCAGCCGTTTAGGAAGTGCATGCGACTCACGCCAGGCGTACGTGCTGCCAGCCGGTGTGCGACCGGACTGAGCAACTCTCTGTTCAGCTGGCAGGCAATGCCCAGGTTACGCGCCACGCAATCTGCTCAGGGTGTACAGCTACCCTCTGTCGGAGCTAGACTGCGCCACATAGATTACCTGCCTAGCATCAACTAACCTGCCTGAAGGACCTGTGCTAATTAGCCGAGCTGACTCTGGCATCGGCAGGTCCCTGAGAGCAAAACTAGAGAGCACGTGTGTTAGGGTCTGCGGAATGCACCAAATATAAGATGTAGAGAGGTGCATTCGCAGCCCAGGGTCCACCGTGCAGGCCGAGCCTGCTGCTAGTAAAATGGCGCAAGAAGCGAACTCTGTTATCCCGCAGTCGCCAAAATAAACGCCGTAACGCGCTGTGGCAATATGTGCGAACTCTGTTAATCCACAGAGCCGCTAGGAGTGCTGCAGCGCTATATGGCGAGGTGTGCGAACTCACTTAACACAACTGAGTCGCAAAATAAACACGCTAGGGCGCTGTCTAGCGTTGAAAGCGAAACCTGTTACGTCACAGAGCCGCTGAGACAAACTTCTGTGTCCTGTCAGGCACCCAGGTACACAGTGAACAGCTAAGCGAACATAGAACGTGATCATGCGCTAATGTCCTCGCGGGAGTCACCCGCAATCTATGGCGTCTGAACGCCAGGCCCTGAATTCGGCAATCAAACTCACCGGTTATGCCGGCAATCTAGGGCATCTAAGACACCGACCCTGACCAGCTAGCATACCAAACTCCTCACCGATTAAGTCGGTATTCTAGGGGCTTATTTCAGCCGGCCCTAACCACACACGCATGACCACACTGGCGCTAAGCATATATGATTGATATTAGCGCATGGCGGCCCAGCCATGCCACCCTTTTATAGCAACAGCTACAGGACCTGCCAGAAACAAGGACCAATGAGAAACTGTTCCAAACACATGCAGTTTCATGACCTTCCTGGCGGACCAATAGGAGCTGCTGCAGTACCTGAACATGTGACCCCTGATCTCCAATGAGAGATCTTACCCTGGGCATGCTCAGAAGGGGAAACGCAGGACTTCGTCCCAAAGACGTCTGCTCCAGCACTGGCTATAATAGCAGATCCAGGAGAGGCAGCAGCAAGTCTCTGCACAGTATTGGAATGGGCAAGACGTTGGGACCGACGTCTCTGCTGAGCAGGCTCCACTGCGGCCAAAGACGAACGGGGGACCGCAGCGGGACTGGTTCGAGACTCCCCTTGTGCAGCATCGGGAACTCGAACCCTAACAACGTGGAGTCCAGATTCTGATGCGTCCACACATGAGCACGATCTATTTAGTATGATCTGACCACCCCACCGTGCCTGCAGCCAGGCTATTTAAGGGCTAAGCCCTGCCCGCAGCCATCTCGTTAATCACATCACTGATGATGTCATCCGTGACCAATCAGGCGGTGCCAGGTCACCGAATCAGCTGACATCAAATCACCAATCACGGTCCGCCACGTCACGGGTATGCTTAGTGCAGGAAATCCTGGACTTAGGCTGTGGCAGCCCTGTTCCTTTCTGCAACCTATGCTTAAAGCTACTAGGAACAAAGACCCTTGCAACAGCTTGTACTTCTCTTGTATTGGCTAGGCGCTGGGACCGACGGCGAAGCTGAGCAGTATCTGCCCTGGCTGGACCCGAATCGGAGACCACAGACTTCTCAGATCAAAGTTCAGATCCAGCCATCACCCAATTCCTAACACATACGTTGCATAGATCTGTCTGCTAGCCTAGTTCTATGTCTTTTTTTTATTTTCAAAAAGTAGCAAAAAACATAACCCTAAAAATTAATAGTCTATTATCTCAGGCTGTAGCCTGGTGTATCTGTGGTGGAAAAATACTTTCTTGGCAGGCATACATTGCATAGTCCTGTCTGCTAGTCTTGTGCTATGTCTTTTTTATTGTTTTCAAAAAGTAACAAAAAAACATAACCCCAAAAAGTAATACAGTCTGTTATCTCAGGCTGAGGCCTGGTGTATCTGTGGTGGAAAAATCTTCGCTTTGCAGGCATACTGATCACATATAATTTTCCCCCAAATAAATCCATTTGTATTGAGCTTTTCAAATATTTCAGTAGTACATTTAGGCTATGTTCACACGTTTGGGAATTGCCACGGAAATTTCCGCGGCAATCCCACCCCTCCCTGCCCCGTGAAATGCGCATATTATAGGTATGCGTATTCCCGCTAAAAACTAGCGTTTTGCAAGCGTAATTAGCTTGCAGAATGCTAGCGTTTTCCATGCGATCTGTATCATCGCTTGGAAAACTGATTGACAGGTTGGTCATACGAGTCAAACATAGTGTTTGACAAGTGTGACCAACTTTTTACTATTGATGCCGCCTATGCCACATCAATAGTAAAAAGATCTAATATTAAAAATAATAAAAAACATTAATAAATCGTGATATTCTCACCTTCCGGCGGCCCCCGCAGCCTTCCTGGTCCTCGCGATGCTCCCGGCAACTCCCGTTCACAAGGATGCTAAGCGACAATGACCCCAGATGACGTAGCATCACATGAGACCGCTACGTCATCTGGGGTGATTCTTGCAAGGCATCACTGTGAATGGGATTGGCCGGGAGCGTCACTGAGGAGCGGGAAAGCTGGGGGGCCGCCGGTAGGTGAGAATATCGCGATTTTATATTTTAATTATTGTTTTACCAGGGATTTGGTACCCAGGGCCTGGAGGAGAGTTTTGAACCGCTTACTTTGCGCATGGTGGGCATAGCCACATGAGGAAAGTAAGCGGTTCAATGCACTCCAAAGGGGCGGCAGAATCGCCGCGATTCTGGAAAAAGAATGTACATGCAGCGTTTTTTTCCGCGGAAAAAAACACAGCATGTGCTCAAAAAATGTGGAATGCATTCTAATGATAGTATGCTTAATGCATGCGTTTTTTCAGCGTTTTCCCCTGCAAAAACGTGCAAAAAACTTGAAAAAACCTCAACGTGTGCACATAGCCTTAAAATGGGCAAGTCAAGGGGCAAGGGATGGGGAAGTGGACATGATGCTAATGGTGCATGCAGAGAACGAGGCCGTGGCCAAGCTGAAAGTGGGCCACAGCAAAGACCCATATCTTCGCGCTTGACCTTCCTGTCCCAGTTTCTAGGTGACTGCAGCACACCACTATTGAAGCCAGAGCAGTGTGAAACGGTTGTTGGTTGGATAGCGGATAATGCTTCCAGTAACTTAGCCATCACCACCACCATCATGTCGTCCACACGGTCAAGTCTGAGTAGCCATGAGTGTGGACAGGATATTACTCACCCTGATCCTCCTTCCTTCCACCATGCCAAGTGCCCTGAGACAACTGATCCCACACTTGGACACTCCGAAGAGCAGTTCAGTTTTCCATTTGGAGATTCGTGCTTCTCGCCCGCTCCACTTGAAGGGGGGCAAGATGATATTCCATGTAGCAATGCATAAATCTTTGAGCAGCCACGGTCACAAGAGGATGACGATGATGTTACACAATTGCCGGAAAGTCAGGAGGAGGAGCAGGGTGCAGATGTGGAAGATGAGGTGGTGGATGACATAGTGACTGACCCAACCTGTCAGAAGGACATGCAGAGCGAGGACAGCAGCACACATGGGAAGGAGGCATATCACCCCAACAGACAGGAAGAAGCAGTGTTTTGACCGCAGACAGAAGGCGTGCATCCGTTCCCTGTAACAGCAACAGGACGGAAGTTGCCATTCCAACTGTTAGATCTTCCCAAGTCTGGTTATTTTTTAAAGACACTGCCGATTACCCAAAACAGGGCATTTGCAGCACTTGCCATGCCCACATCAGCAGCGGCAGCAAAACTACCAACCTGACCACCACCAGCATGATTAGACACATGGCAACAAAGCACCTGACTTTGTGGGCCGAACCCCAGGCACCAGGAACACTGTCTGCAGGTGACAACACTGCTTCTTCCACTGTTTTGCGTACAAGCCAATCCCCAGTTCACAGTGCCTGTAAAGATGCCTTAGGCCCTGCACCTGTTGTTACCCACATTCAACCAGCACCATCATCAAGCCCGTCCACGTCCTTGTCCCAGCCCAGCCTTCAGTTGTCTATACCCCAGTCATTGGAACGCAAGCGGAAATACCCAGCCAATGCCCCACAGGCCACAGTACTTAATTTGCACATTTCTCATCTGCTTGCACACGAAATGTTGCCTTTTCGGCTCATTGAGACAGAAGCTTTCCGCAACCTGATAGTGGTATCCGTCCCAAGGTACTCGGCCCTTAGTCGCCACTATTTCTCCTATTGTGTCGAACCGGCATTACACCAGTATGTGTCCCACAACATTACACGTGCCCTCAACAATGCTATTACTGGGAAAGTCCACCTAACTACGGAAACGTGGACAAGTGCCTGTGGGCAGGGATGGTACATCTCACTGATGGCACACTGGGTTAACATAGTGGAAGCCAGGACCCAGTCTGACCTTGGGATGGAACACATCCTCCCCACGCCGAGGATTGCGTGGCCTACGTCAATCAGGGTTGCCCTCACATTCTACAGCTCCAGCACCTCCTCCTCCTCCTCTTCTTCAGCCTCCATCTTAGAAATGGGTAAGAAAATAGAAAAGGGGGCACTACTGAAATGCATATTCAACATAAACTAATGTAGACAGGAGTGCTGCACAATGCATGGCACATATGACTAGGAGAAAAAGTAAAAGAACTATGCACAAGGGGCGCACATCCAAATAGAAAAATAGCATGAATATATGTAAAAGTATATAAATTTTATTAGTGGACAAAAAGACCGTCAATAAAACCATTTAAAAAAAAATAAGGACAACACACATCAAATGGTCCCATAGTAAGCAAAATATCCAAATATTACACCACATGAGAATTATATGTATATATCAAAATAGCATCCCTAGAAGTAAATGAATGGAGTATATATAAATAATCATTAAATATACATAAATACCATGCCTGCCCGGGCGTCCCCAGGAGGCTGCAGAAAAGAAGGGAGCCCTGAAGAAAGTATGTACAAGGACTTATGTGGCGCTATAGGAAAATATAAATAAATATCCCTAAAAGATGATTGTGTCCCTAAGAGTGGAGCATGAAATAAAATGCAAAGAGGGACTGCATCAAGAAGTGAAATAAGGCTCAAGGAGCCAGAGTTACCAAGCTGAACAGTCCATGTCAGAATGTCAGGGAAGTCATTTAAATGGTTTTATTGATGGTTTTATATTTATATACTTTTACATATATTCATGTTATATTTCTATTTGGATATGCGCCCCTTGTGCATGGTTCTTTTCCTTTTTCTCCATCTCAGAAATGAACACATCAGTCAGAAGTTGGAAGCACGGCAGCACTGCCTCAGCCAAGCAGCGACAGGCTGTGTTGAAGCTAATGCAGAAGAGTTGTAGACAGCGCTGAAAGAGCAGTCAGATATTTGGATGACACCGCTGAACCTACAGCCAGGCATGGTCGTATGTGACAATGGCCAGAACCTGGTGGTGGCTCTGAGGCAAGGTCAGCTCACACACGTACCTTGCCTGGCCCATTTCCTTATCTTTGTGGTTCAATGTTTTCTCAAAAGCTACCTGGAGCTGCTGGATCTGCTAGTGAAAGTACGCCGTCTGTCTTCCCATTTTAGAAAGTCAGCTACAGCTTGAGCCACCCTTGCCGTGCTTCAGCAGTGTTTGCAGCTTCCGGCTCACCGACTGCTGTGTGATGTCCCCACGCGTTGGAACTCTACACTGCATATGTTGGAAAGGATTTCTGAGCAGAAGAGGGCAGTTGTTGACTACCAGCTTTAACAAGACTGTTGATATTCAGTTCAGACTCCACACATAAGACCTCAGGAGTGGGCATGAATGTCAGACGTATGTACCATCCTCCACAACCTTGAGGACTGCACCAAGATAGTGAGCGGCGATGACGCCATAATTAGGGTCACCATCCCGCTTCTCAGCATTCTTAAAACCTCTCTGTTCTCAATTAAAGATGATTCATTGAAGGCAGAGCACACGGGCATGGAGCAAGGAGTCATACAGGATGATTACACTCAGCCCAGCCTCATGTCGTTGCAACGTGGATTGGTAAAGAATGAGGAGGCGGAGGAAGAACAGGAGCTACTTCCATGGGCTAGAGACAGTACTACAAGCACAGTTGTCATACCGTCTGTTCAGCGGGGATGGACTAAGGACAGAGGGGAGGAGGAGGATGAGGAGGAGGAGGACAGCATGGTCAGTTTTCTTGTAGGTGAGGACACAGAAGTCTTGCCTGTTAGTAGTCTGGCACGCATAGATGACTTTATGTTGCGCTGCGTTTCCAGTGACCCTCACATTAGAAAAATTTTTGGTGACACTCATTACTGGTTGGTGACACTTC
Organism: Oophaga sylvatica; assembly: GCA_033576555.1. Classification (NCBI taxonomy): domain Eukaryota; kingdom Metazoa; phylum Chordata; class Amphibia; order Anura; family Dendrobatidae; genus Oophaga; species Oophaga sylvatica. Next base: position 450,320,989 of record JARQOD010000004.1, on the reverse strand, counting down.
TAGACCCACACTACAAGGAAAACTTTCAATCTCTTCTTCCAGATGCAGACAGGTGTACCACAGGGCCCTTGTAGCGGAATTACTGAAAAAATTCCCATGTGAGAACGCTGGCAGCAGATGTCAGAGTTTGTTGTACAGCCAAGGAGTCCAAGCGAGAGAGACAGAAGTACAATCCAGCTGAGGCAGGGGAACAATGGCAAAGTTCTGGGACAGTTATCTCAGACCCTCCTATTGTGCCGCCACAGTCAAGGGTGGTGGCACAAGAAGTGCCATGTATGGGAAGATGGTGAGGGAATACCTTGCAGATCGTACAAATGTCCTCCGTGATTCCTCTGTGCCTTTTAATTATTGGGTATCCAAGCTGGACATGTGGCATGAACTGGCTCTTTATGCCTTGGAGGTCCTGGCCTGCCCTGCTGCTAGCGTTCTGTCAGAGTGGGGTTTTAGTGCTGCTGGTGGAATAATAGATAAGTGCATCTGCCTGTCAACTGACAATGCTGACAGGCTGCTTTATAAAAATGAACAAGGGCTGGATTGGGAAAGACTTCTGTACACCACCGTGTGCAAACAGTGAAAAATAACCTCAAATACATTGTCTTTTTTGTGGAGGTATATTCTCATGCACCTCTTCACAACCACACATGGGAATCCGCTTCCTGATGTGGTCTGTTTGGTGTTATCCTACTCCTTAACCTCATCATCCACAACCAGTACAACACCAGGGTGAACTTATTCTGTGCTGCTACAGCCAGTCCAATTTTTGGCAATTGTGTTTTTATGATGCCCGTTACTATTTTAAAACCAAAACAAATGTTACTCCCCCAGGGTGAAATCTCATCAAAATGACATGTACGTATATTCTTCCCATTCAGTGTTATATTTTCCATTTTTCCTATCTGTGGAACATCCTCTTATGACCTAGTGTATTCCACTCCAATATAAAAATAGTGAAATCCTATTATATTATAATGTATATCCCTGTCTCTGAGCTGTTGCTAGGGACAAACATATCTTGTTGGACACATTCTGGTTTCATATCTATGAACCTGTGTTCACGCCTCCCTTTTGTTATTTTCTTTCATAGGTGGATTCATATTTTTTATTTATTTGTTTGATTTCAGTATGATTTATCATCAATGTCTCCTCATTTTCCATCACTAGATGACCAGGGTTAACGTGTTCTGTGCTGCAACAGGCAGTCCAATTTTTGGCAAGGGTGTCTATGATGCCCATAAAATATTTTTGACAATTTTACTCCCCAACGGGGAAATGCTTGCCAGCCCATACACTAAGTGTATGGGCATTCCAAGTGTAGGAGACCCGCTCCTTTATATTGGGCCTAGTTTTGAATCAGGCATTCCTCGACGTATCATCAGTTGCTGCCAGTAGACCACCAGGGTTAATGTGTTCCATGCTGCTGCAGCCAGTGTCGAATTCCTAACAAGGGTGGGTGTTTTTGCTGGGTGTAAAATAGTTGTTATGGAAAAGGTGGAAAATGTTTTTCCAGGCCCAGCAACTTTGTGTATGGGCATTCCGAGTCTCGGAGACCATCTCCTTTATCTTATTGGTAATATGTATGGGTGAAGATAAAGAAGCTTGTGCCATGGGTGTGTTTATAGTTACGGACTGTGCCCTCCTCGTTAAACTTAGTTTTTCACGAGCATCCATCAGTTTGTTTGGTTTTCCTCCGACACTGATCTGCTTTCTGTAATTCAGCATCTCACGAACATGTACCACTTTGCCCTTTATACAGACACGTACGTGTTTGGCAACATGTTTTGGACGGACATATCTTAGGCCGAGTCTCATACGCCCATCTGTTACACCGATCTTCTGATGGGCATGAAACCGATTCTGGTACTTGATGGTGGCTAAATGACGAATCATTGTAGGCTATATCCTGGCTCTCATACCTCCCATAGCCACTGCTCTTATTAATCATGTACTCTCCCATTCCTGTCATCACCATGCCCTTTCCTTATCACTTCATCCAGTGATTCATCCGCCATATTTTTCCTAAAAAAACCTGCACCTTCCCAGCAGCAACTGTGTAAACACGTTACAGTTTTGCCAGATGTTTATGATGCCCCTAAAAAAATAGTTTACACAATATGTTCATATCTGCCTCAGGGGGAAATGTTTGCCAGCCAGTTTATGGGCATTCCAAGTGTAGGAGACCCGCTCATTTAAATTTGGCCTAGTTTTTCATCAGCCGCTGCCAGTAGATCACCAGGGTTTACGTGTTCCATGCTGCTACAGCCAGTGTCGAATACCTAACAAGGGTTGGTGTTTTTGCTGGCGTTAAATACTTGTTATGGAAAAGGTTGAGGTGTACCACACGGCAAAATGTTTGTCAGCCCATACACTTAGTGTATGGCCATTCCAAGTCTAGGAGACCCACTCCTTTAAATTTGGCCTACTTTTTCATCAGGCCTTCATCCACGGCTCATCATCCACCGCCACTAGATCACCAGGGTTAACGTGTTCCGTGCAGCTAAAGCCAGTGTCAAAATCCTAACAAGGGTGGGTGTTTTTGCTGGGTGTTAAACACTTCTTATGGAAAAGGTTGAGGTGTACCCCACAGGGAAAATGTTGGCCAGCAAATACACTTAGGGTATGTATGGGCATTACAAGTCCTGGAGACCTGCTCCTTTTTAATGGCCCTCCTCCATGTTTTTTCCAAGGGGGGGTTGGGGAAATTGGGGGGCATATAACTTGGTAGCAGGGCAGGCCTTGCAGTCAATGCATAAGAAAAGGGAAAGGGAGTACAAAATGAATAACGTGAAGTGGATTTTCCTGGGCCCATCCAGTATGTAGGTTCAAAGGCTTATTGGGGTGCATATGACTTGCTGCAGGGCAGGCCTTGCAGTCAATGCAAAAAAAAAGAAATGGGAGGACAAAATGAATAATGTGAAGTGGATTTTCCTGGGCCCATCCAGTACCTGGGTTCAAAAGCTTATTGGGGTGCATATGACTTGGTAGCAGGGCAGGTTTTGCATTCAGTGCAACATTTTTTATGGAAGTCCTTCTGGACATCTCGTGAAAGGGGTATTGGGGTGCATTGTAATTCTTGGCAGCCCATCCACTCACAGCATAAGCTATGAAGGTTTAGGAAAACCACTGTTTAATAATGGCCCTTTAAGCAGACTTTAAGAGTCCCTCCTTCTTAAATGAAACAAGATCTGTCTGCTTATGTGTCACACACCACCTGGCCAGCTAGGGTTGGAAAATGTTACAATGACATTTCCCAGTGAATGCATTTGTTTTGGTGAAAGCAATATTGAAGTTGAAAAACCCTCCAAAAATGCGTTTGATCATAGCCCAAGTGGTTGAGGAACGTTTTGGACTGGGGTTAATTATTTTGCCTTATAAACATGTCATTAACCTGGAAAGGATGTACCTTAAGTATTTCCCAGCAAAAACAGTTTTGGTTTCATTTTGGTAGTTTTTTTGGTGCACCAGTAAAAATGGTATGAAACTCTGACAACATTGTTTAAAGCTGTGAACTAGGAGTCAGGAATGCTTCCAGTGACGATACCCATGATGTCCCCATGTAATTTGAGCAGTGTTTCCATCATTTTCAGATGTATTTAGACCTTAAAAGGACCCCCGGAGTGGATCGCGGCAAAAATGCTCGGGTTTCCCATAGACTTACATTGGGCTCGTTGTTCTGTCCAAGTACCCGAGTATTCCAATCTGCTCGAACAACGAGCACCTGAGCATTTTAGTGCTCGCTCATCACTATTAAATTTCCTTCATGTTGATTCATACTAATTCAAGGCGGAAAGAAGCCTTTTGTAAAGAATAAAAAAGGTAATAGAAATATACATGATTGGATTATCCAATCTGAAAAAAGATCATTTTACATTTTGTAGCATATTGTAAGAAGTAAAACACTATATCGAAGCTCTATGTCTGAAGCACGATTTAAAATAATCTTTCATTTAATACAATGTATTCTAGAATAAGAAAGATGCCACTACTTCATTTCCTGAGCGACAATCTCAATGACAGCCGTCTAGCCACATCGGCTTACACTGCTGGTCACATATAGATTAGAAAATCTTTTTTTTTTTTTTTTTTTAAAAATACTTCAATTACACACCAAATAATGTGATAAAACACCGCTGAGAAATAATAATATGGATTAGAATAACTTTACAAATCCTGAAGCATTACATCTCTAGGAAATAATTTTCTAGAATAGGGAAATGGATAATGAATTAAAAATAAAAATGTCACTGAGGAGAAATTAATTTTAAGTTGTAGAAGTTTTATGCTTAGTGTCTATGGAGCTTCTACTCCCTGTTCTTGTAAAGTCTAAGGCTGGACCAACTGGAACTAGTGGGTAGCATGAAGCAATGACTTGGCTTGCCTGGAGCAATGTAATGGCCTGGTCGGTTGATTTTTGAATGGAAGCGCAGAAGTCAGGGAAGTTATGGAGGTGCTTTCAGAGATAATGCTAAGAATAGAATTAATCATAGAATTATAGAATGATAGAGTTGGAAGTGACCTCTTGGGTCATCTGGTCCAACCCCCTGCTCAATGCAGCATTGACTAAATCATCCCAGACAGATGTCTGTCCAGCCTCTATTTGAAGACTTCCATTAAAAGAGAATTCACCAATTTTTGTGGCAGCCTGTTCCACTCATTGATCACCCTAACTGTCAAAAAGTTTTTTCAAATATCTAATCTGTGTCTCCTCCCATTCAGTTTCATCCCATTGCTTCTAGTCTTTCCTTGTGCAAATGAGAATAAAGATGATCCTTCTACAATGTGACAGCCCTTGAAATATTTGTAGACAGCTATTAAGTCTCTTCTTAGTCTTCTTTTTGTAAGCTAAACATTCCCAAATCCTGTAACCGTTCCTCATAGGACATGGTTTGCAGACCGGTCATCATTCTGGTAGCTCTTCTTTGAACTTGCTCCAGTTTGATGATGTCTTTTTTAAAATGTGGTGCCCAAAACTGGACACAGTATTCCAGATAAGGTCTGACCAAAATGGGATTAGAGGGCAATAATGACTTCACGTGATCTAGACTGTATGCTTCTGTTAATACATCCCAGAATTGTATTTGCCTATTTTGCTGCTGCATCACACTGTTGACTCATGTTCAGTCTGTGATCTATTAGTATACCCAAGTCCTCCCATTCTGTATATGCTTTTTCATTTTTATTGCCCAGATGTAGTACTTTGCATTTTTCCCTGTTAAAAACCATTCTGTTATTTGCTGCCCACCGCTCCAGTCTATTTATATCTTTTTGAATCGTCTCTCTCTTCTCTAGTATTAGGTATCCCTACTAGTATTTGTCATCAGCAAATTTAATCAGTTTACCCTCAATTCCTTCATCTAAAGCATTAATAAAGATGTTGAACAACACAGTGCCCAGGACAGAGCCCTGTGGTACCCCACTTGAGACACTCTTCCAAGTGGATGTGCAGTCATTTATGACCACTCTTTGGGTCCGATCACTAAGCCAGTTATGAATCCACCTAATAGTTGCCTTGTCCATTCCATACTTAGTCATTTTTTCAATAAGAATTTTGTGAGAAACTTTGTCAAATGCTTTGCTGAAGTCAAGATTTACTATATCTACAGCATTTCCCTGATCCACCCAGTCTGGGATTCTGTCATAGAAGGAAATAAAGTTAGTCTGACATGACTTATTAGTTACAAACCCACGCTGACTCTGATTAATCACTTCATTCTTATCCAGGTACTTACATACATGTTGTTTAATAATTTGTTCAAAGATCTTTCATGGTATAGAAGTCAGACGCACAGGCCTATAGTTCCTGGGTCCACCTTCTTCCCTTTTTGAAGAAAGGAACATTTGCTCTTCTCCAGTCTTCTGGGACTTCTCATGTATTCTAAGAATTTTATAAAATTATGGAGAGTGGTTCAAAAATTTCTTCTGCTATCTCCTTCAGTACTCTGCGTTGTAATTCATCTGGACCTGGAGACTTGAATTAATTTATGTTAGCTAAGTGTTTCCTCACTCTTTTTCTGTTTATAGATATCCTGGATTCTACTATTTCTTTAATAGGACAGTGAAGATCAATTGATGTTACATTTCTTTTCTGAGAGAAAACGGATGCAAAATAGGAATTTAAAAGTTCGGCCTTCTCAACATCCTTTCTTACCATTTCATAATTTTCATCCTGTAAAAATCCTGTAGCATCTTTGACTTTTCTTTTACTTTTGACATATCCCCAAAATGCTTTTTATTGCTTTTTACGTCTCTTGCAAGCCTTAATTCATTGTCAGCTTTAGATAATCTGATTTGTGCCCTGCAGGTTCTGCAGACAGCATTATATTCTTCTTTAGATATGCCTCCCTCTTTCCATTTGATAAACATTTCTTTCTTCCTTTTTAGCATGTGTTTAAGTTCTGTGTTCATCCATCCTGGTTTCCTTAAATGCTTCCTATTCTTTCCTCTTTTTGGAATTGTTAATGATTGTGCTTTGAGAATCTAAGTTTCCAAGATTTTCCATCCTTCCTGGACATTTTTGTCCTTAAGTATATCCAGCCATTGATTCCCTCCGATTCTCTTTCTGAGTCCCTTAATATCTGCCTTTCTGAAATCTAACCTTGACGTCTGAGTCTTCACAGGTCTTCCTCCTCTTGTTATCCAAAATTCTAAAATAGCATGGTCACTACCTCCTAGGGTCCCAGCCACTCTTACCTCCTCAACCATTTCCTCCCTGTTTATAAGGATTAGGTCCAAGGTAGCAGATCCACTTGTTTTCTCCCCTACCTTTTGGAAGATAAATTTGTCAGCAAGAGAGGATAAGAATTTGCTTGACCTGTTAGTTTTGCCTGATTCCAAACAAATGTTTGGATAGTTGAAATCTCACATGACCATTATGTCATTTTTTGGAGAACTTGGTCATTTGATGCATAAAGAGTTCATCCATATCTTTAGCTTGCATAGGCGGCCTGTAGTAAATGTCTACAAGGGTGTCTTTTCCGTTGTTCTCTCCTTGTATTCTTACCCAAACAGTTTCCGCAGAACTCCCAGTCTCTGAAGCTTCAATCTCTGTGCAGATATACGCTTTTCTAACATACAATGCGACACCTCCTCCTCGTTTACCAAGTCTGTTTCTTGCAAATAAGTTGCATCCTACTAGCCTAGTATTCCAGTCATGTGTATCGTCCCACCAAGTTTCAGTGATTCCAATGACATCATATTTCTTTTCCTGCGTTAGTAGTTCCAGTTCTCCTTGTTTGTTGCCCATGCTTTGTGCGTTTGTATAGAAACATTTTAGTTTGTAATTGGTTTCTCTTTCTCCAATATTTTTATTATTTAGATTTTTTTGTCTTTGTTCTTCCTTTCCACTTCTAATAGCAGAGTTCTCAACAGTATTTGACACCCCATCTCTAGCAAGTAGTCTATCGTATAGACTACTTAACAACACACTTCGGTGTGCTCCCCCTAACTGCACATCGAAGGTTGTGTTATAAAATTAAAGGGAAGCATAAAATTGGTTGACCTCATCAGGTTGTCCAAAGTTTAAATTGTACTAGAGGTATGGCTGTATAATAGTAGAAAGTCAATAACAATGATACCTGTTCTATAGTATGGTGGTGTGGCATGCCAATTAGTCTAGAAGAGAATTTGGGTCGTGGAGATGCGCTTGCTCTTTAGAAATCACTTTTAAGGGTATGTGCCCACAATCCGGATTAGCAGCGTTTTGGAAGCAGCTCACCTGCGCTGCATCCAAACCTCTGTGTTCTACAATACAAGCACAGTGGATGGGATTTATAGAAACCCCATGCTCACTGGGCTTCTGTTTAACACAGTGTAAACTCACACGCATTGTGGGTTTACGAGCCGCAGCATGTCATGTTCCACAATAGAATGTATTGGATGCGGTAAATCTGAATTGTTCAATGAACACATGTGTATTTAGTTGTGTGAGTGAATGCAGCGTTTTGCACGCAGCGAAAATACGCTGAGTCCAAAGCGCTGCAATTTCCTGATTGTGGGCACATACCCTTAGCAGTCATCACATTATCAACACAGGTAGCATCATAGTAGTCACAAACCGTAGAGCATTGCCACAAAACTGTACCAAGGAAATCGTAGCACATTTCAGGGCCAGAGGTTTCTATGCTCCATGGGGAGAAAATGAGGGTACATCTCATAACCCAAATATAGCTTACCAGCTACGGTGGAGCATGGGTCTTAGGGTCGCTGCAGCAGGAAGCTTCCGGTGGCGGCCGGAGTGGGGTGATGCTGCAGGTCCCAAGCTGATAGGAGGGGGGTATTCGGAGTTGCGGGGTCTCTGTGAAAGCCCAGAATCCCCTGATAGCTTTCCATGCTTTTCAATGAGGTGGACTCTGGGAAAATGGCTGCTGGAGGCGGAGCATGTGCAGATTGAGATCTCGGCACCATCTTCCGAGATCTTGGTTCCTGAGATCTCAATTGCTAATGCACCGCCTCCAGCGGCCATTGTCCCGGAGTCCAATGCATTGAAAAGCATGGTAAGTGTGGGGGCTCCGCCGAACACCACCTACCAGCCGGGGACCGAGCTCTGCCATCATCCCAAGGTAAGCTACCGTAAAAGCAGATTATAAAACGCACCAACATTTTATTAGAAAAATGTTTTTCATATTTTCCTCCCCAAAATTTGGGGTGCGTTTTTAAATCCACAAAATATGGTATAAATCATGTATATGGTTTTAATGTGTAAAAAAAGATAGCTTTTCTGTTCCCTCTAAATTAGCTCTATACCATGCATCATTTAGTTGATACATGGTCACCTGTGCTGATTGTCCAACATTTACAGTGGTTCTATGGTTACAATAGTACACGTAGTACACATGCTCTACTTTCCTAATATACTCAATGCTGTAACTTGTGCCCAGAATGATTATCTCAGGGACCATGTCTTCATGGGGACAGTGTTAGTTTACGTCACATCCACATGGATTAAATGCTTACAAATCCCTATGGATGTATCCCATGTCTTTGGATGAAAAATAACACCCCTCCCCGCAGCAGCACTGGTCCCCTAGAGTTTGCTAGTAAATTAGAACACATTTTATGCTCTATTAAGTTTGCTTCATGCACTCACAGATAATCTCTGCAGATTTTGCTTAAAAAATAACAAGAATAAACAAGAAATTCACAGACCTGAGAGCAAAGAAGCATTCGATTTCCCGAACACAGCTGTCTGCAAAACTTTCATAGAAATCAGTATCTGACTAGCGATAGTATCTATACCTTGAGAAGACTTAATGCAGGCTACTGTATAACAGCTTGATACAGCCCAAAATAATACGGCATCCATAGATGGAACTCATATTCAAAATGTTGTGTCATGCTTCATTGGAAGAATATTTCCATAGTAAGGGCAGTCAAGAGGCAGTAAACGGCGCCAACGCCACTTAGATCCTTTGTTAGTGCCGTGGCTTACCGTTAAACCAAATATGATGGCGATCCAACCTAGTTACCCAAGTTGCCTTATTGTACAAGTACTTGTAACTTATTTGAGTTGATTTTATGCTGTGTATCTATTGCTGGGCATTGTTGCTTCTTTTTATTGTGCCAAGCCTATATCTAGGTATATAATAATGCTAAGCCTCTGACCGGTTGGTGCTTCTGGATTTCATAATTGATGCATATGTACAATATTATAATATATGCTTTCATATTTATTGCTATTTTGTGAAGTGTGGAGGTGTTACAACTGAAGTGTAACTGATGTGCAACCTGTTGTTCAACAAGCCTAAGAACATAACATTAGGTATGTGAGAGAGTAAAATGCGTAAAAGGGTGGTCCAGGTTTGGGATGAAACTCTAGTCAAGTTATATGACTGCAGACTTCTGAATCCTTACAGCCTGCATATAGCATGTTGTCATGATTTTACGATGCCAGTAGTCAGAGCGTGCGGTCATGTGACCGCAAGTTTGTGATTTGCATATTTCCAGGCACTAGATGTGCCCAACTGCGCTCAATAAAATTGAATTGAGGAGAGCCAAGCACATCTAATCAGCATGTGTCTGCATGTAAGAAAATCGCAAACTTGTGGCCCGCACTCACCGTTGACACTGGAGAATCCTGACACCTTGCTTGCAAAGCACGCTGTGAGGAATCAGAAGTCTGCAGTCACAACCACTTCAATAGAAAAAAATGCCTATGGTTGGTTTGTCCTTGTAGGAGTTAAGGCACTGTCACACTTAGCGATCGCACCAGCGATCACGACAATGACACGACCAGGCGAGATCGTTAGTGCGATCGCTATATGGTCGCTAGTTAGCTTCCAAACACAAAGATCTCATCAGAGATCAGCGATCTGTATAACGACCTCTGCGGTCGTTGGGAAAACCTAGTCCCGCCTGCGCCGCTGGTAAAGTCGTTCATTAAGGGTGTCACACTCAGCGATTTAGGCTCACCAGCGGGACACCAACGACCAAAAAACGTCTCAGAACGTTCATGAGCGATCAGCGACATCTCAGCAGGGGCCACATCGCTGCTACATGTCACACACAGTGACGTCGCTAACGAGATCGCTGCTGCGTCATAAAATCGCTGACGCTTTAGCGATCTCGTTAGCGATCTCACTTAGTGTGACAGTACCTTTAGCGAAGTGACGTATCAGTAGGAATGAATCCTATGCCCCTTGGAATGTGAAAGAGTCTTAAAAATAGCTAATTTTTCTATGAACATAAGCAGACCCATGTAGGTGAACAGCCTTACAGATGTCGGGGGAACAGTGCCGCACAGTAGAAATTGTTTACATCATAGATAGCTATAAGTAGGGGTAAGTAGTACTTGGGCTGTTTATTGTGCATGAGCTATAGTAAGGGCCACAAGGAAGCAAAGCAAGAAGCTCCACCTTTTTACTGCCATCCTGCTATAGTATCTGTCTCACGTTGAGGAAAACCAGCCCACCTGTGAGTAGTGTTGAGCGATACCGCAAGTATCGGGTATCGGCCGATATTAGCTGTTTCGGCCTTTCGATACTTAGTTCCGATATTTTCCATATATCGTATACCGGAATCGGAAGTTCCCATAATTCTTTGAGAGGCAATGTGATTTTAGTCAGCCAATGAGGAATCCTAAGAAGTGTGGGCACATCCTGTACTGCTGCGGTCATGTTAACTAATGGCATGGCTGTGATTGGATGCTGAAATGATGTCAGAATGCACTATAAAAGGCGCCGCCGCCATTTTAGCGTCACTGTGCTGTGAATTCAGTAAGGGACAGAACGCTGCTGTGCTGACTCTGAGGGACAGTTAGAGATTGCGATTTAGTGTACTGTGCTGTAGGCAGGCTAGCACCAACCGCTGTGTAAAGCTTCCTTTTGCCTGCAGTGTTGTTTTAACAGCTCTGCAAGGTGTGTGTGAGTGCAGGTGACGCTGCAGTTTGCTCTGCATGCAACGCTGTCTGTAGGCATCTGCACGTGTCACTCACAGACTCTTTTTTTTTCTTCAGTGTAATTCTTGCTGCTCCATGCAATTTAACTATTAGTGTGACACGCTTCCATCCGTATCCAATACATTGGTTGCAAACACTATAGAAGTAGACAAAGGAGTAGCCTTTCACAGATTGTGAACAGTTGTGTTTCAGTGTTCACTTCAGTCTGTGTTTTTTATTTTTTGAGTGCACATCACGCTCCAGTTACTTGTTCAAGCACTGCTGCTTGTACTCTGCTGAGCGTGTCTCAGTGCCTCATCCTTTTCATTTCTCTCCAATTGGTTCTGCTCCATTCCATTTAAAATAAATATAATCTATTAGTGTGACGCGCTTCCATCCGTATCCAATACATTGGTTGCAAACACTATAGAAGTAGACAAAGGAGTAGCCTTTCACAGATTGTGAACAGTTGTGTTTCAGTGTTCACTTCAGTCTGTGTTTTTTATTTTTTGAGTGCACATCACGCTCCAGTTACTTGTTCAAGCACTGCTGCTTGTACTCTGCTGAGCGTGTCTCAGTGCCTCATCCTTTTCATTTCTCTCCAATTGGTTCTGCTCCATTCCATTTAAAATAAACATAATCTATTAGTGTGACGCGCTTCCATCCGTATCCAATACATTGGTTGCAAACACTATAGAAGTAGACAAAGGAGTAGCCTTTCACAGATTGTGAACAGTTGTGTTTCAGTGTTCATTTCAGTCTGTGTTTTTTATTTTTTGAGTGCACATCACGCTCCAGTTACTTGTTCAAGCACTGCTGCTTGTACTCTGCTGAGCGTGTCTCAGTGCCTCATCCTTTTCATTTCTCTCCAATTGGTTCTGCTCCATTCCATTTAAAATAAATATAATCTATTAGTGTGACGCGCTTCCATCCGTATCCAATACATTGGTTGCAAACACTAGAGAGGTAGACAAAGGAGTAGCCTTTCACAGATTGTGAACAGTTGTGTTTCAGTGTTCACTTCAGTCTCTGCGTAATAACCACACTTAGGCCTTAGAACTTTTCTGACTTTCTTTATCAATCTACCAAGATGAAGAAGGCAGGGAGTAAGGCACGTGGTCGTGGCCGTGGAGTTTCAGCAGGGAGAGGACATGGGGATTCTGTGGCTGCTGCCGCCCTCAGTGACACGGCATCCACCAGTTTTACCCATGAGCGTTCCTTTATGCGCACTTTGGTAGGAGCTCGGCGTGCCCACCTGCTGCAGGAAGAACAAATTGAAGCCGTTGTTGGTTGGATGGCAGCCAATGCATCGACTTCAATTCCTTCCACCTCCTCTCAGGAACACAACACTGTTGAGCAACCATCTGTCTGTTCACCGCCTGTCAAATTGCCCAGGCAGTCAGAGAGTTCTGTACAGGAGCCAGCTGAGTCTCTGCTTCTGTTCTCAGAATCTGTTGGCTCGCAAACACGGGCACAGGCAAGCAGCATTCTGCAATTTGAAGAAGAGGGAGTATGCAGTGATGCGCAACAGCTGTGTCTCTCTCAATCTGAAGAGGCGGGTGAGCCAGTGCCGATGGACAGCACACCGCAGAACGCATCTTATGATGATGATGAGACTCAGGTGCCAGGTTTTGTGGAGCATGGTGCTGCCCAGACCATCCAACAGCAGCAGGTGTTGGAAGAGGGTAGTGGAGATGATGAAGTCCGAGACCCAACATGGCGTGAGCAACAGGAAGGTGGTGGAAGCAGCTCTGAGGAAGAGATTGTCCCAACGGTACAAAGAGGAGGGAGAGGTAGGCTGCAGACTCGCTTGCCTGTAGCCTCCAGTTTGGCACCTGTTGGGAGCAGTTCTCTTAGAAATGTCAAAATTGGCGCTCCCATGACTTGCACTGCGTGATCCTTTTTTGACAGACTTGTAGATGATATTTGCTATGTTCAATGCAAGCTGTGTAAGCAAAAAGTTAAAAGAGGTAAAAATATCAGTAACCTGAATACCACAAATATGTGGAAACATGTACGGACAAAGCACGTAGCTGAGTTACAAAGACACACTGGAGATGTAGGCCAACCTACAGCAGCACCTACATCTTCAGGTCGTGTTGGAGCCTCTACCTCCAGCTCACACACACCTGGTTCGGCTTCCTCACAGGATCTCCATGGAAGAACCTCGGTCACTGTTGTCCATAGACAAACTGTTATTCCACCCACAGCAGCAAGTTCACAGTCATCGTCACACTCCCAGACCACAAAACAGCCATCGGTACCACAGGCATGGGATAAAAGACGGCCATACTCGGCAAACCATCCACGAGCACAGGCTCTGAATGCTGGCATTGCAAAACTCCTGTCCCTTGAAATGCTGTCATTCAGGCTGGTGGAGACTGACAGTTTCAGGAACTTTATGGCATTGGCAGTCCCACAATATAATGTGCCAAGCCGATTTTATTTCAGCAGGCAAGCCGTCCCTGCTCTGCAAAAACATGTCGAGGGAAACATTAAACATGCGCTACTAAACGCCGTCAGTAGCAGGGTCCACCTGACCACCGATGCGTGGACCAGTACCCATGGCCAGGGACGATACCTTTCCCTCACTGCCCATTGGGTCAATGTTGTGGAGCCGGGTACAGATCTTGCCAGTGGCGCTGTACGTGTTCTGCCAACTCCAAGGATTGCAGGAATCCAGTCTGTACACATTGATTCCTCCTCCTACTCCAGTTCCTCAGAATCATCGCTGCACGAGCCGTCACGGTATACCTCCACATGGACCCGTGAACGCTTACCTGTTGCGACCGATATGAGCACAGCCGTGGCCAAACGTCAACAGGCCGTCCTGAAATTAATTTCCATGGGGAATCGAAGCCACACAGCGCAGGAGCTCTGGGATGCCATCAAGCAGGAGAGCGACGTGTGGTTTTTGTCAGCTAATCTCCAGCCAGGCTTGGTAGTGTGTGACAATGGCCGAAATCTGGTGGCAGCTCTGGGCCTTGGCAACCTCACTCACATACCATGTCTGGCACATGTGCTCAACTTGGTCGTGCAGAGTTTTTTGAGGGACTATCCGGATCTTGATGCACTGCTGCACAAGGTCCGCCTAGAGTGCGCTCACTTGCGACGTTCCAGCATGGCCAGATCGCGCATTGCAGCTCTGCAAGTCAGATTTCGCCTTCCTGAACATCGCATCATTGACGTACCCACCAGGTGGAATTCCACGTTACATATGTTGGAGCGGTTGTGTGAGCAGCAGCCAGCAGTAATGGAGTATCAGCTGCAACAGGCGCAATCAACTCGCAATTTGCGCCGTTCACACTTCACCACTACTGAGTGGGCCTCTATGAAGGACATCTGCGACATTTTGCATGCGTTTGATGTCTCAACGCGGATGGCGAGTGCAGATGATGCACTAGTCAGCATGACTGTCCCCCTTATCTGCCTGCTTCAGAAATCACTGAAAGCACTAAAGGAAGAGGTTTTGGAAGAGGTGGAGGATGAGGAGTCACAAATTCAATTACCTTCAGGACAGTCAGCGCAACGTGGTTCCTCACAAAGGGCTGGGCAGGGCTCACTTTGTGAGGAGGATGAGGAGGAGGAGTCAATGGAGGAGGAAGAAATCCCTACAGAGGGAGGTACACAACGCTCTAGTCAGTATGTAGAGCGAGGGTGGGGTGATGCAGAGGAGGCAGAGATGACACCTCTTCCAGAGGACAGCCTTTGTTGGCCAGTTGGGAGTCTGCAGCACATGGTTGATTTCATGCTTCAGTGCCTGAGAAACAACCGCCGCATCGCCCACATTCTCACCACGTCAGATTATTGGGTGTACACCATCCTAGACCCTCGCTACCGGGACAACTTACAAACCCTCATCACACCGGTGAACCGGGACCGTAAAATGCAGGAGTACCAAGACACACTGGTGCAATCCATACTGTTGTACATTCCAGCCGAGAGAGCTGCTGCTGCTGCTACTGCTTTACAAAGCAGCTCTGTGCGTCGAGGCAGTGTAGACACCTCTACAACAAGAGGGAGCAGAAGCAGCGCCTCTGCACAGGGCAAGAGCTGTATGTTACAAATGTGGCAAAGTTTTGTGACAGCGCCAGCAAGGTCTACACCATCCGAGACGGCTCCAGTCACCAGGAAGAAACGTTTCCGTAAGATGGTGACAGACTACTTGGCTTTCCCTCAAAGTGTACTCCCAGATGCCTCTTCCCCTTTCAAATTTTGCGTCTCTAAGTTGGATACATGGCCAGAGCTTAGCCAGTATGCATTGGAGGTGCTGGCTTGCCCTGCTGCCAGTGTATTATCTGAGCGCGTCTTTAGTGCTGCAGGTGGTGTAGTAACAGACCGTCGCATGCGACTATCCTCAGAGAATGTAGACCGGCTTACTTTTCTGAAAATGAACAAGGCATGGATCTCACCTGAATTTGCCTGTCCGTTTTCAGATTAAATAACTGTTTGGCAACGTTTTCCATGTCTCCTGTTATGTTCATCTTTCTACCACCTGAACTCTACTCCCTGGGCTACAACACCGCCATTTGTTGCTTGTAAGTAATTGGCAGGGGTACTGACTCCTGGCCAGCCTGGTTACAGCATGACAGCTGTTTCCTGGCAGTGTGAACGTCAATTATCCTCCAATAAGTTGTGCTGTCGTGTTGCATTCGGGTTAGCCGACTCTATGGTGCCTGCAGTTTAGGTGATTCCTATGTGTGCTGTGGGATATGTAAATAAAGGCTGTTTCCATTGTGACAATAGGACAAGCACCCACTGTAGGACTGTGTGATTCGGTAACTGCGGACGGCTTGCGTCCTGTCAACTTACATTTTCATGGGTGCGTTCTGCTACCTGTCCGGGGTCCAGTACCGTCAACTGGTTCTCCCCAGTGCCTTTGGCCTAGGTGCCTCCATCTCCGTATCCGAGTTCCACCAACGTCTGCTGGTCCTTGGTAGTGCTTTGGAGCACAGGTACCTCCTGCTTAGTAATCGTGTCACAGTAACGTCAGCTGGTACTCGGTTGTGACATTGCCTCTTTTCCTTCTGCTACCCGTCCGGGTCCAGTACCGTCAACTGGTTCTCCCCAGTGCCTTTGGCCTAGGTGCCTCCATCTCCGTATCCGAGTTCCACCAACGTCTGCTGGTCCTTGGTAGTGCTTTGGAGCACAGGTACCTCCTGCTTAGTAACCGTGTCACAGTAACGTCAGCTGGTACTCGGTTGTGACATTGCCTCTTTTCCTTCTGCTACCCGTCCGGGGTCCAGTACCGTCAACTGGTTCTCCCCAGTGCCTTTGGCCTAGGTGCCTCCATCTCCGTATCCGAGTTCCACCAACGCTGCTGGTCCTTGGTAGTGCTTTGGAGCACAGGTACCTCCTGCTTAGTAACCGTGTCACAGTAACATCAGCTGGTACTCGGTTGTGACATTGCCTCTTTTCCTTCTGCTGCCCCTCCGGGTTCTAGCACAGTCAGCTGGTCCTCGTTACTTCCATTGTCTCTTGCTCCATCTGATACCCGTCAGGGTTCCAGTAACGTCAGCTGGTTCTCGGAAATTAGACGACCTTAAAGACCACCCAGAAGAAGATGACGACAACAAGGACGACGAGCATGAAGCCAACCAGCCTGAACACCATCACAAAGAAAAAATAAAAGATTACCCAGAAGAAGATCACCAACAGGACAAAGAAGGTTAAGACAAACTACAAGATACAGAACAAGAGACAGAAGAACAATAAGCAGAAGATCAAAAAGCAGAAGAACATGAAGTATAAGACCAAAATGAAGAGCAAAATAATGCTCTAAATTCTAAGCAGAAGAAGACTAAGCAGTGTATGGGGGTGAGTTCGTTCCTCCTCGTGGTGCCCCTGGAAAATGCCTGCTGCTGCAGGCTAAACTGAACACGGACAAATACTGTTGTAATTTAAATCTTTTGTGACAGCAAGAACGGAAGGATGAACAATTCATACTTTTACAGATTACAAGTACAGGAATCTCTGTCACAAATAAGAATATGATGAAGAAGATGAAGAGGAAGAAGATGAAGAATTTGAATATGAAGAAGATTAATTAGTTTAATAATAACAATATGAGTAATGTAAACAAAAACATGAATAGCAAGAAGTTTAAGAAGAAGATTAAGAAGGTGAAAATGAAGAATAATTTGATGAGAAAGATGATGCTGCTGAAGATTATGAAGGAGAAAGTGTGGCACTGGCAAAAGTTAAAAAGGTGAAGAGCATGGAAGTTGTGAAACATACATATTTGCCAAAATAGAAAAAAGGTTAACAACATTGTCAATTTGTTAGTCAATCCAAACGTATTTAAAAAAATATATATATTAATGCTATTCCAATGCATTGGGTTAAACATGTATGCCTTTATTGTCTCCTCAACCTCCCCCAATACATTCTACATTAGTCTTTGTTGTTTTCCTTCATGTACAATTAACCAAGGCAAGAATGGGTTTTTTTAATGTCGATATTTGGTTCAGATAGACTTACATGGGACTTCCGGTATCGGAATCGGATATCGACGATATTTAGTGATATCGGCGATACCATTCCGATCCGATATTTTTAGATATCGAGCAGTATCGCTCAACACTACCTGTGAGTGAATATTGCCACTGTTAAGAGAAATTGAGAATATCCACCACATAAGGTTGAATATTAGCAATAACAAGGCGTTGAGTTGAAGAGAAGACACCAGAAGTAGGGGCTCTTTCAAGCACCGAAATGGAGAAAATGCTGTACTATAATAGAATTGAGGCAGAGCTTGCCCCTGAGTAGCTGCTGAGGATTCTGGCAGTGGGTTCTCTAAGGCATTTCATGGGTTGATGTTATTGCTAATTGTCCACCTCTGTGAACATGTTTGTAAGTACCAAGCATGAGGTTTTTTAACAGAATATGTAACCATCAAGCTCATCTATTAACGCTCTGGGGTTAAAGTTATCTTGAACTGTCTCATGTGTACACCTGCATTTCTGGAGAGTGGAAATCTGATAACACTATCATTATGGGTCATTGTATCATGTTCCACCATCTTATCAAGCCCCCCTTATACAGTATGGTGTAACCATGTGTCACAGTACTGGTGTCTTCTTATCTCGCTTGTTGGCCCCTCAGCTACTATGCCCTGATGTGACTTCTACCTCTGTGCTGTGCTACATGCATGAGACCTTATGAATATTTGGGACCTCACACAGCTAAATATCCTGCACAAAGTGACAGAACTTTATTATGTTGTAGAAGCTATCTCTTTTTTATGGGCCATTAAAAGTAAATGAAAACAGCTTCACTGGATCCAATAAATGAATCATAGTGGACTTGTGTTAGGTTTCTCTAGCCACTTATAACATCTCGGGCACATTCTAAAAATGTAAGCCTGGCATTCTTAGAGCCTAAGCAGCAATTTAGAACTGTGAGCAACAAAGAAAAATTACACAGAAATCCCAGATCTTCTATTTGTATTCCTTGCAGGTGGATATCTGAAACAATGAGGCATGGAGGAAGAGTTTGCTGGAGCATATGGAAATGGATCAGCACGTGATGCCTGGTGTCTGCTGGATGGATTATAAAAGAACATTCCTCAAAAAAATCAAAAGTAATGGATGTCATAGCTTGTCTTTTTGCAACAGTCTTTTATTGTTCTACTCAACAGTTTAAGATTTATTTTCTTTCATTTGTTGGTAATAGATTCTAAGTAACATTCACTGATAGGAGCCATTACATTGCTTGTATGCAGACCAGCGGCTGGCCTTCATGTCACCTGTGGAAAAGGTTCAGTTTATTGCACAAGACTGACCTGTATCTGAAAACGGCTTGTCTTGGTAGCCCCCTCTATCGGCCACATCTTTGCTTATATGTGTAGTAGTATCTCAGCCTTCAGACTTATTATATTATATGTATACTGTCAATGATAAGCAAAAATGTGATGTGAATTGAGACTTTCATTGCTAATTTACATATATATATATGTATATATATACATATATATTAATTAGCAATGAAAGTCTCAATTCACATCACATTTTTGCATATCATTTGCAGTATACATACAGTACAGACCAAAAGTTTGGACACACCTTCTCATTCAAAGATTTTTCTGTATTTTCATGGTTATGAAAATTGTGGAATCACACTGAAGGCATCAAAACTATGAATTAACACATGTGGAATTATACATTACACTTTACAAAAAAGTGTGAAACAACTGAAAATATGTCTTATATTCTAGGTTCTTCAAAGTAGCCACCTTTTGCTTTGATTACTGCTTTGCACGCAGAAAAGGTGAACGGATGGACTCTACATGCCTAGTTCCCACCGTGAAGCATGGAGGAGGTGGTGTGATGCTGTGGGGGTGCTTTGCTGGTGACACTGTTGGGGATTTATTCAAAATTGAAGCGGTGAGCGGTCCAGCTCTCCCAAACTATCTCGATTGGGTTCAGGTCTGGTGACTGTGGAGACAAGGTCATCTGGCGTAGCATCCCAACACTCTCCTTCTTGGTCAAATAGCCCTTACACAGTCTGGAGGTGTGTTTGGGGTCATTGTCCTGTTGAAAAATAAATGATGGTCCAACTAACCGCAAACTGGATGGAATAGCATGCTGCTGCAAGATGCTGTGGTAGCCATTCTGGTTCAGTATGCCTTCAATTTTGAATAAATCCCCAACAGTGTCACCAGCAAAGCACCCCCACATCATCACACCACCTCCTCCATGCTTCACGGTGGGAACCAGGCATGTAGAGTCCATCCGTTCACCTTTTCTGCGTGCAAAGCAGTAAACAAAGCAAAAGGTGGCTTCTATGAAGAACCTAGAATATAAGACATATTTTCAGTTGTTTCACACTTTTTTGTAAAGTGTAATGTATAATTCCACATGTATTAATTCATAGTTTTGATGCCTTCAGTGTGATTCTACAATTTTTATAACCATGAAAATACAGAAAAATCATTGAATGAGAAGGTGTGTCCAAACTTTTGGTCTGTACTGTAAGTAAATAACAAGAAGAAGTAGTTTCCTTGACATACCCTGTACAGTATCCATTGACCCTTATGGTGCAGTCCCATGCCAATAATGCTTTTGTCATGCATCTGGCACAGTTCCATCTAGATTCTATTTTTGACTGTATAAAAAATATTGGCTGCTGAAATTTGCAAAACAAGACACTGCAAAAAAGTACATGTTAAACTGCATAATGTAACTCAACGGAAGATGCATCTAAACTTTGGTGCATATGCTAGCAATGGTTGGGTTGGGCAAAGAAAACAAATCTCTCATAAGAATGCCAACTGTAATCCTGAAGAACAGTTGCGCCCCTACACGTGACTTCTGCATTACATAGATTTACAAAAGGGCTCAAAAAACATTTTTTCAGAAAAGCCGTGAGGAACGGAAGAAGCTCTGGTGCTTTCCTAACTAGTGATTTGAGCTTTTGTGTCATTGAGAGACTGTACGTTTCAAGCACTTGAGGATCCGGAGATATTTGGAGATAAATTGAATTGTTCAGTGTTTAGATGTGTCCACAATGTTTTGCTTCCAGCTGTCATACAAGTAAATAAATACCAAAAAGGTTTCAGTACTAAAAATATAACAAAGGTTGTTTGGGAAAGGTGAGAAAGTAAAAAACCGCTTTTGAAAGCTGCACTTTTCAGTGCTATAAATGTCAAGCAATGCAGACAATTTTTACAACCCTTTAACCCATCCAAAGGAACAATCAAAGGAACAGGAGCTTTTGAAAAACCCTTAATATATCCAGCAGTATAAAAATGGTTTTACTATCAGAAAATTCAGATAACCGGCCCATGGTAGTGGTCGTCTGCTCATCTCACCAAATCAACTAGAAAGCATTATCAATTAATATCAAACTAGACGGTAATAATGGACAGGATGAAGTGTTTAAAGAACCACTCCAGCGTTTGCTTGTTTTTTTCATCATTGGAGTGGTGCTTCTAGACTAAGTTCCATGACCCTAGTCTTATACTTACCTGCCTGCATGGCCAGTTTTAGAAAAAGTGGGGCCCTGGGAAAAAGTTTAAAGTGGGGCCCCAAATGCTCACATATTGCTCCATCAGACAAACATTTTGGTTGTATTTACATACGCTGAGTTCAGACCGTTAAACGAACGTGATCAATAGTAGTGAAGTCGTTCGACGCTTGTTTCCAGGCCTTTTTAAACCGGCTGAGGAAGAATGATGGGCACTGAACAATCATTAGTTGATCAATCTGTCCTCATATGGTATCATGTTATTAGCAGCATATCTGCAGTTCTCCCAGGGCGATGTGCTGCCCCCATAGTCCTCCATATAGAATAATGCACGCACTATAGTCCTCCACATAGTATAATAAACACCCTATAGTGCTCCACACAGTATAAAGCACACCCATAGTCCTCCATATAATATAATGCATGTAACATAGTCCTCACACAGTACAATTCACACCATAGTCCCATGAGTTAATGCAGCCCATAGAGGTATCAACAGCCCATAGGTATCATGCAGCCCCATAGAGTATCATGCAGCCCACAGCATGTCATTCAGCCCACAGGAGAATCATGTAGCCCCAATGGAGTACCATGCAGCCCCAATAGTTGTACAATGCAGCCCTCAAAGGATATCATGCAGCCCCCATAGGATTGTAGCTCCGGGTTAGCTCTAGATCGCTGTCTGGTAGACAGAATGCACGGAAACAGTCATTCAGACAGCAGTTTGGTGAAAACTGCCGCAACCGTTTATTAAAGTCCACAGCACACAGATAAAACAAATCATAAACAGAAACCTGGGCTTGTCTAGCCACTAATTACACTTAGATAGATGGCCCCTCTATCCGGGACCCAGACTCTACCAGTCTGTGCCCAAACAACAATATCACTATGTTACCATATGGAGTTTCACAGACACCTCTTTATGTCCGAAGCAACTCCAATGTCCAGACTCGAGAGTCACCTCCTATTCAGTCGCTATTCGCACGGATTCTCACTGCGACTACTCCTGTGTCCGGGTACTTCCTGCACCCAGACTGAGATAGCTCACACTCTTAGAGACTGCTTCCTTGTGCCAGGCACCTCCCTGTGTCCGGCTAAAGACAGCTCCCACACTCTTGGAGACACTCTGTGTCTGACCCCTTGTCCAGACTGAATGAGCTCCTGACTGTGCTCCAAGCACCTACTTGCTTCCTAATCATACCTGAGTGCCACAGGTTTGACTGCAAACGTGTACTTGAATGATGGTGTAATGCCTTCTCACATATTTTACAAGGCACACATTTCCCATAAAGTCACAAGTACCTGTGAATGTACACCCATTCAATACATAGCTCTCACTGTCTCACAGAGTATAATGCAGCCCTATAGATGTATAATAGCACCTATTGTCCGCAGTATTAGCCACCACGTACTCAATAATTTAAAAAATAAAGACAATACTTACCTCCTCTCAATCCCTACTGCAGCGCATCTCATCACCTCATTAGCTCCACTGCCTGACATAGTGTGGCGCGCGATGAAGTAACATCATCACATGCCTGCTGCATCTGAAGCAGAGGGGGATGATGGGAGAGGGGGGCATCACATAACGCTCTCTCCTCCATCATAGTTTTCAACTGTATTGGCATCTATGATGCTGATACAGTTGAATGCCAATGCATTAGGCACTGGCACCGGACCCTCTGACTCATGGCCCCATAGCGGCCGTGTGGTCTGCCGCTATTAGCGGTACACCACTGGCTAGATGCCCATGGGGTAGTGGGGGTCCTAGACAGAAGCCTAGTCTGCCTGCTTCTAACGCCGGCCATGTCCATTAGCATCTTACTTTCTATTGGCACCACTTCATTCTCGCAGTGCCATCTTGTGACCGCCTCTTCTGACTGGCCGGACATAAGAGGTAACGGTCATAAGCCAGAACAAGGCTTTCATATCCTTGCATTGGAAAATTACCTCCAGCTCGCTCCAGCAAACACCAGAGCAATCCGGCAAAAAACAAACTGGTATTACCAACAGGAGTGGAATGGATAACAGATGACTATGGCGACTGGTAGGTAAAAGGTTGGGGGCAGGGACCATAGATTAGGAGATAACTTTTGTGTACATGTTGAATCAGAGGAATTACTCTTGATCCTATTTGCATATATGTAAATGGAAAAATATGGTATACAGAAGATACTCTTTAATCATGCTACATAAAAATCATTCCAGGATTTGTGTTTCAGAAGGGAGGCAGCAGGGCCAGCATCACCATCCAGCGCAACTGAGAAAGTGCCGGACTCGGGACAAATGGGGGGGCACTCGCTGTTGGGGACACTAGCACACTATGGAGCCCATGAGTTGGGGAAGCCCAGTACTAGAGCTTGCACCGGCACCCCCTCAGAAACTCCACATTCCACGTTACTTCGGTCTCTTCAGCGTCTTCTGTCTCTCGTTGACGTCTCAGGGCAAAGGGCGTGATGACGTAACTAGAGCGTGCCGAGCAGTGGAGAGAATCAGAAGATGCTGAGGCGAGCGCAGCAGCAGGGAACAAGGAATGGTGAGTATTTGATTATTTATTTTTTTATGTATGTAGAATTATATGGGGCCATTATACTGTATGGAGAAATACAGTACAGACCAAAAGTTTGGACACACCTTCTCATTCAAAGATTTTTCTGTATTTTCATGACTATGAAAATTGTAGAATCACACTGAAGGCATCAAAACTATGAATTAACATATGTGGAATTATACATTACACTTTACAAAAAAGAGTGAAATAACTGAAAATATGTCTTATATTCTAGGTTCTTCAAAGTAGCCACCTTTTGCTTTGATTACTGCTTTGCACGCAGAAAAGGTGAACGGATGGACTCTACATGTCTAGTTCCCACCGTGAAGCATGGAGGAGGTGGTGTGATGGTGTGGGGGTGCTTGGCTGGTGACACTGTTGGGGATTTATTCAAAATTGAAGCGGTGAGCGGTCCAGCTCAACCCAAACCATCTCGATTGGGTTCAGGTCTGGTGACTGTGGAGGCCAGGTCATCTGGCGTAGCACCCCAACACTCTCCTTCTTGGTCAAATAGCCCTTACACAGCCTGGAGGTGTGTTTGAGGTCATTGTCCTGTTGAAAAATAAATGATGGTCCAAGTAAACGCAAACCGGATGGAATAGCATGCTGCTGCAAGATGCTGTGGTAGCCATGCTGGTTCAGTATGCCTTCAATTTTGAATAAATCCCCAACAGTGTCACCAGCAAAGCACCCCCACACTATCACACCTCCTCCTCCATGCTTCACGGTGGGAACTAGGCATGTAGAGTCCATCCGTTCACCTTTTCTGCGTGCAAAGCAGTAATCAAAGCAAAAGGTGGCTACTTTGAAGAACCTAGAATATAAGACATATTTTCAGTTGTTTCACACTTTTTTGTCCATTATACTGTATGGAGCAATATATGGGGCATTATACAATATGGAGAAATATATGGGGCCTATTATACTGTATGGAGCAATATATAGGTTCATTAAACAGTATGAAACAGTGTATGGGGCCCATTATACTGTATGGAGCAATACACGAGGCCAGGGTCGGACTGGGGTACCAAGTGCCCACCAGTAACATTGATTTTGGGTGGGGCCACTATTCACCTGCATACAAATATTATACTACCCTTGTTCACAAATATACCTATCTCTCCTTATAATAATAAACTGGGTAGTTTGGTTAATGAATGATGAGTTGCTGCTTTTTCTGTATAGAGTAAATTATGCTAAGTACTGCCCATACAGTGGGTTGGGGGCTCATATCTGCACGGGGGCCCACTGGGGGATTCCCCTGTTCCCCTATGGGCCAGTCCGAACCTGCACGAGGCCCATTATTCTGTATGGAGCAATATATGGGGCTCATTATTCTGTATCAAGCGATATATGGGGCCTATTATACTGTATGGAGCAATATATGGGGTCCATAATAGTGTGTGTAGGACTATGAGGGGCCCATTATACTGAATGGAGGACTATGTGGTGCCTATATTACTGTATGAAGGAGTATGTGGTGCCCATAATAATGTATGGAATACTATGTGGTGCCTATAACACTATTTGGAGGACTATGTGGTGCCTATAACACTGTATGGCGGACTATGTGTGCCTATAATACTGTATGAAGGAGTATGTGGTGCCCATAATACTCTATGGAGGACTATACTGTATGTTCTAAAATTAAAAGTCTGCAATCAATCTGTGTACTGCGAGAATTCACCGGTTTCTGATCTATTGAAGAATTTACAATAGATATCACTCATGTAATGTAAGAAGTGAAATCTTTGATATTGTACTATACCTATATTTCTTATCTGTGCGTCATGAATTGTAGCATGTGTTAAAGGAGCCCACTGAGGCTCTTTTGCCCAGGGCTCACAAAAACCTGGAGTCATCCCTGGAGGGGGGTTATGAT
Organism: Oophaga sylvatica; assembly: GCA_033576555.1. Taxonomy (NCBI): domain Eukaryota; kingdom Metazoa; phylum Chordata; class Amphibia; order Anura; family Dendrobatidae; genus Oophaga; species Oophaga sylvatica. Next base: position 450,295,222 of record JARQOD010000004.1, on the reverse strand, counting down.
TTATTCGGGAAGATGTTCCCCATGGTTGTAATTATTTGAAAAATGTTTAACAAAAAGTAACTGATTAAAAAGCACCACTCCAGCGGTAAAATTAAAAAAACAAATGCTGAAGTGGTGCTTTGAAGCCTTTTTATACATTCAAATGGGCCAATATACTAATACACTATCATGCAGAGTTAAGTTGGGGCTAGATGGAAGCATTTGGTAGCACAGCAGTGAAATACTTTAAGTTGCATGCAGCACAATGTACTCCTTTAGATTTTCGTTGTCACTTGAGAGTTAAACGTGAACTTAAAGTTTTCGTTAATCCATATCGTAATAGGTAAATTATTATATGACCTGAAGCATGGGAATTTCACAGAGAAATGTAACTTAGCAATTCGAATATAACATTCCTTAATATAAGGGTAAGGAGGAATCACAGATTACTCGCATCTCATGCCATGAGCGCATTTACTTTCATCCCTTGAGTATTTTTGAGTCTAAGCTATTTCTTATAATGATCTTCAACAATTTATGAGTTTTTGTGGCCAGCTACATCATGAATATTGCCCCAATGACCTATTATGAAGCAAGAGGACGGCAGAGAATACAGACACAACACACCCAGGAGATACCAGGAAAAGCTTAGCTCATCTCTACTGCTGCTGTCCAATATCGATTCCGACACGTGTAATGCCAGCCATAGGGGCAACTCGCCACACCCCACACTGCGCAGCCATACACTGTAGCCATGAAAAGCCTATCTAAATCCACCATTTAATCACTGATCGATAATAGAAATGAACACATCTACAGAAAATGGAATCCTTCCCTTGATTCAGGTTCCAACACTATCTGCAACCCAAGTTGTGAAAGAGGCAGGTGAGTTGGAAGAAGTCCAGAGCACATAGATACAAGAGTAATACCGTAGAGTCCTGGAGCCCCCACCATGGTGCAGGTACCAGTACCAGGGGCAGAGGTGTGGATCCTGAGCAGGAAGCCTGGTTCTGCATTCAGGAGGCTGGTGGTGTGGTAGAAGCACAGCTTTGCATCATAACTATTGTTTTCCAGCATCCACTGTTTTGCATGGGAGGCTCAGCCTTTTCTGCAAGGCATGGTCCAGCATTAAGCACTGTGCTTTCCAGCAATATGTTGCATTTGTCTTACTAGCAGATCATCCACAGCCTACAGCAGCCCCATCTCACAAGTGATGCTATACATTGCCTATAACTACATCAAGTCATCAGTGAAAGCTGTCAGTGGATATTCACCCATATGTACAATGGAAAGTCCTAAATGCTACGAGCCACACATGATGTACACCTGGCCCCAGAAGGGGTTAACTACTAGTAGAAGTAAACCATAGAAAGGCAGAAGAGTTAAGCAAGAGCCAAGCTGAACTATGAAGACAAAGAAACTAGATGCTCAGGAGGAGCCTCCTGCTGCTCTAGGTGAGGGGTAGATGTGCACTCACCCGAATTCCTCCTCCAGCTCAGAGATATCCGCCAAAATGAGGAAGACCACCAGCAAGGTGACAGTGGCCAGGACCCAGCTCCTAAAGTCCGGATGCATAGCTCCTGAAGGTGCCGGCTAAAATGCAAACGATGGCTCCACAACTGCTCCAAGTCAATCCCAGCTCGGTACAAGCCCAGCAAGGAAAGCGGGGTCTCTGCGATGATTCCTCCTCCTGTGATGGTCACTGTCACCTATCATCAGAGTACATGCTGCTGTTCTCACAGACACTGAGGAGGAGAGCAGGGATCTGTGCAAAGTACTGACATCCACTGGCTGACACGGATCCTCCCTCTCCCCCCACCTTCCCTATTGCCTAAAGTTAGTGTGGAGGAGGAGAAGAGGTCCTCACCTGGGGATGGTCCTCAGCAGGAGACTGGGAGAGGTGTCTACTGATACCAAATAATGGAAACCAGAACTACATTACACGAGGGATGGAGGGTACAGTGATATATGAATGGATCGTAAAAGAGTCAGTAAGTAAAGGGTTACACAACACGGAATAATGGCTAAGTAGCATGATGTCTATTCTGTATGATGGATCTGAAAGTATACACACAAGCACAGACGTGCACATACACAAGCACTCATACACATCCACATACACAAGCACTCATACACATGCACACACACAAGCACTCATACACATGCACACACACAAGCATTTATACATGTACACACAAGCAGTCATACACATACACAAACACTCATACACATGCACACACAAGCACAGACGTGCGCACACACAAGCACTCATACACATGCACACACACAAGCATTTATACATGTACACACAAGCACTCATACACATCCACATACACAAGCACTCATACACATGCACACACAAGCACTCATACACATGCACACACAAGCACTCATACACATCCACATACACAAGCACTCATACACATGCACACATACAAGCACTCATACACATGCACACTCATAAGCACTCATACACATGCACATATACAAGTACTCATACACATGCACACACATAAGCACTCATACACATGCACACATACAAAGATGTACACACATGCACAAGAACTTATACATATGCACACACAAGCACTCATACACATGCACATATACAAGTACTCATACACATGCACACACATAAGCACTCATACACATGCACACATACAAGCACTCATACACATGCACACTTATAAGTACTCATACACATGCACATATACAAGTACTCATACACATGCACACACATAAGCACTCATACACATGAACACATACAAAGATGTACACACATGCACAAGAACTTATACATATGCACACACAAGCACTCATACACATGCAAGCACACAAGCAATCATACACATGCACACACCCAAGCACTCATACACATGCACACATGCAAGCACTCATACACATGCACACACACAAGCACTCATAGACATGTACAGACACATGCACTCATACACATGCACACACATAAGCACTCATACACATGCACACATACAAGCACTCATACACATGCACACACATACAAGCTCTCATACACATGCACACATACACAGATGTACACACACACACAAGATCTTATACATATGCACACACACAAGCACTCATACACATTCATGCACACGTACACATATACAGAGACGCATACACACACAGGCACACACAAGCACAGAGGCGCACACACATGAATGCACACACACAACCACTCATACACACACACACACACACAAGCTCACACACTTGTCAATCTCACAGACAAAATTTGCATTTAACAATAACTTTTGAACAAGCTATGAAATCTTATAAAGGGCAATGAATGATAATTGTTCACAACTGTAACACAATGTTTCCATTGATTTCTATGGGAGGGGAATATCATAACAATAATAACAAAGTTGCATCAAGCAAATAATCACCACAAACGCTGATTTTGTTTTGCAGCAGTTAAGGTGTGAAGAGAACAGTAAGGGTATGTTCCGACGGTCAGTAAACGCTGCGGGGGTTTGATGTTGCGTACATCCGCAGCATCAAACCCGCAGCAGCCAGATGTTACAGCATAGTGGATGGGATTTGAAGAATTCCCATCTCCACTATGCGTGCACGGCCGCCTCCAGTAGCCCTGCGTAGACACACATGCGACAAGGGGTGAACCTAGCCTCTGTGCTGCCTGAGGCGAACTGCAAAATGGAGCCCCCACAATTCGAGGTAGAAAGGTTGCGGCGCACACAGCGCGCTGCGGCAAATTTTAGGCCACGCCCCAACCACACCCATTTCACAACTAGTCACACCCATGTCCACGCCCTGACCACACCCATTTAGCACTGGTGATCACACTGACTGGTACTGAGGGCACAGTGACTGGTACTATGGGCACACTGGTACTGAGTAAAAGAAAGAACAGAGAGAGAAAAAAGAAAACAGAGAGAAAGGAGAGAGAGAAAGAGGGGAAAGCAAGAAAGAACAGAGAGAAAGTAGAGAGAGAAATAAATAAACAAAGAAAGGGAAAAGAAAGAACAGAGAGAGAGAAAAAAAACCAAAGAGGGGAAAAAAAGAACAGAGAGAGAAAGAAAAAAAGACGGGAAAGAAAGAACAGAGAGAAGAAAGAAAGAAAGAACAGAAAAAGAAAGAGGGGACAGAAAAAAGAACAGAGAGAAAAAAAGAAATAGGGGAAAGAAAGAACAAAGAGAGAAAGAAAGAACAGAGATAGAGAGAAAGAAAGATGGGAAAGAAAGAACAGAGAGAGAGAGAAAGAGAAATAAAGAAAACAGATAGAAAGAACAGAGAGCGAGAGAACGAACAGAAAGAAAGAGGGGAAAGAAAGAGAAAGAAAGAAAGAAAGAACAGAGAGAAAGAAAGAACAGAAAGAAAGAAAAAGAACAGAGAGAGAAAAAGATGGGAAAGAAAAAAGAACAGAGAGAAAGAGAAAGAAAGAGGGGAAAGAAAGAAGAGAGAGAAGAAAGAAAGAAAGAAAGAAAGAAAAAGAAAGAAGAAAGAAAGGGGAAAGAAAGAAAAAGAACAGAGAGAAAGAAATATGGGAAAGAAAGAACAGAGAGAGAGAAAGAAATATGGGAAAGAAAGAACAGAGAGAGAAAGAAAGAGGGGAAAGAAAGAACAGAGAGAGAGAAAGAGAAAAAGAACAGAGATAAAGAAAGAAAGAGGGGAAAGAACAGAGAGAGAGAAAAAGAAAGAGGGGGAAAGAACAGAGAGAGAGAGAAAAGAAAGAAACAGAGAGAGATAGAAAGAAAGAGGGGAAAGAAAGAACAGAGAGAAAAAAGAAAAAGAACAGAGAGAAAGAAAGATGGGAAAGAAAGAACAGAGAGAAAGAAAGAAAGAACAGAAAGAAACAAAGATTCTATAAAGATACTATAGCAGCCCGGCTCCCATTGTAGTGCCCACCTTAGCCTCCCGGTGCAGGACATATCATGATCCGCTCACATGGCCGACATCCCGATTCCAAGGCGAGGACACGGTAATGGATCTGAGCATTCCCTGAAGTGCCTCCATGGTTCCGTCACAATCTCCTCCTGGAATTACCTAATTTCCGGTCATCTTCCAGCACATCACTTCTGGTGGAACATCACGTGCGAGTTTTAAAGTGCTCTTCGGGGCTCCGGCATGTACTCCTATGTCCACGGGAATAGCTCCCGGCCGGGACAGCGGGGCAGACCCTCAAAATCGGTAGTGTCCCGCTGAATTCAGGATGCTTGGGAGGTATGAATGCTCCCCACCATACACCTTGTACACGCACGGCTCTGCACACCTCATACACACATGGTTCCGCTTTGTATGCCTCGTACACAAACGGCTCCACTCCGTCCACCTCACACACACAAGGCTCCACTCAGTATACACATGGCTCCACTCCTTACACCTTATACACACGCAGCCACGCTTTGTACACCTTGTACACACACGACTCCACTCCGTAAACCATGTACACATGCGGCTTTGCAGCATACACCTCGTAAACACGTGGTTCTGCTCCGTACACCTTGTACACACGCGGCGCCGCTACATACACACAAGGCTCCACTCCATACACACACGGCTCTGCTCCGCTCTGTACACACACGGCTCAAGCACGGAGCCCTGTGTGTACGGAGCTGAGCGGCTCAACTCCGTACACTTTGCACACACAGGGCTCCGTTTCGTACACACACAGCACTGCTATATCCACCTCGTACACACGGCTCCGCTCCGTAAACTTCATACACGCGCGGCTCAGCTCCGTAATCCTCGTACAGACACACGGCTCCACTCCATCCAACTCGTACACACAAGGCTCCGCTCCGTACACCTCGTACACACACAGCTCCGCTACGTACACCTCGTACACACACGGCTCTGCTCCGTACACCTCGCACACAGTACAGCACTGCTACATCGACCTCTTACACACACGGCTCCGCTCCGTACACCTCGTACTCACACGGCTCCGCTCTGTACACCTCGTACACACACGGCTCCGCTCCGTACACCTCGTACACAGTACAGCACTGCTACATCCACCTTGTACACACACGGCTCCGCTACGTACAGCTCGTACACACACGGCTCTTCTCGGTACACCTCGTACACAGTACAACCCTGCTACATCCACCTCGTACACACACGGCTCCGCTCCGTACACCTCGTACACAGTACAGCACTGCTACATCCACCTCGTACACACACGGCTCTGCTCCGTACACCTCGTACTCACACGGCTCCGCTCCGTACACCTCGTACACACACGGCTCCGTACACCTCGTACATACACGGCTCCGCTCCGTACACCTCGTACACAGTACAGCACTGCTACATCCACCTCGTACACACACGGCTCCGCTCCGTACACCTCGTACACACACGGCTCTGCTCCGTACACCTCGTACACAGTACAGCACTGCTACATCCACCTCGTAAACACATGGCTCAGCTCTGTACACCTCGTACTCACACGGCTTGTCTCTGTACACCTCGTACTCACACGGCTCGTCTCCGTACACCTCGTACACACACGGCTCTGCTCCGTACACCTCGTACACACACGGCTCCGCTTCGTACACCTCGTACACACACGGCTCCGCTCTGCACACCTCGTACACACACGGCTACGCTCCATACACTTTTCACACACGGTTCTGCTACATCCAACTTGTACACACTACAGCTCTGCTACATCCACACTGTAAACTCGTCCCGACCCCACATACAAACTTACCCTCAGTCATGACAACCATCACAGCAGTCCTGCACACAAGGAGGACACTGATCATGTGACTCCTGACTCCTCCCCTCCTGTGACCTCATCACAGGTCCTGTGGGCACAGAAGAGTTCAGCATAGCAGCGCCATTGACAGCAGTGACAGGCTGAGCTGTAAAGGCAAGGAATGGGTGCATGGGGGGTGTGGCGGCTCGTCTCCTTGCAGGACTTATAGTGTCCAGAGCAGGACAGCTGGAGGGGGGGGTCAGATGTGACTGTGTGAGGGATTAAGGAGAGCCGGCCGGCACCACACCATGTGTTATGAGTTCCGCTCTGCCGCCCCCTGGCTGCCGCCGCCTGAGACAACAGGCTCAACTCGCCTCATTATAGCGGCGCCCCTGCATGCGACGCGTCTTTACCGACCGCTGCATGTCTAGTTATCTTGCGGAGATGCTCAGTCTCCGCAAGATAAAGTCACCTGTACAATGCAATGGGACGTTGTGATTCCGCACGGTTCAATGAACATATGTGGAATCACCGGCGTTCAATAGCCGGCAGCTCTTTGGACGGAGCGGACATGTGCTGCGTCCAAAGCGCTGCCTAACACTGACCGTGGGAACATACCCTAACGTTACTTCTCCTGTTGGTATTTTCATCTTATCTCATTAAACCCAAATACACAGTGACGGGCCCCGCTCATTAATGATAGCACTACTCACACTACAAATCTCTATTTATTGTTTAATTTATCCAAATCCACTCATTTCGGTTTGTAAAGAAGGTCTGCAGCAGCAGAGTTATGTGCCCAGGGACAAATGTAGAATGTTTGTAATCATGGGCAGAACAAGGGACCTTACATTGGGGCGATCAGAGTATTTCAGCATCACTCTGGCATCTGAATACATTACTAACAGATTATTAAACAACCCCTAGTGAATCCTGCATTCTATTTGTCTTGCAGAGATCCTGTGTATCTCAGTATATGCTTTATTTATCAAAAAAAAAACAGTTCTGATCACTTCTTCTTCGGTCTTTGCGGTATTATTCCTTCTGGACATATAAGTAAATAGACCACTAGGTGCTACCATTGCTCATGTCAATGCTGTGAGTCTCTGTGCGCTTCGGCACTGTCTGGTAATATCACACTGTAGACAAAGCAAAGAGTAACTCCCAGTTATCTACTTACACATTTCCAGGAGGAATAATAGAGGAAAGGCCTAATGTAGAGTTTTAGGAAAACTGCTCTTGTTGTGTTTTTCTTTTAAGGATGTTAAGAAAGCTGACAGGTGTTGTATAAAGATTTATACCAAATGTTGTTACTAGCCTGATATGGTATAGGGGTTAATGGTGAATATTAACAGGATCGTCTATGGGGTTAAAAATAATAATATAATATATAGAATAGTCTTAGAGGTAATTTATTTTCGGTGGTTTATGAGTGGGAATGTTGTACCATGGTTCATTTTAGCATGTAGTGCTTATTCTGCTTTGATAATTCAAGGGGTCCTGTCACATGGTTTGGATAGTAAGGGTAAGTTCACACTAGGCGTTTTAGCGTTTTTTTTACTGCAGCAAAACGTGATTTCTTGGCAGGAAAGAAGCTGCAGAAAAAAGCATGTTTTCCTTGCATTTGCTGTGTTTTTTGCGGCGGTTTTGGCATGCTAGATTAGTCACTTGTGCATGCTGATAAAGTTTAGTGTTGAAAAAAAAGTCCTATTCTTTATAGTCAGGATTTGGCACAAAAAAATGCAGCAAATCTTGATACCTGGGTTTTCAGTGTTTTTTCACCACCCATTCATCTCAATAGGTAAAAAACGCTGAAAGAAGTGACATGCTCCATTGTGCAAAAAAAAAAAAAAAACATGCAAAGCACGAAATCCTTATGACAAAAAATACAATCTGTGTTCATGGGATTTCTGAAATCTCATAGACTTTGCTGGTACTGTAAAACACAGTTGAAAATTTGCATAAAAAATACATAAAAAAAAACCTGCAAAAACGCCTTGTGTGAACTTGGCCAATCCTGATCTGGCACACCCCAATAAGTTTGCAAAGTTGGCAGATGAGGGGGTTGTCAGTACAGGGGAAGCACTGCTGCAGACAGGCACATCCTCTGAAAGCCGGGGGAGTGTCTGCTCCAGTAAGGGGGGAATTAGGAGAGCAGGGCAGGCCAGACAGGTGCTGGTAGTGGGGGACTCAATTATTAGGGGAACAGATAGGGCAATCTGTCACAAAGACAGGGATCGTCGAACAGTGTGCTGCCTACATGGCGCTCGAGTCCGACACATCGCTGATCGGGTTGACAGATTACTGGGAGGGGCTGATGAGGACCCAGCGGTCATGGTGCACATTGACACAAATGATAAAGTTAGAGGTAGGTGGAAGGTCCTTAAAGACGATTTCAGGGAATTAGGCTGCAAGCTTAAAGCAAGGACCTCCAACGTGGTATTTTCTGAAATACTGCCTGTACCACGTGCCACACCAGAGAGGCAACGGGAGAATAGGGAGGTTAATAAGTGGCTCAAGAATTGGTGTAGGAAGGAGGGGTTTGGGTTCCTGGAGAACTGGGCCGACTTCTCAGTTGGCTACAGGTTCTATGCTAGGGACGGGCTGCACCTCAATGGGGAGGGTGCAGCTGTGCTGGGGGAGAAAATGGCTAGAAGGTTGGAGGAGTCTTTAAACTAGGGACTGGGGGGAAGGGCATTCATTTTATAGGAGGGGAAGGCAGTGCAGATAGAGACCTGGGCACAAATAATGAAATTGGGGGTGGGGGTGGCATGGGGGGTGGGGTTAGAACAGTTAGTAATTTAAGAAAGAATAGAGGTACAGAGAGATACATAAAGTGCATGTATACTAATGCTAGAAGCCTCACCAACAAAATGGAGGAATTAGAATAAATTTTGTTGGAACATAATTATGACATGGTGGGGATATCTGAGACTTGGCTGGATGGGAGCCACGACTGGGCGGTTAATTTACAGGGCTATAGTCTGTTTAGGAATGACCGTAAAAATAAGCGAGGTGGGGGGGGGTGTTTATATGTAAAATCATCCTTAAAACCCATCCTGCGTGATATCTGTGAATCTAATGAAGATGTAGAGTCTCTCTGGGTGGAGATTAGGGGAGGGGGGAAAAAATAATAAATTACTGATAGGGGTTTGTTATAAGTCTCCTAAAATAATGGAAGCAACAGAGAATATCCTCGTAAAGCAAATAGATGAAGCAGCAACTCAAGGAGAAGTCATTATTATGGGGATCTTCAACTACCCTGAAATACATTGGGGAACAGAAACCTGCAGTTACAGCAAAGGTAATAGGTTTTTGACAACTATGAAAGACAATTACCTTTCACAACTAGTTTAGGACCCAACAAGAGGGGGGCACTGCTAGACCTAATATTATCCAACAGGCCAGACAACATATCAAATATAAGGGTTGGGGGTCACTTGGGTAATAGTGATCACAAAATAATAAGCTTTCATGTATCCTTTAATAAGATGTGAGTAGAGGGGTTACAAGGACACTAAACTTCAGGAAGGCAAATTTCCAATGGATGAGAGATGATCTTGTGCAATAAACTGGGACGATATCCTGAGACATAAAAATACACAAAGAAAATGGGAGACGTTTATTAGCATCCTGAACAGGACCTGTGCCCGGTTTATACCCTATGGGAATAAACATGCTAGAATTAGGAGGAAACCACTATGGCTAAATAGAGCTGTAAGGGGCCAATAAGTGACAAAAAGAAAGCAATTGGGAATTAAAGCAAGTAGGTAGTGATGAGGCATTAAATAAATACAGAAGATTAAATAAATTCTGTAAAAAGCAAATCAAGACAGCAAAGATTGAGGCAGAGAGAAAGAAAGTAAAAATAATCCCAAAATATTCTTTAACTACATAAATAGCAAGAAACTAAAAAATGATAGTGTTGGTCCCCTTAAAAATAGTCTGGGTGAAATGGTGGATGAGGATGAGGAAAAAGCCAATATGCTAAATGACTTTTTTTCAACTGTATTTACACCAGAAAATCCCATGACAGATAACATGATCAGTGATAAAAAAATTTCTCCATTAAATGTCACCTGCTTAACCCAGCAGGAAGTACTGCGGCGTCTAAAAATCACTAAAGTTGACAAATCCCCGGGCCCGGATGGGATACACCCCGAGTACTGCAGGAATTAAGTACAGTCATAGATAGACCATTATTTTTAATCTTTAACCCCTTCAAGACCCAGCCTATTTTGACCTTAAAGACCTTGCCATTTTTTGCAATTCTGACCAGTGTCCCTTTATGAGGTAATAACTCAGGAACGCTTCAACGGATCCTAGCGATTCTGAGATTGTTTTTTCGTGACATATTGGGCTTCATGTTAGTGGTAAATTTAGTTCGATAATTTTTGCGTTTATTTGTGAAAAAAATGGAAATTTGGCGAAAATTCTGAGAATTTTGTAATTTTCAAATTTTTAATTTTTATTCTGTTAAACCAGAGAGTTATGTGGCACAAAATAGTTAATAAATAACATTTCCCACATGTCTACTTTACATCAGCACAATTTTGGGAACAACATTTTTTTTTTGTTAGGAAGTTATAAGGGTTAAAAGTTGACCAGCGATTTCTCATTTTTACAGCAAAATTTACAAAACCATTTTTTTTTAGGGACCACCTCACATTTGAAGTCACTTTGAGGGGTCTATATGGCAGAAAATACCCAAAAGTGACACCTTTATAAAAACTGCACCCCTCAAGCTACTCAAAACTACATTCAAGAAGATTATTAACCCTTCAGGTGCTTCACAGGAACTAAAGCAACGTGGAAGGAAAAAATGGACATTTTAATTCTTCCAACAAAATTTTCTTTTAGCATCAATTTTTTCATTTTTACATGGGTATCAGGATAAAATAGATCCTAAAATTTGTTGGGCAATTTCTCCTGAGTACACAGATACCTCATATGTGGTCATAAACCACTGTATGGGCGCACGGCAGGGCTCAGAAGGGAAGGAGCACCATTTGACTTTTTGAATGGAAAATATGCTGGAATATTTAGCGGTTGCCATGTCGCATTTGGAGAGTTCCTGTGTGCCTAAACATTGGAGCTCCCCCACAAGTGACCCCATTTTGGAAACTAGACCCCCTAAGGAACTTATCTAGATGCATAGTGATCACTTTGAACCCCCAGGTGCTTCACAAATTGATCTGTAAAAAAAGAAAGTACTTTTTTTTCACAAAAATTTTCTTTTAGCCTCAGTTTTTTCATTTTTACATGGGCAACAGTATAAATTGGATCCTAAATTTGTTGGGCAATTTCTCCTGAGTACACAGATACCTCATATGTGGTCATAAACCACTGTTTGGGCGCACGGCAGGGCTCAGAAGGGAAGGAGTGCCATTTGACTTTTTGAATGGAAAATATGCTGGAATATTTAGCGGTTGCCATGTCGCATTTGGAGAGTCCCTGTGTGCCTAAACATTGGAGCTCCCCCACAAGTGACCCCATTTTGGAAACTAGACCCCCTAAGGAACTTATCTAGATGCATAGTGAGCACTTTGAACCCCCAGGTGCTTCACAAATTGATCCGTAAATAAAAGAAAGTACTTTTTTTTCACAAAAATTTTCTTTTAGCCTCAGTTATTTTCATTTTCACATGGGCAACAGTATAAATTGGATCCTAAAATTTGTTGGGCGATTTCTCCTGAGTACAAAGATACCTCATATGTGGTCATAAACCACTGTTTGGGCGCACGGCAGGGCTCAGAAGGGAAGGAGCGCCATTTGACTTTTTGAATGGAAAATATGCTGGAATATTTAGCGGTTGCTATGTCGCATTTGGAGAGTCCCTGTGTGCCTAAACATTGGAGCTCCCCACAAGTGACCCCATTTTGGAAACTAGACCCCTAAGGAACTTATCTAGATGCATAGTGAGCACTTTGAACCCCCAGGTGCTTCACAAATTGATCCGTAAATAAAAGAAAGTACTTTTTTTTCACAAAAATTTTCTTTTAGCCTCAGTTATTTTCATTTTCACATGGGCAACAGTATAAATTGGATCCTAAAATTTGTTGGGCAATTTCTCCTGAGTACACAGATACCTCATATGTGGTCATAAACCACTGTTTGGGCGCACTGCAGGGCTCAGAAGGGAAGGAGCGCCATTTGACTTTTTGAATGGAAAATATGCTGGAATATTTAGCGGTTGCCATGTCGCATTTGGAGAGTTCCTGTGTGCCTAACATTGGAGCTCCCCACAAGTGACCCCATTTTGGAAACTAGACGCCCTAAGGAACTTATCTAGATGCATAGTGAGCACTTTGAACCCCCAGGTGCTTCACAGAAGTTTATAACGCAGAGCCGTGAAAATAAAAAATCATTTTTTTTTCTCAAAAAATTATTTTTTAGCCCACTGTTTTTTATTTTCACAATGGTTACAGGAGAAATTGGACCCCAAAAGTTGTTGTCCAGTTTCTCCTGAGTACGCTAGTACCCCATATGTGGGGGAGAACCACTGTTTGGGCACACGTCAGGGCTCGGAATTGATGTAGTGACGCTTTGAAATGCCGACTTGATGGAATGGTCTGCGGGCATCTTGTTACGTTTGCAGAGCCCCTGATGTGCCTAAACAGTAGAAACTCCCCACAAGTGACCCCATTTTGGAAACTAGACCCGGCAAAAAACTTATCTAGATGTGTGGTGAGCACTTTGAACCCCCAAGGGCTACACAGAAGTTTATAACGCCCGGGCATGAAAATAAAAAAATCATATTTTTTCCACAATCAGGATCTTTTAGTCCCCAATTTTTTTATTTTCCCAAGGGTAACATGAGAAATTAGACCCCAAAAGTTGTTGTCCAATTTGTCCTGAGTATGCTGATATCCCATATGTGGGAGAAAACTACTGTATGGGCACACGTCGGGGCTCGGATGGGAAGTAGTGATGTTTTGAAATGCCCACTTGATGGAATGGTCTTCGGGCGTCATGTTACGTTTGCAGAGTCCCTGATGTGCCTAAACAGTAGAAACTCCCCAAAAGTGACCCCATTTTGGAAACTAGATCCCCCAAGGAACTCCTATAGATGTGTGATAAGCACTTTGAATCTCCAAGTCCTTCACAGAAGTTTATAACGCAGAGCCGTGAAAATATAAAATCATTTTTTTTCCACAAAAATAATTTTTAGTCCCCAATTTTTTTTCCCAATGTTAACAGGAGAAATTAGAACCCCCAAAGTTGTTGTGCAATTTTTCCCGAGTACGCTGATACCTCATATGTGGGGATAAACCACTGTTTGGGCATACGTCGGGGCTTGGAATAAAGAGAGCACTGTTTGACTTTTTGAACGCAAAATTTGCAGGAATCAATGGTGGCGCCATGTCGCGTATGGAGACCCCCTGATGTGCCTAAATAGTGGAAACCCCTCAATTCTAACTCCAACCCTAACCCCAACACCCCCTAACCCCACACACACCTAACCCTAATACAAACCCTAATCATAACCCTAACCCCAACACACCCCTAACCCTAATCCCAACTCTAACCATAAACCTAACTACAAGCCTAACCCTAATTCCAACCCTAACCCTAATTCCAACCCTAACCCTAATTCAACTACCAATCCACCTAACCGTAATTCTAACCTTAACCCTAATGCTAACCCTAACCCTAGTTCTAACCCTAAGGCTGGGTTCATATTGCGTTTTACCAGCCCGTTCAACACGTAGCATTGACCGGCTGGTAACGGTATAGCATAACGCGATCGCGTTATGCTATACCCGCTAGCGCAGATTAATCAGCAGATAATCAGCCGCGGACCCGCAGCAAAATCCGCCGCGGATCAGCAGCGAAATCCGCCGCGGATCAGCAGCGAAATCAGTCGCGGATCCGCAGTGAAATCAGTCGCGGATCCGCAGCGAAATCAGTCGCGGATCAGCAGCGAAATCCTCCGCGGATCAGCAGCGAAATCAGCCGCGGATCTGCAGCGAATCAGCAGCGAAATCCGCCGCGGATCAGCAGCGAAATCAGCCGCGGATCAGCAGCGAAATCAGCCGCGGATCAGCAGCGAAATCAGCCGCGGATCAGCAGCGAAATCAGCCGCGGATCAGCAGCGAAATCCGCTGCGGATCCGCAGTGAATCAGCAGCAAAATCAGTCGCGGATCAGCAGCGAAATCCGCCGCGGATCAGCAGCGAAATCAGCCGCGGATCCGCAGCGAATCAGCAGCGAAATCCTCCGCGGATCAGCAGCGAAATCCGCCGCGGATCAGCAGCGAAATCAGCGCAGATCAGCAGCGAAATCAGCCGCGGATCAGCAGCGAAATCCTCCGCGGATCAGCAGCAAAATCAGCCGCGGATCAGCAGCAAAATCAGTCGCGGATCAGCAGCGAAATCCGCCGCGGATCCACAGCGAAATCCGCAGCGGATCAGCAGAGAAATCCGCCGCGAATCAGCAGCGAAATCCGCCGCGAATCAGCAGCGAAATCAGCCGCGGATCCGTTGCGGATCCGCAGCGAAATCCGCTGTGGATCCGCAGCGAAATCAGTAGTGGATCCGCAGCGAAATCAGTTGCGGATCCGCAGCGAAATCAGTCGCGGATCCGCAGCGAAATCAGTCGCGGATCCGCAGCGAAATCAGTCGCGGATCAGCAGGGAAATCCGCCGCGGATCAGCAGCGAAATCAGCCGCGGATCTGCAGCGAATCAGCAGCGAAATCCGCCGCGGATCAGCAGCGAAATCAGCCGCGGATCAGCAGCGAAATCAGCCGCGGATCAGCAGCGAAATCAGCCGCGGATCAGCAGCGAAATCAGCTGCGGATCCGCAGCGAATCAGCAGCAAAATCAGTCGCGGATCAGCAGCGAAATCCGCCGTGGATCAGCAGCGAAATCAGCCGCGGATCTGCAGCGAAATCAGCGCGGATCAGCAGCGAAATCAGCCGCGGATCAGCAGCGAAATCAGCTGCAGATCCGCAGCGAATCAGCAGCAAAATCAGTCGCGGATCAGCAGCGAAATCCGCCGCGGATCCGCAGCGAAATCTGCAGCGGATCAGCAGCGAAATCAGCCGCGGATCAGCAGCGAAATCAGCCGCGGATCAGCAGCGAAATCAGCTGCAGATCCGCAGCGAATCAGCAGCAAAATCAGTCGCGGATCAGCAGCGAAATCCGCCGCGGATCCGCAGCGAAATCTGCAGCGGATCAGCAGCGAAATCAGCCGCGGATCAGCAGCGAAATCAGCCGCGGATCAGCAGCGAAATCAGCTGCAGATCCGCAGCGAATCAGCAGCAAAATCAGTCGCGGATCAGCAGCGAAATCCGCCGCGGATCCGCAGCGAAATCAGCCCCAATCCGCGGATCAGCAGCGAAATCAGCCGCGGATCAGCAGCGAAATCAGCTGCAGATCCGCAGCGAATCAGCAGCAAAATCAGTCGCGGATCAGCAGCGAAATCCGCCGCGGATCGCAGCGATCAGCAGCGAAATCAGCGCGGATCAGCAGCGAAATCAGCCGCGGATCAGCAGCGAAATCAGCGCGGATCGCAGCGAAATCAGCAGCGGATCGCGTATCGGGCAGCGAAATCAGCGGATCAGCAGCGAAATCAGCGCGGATCAGCAGCGAAATCAGCTCGCGGAATCAGCAGCGAAATCAGCGCAGATCCGGCAGCGCGATCGCAGCAAAATCAGCGCGGATCAGCAGCGAAATCCGCCGCGGATCCGCAGCGAAATCAGCGCGGATCAGCAGCGAAATCAGCCGCGGATCAGCAGCGAAATCAGCCGCGGATCAGCAGCGAAATCAGCTGCAGATCGCAGCGAATCAGCAGCAAAATCAGTCGCGGATCAGCAGCGAAATCCGCCGCGGATCCGCAGCGCAAATCTGCAGCGGATCAGCAGCGAAATCAGCCGCGACGCAGCGAAATCTGCCGATCAGCAGCGAAATCAGCCGCGGATCAGCAGCGAAATCAGCCGCGGATCAGCAGCGAAATCAGCCGCGCGGAATCAGCAGCGAAATCAGCCGCGGATCAGCAGCGAAATCAGCCGCGGATCAGCAGCGAAATCTGCGCGGATCAGCAGCGAAATCAGCGCGATCAGCAGAATCAGCCAGCGGAATCAGCAGCAAATCAGTCGCGGATCAGCAGCGAAATCTGCAGCGGATCAGCAGCGAAATCAGCCGCGGATCAGCAGCGAAATCAGCCGCGGATCAGCAGCGGAAATCAGCTGCAGATCCGCAGCGAATCAGCAGCAAAATCAGTCGCGGATCAGCAGCGAAATCCGCCGCGGATCCGCAGCGAAATCAGCCGCGGATCAGCAGCGAAATCAGCCGACGGATCAGCAGCGAAATCAGCCGCGGATCAGCAGCGAAATCAGCTGCAGATCCGCAGCGAATCAGCAGCAAAATCAGTCGCGGATCAGCAGCGAAATCCGCCGCGGATCCGCAGCTAAATCTGCAGCGGATCAGCAGCGAAATCCGCCGCGAATCAGCAGCGAAATCAGCCGCGGATCCGTGTTTTTGGACACTGGGAGGCGCACTGCGCATGCGCCTGCCATTTTCCAAGATGGCGGCGCCCATGAAGAGGCCCGGGCGGACGCCGGGACTGATCCAGGGACATCGGTGGATCGGGAGAGGTGAGTAGGGTGGTCGGAAGGTTGGGGGGGGGATCGGAAGGTGGGGGCACCGGAGCAAAGGAGGAGGGGAGCTGTTAGTGACGGCGGTGACCGATCGCTGCCATCTTTCGGTGGCGGCGGCCGATCGCTGCCGTGACTACGTGTGGGGGGGTCAGGTCTCGGTGTCCAGCCATGGCAGATGCTATTGCAGCATCGGCCATGGCTGGATTGTAATATTTCACCAATTAAATTGGTGAAATATTACAGATTGCTCTGATTGGCTGTTTCACTTTTAACAGCCAATCAGAGCGATCGTGGCCACGGGGGGGTTAAGCCAACCCCCCTGTGGTGAAGCACAAAGGGTCCTGTAACTGCGGGTCGGGTGACATTTGAGTGACTCCGGTCTCCCGGCCCGCAGGAACGCGATCCTTTCATGACACAGGGTATGCGTCATAGGTCAGATTGGCACCGACTTTCATGACGCATACGCTGTGTCAAAGGTCAGGAAGGGGTTAAAGATTCCATAATAACTGGGTCTGTACCACAGGACTGGCGTATAGGAAATGTTGTGCCAATATTCCAAAAGGGGACAAAAACTGAACCTGGAAATTATAGGCCAGTGAACTTAACATCTATTGTGGGTAAAATCCTGGAGGGTTTTTTAAGGGATACTATATTGGAGTATCTGAGGCTGAATAACCTCATGACACAGTATCAGCATGGGTTTACGAGGGACCGTTCTTGTCAGACTAATCTGATAAGCTTTTATGAAAGAGTAAATTCTGGACTGGACCAAGGGAACGCAGTGGACGTGGTGTTCATGGACTTCTCAAAAGCTTTTGATACGGTGCCACACAAAAGGTTGATACATAAAATGAGAACAATGGGGATAGGGGGAAATATGTATGAGTGGGTTAAGAGCTGGCTCATGGATAGGAAACTAAGGGTGGTTATTAATGGAGCACACTTGGACTGGGTCACAGCAGTGGGGTAGCTCAGGGGTCAGTATTGGGGCCGCTTCTCTTTAACATATTAATGACCTTGTAGGAGGCATACAGAGTAGTATTTCAATATTTGCAGATGACACTAAACTCTGCAGGGTAATAAATACAGAGTAGGACAATTTTATATTACAGGAGGATTTATGTAAACTAGAAGCTTGGGCTGATAAATGGCAAATGAGCTTTAATGGGGATAAATGTAAGGTCATGCACTTGGGTAGAACAAACGAGATGTATAATTATGTGCTTAATTGTAAAACACTGGGCAAAACTGTCACTGAAAAAGACCTGGGTGCATGGGTGGACGACAAACTCACATTTAGTGGCCAATGTCAGGCAGCTGCTGCAAAGGCAAATAAAATAATGGGATGCAATAAAAGAGGCATAGATGCTCATGAGGAGAACATAATTTTACCTCTATACAAGTCACTGGTGCGACCACATTTAGAATACTGTGTACAGTTCTGGTCTCCGGTGTATAAGAAAGACATAGCTGAACTGGAGCGGGTGCAGAGAAGAGCGACCAAGGTTATTAGAGAACTGGGGGGTCTGCAATACCAGGACAGGTTATTACACTTGGGGTTATTTAGTTTGGAAAAATGAAGGCTTAGGGGTGATGTTATTACAATGTACAAATATATGAGTGGACAGTACAAAGACCTTTCTAATAATCTTTTTACTCTTAGACCTGTGACGGGGACAAGGGGGCATCCTCTACGTCTGGAGGAAAGAAGGTTTAGTCATAATCACAGACGCAGATTCTTTACTGTAAGAGCAGTGAGACTATGGAACTCTCTGCCGTCTAATGTTGTAATGATTGATTCCCTACTAAGAAGGGACTGGATGCCTTTCTTGAAAAGTATAATATTACAGGCTATATTCACTAGTTTCCTAGATACTGCGTTGATCCAGGGAGCTAGTCTGATTGCCGTATGTGTAGTCGGGAAGGAATTTTTTTCCCCAGTGTGAAGCTTACTGTTTGCCACATGGGTTTTTTTTGCCTTACTCTGGATCAACATGTTAGGGCAGGTTAGGATAGGATATGGGTTGAACTAGATGGACTTGAAGTCTTCCTTCAACCTTAATAACTATGTTACTATTTTACTAACTCAGTGTTAAAATCATAGACCAGCTCCTCTTTATAAACATATATGTTTTACTTTGAAATGCAGCAGCGTTTTAGAGAAATCATAGTTGAAAGTGTGTCCGGTTATGAGGTGACTGGTCCAGAAGCTGTGTCCACGGCTTCTCAGTCAGACGTCTGCTCCTTGAACTTGTCACCTCAACCACGCTTTTTCGCCATTGAATTTCAGAGTAAAACATAGATTTTTGTAATGCAGGAGCCGGTCTCTGAGTCATGCTGCTTGTGGTTCAGGCAGTATGACTTAACTGTATATATATTATATATATATATATATATATATATATACACTGCTTAAAAAAATAAAGGGAACACTTAAACAACAGAATATAGCTCCAAGTAAATCAAACTTCTGTGAAATCAAACTGTCCACTTAGGAAGCAACACTGATTGACAATAAATTTCACATGCTATTGTGCAAATGGAATAGACAACAAATGGAAATTATTGGCAATTATTAAGACACACTCAATAAAGGAGTGGTTTGCAGGTGGGGACAACAGACCACATCTCATTACCAATGCTTTCTGGCTGATGTTTTGGTCACTTTTGAATGTTGGTTGTGCTTTCACACTCGTGGTAGCGTGAGACGGAGTCTACAACCCACACAAGTGGCTTATGTAGTGCTGCTCATCCAGGATGGCACATCAATGTGAGCTGTGGCAAGAAGGTTTGCTGTGTCTGTCAGCTTAGTGTCCAGAGGCTGGATGCTCTACTAGGAGACAGGCCAGTACACCAGGAGATGTGGAGGGGGCCGTAGGAGAACAACAACCCAGCAGCAGGACCACTACCTCTGCCTTTGTGCAAGGAGGAACAGGAGGAACACTGCCAGAGCCCTGCAAAATGACCTCCAGCAGGCCACAAATGTGCATGTGTCTGCACAAATGGTTAAAAACCGACTCCATGAGGATGGTCTGAGTGCCCGACGTCCATAGATGAGGGTTGTGCTCACAGCCCAACACCGTGCAGGACGCTTGGCATTTGCCACAGAACACCAGGATTGGCAAATTCGCCACTGGCGCCCGGTGCTCTTCACAGATGATAGCAGGTTCACACTGAGCACATGTGACAGACTTGACAGAGTCTGGAAACGCCGGGAGAGCGATCTGCTGCCTGCAACATCCTTCAGCATGACCGGTTTGGCAGTGGGTCAGAAATGTTGTGGGGTGGCATTTCTTTGGAGGGCCGCTCAGCCCTCCATGTGCTCGCCAGAGGCAGGCTGACTGCCATTAGGTACCGAAATGAGATCCTCAGACCCCTTGTGAGACCATATGCTGGTGCAGTTGGCCCTGGGTTCCTCCTAATGCAGGACAATGCCAGACCTCATGTGGCTGGAGTGTATCAGCAGTTCTTGCAAGATGAAGGCATTGAAGCTATGGACTGGCCAGCCTGTTCCACAGACCTGAATCCAATTGAGCACATCTGGGACATCATGTCTCGCTCCATCCACCAATGTCACGTTGCACCACAGACTGTCCAGGAGTTGGCGGATGCTTTAGTCCAGGTATGGGAGGAGAACCCTCAGGAGACCATCCGCTGCCACATCAGGAGCATGTCCAGGCATTGTAGGGAGGTCATACAGGCACGTGGAGGCCACACACACTACTGAGCATCATTTTGACTTGTTTTAAGGACATTACATTCCACTTTAATTTTGGGTGTGACTCCAAATCCAGGTCTCGATTGGTTAATAAATTTGATTTCCATTGATGATTTTGGTGTGATTTTGTTGTCAGCACATTCAACTTTGTACAGAACAAAGTATTCAATGAGTATATTTCATTCAGTTAGATCTAAGATGTGTTATTTGAGTGTTCCCTTTATTTTTTTGAGCAGTATATTTATATATATATATATTATATATATATATATATATATTTCTGGTATGATTTAGCAGTACCATAGGCAAGTGCCTAAAATGGATAGGTGCTGCTACTCGAGCACCACAAGCCCCTCACATTTTTGGTGATCCTGCATGTACTATATATTATTAAACACAACTAGCTGCTGTAGATATTTTTCTGTGAACAGGAAATGGTTAAATTCATCTACATGAAAAAAGCTGTAGTTTACTAGACCCTCACTGGATGCAACGGAAGTAGTTGGGTGCTAGTTTATATGGAGCAGATCACTTTACTTCTAAATTCATAAGCACAAAATCACCACTTGGTGGAACTACACACCAAAAAAACACAAAAAAAGTTTTAAATGCTTTTTATTTTTCTAATATCCATAATTAACATCGACTTGAGAGAAATGTACATTGAATTGCAGCAACATTTTGGGTTATATACCTTGTGTCGGGTTATAAAAAAGTCAGCAAACAGTGTCCTAAAGTTAATGATAGAAAACAAGTCCAACTGTGTCATTAGGAAGTTGTCTTCAGGAAGCCTCTGAGCATAAGAATACAACCAGGATGAGGAGTAGAATTCCCAAAAGAGAAAGAGACCCTGAGGTGACAGTGTAAGGAAGCGGAGGTGTTGTCCAGAAACCCCTTTGAAGAATCAGAGCTGACATGATATACTCTGCTGCTTTGCACATGTACTGTATTAATTCCTAATGATTTGTATTGTTACTTGATGAGGTTGTGCTCTGCCCAGCAACAGTTAATTGGTAGGTATAAATAGAGTTAAGAGTTAGGACTAGCCCACGATGGGAGGAGATAAATGGGGACAGAGGAGACAACTTTTTGTTAGTTATTCAGTTAGAGCCCAGCTTGCAGCCATAGTAGACTGCAGATCTGAAGATTGGCAGATTGGCAGATCTGCATGTAATAGGTCTTCGTGTGGCATGAGGGAGACGTGAGGAGTAAAGATGGGCAGACTCATGGATGTTTGGGTTCGGTGGATTTGGACGAACAGTTAAAAAAAGTTTGGGTTTGGGTACCAGAACAGTACCCGGACCCCATTCACTTGAATGGGGGGGCCCGAACATCCAGTATTTGCCTTGTTGTCATGTGCATGACAGCACGGCAAACACGGCTTCTGATCGGCGGTAAAATACTACGGTATAGAGTCTAAGTCTCTACCTGACTGGACTTTAGTGAAGTTGTTGAGGAAGATGGAAGCTCCCAAGTTAGTTTGCTGGGCTGTACTGATAGTAGAGAGGGGCAATTTCAGCAAGGAAGGAAAGATGTGTGATATTGCTAAAGAAATGAAGATTCCTGCCTACAATCTGCTCTATACGGTTTCTACTATGTTATTCTTCAGTAAAAAGAAGTTTATTTTTTAACTGGGGTCTCCCTCCCTCAACACCTGGTCCTGCCCAGCCAAATACTTCGGCAACATGTGGTTTGCAAGGTGTATCGCCAAAGTGACACAAGTCTACACACCCCGCCAGGACCCTATTTTCATGTAGCGTGGAAGATAAGTACCTCACCCATGGCTACCGCCCTGCGCCATGTGAAAACATGACCATTGTGTCGCACCACCTCCCTCTGCACAGTAAAAGAAGGATGTCTTTTGCTGATACGCTCTATAGCCTTATATACACACGATGCATCAGCACTCTGCAACTAATAAATACATTAACTCCAATATTGCTGCAAGTGTTAAAAATGTAAGGTGCTTAGCATTTTTTTATCAAAAGCCATCCAACCACGTCAAGGTATATGACTGGTGTATCATCGAAATGTTGCTACTAGAGATGAGCGACTTTGCCTTTCTTAGGGTCGAGTTGGGCTTCGTGAAACCCGACTTTCTCAAAATCAAAATCGGCCAACTATCGGGAAAAGTCAGAGGTCCGACTGAAACACGAAATCCAATGCAAGTCAATGGGGAAGCAAAGTCGGCAGTGAGTGGAGGACAGTAAACACACCTACAGTGCCCATTTCAATGCCAACGACATCAATTCTTATTACATAACCCTGCTATTCTCTTCGTTACCTCTATACACTTGTTATCTTCCGGTCATTTTTGTCCGGACCTAATAAAGTCTTGATTTTAATTTAGGTGTTTTAATTGAATAATTTTTGCAGTATTATATTGTATGTTAACCTGGTTGTTTATAAACAAATGAAAAATGTAAAGAAAAACTTACTTTTTATTTTTTTTGCGTCAAAAACATTTAACATGGCTTTATTGGAATATTTATGCATATTGCATATTTGCACATACAAAAATAATTATTTATCCAACTGTAAACTATAACAATAACAATAAACTAAATGTAATTATATTTATTTTCCATCAAAAAAAAATTAACAGTTTAGTTTTTTTTATGTAAAATGATAAATAAGCCACACGGTGCAAAATTTACTTTTTGCAATTGTCACAGGTATAATTGACATGTCTTTTGTATAAATACCGTATATACTCGAATATAAGCCGAGATTTTCAGCCCATTTTTTAGGGCTGAAAGTCCCCCTCTCGGCTTATATTCGAGTCATATACCAGGGGGTCGGCGGAGGAGGGGGAGCGCAGCTGTCCTGTATACTCACCCTTCCGCCAGCCCGGTCTCTGCAGCCCCTGCACTTCTCCCACGGTCCCGGCGCCAGTATTCAGCCTTCAGTCTTACCGCTCATTAAAGTCATGAATATGCACATATTCATGACTTTAATGAGCGGTAACACGTGACCGCTGAACACTGGCGCCGGGACCGTGGGAGAAGAGCAGGGCAAAGACGCGCTGGCAGGAAGGGTAAGTATAAGCGATATTTACCTGTCCCGTTCCGCTGTGTCCTCGGGTCCTCTTGCTGTTATGATCAGGCAGAGGCGCGATGACGTAGTTACTGTGCGCAGCGCCCTCTGCCTGTTCATTGACTGCTGGAGGACCCGGAAGACGGCGGCGAGCAGCGGTGACAGGTAAATATCGCTGGTGCCGGGGCCCTGAGCGATCGGTGACACCGGCACCTGTCCCCCATAGCGCGCCGGTGTCCCTGCCTGCTCAGGACACCGGCACCTGGCCTCCCAGCAACGAGAGGTGAGTATACCTTTTCTTTTTTTTTCGGTTGAAGCAGCAATTGAGGCCTATACTATGGAGCATCTATGGGGGCATAATCTATGGGGCATTATCTATGGGGGAATAATCTATGGGGGAATAATCTATGGGGCATTATCTATGGGGGCATAATCTATGGGGCATTATCTATGGGGGAAAAATCTATGGGGCATTATCTATGGGGGAATAATCTATGGGGGCATAATCTATGGGGCATTATCTATGGGGGCATAATCTATGGGGCATTATCTATGGGGCATTATCTATGGGGGCATAATCTATGGGGGAATAATCTATGGGGC
This sequence comes from Oophaga sylvatica, assembly GCA_033576555.1. Taxonomy (NCBI): domain Eukaryota; kingdom Metazoa; phylum Chordata; class Amphibia; order Anura; family Dendrobatidae; genus Oophaga; species Oophaga sylvatica. Next base: position 450,270,601 of record JARQOD010000004.1, on the reverse strand, counting down.
ATAATCTATGGAGCATCTATGGGGGCATAATACATGGGCAGCATATAGGGCATAATCTCATTTTCCACCCTAGGCTTATACTCGAGTCAGTAAGTTTTTCCAGTTTTTGTGGCAAAATTAGGGGGGGTCGGCTTATACTCGGGTCGGCTTATACTCGAGTATATACAGTATGTTTTACATCAGTAACATATCACATTTGATTCGTGATTGCTTGATGTTGGACAGAAGTCACATCGTTTCCGTTTTAGGCTGGTTGCGTTGCTGGTACTACTACTCGCATACCTTGATTTTTTTCGGCTCTTTCTCCAGCTTGTTTTCCTATGTATACCTGTGCATTTAGAGCGTACGCACTTTTGCTGTCGCACAGAGTCCATATTTTGATGCCGTACTTTGCAGGCTTACTTGGAATATACTGCCTGAACGGACACCTACCTCTGAACGAGACCAATGGCTCATCTACAGTCACATTGTCACCAAGATTATAAAATATTGGTAGAATTTCTACCCATTTGTTATTTTACATGAACAGCAGGGTAAAAATATTGGGCACATAACTACACTGAAAGCTAATCCATCAGCAGTATTGTAATGAGAAAATGTATGTATGTGTAAATCTGCAAGGACCAAAAGGACCTAAATAAATTGATAAATAGTAGTAGATGTAATATATAGTCCAAAATGAGATTATAGCTCCTTTATTTTAATCATAAAATGGCTGGAGATCACTATAAATGGCTATCGGTCATTTTTGAACGAAGAGTACAAGTGTATAAAAAATTTTGGAGCAAAAAGTAAACAAAAAAACAAAAAAAAATACCCATAGTAAGAACCCCTCAAATGAGGAAAAGTCAATCAACCACAAGTTTCAGAACCGCATCTTGAATATTTAAAAAAATATTAAAGTCCAAAATCTGTCTTTTTTAACCGAAGATAACAGCAGGGTGCTTGTCAACCTTAATTTACTTTATAATAATAGTTACGCTTTGAAAACTGGGGGTTATTTGGCTAAAGTTGTGGGGGGTAGGGCTGGCTTAAGGTTTTCGTGTGCCCTGGGCTAAAGAATGTCAGTGGGCCCCTATAACACATACCACAATTCATGATGCTCCATACGGCACAGAAATATAGGTATAGTACACTGACAAATACTTCACTTCTTACATGACATGACTGATATCTATGTTAAATTTTACAATAGCTCAAAAACCGGACAGTATATTCCTCCATACAGTATTATGGCCACCACATAGTGCACCATACAGAATAATGAGCCCCATATATTGCTCCATACAGAATAATTGGTCCCATATAATGTTCCATACAATATATGATGAGCTCCACATAATGCTACAGTATATGATGGTCCCCATATAATGTGCCATACAGTATAGGACAGTCCCCATAGAGTAGAATGAGCCCCATATATTGCTCCATACATTATATTGTTCCATACAGAATTGGCTCCATATAATGCTCCATACAGAATAGGCCCCATATGTGCTCCATATGATGCTCCATACCCTATATGATGCCCCATAAATAATGAACCCCATATGATGTTCCAGTATATGATGGGCCCCATGGATGATGCTCCAGTGTATGATGGGCCTATATAATGCTCCATATATAATGGGCCCCATTTATAATACTCCAGTGTATGATGGGCCCGTGCATGATGCTCCAGTGTATGATGGGTCCCATTTATAATACTCCAGTGTATGATGGGCCCCATGGATGAATGCTACAGTGTATGATGGGCCTATATAATGCTCCAGTGTATGATGGGCCCCATGGATGATGCTACAGTGTATGATGGGCCTATATAATGCTCCATATATAATGGGCCCATATGATGCTCCAGTATATGATGGGCCTCATGGATGATGCTCCAGTGTATGATGGGCCTATATAATGCTCCAAATATAATGGGCCCTATATGATGCTCCAGTGTATGATGGGCCTATAAAATGCTCCATATATAATGGGCCCCATTTATAATGCTCCAGTGTATAATGGGCCCTCTCTGTGATGCGCAAGTGTATTCTGAGACCCATATATAATTTCCAGTGTATACTGCTCCCCATATATTGCTCCAAACATTAAAAAAAATGAAATACCGCTCCTCGCTGGACGCTGCTCTACTCTGGACTCCTCAGCGTCGCCATCTTCCAGCTCTCTGCACTTGGACTGTACAAGCAGAGGGCGTACAGACGTGACGTCATCGCGCTCCTTGACCTGAATGTCACTGTCAGGAAACGCGGAAGACATCACAGCGGTGTAGCAGGGAGAGGTAAGTATTGCAAGTGCTGGGGCCCTGAACACTCAGGAGGGGCCCACTCATGGGCGAAGGCACTGGCACAGAGCCCCTCATAGTACGCCGGTGTCTCTGACAGAGAGTGGGCGCCCCCTCACCATCAGAGACACCGGCGTACTATGAGGGTACCTGTGCCAGTGCCGTCGCCCACGAGTGGCCCCCTCCATCTGCTCAGGGCACTGCCACTTGCCCGGGTGCGCCAGGTGCTGATGCCAGCCCATCGGGGTGGTACAGCCCAGTTAGGGAGGTGGAAAAATTGGCATATGTTGTGGTGTAGGCTGGACGTTCAGCAGCTGCAAATGGAGGAATTGGAGAATTCGGAGGAAGAGGAGGACAAAGCGAGCCATTTTGCTGGCAACCTATGTGTCATCAGGGGAAGGTTGGACAAAGTCCTTTGAAACCCATGCATGGTTCATTTTCATGAAGGTGAGATCACCAACATTTTGGTTCGACAGCCGGGTCTTTCTTTCAGTAAGGATTGATCCAGCATCACTGAAAACTCTTTCTGATAGCACACTACCAGCAGGGCAAGCGAGCTCCTGTAAGGCATATTGTGCCAATTCAGGCCGGGTGTCCAGTTTACAGGCCCAGTAGTCAAAGGGGAATGAACTGTGAGGGAGAGCATCGATAGGGGAGGAGAGGTAATTTTGAACCATAGTTGACAACTGCTGTTTCCTGTCTGTTGCAATCGATTCAGTATTACCAGTCGTGGGAGCGTTACTCGAGAAATCAGTCCACAAAATAGTCATGAAACCCCTGTCTCCAATGCCACTTCGGCTGTGTGCACAACAAACACCTCTTCCGAGTTGCACAGTACTGCTCGTGGTAGAACCTGCACTGCTGCTGTGTGCTGGTAATGCCTCTAACAAACGGTTTACCAGAGTTGCTTGTTTGTTCGCCAATATTAGCTCTAGGTTCTCTTATGGCATGATGTTCTGTAATTAGCCTTTATAGCGTGTATCGAGGATGCTGGCCAACCAGTAGTCGTCATCCTTCATCATTTTGGCAATGCGGGGGTCCCTTTTTAGGATCCGCAAGACATAATCACACATGTGGGCCAATGTTCCAGGTGTCAATGATGCACTGACGGTGGGAGGAGGATCATTTTCTGCCAAATCCACATCCCTCCAGTCACTCACAAACCCTGTACCTGACCTTGGCAAGCCAACATTTTCTCTTGCCCCTGAGAAGCATCCTCCTCCCCAAAATAATCATCCCCCTCATCCTCCTCCTCTTCTTCCTCCATCTCATCCAGGACAGTTCCCTGAGCAGACAATGGCTGACTGTCATCAAGGCTTCCCTCCTCCTCCTCCGCTGCAGATGCCTGATCCTTAATGTGTGTCAAAGTTTGCATGAGCAGACACATAAGTGGGATGCTCATGCTTATGATGGCGTCGTCTGCGCTTACCAGCCATGTGCATTCCTCAAAACACTAAAGGACTTTACAGAGGTCTTTGAGCTTTGACCACTGCACACCCGACAACTCAACTTCTTCCCTCAAACTGCCTGCCCGTGTATCCTCCCACAAATGCATTACAGCCTGCCTCTGTTCTCACAGCCTCTCAACCATATGCATGGTGGAGTTCCACCTTGTTGCAACGTCTATGATTAGGCGGTGCTTGGGGAGGTGGAGCGATCGCTGCAGCCTCTGCATACGACTGGAGTCTACGTGCAAGCGACGGATGTGCGAGCACAGTCTTCACACCTTATGGAGCAGGTCTGGTAACTCTGGATAATTATTTAGGAAGCACTGCACCACCTGGTTCAAGGTGTGAGCCAGGCAAGGTATGTGTCTGAGCTTTGCCAGGGTTATGGCTGCAACAAAATTACAGCCGTTATCACTGACTAACTTGCCTGGCTCACACCTTGAACCAGGTGTGACTACCTGACTACCTTGCCTTGCTCAGCTGCGGATGGAGTGCTCTTGCGACTGCGCTCTGGAGGAGGAGGGTCAAAAGCCTACAGCCAACTGTTGCCTATACCGTGGGCTAGGCAGCTCTGTCCCACCGCCGCTGTCCCCTGTGGGCCCTGCATCCACAACATTAACCCTGTGCGCAGTGATGGACACGTAATGGCCCTGGCCATGTCTACTGGCCCATGCATCTGTTGTGAGGTGCACCTTTCCACTCACTGATTGTCTGAGTGCATGGACAATTTTAGTTGTTGGTAATTTCCTAGTTTCATGTGATCGTTTTTTTTATAAAAATGCTTTTTTGGAAGAACAAATATTTCCATGACACAGGCCTTTTAGTTTATGATATTGTCATGCCTTCTGCATGACATTTATGTTTTCAGACTAAAGGGTATGCCACACTAAACGAGATCGCAAACGAGATCACTAAAACGTCACTATTTTGCGATCTCGTTAGCGACTTAGCTGTGTGTGGCATGTAGCAACTATGTGGCCCCTGCTGTGATCTCGTTGATCGTTCACTAGAGTTCTGGACCGTTTTTTGATCGTTGGCGTCCTGCTGGTGAGCCTATATCGCTGTGTTTGGCACCTTTTGCGAATGACCTCGTTTGTGACGCATATGGGTTTAGCGTCACGGAATGGATCGCAATATCTGTAAGTTCTCTTTTGCGTCACAGAGAGGATCGCAGCAGTTGCAAAGCAGGCTAGCAGGACGCAGAGAGCAGGAGCGATGCTTGAAATTCCTATGAATCAGAAGCGCTCAGTACATGCTAATGACAGATCCTAACGACCGCCAAAGTCGTTAAAGAGATCGCTGACCGCTGATGAGTCGTTTATGAGATCTCCTGTTTGGCAGCTACTAGCGACCTAAAAGAGATCTCACAAACGATCTCATTAGCTTGCGTCGTTATTGAGATCGCTAACGAGATCACTAAGTGTGGCAGTACCTTAAAGGTCCTTTCACACAGCCAACTACCTGTGGTCAGTAGATAAACCAGTTGAACAATAGATGACCCATGTTAAGCCACCTTTAGTTTGTGTACACAGCATACAGGCTCCACCTAGCTATTTGCCTTCTGTCCCTTTGCTCTCCCCACCCATCTTTCAGAATTGATGCACTGTTGGAAGGAGAAGTTTATTCCGTCACTGACTGAATATCAAGGACTTCCATTACCCCTGTGTGATATTAGTGAACTCGTCCTACAAGGTTGGAAACGGATCAACTAGCGCCTATTAGTTACATTTGGAATATTTTTATCCGGAATTGTACCAAGCTCTACAATCCTGGTGAAAATGTAACTGTGGATGAGCAACTAGTAGCCTTCAGAGGACGTTGTAAGTTCATTCAATATATGCCTAGCAAACCAGCCAAGTATGGACTGAAAATATTCTGGATGTGTGACTCTGCCACTTATTATGGGATAAATGGACTTATCTACTGTGGAAAAGAACTTGGCGCACCAGTGCACAGAGACCTTGGTGCCGACATTGTAAAAAAAACTTGCACTACCCATTTACAATTCTGGTAGAAACATAACAATGGACAATTACTTCACAAGTGTAGAACTTGGCAATTTTTTGAATGCAAAACAACTTACAGTGCTTGGTACTATGAGGCCAAATCGACGAGATATTCCTCCGGTGATGAAGCACAGTCCACAGAGAGAACTTTATGACAGTGTCTTTGGGTTCAGCGACAAATCAACAATGGTCTCTTACAAAGCTAAGAAGGACAAATCCGTTACATTACTCAGTACAATGCATCATGATGCCATTGTTGAACTCAATACCCGGAAAAAAAACCCTGAAATCATCATTTACTATAATAAAACTAAAGGAGATGTGGACAAGATGGATGAAATGATTGGGGAATACACATGCAAAAGGCAAACACAACGTTGGCCTGTAATCTTGTTTGCAAATATGCTTGATGTATCAGCCTTGAATGCCTACCTTCTTTAGTGTAAAATTAATCCCGATTTCCATGCTAAGAGGAGTGACAAGAGGTGCCTATTCTTGAAGGACCTTTGCCGTGAACTTATAATGCCACACATGATGCAGCGAAGGGACACACAATTCATGCCAAAGCAAACGATTGAAGCTATGAAACGTTGTGGTGTAAGTTTTCCAAGAATTCAACATCGAGAAGAAAGAAAATGAAAGCGTTGCTTTATTTGTCCATCAGAAAAAGACAGGAAAACCGAGCGGTACTGCACCATTTGTGGAGAAAATGTTTGTAAAGAACATTCTTTAGAGAAGATAACATGCGAAAATTGTGATGGAGAGTAATAAAATTGAAAAATAAAGGAAAAGTTAGAAACGAAAACTAGTTGCAGGTTTTGTTTACTTCAATTTACATGTTATTTCTCTTTATAACACTTATAATTGTGTGCATTTGTCATATCTGACTTTACAATTTTGAAATAAACTCAAAAAATGCCTACTTATTTTTTTTTGTTGTCAATTCCTTCCATATAAGTTGCAAACAGACCTAAAAGGCCCGGGATATGTAAGAGTGTAGATTCCGAATGTCATGCATCGTAGGGTTAAACCAAATGGAAGGGCATCATCTCTAATGAGATCAGTTTGGCAATGTAGGTGTTCAAAGCCAGTGTACGCGGATGAGAGGATGAGTACTTTCTTGTCCTACTCAGAGTGTCTGCTAGGGTGAGCTGAACTTGAGAGCTGCAAATGGGGGAACTAGTGGTGGACATGATGGACAAAGGGGGTTGGTGATGGTGGTGGTGGTGATGGCCTAGATTCAGTCTTTCGTTACAAAAACATTGTGATTCCCTGACTGCTTTGGCCTTGCGACGACACCTCAACATTTCTTGCTGGTGGTGTGCTAACCAGTGGGCTTACAGTGGGGGAAGCAATGGAGCGTTGCTGGCTAACTTCAGTTGGAGCAGGTGCACATGTTCTACCTGAGATTTTGTAGTCCGTCCACGCTTGCAAGTGCATGGTGATTAAATGTCGAAGCATGCAACTGGTATTCAAATTTCAGAGATTTTTCCCTTGGCTAAAGGTCCTTCCGCACTTCTTATAGATAACCTTTGCTTCATGAATAGGATTTTGGTCAAAAAAGTGCCACACTGCACTCTTCCTACTATGGTATAAATTTTCAGGGCTTGCACGCTGTGCTAATTTGACTGTCTGGTCAAGCTGTCCTGCAACTCTTTTTGTTTTTTTAACACGTTTTTGGACAGCTACGGGCCTGCCAGATAACCGCTGCTGCGATGTCGATGCCTGCTGCGGATCCTTATCCTCTTCTGAGCTATTGCCAACGGCACCCTCTTCCCCCAATGGATGCCAATATGGGTCAACAACTGGGTCATCCATCACCTCCTCTTCAATTTCATCTGCAAATTCCTCTGTGTCACCGTGTAAGGTGGTATAGTATGCGGGAAGGGGCAACTGAGTTTCATCAGGGTCAGATTCTGGCTCAGTAGACTTCAAGGGCAATGTAGTGCTCTGGGTGAAGTACCAGCAGAATCATCTAGCAGTGGCTGTGCATCAGTGCACTCCATGTTAGATTCATCTTGGACTGGGGAATTCAGGATTTGGCTTGATAACCCAGGCATGGTATGTGAAAAGTGCTCCATGGAGTAATCTGAAGTGTAGCCTGCCGCATCCTTCACTTTTGGTGGGGGTGAAGGACACAAGGAAAGGTGTTGTTCCTGACCAGGAGCCTGCACTGACGACTCAGTGCTTGCATTTTTTTAAACTTCAGAAGAGGAGGCGATAGAGCTGGAGGCTGTTTCGGCAATGTAAGCCAAAACCTGTTACGGATGCGCCGGCTTTAAAAGCGGTTTACCTACATCCAGAAAAGGGAACCTTCCAGGCCTTCTGGAGCCAGACGATGCCGCAGGCTCAACACCTCCTGCCTTAGATGCTATTGTGCTTTTGGCACTACCAGTAGATGCACCACCACCACCATCAGTACCAGCTGGCCCTCCACGCCTACGTCCGTGGCCTCTTCCACCATACTTCCTCATGTTTGTGAAAATGTACCCAAAATACCAGCAGATATATGGTACTGTATCAGAAGCGTACAGCTGTATACGGTGAAGGGGAAAATTTTAAATCTCAGTATATATTTCCGGAGTCACACACAGATGCTCTTAGGCTCAGTATGGATTACATCAGAATATAAAAAGCAGAAAAAGGGTAATGTATAAGACGATACCAGGTGTATACAGTGTAGGTGTAATTGTAAATCTCCGTAAATATTTCAGGAGTGTAACACATATTCTCACAGGCTCAGTATGGATTACACCAGAGTATAAAAAGCAGAAAAAGGGTAATGTATCAAAAGCGTACAGCTGTATAAATTGTTGGGGTAATCTTAAATCTCCGTATATATTTCCGGAGTAACACACAGACACTCACAAGCTCAGTATGGAAAAGACCATTATATAAAAAGCAAAAAAGAGTAATGTATCAGAAGCGTATAGCTGGATACAGTGTAGGGATAATTGTAAATTTCTGTATATATTTCCAGAGTCAGACACAGACTCTCACAGGCTCAGTATGGATTACATCAGAATATAAAATGCAGAAAAAGGGTAATGTATCAGAAGCATACAGCTGTATACAGTGTTGGGGTAATTTTAAATCTACGTATATATTTCCGGAGTAACACACAGATGCTCACAGGCTCAGTATGGATTAGACCTGAATATAAAAAGCAGAAAAAGGGTACTGTATCACAACATACCAGGTGTTTACAGTGTAGAGGTAATTGTAATATCTCTGTATATATTTCAGAAGTAACACACAGACGCTCACAGGCTCAGTATGGATTACACCAGAATATAAAAAGCAAAAAAGGGTAATGTATCAGAAGCGTACAGCTGTACAGTATACAGTCTATGATTAACTGTAAATCTCCGTATATATTTCCAGAGTCAGACACAGACTCTCACAGGCTCAGTATGGATTACACCAGAATATAAAAAGCAGAGAAAGGGTAATGTATTAGAAGCGTATAGCTGTAAACAGTGTTGGGGTAATTTTAAATCTCCATATAAATTTCTGGAGTAACACACAGACGCTCACAGGCTCAGAATGGATTAGACCAGAATATAAAAAGTAAAAAAGGGTAATGTATCAGAACCGTACAGCTGTATACAGTCTAGGGATAATTTTAAATCTCCGTATATATTTCCAGAGTCAGATACAGACTCTCACAGGCTCAGTATGGATTACAGCAGAATATAAAAAGCAGAAAAAAGGTAATGTATCAGAAGATACCAGGTGTATACAGTGTAGGGGTAATTGTAAATCTCCGTATATATTTCAGGAGTAACACACAGACGCTCACAGGCTCAGTATGGATTAGACCAGAATATAAAAAGGCAAAAAAGGGTAATGTATCAGAAGCGTACAGCTGTATACAGTCTAGGGATAATTTTAAATCTCCGTATATATTTCCAGAGTCAGACACAGACTCTCACAGGCTCAGTATGGATTAGACCAGAATATAAAAGGTAGAAAAAGGGTAATGTATCAGAAGCGTACAGCTGTATACAGTGTTGGGGTTATTTTAAATCTCCGTATATATTTCTGGATTAACACACAGATGCTCACAGGCTCAGTATGGATTAGACATGAATATAAAAAGCAGAAAAAGGGTACTGTATCACAAGATACCAGGTGTATACAGTGTAGAGGTAATTGTAAATCTCCGTATATATTTCAGGAGTAACACACAGAAGCTCACAGGCTCAGTATGGATTAGACCAGAATATAAAAAGCAAAAAAGGGTAATGTATCAGAAGCGTACAGCTGTATACAGTCTAGGGATAATTGTAAATCTCTGTATAAATTTCCAAAGTCAGACACAGACTCTCACAGGCTCAGTATGGATTACACCAGAATATAAAAAGTAGAAAAAAAGGTAATGTATCAGAAGCGTACAGCTGTATACAGTGTTGGTGTAATTTAAATCTCCGCATATATTTCCGGAGTAACACACAGACGCTCACAGTCTCAGTATGGATTAGACCAGAATATAAAAGGCAATAAAGGGTAATGTATCAGAAGTGTACACCTGTATACAGTGTAGTTATAATTGTAAATCTCCGTATATTTTTCCGGAGTCAGACACAGACTCTCACAGGCTCAGTATGGATTACACCAGAATATAAAAAGCAGTAAAAGGGTAATGTATCAGAAGCGTACAGCTGTATACAGTGTTGGGGTAATTTTAAATCTCCGTATATGTTTCCAGAGTAACACACAGATGCTCACAGGCTCAGTATGGATTAGACCAGAATATAAAAAGCAAAAAAGGGTAATGTATCAGAAGCGTACAGCTGTATACACACTAGGGGTAATTGTAATTCTCAGTATATATTTCCGGAGTCACACACAGATAGTCAGCATGTATTTGTCCATGATACCAGCTGGTACACGGTAGTGTGTGAGGAGCGTACCGCACTATGCGGTGTGGGAAAAAATGAACGCTCAGTAACTGTGTAGAAAAAAATAATAAAATTATTAGTGCTGTGTAAAAAGCACTCTAAACAGCGTCAGCAACCTCTTCCTACTCTAAGATCAGCAGAAGTAAAATGGCGGTCGGCGGTCAGGGCTTTTATAGCCACTGTGTTGCCACACAAAGCAAGCCAATTACTGCAATGCCCTTCTCTAAGATGTTGGTGGCCGCTGCCCATGTTGCCCACAGTGAGCGTCCTTGCTCATTGGCTGAGAAAAGGTGCCTGCAAGCATTATGGAAAAACCGACTTTGGCGCTCGGGTCGATGACCGCATGGCCGACTTCACGCTATGGTCGGGTTTCGCTCAGCGATACCCGACTTTGGCGAAAGTCGGTGATTTTTGACAGACCTGTTTCGCTCAACTCTAGTTGCTACAATTCAATGTACATATCACTCACAGCCGTGTTGATTATGGGTATGAAAAAAATAAGCATTGAAGCATTATTTGGTTTTTTTTGGCATGCAGTTCCTCTAAGTAGTGATTCTGAGAGGGTTACATTTGTTAGAGTGATTTAGCCTACAGTGTGTCTTAAAGGTTTAACTTAGCTGCTGCAGACCATCTTTGAGAAAGGGCATACTTTCAGAGTCACTTTTCAGTCATTTTGAAAGCACCTTCATTTTCTTTCTTTCCAAATATCCAAAGCATTAATAAAATAAGCAATTATTTTCATCTTTGTCCACAAGCATAAGGCCGGAGTCACATTAGAGAGAAATACGAACGAGTGCTAAGCGACAAAAAAATTATGGGGCAGCTCCCATCATCCACTTTTTTCTCGGCCGTGTTATGCGTGCGAGAGAAATCGCAGCATGCTGAAATTTGCACCGTATTACATCCGAGACTCGCCAATGCAAGTCTTTGGGTGCGAGAAAAAAACGGATTACACACGGACCATGCGTTTGACTTGTGAGAAATACGCAAGACTTCTCAAGGTGACAGGAAATAGAATCATCCATTATCAGGAAGCTTTGACATGCTAATTAGCTTGTAAGTCTACATACATTAATGTGGAGATGTTGATGGAGCGCCCGCCAGGGCCGAGGGGTACTCATTACCGGGTCGATTCTTAAGGCGATGTGTCACGACAGCAGTGACCCGGTCCGTGGCCCTGGGCGTCCAATGAAAATGATGATAAGGGGATGATAAAGTTTATGAAAGATAGTTCGTGACGCCAACTCTGGTATTCGGCAAATAATATGTTAGCCGACTCTGCAGATTCAGTCCACTGGGGTAGTTGTTGATGCAGCAGAGTTGGTACAGCTCTCCACAGGCAGAGCTATTCCCCAGGGCAGTCGAAGTGTAAAATGATGATGATGATGTTTGTAGTTGTTGTGGTGCAGGGACAGTGGCATGAAAATGAATCAGAGGACACAGTAGGGTGCAGTTCTCAATGCTTTACTCACAGTTCTGCAGAAACTGTCTCCAGCCGGGTGCTGTGTACTCTGGGCCTGTGGTCCAGCAAACTCCCAAGTAGATTGGGAAACACCTTTCCAGGACTCCTTTGGATGTTACTTTCCTGTCCGTCTCACTACGCAGGCTACTCCCTCTCCTGCCCTGCGTCTTCACACAGTGTCCAGAGCCAGTAGGCTCAGATCTTGTCAGGCGACATTGGTCAGACCCCTGGATCCCAGGGACATAACTTCCAAGGTCGCAGCGGTTGCCACTGCGACCAGGCCCGGCATGTCAGGGGGCTGGCATTAGGGGCAGCCAGCTGCCTATGGCCTCCCACTTCCCCCCAGGGGCCCCCAGCTAGCGGCACGTCATGCAGCCGCTATAGGGCCCCTGTGAGGCAGAGGAGCCCAAATGCTGCCAGCACCGACTGCCGCCGCATTGAACTATAACCGGCATCTGGTACAAAGCAATGATGGCGGAGAGAGCGTCAGCTGATGCTCCCGCTCCCATCATCTCCTCTGCCCACACTGCGTGTGCTCAATGACGTCATATCATCGCGCACTGGGCAGACTGCAGCCACTGAGACAGGAGCCGAGAGCAGCACGTGCTCGAGTAGAGGTGAGGATTGTGTTTTGTTTTTTCTTAATATATCAGTGAGTACTGGACTGTGGCTGTGGGGCCATTCCTGGGGAATGTGGGCTGTGCAATATACTATGTGGGCTGTGATATATACTATGTGGGCTGTGTTATATACTATGTGGGCTCTGCTATATACTATGTGCGCTGTTCTATATACTATGTGGGCTGTGCTTTATATTATGTGGGCTGTGTAATATATTATGTGGGCTGTGTTATATACTATGTGAGCTCTGCTACTATGTGGGCTGTGCTATATACTATGTGCTCTGCTATTATTGTGGGCTGTATTATATACTAGGTGGGCTGTGCTATGTACTATGTGGGCTGTGTACTAAACTGTGTGACTGTGCTATATACTATGTGGGCTGTGCAATATACTATGAGGGCTGTGCTATAAACTGTGGACTATGTTAGATACTATGTGGACTGTGTATTATGGGCTGTATTATATACTATGTGGACTGTGTTATATACTATGTGGGCTGTGCTATATACTATGTGGACTGTGATATATACTATGTGAGCTGTGTTGTATACTATTGGGAGGTATATTATATTCTATAGGGGAGGCTGTGTTATATACTATTGGGGGTTATATTATATACTATGGGGAAGGCTGTGTTATATACTATGGGGGTATATTATATTCTATGGGGAGGCTGTGTTATATACTATGTGGCTGTGTTATATACTATGTTGCTGTGTTATATACTATGGGGGCTACATTATATTCTATGGGGAGGCGGGCTGTATTATATTCTATTTGGGGCTACATTATATTCTCTGGGGGGCTGTATTATATTTATTATATTCTATGATGGGTGATTGCATGATACTCTATGAGGGGGCTACATTATACTTTATGAGGGGGCTACATTATATTTTATGGGGGCTGCATTATACTATATGAGGAGGGTTACATTATATTCTATGGAGGGGCTACATTATACTATATAAGGGGGCTGCATTATATTCTATGGAGGGGCTGAATTATATTCTATGGAGGGCTGCATTATATTATATGAGGAGGGCTGCATTATATTCTATGGGGGGTTACATTATATTCTGTGGGGTGGTTGCATTATACTCTGTGGGGTGGTTGCATTATACTATTTGTGTGCTGCATTATACTGTATCGAGGACTATGGGGAATACAGTCATGGCCAAAAGTTTTGAGAATGACACAAATATTATATTTTCACATGATCTGCTGCCCTCTGGTTTTTATGTGTGTTTGACAGATGTTTTTATCACAGACAGAAATATAATTGCAAACATGTGACAGTTAGAATGAGTTAATGCAGCAAGTCAATATTTGCAGTGTTGACCCTTCTTCTTCAGGACCTCTGCAATTCTCCCTGGCATGCTTTCAATCAAATTCTGGACCAAATCCTGACTGATAGCAGTCCATTCTTGCACAATCAATGCTTTCATTTTGTCAGAATTTTTAGGTTTTTGTTTGTCCACCCGTCTCTTGATGATTGACCACAAGTTCTCAATGGGATTAAAATCTGGGAGTTTGCAGGCCATGGACCCAAAATCTCTATGTTTTGTTCCCTGAGCCATTTAGTTATCACCTTTGCTTTATGGCAAGGTGCTCCATCATGCTGGAAAAGGCATTGTTGATCGCCAAACTGCTCTTGGAGGGTTGGGAGAAGTTGCTCTTGGAGGACATTCTGGTACCATTCTTTATTCATGGCTGTGTTTTTAGGCAAGACTGTGAGAGAGCAGATTCCCTTGGCTGAGAAGCAACCCCACACATGAATGGTTTCAGGATGCTTAACAGTTGGCATGAGACAAGACTGGTGGTAGCGCTCACCTTGTCTTCTCCGAATGAGGCATTTTCCTGATGTCCCAAACAATCGAAAAGGGGATTCATCAGAGAAAATAACTTTACCCCAGTCCTCAGCAGGCGGTGTTTTGAGTACTTGCCTTAACATGTTGTTCACCGCTGTCTCCATTATTTCTGGGAATTGTAGTCGTTGCCCTCCATATAACGCACCTGCGCATTGCAATCTTGAATTGCGCACGCTTAGTAGGCAAAGCCCGCAGATTACAATGCGCAGGCGCGTTATATGGAGGGCAACGACTACAATTCCCAGAAATAATGGAGACAGCGGCAAACAACATGTTAAGGCAAGTACCCAAAACACCGCCCATCTGACCTGACTGCCATCATTTAAATATCCCGCCAATTTAGGGTGACAGATTCCCTTTAATCATGACAGATTGATCTCCAGCCATTCCTCATCAACACCCACACCTGTGTTAATGGAGCAATCACTGAAAAGAGGTTAGCTGGTCCTTTTAAGACAGGGCTGCAATGATGTTGAACTGTGTTTTGGGGGATAAAGTTCATTTTCTAGCCAAATATTGACTTTGCAAGTAATTGCTGTTAAGCTGATCACTCTTTATAACATTCTGGAGTATATGCAAATTGCCATTAGAAAAAGTGAAGCAGTAGACTTTGTAAAAATTAATATTTGTGTCATTCTCAAAACTTTTGGCCATGACTGTACAGGGGGGAAAATAAGTATTTGATACACTGCCGATTTAGCACGTTTCCCACCTGCAAAGTCTGGAGAGGTCTGTAATTTTTATCGTAGGTACATTTCAACTGTGAGAGACAGAAACTAAAAATAAAAATATAACTTTTTGGTATCAACTCCACTTTCCATGTTTGGAGGATTAACCCCTTCACCCCCAAGGGTGGTTTGCACGTTAAAGACCGAGCCAATTTTTACAATTCTGACCACTGTCTTTTTATGAGGTTATAACTCTGGAACGCTTCAACGAATCTTAGCAATTCTGAGAGTGTTTTCTCGTGACATATTGTACTTCACGTTAGTGGTAAAATTTCTTCGATATAACTTGCGTTTATTTTTGAAAAAAACGCAAATATGGCAAAAATTTTGAAAATTTTGCAATTTGCAGAGAAATATGTCACAAAAATAGTTAATAAATAACATTT
Organism: Oophaga sylvatica; assembly: GCA_033576555.1. NCBI lineage: Eukaryota > Metazoa > Chordata > Amphibia > Anura > Dendrobatidae > Oophaga > Oophaga sylvatica. The sequence goes on along the minus strand of JARQOD010000004.1, from coordinate 450,254,882 downwards.
CCCACATGTCTACTTTACATCAGCACAATTTTGGAACCAAAATTTTTTTTTGTTAGGATATTATAAGGGTTAAAAGTTGACCAGCGATTTCTCATTTTTACAAAAAAAATTTACAAAGCCATTTTTTTTTAGGGACCACCTCACATTTGAAGTCACTTTGAGGGGTTTATATGGCAGAAAATACCCACAAGTGACACCATTCTAAAAACTGCACCCCTCATGGTACTCAAAACCACATTCAAGAAGCTTATTAACCCTTCAGGTGCTTCACAGGAGCTGAAGCAACGTGGAAGGAAAAAAAGAACATTTAACTTTTTAGTCACAAAAATGATCTTTTACAAACTTTTTTTAATTTTCACAAGGGTAAAAGGAGAAAATGGACAGATAAAGTTGTTGTGCAATTTCTCCTGAGTACGCAAAAGCCCCATATGTGGGGGAAAACCACTGTTTGGGCAAATGGCAGAGCTTGTAAGGGAAGGAGTGCCGTTTGAATTTTCAAACCAAAATTGGCTGGAATTGAGATTGGACGCCATGTCGTGTTTGGAGAGCCCCTGATGCACCTAAACTGTGGAAACCCCCCACAAGTGACACCATTTTGGAAACTAGACCCCCTATGGAACTTATCTAGATCTGTTGTGAGCACTTTGAACACCCAAGTGTTTCACAAAAGTTTATAATGCCTGGGTGTGAAAAAAAAAATTTTTTCACAAAAATTATTTTTTTAGTCCCAAATTTTTGATTTTTCCCAAGGAAATTGGACCCAAAAAGTTGTTGTCCAATTTGTCCTGAGTATGCTGATCCCCCATATGTGGGAGGGGGAAACTGTTTGGGCGCACGGCAGAGCTTGGAAAGGAAGTAATAACGTTTTGGAATTCAGACGTTGATGGGGGTTATGTTCCGTTTGCAGTGCCCCAGATGTGCATAAACAGTGGAAACCCCCCACAAGCGACCCTATTTGAAACTAGACCCCCTAAGTATTTTATCTAGATATGTGGTGAGCACTTTGAACCCCCAAGTGCTTCACACAAGTTTATAATGCCCGGGCATGAAAATAAAAATCCTATTTTTTTCCCACAAAAATTACCTTTTGGTCACCAATTTTTTATTTTTCCAAGGGTAACAAGAGAAATTGGACCACATAAGTTGTCAAATTTGTCCTGAGTACTCTGATACCCCATATGTTGGGGGGAACCACTGTTTGGGCGCACGGCAGAGCTCGGAATGGAAGGAGCACCATTTGACTTTTTTCAACCAAAATTGGCTGGAATTGAGATTGGATGCCATGTTGCATTTGGAGAGCCCCTGATGTGCCTAAAAAGTGGAAACCCCCCACAAGGGACCCCATTTTGGAAACTAGACCCCCTAAGGAACTTATCTAGATCTGTGGTGAGCAATTTGAACCCCCAATTGCTTCACACAAGTTTATAACGTAGAGCCGTAAAATGAAAAAATCATATTTTTTTCACAAAAATGATCTTTTCACCCCAATTTATATTTTCCCAAGGGTAACAAGACCCTAAAAGTTATTGTGCAATTTGTCCTGAGTATGCTGATACCTCATATGTGGGGGTAAACCACTGTTTGGGTGCATGGAAGAACTCGGAAGGAAGGAGCGCCGTTTGACTTTTTCAACGCAGAATTGGCTGGACGCATGTCATGTTTGAAGAGCTCCTGATGTGTTTAAACAGTGGAAACCTCCCACAAATGACACCATTTTGGAAACTAGACCCCCTAAAGAAGTTATCTAGATGTGTGTTGAGAACTTTGAACCCCCAGTTGTTTCACTAAAGTTTATAACGTCAGAGCATGAAAATAAAAAAATCATATTTTTTCCACAAACATGATTTTTAGTCCCCAACTTTTTATTTTCCCAAGGGTAACAGGAGAAATTTGACCCCAAAAGTTGTTGTCTAATTTGTCCAGAGTACGCTGATACCCAATATGTGGGAGAAAACTACTGTATGGGCACACGTCAGGGCTCCGAAGGGAAGTAGTGATGTTTTGGATTGCAGACTTTGATGGAATTGTCTGCGGGCGTCATGTCGCGTTTCGAGAGCCCCTGATGTGTCTAAACAGTGGAAACTCCCAACAGGTGACCCAATTGTGGAAAATAGACCCCCCAAGGAACTTATCTAGACGTGTGGTGAGCACTTTGAACCCCGAAGTGCTTCACAGAAGTTTGTAACGTATAGTCGTAAAAATAAAAAATCTTTTTTTTTTTTACAAAAATGATTTTTTCGCCACCAATATTTTATTTTCACAAGGGTAACAGGAGTAATTGGACCCCAAAAGCTGTTGTCCAATTTGTCCTGAGTACGCTGATACCCGATATGTGGGAGAAAACTACTGTATGGGCACACGTCAGGGCTCGGAAGGGAAAATAAAAAATTGGGGGCGAAAATATCATTTTTGTAAAAAAAAATTGATTTTTTTTTTTTGTTTTTACATCACTTTATTCTGCGAGCTATAACTTTTAAATTTTTTCACTGATGATGCTGTATCATGGCTCGTTTTTTGTGGGTCAAGATGACATTTTCAGCGGTACCATATTTATTTTATCGGTCTTTTTGATCACGTGTTATTCCATTTTTTGTTCGGCGGTATGATAATAAAGCATTGATTTTTTGCTTTGTTTTTTTTTTTAAGGGGTTCACTAAAGGGGTTAACTAGTGGGACAATTCTATAGGGCAGGTCGTTACGGACACGACAATACCAAATATGTGTACTTTTATTGTTTTGTTCTTTTTATTTACACGAAGAAATGAATTTATTGGGGAATATTTTTTTTTTCTTTATTTTGGAATTTTTTTTACACATGTGATTTTCATTTTTTTTAACTTTTTTACTTTGTCCCAAGGTGGTACATTACTGTATAAAGTCAGATCGCTGGACTGACTGTGTGCACAGCACTCTGTGAGACCAGCGATCGCACAGGCACTGCTGCAGGCTTTCTCATTGCCTACTCTCAACAGGCACTGAGGAAGCCGCCTCCCTGCAGGACCCCGTAGCCATCTTGGATCCGGGGTCTTGCAGGGAGGAAGGCCTCAGAACAGCGCGATCACATCGTGCTGTTCTGAGGGTCTCAGGAAGCATGCAGGGAGCCCCCTCCCTGAGCGATGCTTCCCTGTGCCCCCGGTACAACGCGATCATGTTTGATCGTGGTGTGCCAGGGGTTAATGTGCCAGGAGCTGTCCGTGACCACTTCTTGCACATAGTGCCGGGTGTCAGCTGTGATAATCAGCTGACACCAGGCCGCGATCGGACGCGCTCCCCGGGAGCGCGTCCGATCGCATGGGACGTACTATCCCGTCCGTGGTCATACGGGCCCAGGTACCATCGACGGGATAGTACGTCCGATGGCAGATAGGGGTTAAGCAGGATGAATACAACTCCAAGAACATCGTCCCAACCGTGAAGCACTGTGGGGAAAACATCATTCATTGGGGGTGCTTTTCTGCTAAGGGAACAGGACGACTGCATCATATTGAAAGGAGGATGGATGGGGTCAAGATTTTAACCAACAACCTCCTTTCTTCAATAAGAGCATTGAAGATTGATCATGGCTGGGTCTTCCAGCATGACAATGACCCAAAACACACAGCCAGAGGAAGTAAGGTGTGGCTCTATAAGAAGCTTTTCAATGTCCTGGAGTGACCTAGCCAGTATCCAGACCTGAATTCAATAGAAAATCTTTGGAGGGAGCTGAACATCTATGTTGCTTGGTGACAGCCCTGATACCTGAAAGATCTGGAGAAGATCTGTATATAAGGCCGGCGTCACACTGGCGAGTTTGATGCGAGTAAGTCGCACGACTTTCTCACATCAACACACGGCACGGCCACCCGCTCTCGGACCCGAGTGTGCGGCTGCATAGAAATACATGCAGCCGCACACTCGGGTCCGAGAGCGGCGGGCGGCCGTGCTGGGTGTTGATGCGAGAAAATCGTGCGACTTACTCGCATCAAACTCGCTAGTGTGACGCCGGCCTAAGTGTCAGCCAAAATCCCTGCTGCAGTGTGTGTAAACTTGGTCAAGAACTACAGGACACGTCTGACCTCTGCAATTGCAAAGGTTTCTGTACCAAATATTAAGTTATGTTTTCCTATTGTATCAAATACTTATTTCATGCAGTAAAATGCAAATTCATTATGTAAAAATCATACAATGTGATTTTCTGGATTTTTTTAAGATTCTGTCTCTCACAGTTGAAGTGAAACTATGATAAAAATGACAGACCTCTCCATTTTTTGTAAGTGGGATAACTTGTAAAATCGGCAGTGTATCAAATAATTATTTTCACCACTGTACATAATGTGTTATTGTTTCAGTAGGAACTTGTGACAGCCCTCTGAGTGATGGGACAGATGACATGGGTCCCCGCACCTCTTCTCATGCCACTTAACTGTTGGCACTGAACTGTCACTGCGTGTTTACACAAAGTGATAGTTTAAATGCATGACGGTCCGCCATTGGTCGTTATTCATTAAGGAGTTAAAGAGCACAGCCTATAAAATAACACAGACATAAACATTAACCCCTTCACGACATGCACCATACATGAACTGCTCATGTCGTGTCACTCCCTTTGATGTGGGCTCGCGATCCACCTGCGGCTGTTACAGGGGCGGACCCTGACCGCTTGGGGTCCCTGTGCAAGAAATATGTCAGGGCCCCCCTCCCTGCCTGCTACGTTTCTTATGATGAGTACAATCTGGCAATGGGACCCCTGGAGCCTCGGACTCCGAGAAACGAGGCAGATTGCCCTCAATATTACTGCCCTGCAAGCAGGGGCGTACATAGCAATCACAAGGCCCCATAGCAAAAGTTCTATTTGGGCCCCACACCTCTAATAAAAATATATTTACAGTATATACTCATGTATAAGCCGACCCCCCTAATTTTGCCACAAAAAACTGGGAAAACTTATTGACTCGCGTATAAGCCGGGTGTATAAACTGCCATCCTGCTCTGTGCTGCCCCCGTCCTGCTCCTTGCTCCCCCATCCAGTTCTGTGCTCCCCCATTCTCCTCTGTGCCCCCCCGCGCCATCCTCCGCTGTGCTCTCCCTTCCTGAATATGGACGCCACGCCTATGGGAGTGGCGTCGCGTCCATGTTACATGACCTTAATGAGCGGTATTACGTCACCGCTCAGCACAGGAGAGCTGCAGGAAGCCGGGTACAACGCAGGATTTCCGGGACGTTCAGCGATGGCACGGGGAGGATGAGTATGATGTCCCAGCCACCGGCTCCTGCCGCGGCACCCCCAATGACTCGTGTATAAGCCGAGGGGGCATTTTCAGCACCAAAAAAGGTGCTGAAAATCTCGGCTTATACACGAGTATATACGTTATTTATATTTTTTCATTGAGATGGAGATATATATACTGTGTGTGTAAATATATATATATCCGTTAGCATTCGGTTCTGCTGGCTCCAGCGCAGTCAGACTTGCAGCCAAGTGACAACTAGTGTCCGCTGTCAGTGACTAGAACACTACAGACGCGGCTGACACATGACAGCAAGTGTGCAGAGCGCCTCCTCGTGGTTACGTGATAACTGCTGGAACCAGCAGAGCCTGAACATGTATATATTACATTATATGTCTGGTGCCTGTATCATCTGGAATCTACTCTATTCATTGTCTATGGAACTGATGGAAATAGCCGAGCGCAGCACTCAGCAGCTCTATAGATAATAAATAGAGCTGGAGGGCCCAGTAGTTGAATCCCCAGTAATCAGCCAGTTATCCATGATCTTCTGGATCACACATACATCGTACATACATATACCGTACATGCATACACATACACACACCATACATACATACATATACCGTACATAAAACACACAGATACACATGCATATACCGTACATGCATACACACAACATACATACACCATACATACACACAAACACTTTTATACAGTACATACATACACCATACACACAGATATATCGTACATACACACACATACACATACATACATACACCGTACAACCACACAGATACACATACATATACTGTACATACACACATATACCATACATACACACACAGATACACATACATATACTGTACATACACACATATACCATACATACACACACAGATACACATACCGTATATGCATACACATACATAACATACATACAGGATACATACACACAGATAAACACATATATACAGTACATACATACATACATATACCATACATACATATACAGATATAGCATACATACATACACACATACCATAGATACATACACACATATACCATACATACACCATACACACATATACTGTACATACAAACAGATACACACACATATACTGTACATACATGGATACACACATATACTGTACATACATACACAGATACACACACATACATATACTGTACGCACAAATATGTACATGTACAAACACACACTTACATACATGCACATAGCCATACACCATATATACATACACACATATACTGTACATACATACACACACATATACTTTCACACACACATACATGTACTGTACACACACATATGGATATATACAAACACACTAATCTACAACCTCAGGTGTTTTGTTCAGTTGAGCCATGGAGGTCGGCCACATAGTGCAGGGCCCACTGTGGGGGATGGGGACACAGTGCACAGAGGATATCAGCTCCCTGCTGCTGCAGAGCTCTCCAGTGCAGTGAGCTCCCCTCCCCCGACCTCCACTCTGGGAGATGTCCCATGCAGTGAGCCTCCTCCCCTGACCTTCTCTCTGGGAGATGTCCCCTGCAGTGAGCCTTCCTCCCCTGACCTCCTCTCTGGGAGATGTCCCATGCAGTGAGCCTCTTCCCCTGACCTCCTCTCTGGGAGAGGTCCCCTGCAGTGAGCATCTTCCTCTGACCTGTTCTCAGAAATGCTGCAGCCTGCCGGGAATGGCACAGTGGAGGAAGCAGAATACAGTACACACTGTAAGTCCTGCTCTCCCTCCACTGCTGTCCTCAGTGTGCAGTGTGGCCCCGGGCCCCTGACAACCGGTGAGCACTCACCACCATTGGGACCCGCCATGCAGGAGCACAGACAGAGACGGCAGCCAGTGAGTGCTCTGCTCAGTCTGGTGAGGAAAGCGTTCATTGGTCAGCATCTCAGCCTGCATGACACACCCCCTTTTTGAACTCCTCACTCCACACTGCTCTCTGCCCTGCTCTGGGTGTGATTACAGCAGGAAGTGAGAGGGGCCCGATGCTGCATAATACTGGTGCAGGCCCCTTACACTCCCGCCCGCAATCTAGACTCTGGCCCCGTAGCGGCTGCATACTCTGCCACTGTGGGCAGTACTTTCCTGCCTGCAGGGGCCCCTTCCACCTCTGGGCCCCTGTGCAGTTGTGTCTCGACCACGCACCACAATTGTGGATTACCAGGGCAATGGGGTACTCAGAGCCGAGCCCGTAGAAGTCTATGGGGTTGTCACAGGTAGCGGCGGCTCGGTCTGTGGCCCTGGCGGTCAGGCGTATGTTGGGGGTATATTTACAGGGGATAGATATATTTACAGTTCGTGACGCCACCTGTAGTCTCTGGTAATTTGTACCAGCGCTGCTGTAGATCTCTGAGGGGATGGTGAGGCAGCTAGATGTCGGGTCCCCTACAGGTGGGACTCTTCCCTCAGGTCGATGGTTAAGGCAGGGTTGTGCAGGCATGCAAGTAAATAACTCAGTCTCACACGGTCAGCGTCTTTCCATACCTTTACTTGTAAGATGGTAAGGCAGGTCCCAGGGAGGCTGATCCAAGGAGAATGTATTTCGAGATAGCAGCTGGACAAGTTAGGGGCCTCCTTTACTTTCACAACGATGAGTACAACCAGCATGAAGCGTAGTTCCCTCTATAACTCCAGCTATTCCAAAGCTGTACTGCCCAGTCAGTTTTGTGGTCGGAGCCTTCCTGTGAGAGAGCTGAATTCCTATCTTGTCCTGCAGAGACTCAAGGTCCTCACTCCCCCTGACCCCAGTTACGTACCGACTATTTAGGGGCTGCTTGCCGCGACCTAAGGTCCGATAAGCCTCTGGTTTTCTTACCACTAAGCTTGAAACTATAGTGATCCTTCGGTCCCCAGTGACCGGTAACAATGTGCAGGACTTCTCCAATCCAAAAGCACTTTTAAATATTCCTTCCACTGTGCCTTTCGCCTTGTCCGCGCTTGTAGCATAAACACTCACACTTGCAAAAAGTCATATAATCACTCCCTTCTTTTCTTCCTTCAGAGTTAGTTGCCAGACTCTCAGTAATCTTCTAGGCAGGAGCACGTCTCTGAACCTTCACTGTCCTTGAGACAGGAGACTGAAGTATTTCTGTACTAAACTCTTCCTTCTTTATCAATGTCTTCAGTGAAGTACAGCTCTGACCAGGCTGAGGTGATCTATATCTCGCCCTTACTGGCCTCCACTTGCTGAACTGCTGATAGAACCAAGCTGGACTGCTTCCTCCCTCCAAGTCCCAGCTAGACTCCACACGTCTGCTCTGTCCGAAGACAGGAAACTGACTACTAAATCACTCAACGAATCTACACTGACCACTCCCCACGAGTCACTACACTACCCTAAGGGTGTGTCTAGTGTATATTGAGTGAATGGGTATAGAGCATTAAACTGCTATCTCTCCACACATTCTCCAGGGTACTGCGTGTGCCTTCACACCAGGGCTACACAGTTGCACCGGCTGAACCGGCGATATGTCCGCCCCTGGGCTGTTAACCTGTTAAATGCCACTGTCAATCCCGGACAGCGGGAATTAATGTGATCGTGCCAGAAGTGTGTCACTAATCCCACCCATCGGAAACCGTGTCATATGACCAAGGGTCGCCGATGGGTTGGCATGACATCCCAGGGTCTGCAGTAGACCCCTGTGGTTGTCATTGCCGGATTGCTATGAGTGCCCAGCAGTCGGCACTCATAGCAAATGGGCATTTCTGCTACACACAGGCGATTTGATCATCACCTGTGTGTAGCAGAGGCGATCAGAGGATCGCAGCTTCTAGTCTCCCATGGAGACTATTGAAGCAAGTAAAAAGTAAAAAAAAAAAATTTTGTTAAAAATATAAAAAATAAAGAAAAATAAAACTTCAAATCACCGCCCCATTCACCTCATTCAAAATAAAAATAAAAAAAACCCACATATTTGATAATGCCACATTCGATATCACTCGATCTGTCAAAATATAAAAAGAGTTATTCCGATTGGTAAACGGTGTAGCAAAAAAAAGCGATGCCATTTTGGTGGAGGAAAAAAAAATTTGCTGCAGCAAAATGGCGCTGGCGCTTACGCAGTAGCATCTATCGGCAAGCAACAAATGCTACTTTGCTTGCGCCATTTTGTTGTAGCTAATTTTTTTTTTTTAAGACCACAATATGAACTGTGCAAGCGCAGTATTTAAATTAGAAGGCAGGTCACTGATGGTTCAGTGACCTGTCTTTTAAGCCCTTAAGGATGAACATAAGAACAGAGCACCAAATAAAGACCCGACCGCCACGAAGCACGAGAATCTCATTAACTGAAAACTGCAAATACAGAATAAACAGCAACCACAAGATGAATTTCATCAACCCATGTATCACTTAAATCAGTGTAAGGGCTCATACTCACTGGCTGGAAAAAAATCGGTCCGTTTTCAGGACGGAAAAAACGGTACGATTCTATTAAAATGTCATGCGATTTAAATTGTACCATGCGTTTTCCATGTGTTTTCCATCAGTTTTCCATCAGTTTTCCATCTGTATGCAATGCGATTTTAACATGAAGTTTTACATAGAGCAGTTATCTCTATGTAAAAAGTCATGTAAAAGTCACATTGTAAAAAAAAAATGTACACAAAAAGCAAATAATTATATATATATATATATATATATATATATATATATATATATATATATATATATATATATATATATGTCATACCCTTCTACATAGTATAATAGCCGCTAATTCATCCCTGGCTATACTGTAAAATCACACTGACAGCTTTAATAAAGAATAGAAACAATACATATACACACATAGAATACATCTATAATATAACGGTAGGAGCGTCACTCTGTCTGAAGCCTTTATAGACTGCGCAAGCGCAACACGCCTGCGCAGTCTGGCTCCAGACAGAGTGAGGCATCCAGAGCGGTGTGTACTCTGTATGGCGCCGGAGATCGCGGTATGCGTACTGGATGCATATCGCGATCTCCGGCGCCATACTCACATACTTACCTGACCGGGAGGAGGGTTGCCGCGGCGCTTCTCTTCTCCCGGGGCAGGAGACCAGGAGTGCGCGTCGGATCGTGCATGCGCAGTAGCGCTATCCGGCGCCATTTTGCTGAAGACACATTTACAGTGTGTCTTTAGCAATATGGCGCCGGACCGCGCGGTATGGGCATGCGCGTACTCCGGCGCCGCTCTCCTCCCCCGGCGTCCAGCTGAACGGAACACAGGGATGAAAGGTGAGTATAAATGGTTTTTTTTGGGGGGTATGTGTGCAGTTTAATAGCGGTGAGGGGGCCATGCATATCAGGATAGGGGGGTGAGGGGACCATGCACATCAGGGTTGGGGGGTGAGGGGACCATGCACATCAGGATAGGGGGGGTGAGGGGACCATGCACATCAGGGTTGGGGGGTGAGGGGACCATGCACATCAGGATAGGGGGGTGAGGGGACCATGCATATCAGGATAGGGGGGGTGAGGGGACCATGCACATCAGGGTTTGGGGGTGAGGGGACCATGCATATCAGGATAGGGGGGGTGAGGGGACCATGCATATCAGGATAGGGGGGTGAGGGGACCATGCACATCAGGATTGGGGGGTGAGGGGACCATGCACATCAGGATTGGGGGGTGAGGGGACCATGCACATCAGGGTTGGGGGGTGAGGGGACCATGCACATCAGGGTTGGGGGGTGAGGGGACCATGCATATCAGGATAGGGGGGGTGAGGGGACCATGCACATCAGGGTTGGGGGGTGAGGGGACCATGCACATCAGGGTTGGTGGGTGAGGGGACCATGCACATCAGGGTTGGGGGGTTGAGGGGACCATGCACATCAGGGTTGGGGGGTGAGGGGACCATGCACATCAGGGTTGGGGGGTGAGGGGACCATGCACATCAGGATTGGGGGGTGAGGGGACAATGCATATCAGGATAGGGGGGGTGAGGGACCATGCACATCAGGATTGGGGGGTGAGCGGACCATGCACATCAGGGTTGGGGGTGAGGGGACCATGCACATCAGGATTGGGGGGTGAGGGGACCATGCACATCAGGATTGGGGGGTGAGCGGACCATGCACATCAGGGTTTGGGGGGTGAGGGGACCATGCATATCAGGATAGGGGGGGTGAGGGGTCCATGCAAATCAGGATTGGGGGGTGAGCAGACCATGCACATCAGGATTGGGGTGAGCGGACCATGCACATCGGGATTGGGGGGTGAGGGGACCATGCATATCAGGATTGGGGGGTGAGGGGACCATGCACATCAGGATTGGGGGGTGAGGGGACCATGCACATCAGGATTGGGGGGGTGAGGGGACCATGCACATCAGGGTTGGGGGGGTGAGGGGACCATGCACATCAGGGCTGGGGAGGTGAGGGGACCATGCACATCAGGGTTGGGGGGGTGAGGGAACCATGCACATCAGGATTGGGGGGGTGGGGGGACCATGCACATCAGGGTTGAGGGGTGAGGGGACCATGCACATCAGGGTTGGGGTGTGAGGGGACCATGCACATCAGGGTTGGGGTGTGAGGGGACCATGCACATCAGGGTTGGGGGGTGAGGGGACCATGCACATCAGGGTTTGGGGGTGAGGGGACCATGTACATCAGGATTGGGGGGGTGAGGGGACCATGCACATCAGGATTGGGCGATGAGGGGACCATTCATACCAGGATTGGGGGGTGAGGGGACCATGCACATCAGGATTGGGGGGTGAGCGGACCATGCACATCAGGATTGGGGAGTGAGCGGACCATGCACATCAGGATTGGGCGATGAGGGGACCATTCATACCAGGATTGGGGGGTGAGGGGACTATTCATACCAGAATTGGGGGTGAGGGGACCAGTCATACCAGAATTGGGGGGTGAGGGGACCATGCATTCCAGGATTGGGTGGGAGGTGACCTTGCATACCAGGATTGGTGGGTGAGGGGACCGTGCATACCGGGATTGGGGAGGTGAGGGGACCATGCATACCGGGATTGGGGGGTGAGGGAACCATGAATACCAGGATATGGATGAGCAGGTACCATGCATACCAGGATAGGGATGAGGGGGTACCATGCATACCAGGATTGGGTGATGAGGGGTCCATGCATACCAGGATGAGGAATGGGGTGCCATGCATACCAGATTTGGGTGGGGTGAGGGGACCATACATACCAGCATAGGGATGAGGGGTACCATGCATACCAGGATAGGGATGAGGGGTGCCATGCATACCAGGATAGGAGAGGGGCAGCACATACCAGCATGGGAGACCATATACCTTTAAAATGCTTGCCAGGGGACCATGCATATCAGGATTGGGGGGCGAGGGGACCATGCACACCAGGATAGGGGGTGAGAGGACCATGCATACCAGGATAGGGGGTGAGGAGACCATGCACATCAGGATTGGGGGGTGAGGGGACCATGCACATCAGGATTGGGGGGTGATGGGACCATGCATACCAGGATTGGGGGGTGAGGGGACCTTGCATATCAGGATTGGGGGGTGAGGGGACCATGCATATCAGGATTGGGGATGAGGAGATCATGCACATCAGGATTGGGGGGTGAGGGGACCATGCACATCAGGTTTGGGGGTGAGGGGACCATGCTCAACAGGATGGGGTGACGGGACCATGCACATCAGGATTGGGGGGTGAGGGGGCCATGCACATCAGGATTGGGAGGTGAGGGGACCATGCACATCAGGATAGGGGGGTGAGGGGACCATGCACATCAGGATAGGGGGGTGAGGGGACCATGCACATCAGGATAGGGGGGTGAGGGGACCATGCACATCAGGATAGGGGGGTGAGGGGACCATGCATATCAGGATTGGGCAGGAGGGAACCATGCATACCAGGATTGGGGGGTGAGGGGACCATGCAAACCAGGATTGGGGGGTGAGGGAACCATGAATACCAGGATATGGATGAGCAGGTAACATGCATACCAGGATAGGGATGAGGGGGTACCATGCATACCAGGATTGGGGGATGAGGGGACCATGCATACCAGGATGAGGAATGGGGTGCCATGCATAGTAGATTTGGGTGGGGATGAGGGGTGCCATGCATACTAGGATAGGAGGGGGGCAGCACATACCAGAATGGGAGACCATGTACCTATAAAAATGCTTGCCACCCGGCGCAGGGTGGATAAAAATCATGATTTTTTTTAAAAAATCAAAAAAATCGGATTTTTTTGATTTAAATCGGATTTTTTTGATTTAAATCGGATTTTTTAATCAAGTTGTACACAAGCAAAACTTTGTCTTTTTGCAAATCAAATTATTTTACACAAATAAAAATATTAAAACAGTTGATGATTATGAAACCTAATAATTTTTATTTGCACTATTAAACAATCAGAATTGAACTACAGAGAGTAATTACTTTTTAACAATAGCCTATCTCTAACGTTTGAAGTAAGCAAACATCTTCAGTGAATACATCAGTCCTTTAAGCCTACTGTTTATTTAGGACTTTTAATAGGAAAACTAGTTGTCCTGCTTTAGCAGTTCCTAAGTGGTTTCGGACTGTTGTGTGCACAAAACCAAATGAAGAAAACAATCTCTCTACTCCTGCCGATGAAGCCGATGCAGTCAGTAGCTGAGTAGCTACATTTATTATCTTCGCTGGAAGAACAAGTGATTGCGACTTCCACCAGTCCAGTGGTTTTAGTTCATTAACGACGTTATCTGCAAACATGTATTTTTGAAATGGTGCAGATTCACACTTCAATTTCAGCACAGTTGCCACAATGTCATGGTTAGTATTGGCGAGCCACTCCATTGCAGAGTTGATTTCCGCCTCAGATAGTTTTTTCCCTCTGTAGATGGGATGCAAGATATTGGCTAAATAGTGTTCTTCTTTTAATGCTTGGTCCTTGCGGTGGTGTATTGCAACCTTTACATTGTTTGAGAGGTTCAAGCGATCTAGCGAACCTTCTAAATCTTTCCAAACTTCTGTGGCATCAGCTATGGTTGCAGTATCTTTCTGCATTTTATCCAACGCAATAGATATTGGCTTTAACCTTTCCAAAAGGTCCTCGGCATTTCTCTTCACACCAAGATTTAATACTTTGCTTCGTATATTAGCATCAATTTTATCCCGATGTGTTTCGCAAATGGACACTAATTTTGACCAGTTGTTAATAAACAGTTCCAAGCATTCAGCCAAGGTATTCCATCTAACATCTTGTGGTAGAACCAACTTCAGTCCTCCCATTTCCTTGTAGGTTGCATGTGCAAAATGATTATTGCGGAAATATTTAACAATTTCTGCAACATGTTCCTTGACACCCGAAATATGCAGGTCTTTTGCCAAAAGATGCAACAAATGGGCAGAACAACCGGATGTAGTGACATTTGTGTTATCCTCATGTGCCAGTTCCGCTCGCATTTTTGCCACATTGCTTGCGTTATCAGTAACTAAGCTCCTTACTTTACATCCAAACTGTTCTTGGCATTGGTGAATTGAGTTCTTAGCAATTTCAAGTAAATATTCAGCAGTATGTGAATTTCCAGATGTGTCGATTGTGTCTGTAAGGTAAGTTTCACCATCTTCTGTTGTGACACAAGTGCAAATTATGGGGTCGTTGTGGATGTTGCTCCAACCATCCAAGCTCATGTTAACAACTTTGTCTTTCAAATATTTTGTACAAGCCGCTCTTTCTTTGTCGTATACAGCCTGAAGATGTTTTCCTGAGATATCAAATCTACTTGGTGGTTTGTAGCCTGGTCTTATTCCTTCGATCATTTGTACAAACAATGGGTGTTCAACTAGTCGGAAAGAAGAATTGGTTGCAAATATGAATTTAGCAATTAATTCATCAAAATGTTCTTTCTGGCTCGTCGTAGTCTTTAAGAGGAATTTTTCTACACTTTGCACGCAAAGTTTTTTGTTGGGCTGCTTTGTTGAAGTTGTACCCAGATATTGATTGTCACGTGCAGCACAAGCCATATTTGACCCTGAAAGCACAGTAATTAAAAATATAATTTGACTGCGTATTTGAAGAAATATAACAAATATTTTGAAACAAACTTTTTGAACAATGTAATGGTCCTCGTCCTATAAGGGCTGTCTCAAAAGTTATGCTACTCAAGTTTCCGGTGAAGTTGCTGTAATACTAGTAATATCAGAGCAACTGAAAAAAATTATGTCACAAAAGTTTTAAAAATGTTTTTTTAAAAAAATGGTCAATTTGGCAGACTTCAAAAGTGAATTGTAGCCTACAATAAAAAAAAAATAGGCGTAGACACACTCTTTTATTTTTACTTAACGTTAATCTTCTGTGAAATATTGCCTTAACATAAATTTAAATTCTATACTCCAGAACTAGTGCTAGACATTTTTCTTTTCATAGACTTTAACAATCCCAGTAAAACGTCTGTTAAAATAGGTTGTAATTGCCAGACTTACCACTAGTGCTAGGGTCCTGGTGCATAAGAAGCTGTGGGGGTTCATTGACATTAGTTGTATCACTATCAACATCTTCATTTCCCTTCTGGTTGCAGTTTTCATAATGTGATTTCAAACGGCAAACAAGTCCTTGGATATCCTTTTGACAGTATTTGCACTTTGCTCTCCCACCTTTCTTTCCAAGCTCTGCTGGCATCTCAACAAAATGAACCCAAATAGGGTTTCTCTTACGACCTGCCATGGCTCATGCAGATCACTTCTGAAGTTTGATTGTTACTACAGCCAAGTACTGCTGACTGACTATCCAACAAGTTTGGGCATGTCAACTGAATGGAAAAAGAAACTGAAACCAAGCTACAGAAAGTGAAACCAAGCTAGAAGTGTGGAGTTAATTGAACAATGATTGAAAGTTTTAGATTTTAATCGTGATTTATATTAAAAAAATCATTTGATTTAAATCATGATTTAAATCGTTGATTTAAATCGGCGTGATTTAAATCAATCCACCCTGCCCGGGCGTAGAACGGGTTAATCACTAGTATATATATATATATATATATATGTAATTGTGACATATATATATATACATATATTTATAGTTCATACACTTCTACATACTGTAACAGCCGCTAATTCAATTGCCGGCTTTTGTGAAATCACAGAAGCCGACATGAAATGATACATTGTTTACATACAGTTAACCATGTCATTTCATGTATTTTGATATATGGTTTTAACTTACAATTACATAAGTGTATGTGTGCAAAATTTCAGACATGTAGGGGTTAATTAAAGGTGTAAATTTGTTGAAAAAAAATGCGTGGGCTCCCCCTGTATTTTCTCCACCAGACAGACAAAGCCAGCGAGTGGGGCAGATAATAATAGCCTAGGGAGGGTACATTTTTTTTGTGCCCCCCCTGGCTACTAACATCTGCCCCCAGACACCCAAGAAAGGGCCAATCTCTAATTAGATTCGCCCTTTCTGGCACTTTGCCCGTCTATTCCCATTGCCCTGTAGCGGTGGCGAATGGGTTAATAAGGGGTTAAAGCCACCTTGCAATTGAAAGGTGACTTTAAGCCAGGTTAATAATTGAGAGCTGTCAATTTGACAACTATCAATTATTAATCCTATTGAAGGAAATAAAAAAAAACACACACACTTTAAGAATAAATAATTTTAATGAAATAAAAACACATTTTTTGACCATCTTTTATTTAACTCTTAATCCCTAGAAGCCCTTGATCTCCTATAATAAAGAAAAAATAATAAAACAACATTATTCTTACCTATCTGGCGATCTGTCACGTCCCACGCTGTAATCCTTCACAAAGGGTTAACTAGCTTTCAACTAAGCAGCGCAAGTAATTCTGCCTGCTCAGCTGAAAGCTCCTGAATACATGAGCTTATCTCCAGCCGACAGGAGAGGATGTGATTACTGTGGGAAGCTTAATTGATTGCGTCCCACTTTCACTTTAGATCAGGTCAGGGTGACCTGACCTGAAGTGAAAGTGGCAATAAATCAATTAAGCTCCACTCATTAATCACTTCCTCTCTTTTTGCCGGGAGAGGAAGTTATTCATTCGGGGGGGTAACAACTCAGCAGGCAGCATTAGCTCCCTGCTAGCTGTAACCTGTTAACCCTTTCTGATGAATTACAGCGTGGGACCTGACTGTGCATCGGATAGGTAAGAATAATTTTTTTGCTTTTTTATTTTATTTTTATTACAGGAAATGGTTTTAGCAGGAAAATAAAATATGGTCAAAAACTGATTATTTCATTAAACTTCTTTTTTTTTAAAGTGTGTGTGTTTGATTTTTCTTTCATACAATAGGATTAATAATTGATAGTTGTCTAATTGACAGCTCTCAATTATTAACCTGGCTTAAAGTGATCTTTCAATTGCAAGGTGGCTTTAACCCCTTATTAACCCATTCGCCACCGCTACAGGGCAATGGGAATATACGGCAAAGTGCCAGAAAGGGGTAATCTAATTAGAGATTCGCCTTTTCTGGGGTGTCTGGGGGCAGATGTTAGTAGCCAGGGGGGGTACAAAAAAAATTTACCCTCCCTAGGCAATTATTATCTGCCCCCACTCGCTTGCTTTGTCTGTCTGGTGGAGAAAATACAGCGGGAGCCCACGTATTTTTTTTCAACGAATTTACACCTTTAATTAACCCCTACATGTCTGAAATTTTGCACACATACGCTTATGTAATTGTAAGTTAAAACCATATATCAAAATACATGAAATTACATGGTTAACTGTGTGTAAACAATGTATCATTTCATGTCGGCTTCTGTGATTTCACAAAAGCCGGTAATTGAATTAGCGGCTATTATACTATGTAGAAGTGTATGAACTATAAATATATATATATATATATATATATATGTAAGTGTCACAATGACATGTATATATATATATATTGTAGGGATCCGCTCTGGTAGGCAGGGGCCGGGCCGCAGTAATGAGGCAAACACACAGGCTTTTAGTTCAAAGTTCAGTGGTTTTAATAATGGGTTCAACAAAAAGTCCAGATAACAAAAACAAAGCAGAACATAAATCACTCCAGCTTGGAGAATCACTGGTCCCAGACTCACCCTTGCTTGGGACGGGCTTAACTAAGCGGCTTTAGGACAGCAGAGACCGCCAGGTGCCATTCCGGGTGGTCTGGTACTCGCTTCCTGGTACACACTGACACACTGTAACAAAAACAAGCTTCCAGGCTGACTCCAGCCAAACTCCTTCCTTTCACACCCACCAACTACACCAGCTCCTTGTTTTATAGGCCTAGTCCACACCCTCAGGTGAGGTACACATCAGCTGACCTGATCACATGACTATGACCTCATCACAGGTCCTTGAGATCAGGGAAAATCCTGACCAAACTCCAGTCTGCTAGGAGAAATATATCTCCCATCCATCAAGACCCCCTTTGGTGTACCACAATATATGTATTCTATGTGTATGTATCTAGTGTTTTGTGAGCTGTCAGTGTGATTTTACAGTAGCCGGGGATGAATTGCCGGCTTTTCAAAGGAGACTGGTGCGTATAAATCGGACAGCACTCGCATGGTGCGAGTGCTGTGCGATGATTTCTCGCACCCATTGACTTGCATTGGCGATTATCATGCCAAAATCGCATCAAATCGCAGCATGCTGCGATTTTTTTCTCACACCGATTTCTGATGAGAAAAAAAATCGCAAATGAGAATTTACCCATTGAATAACATTGGTCAGATTTGAATCCGATTTTTTTTCGGCTGAATATCATCCGTTTTCGGCGCCAGTGAGTATGAGCCCTAAAGGTGCCAACCTGACAATGCCTGTAGTTTACGTCACAAAATCCTGATGACAGGTTCGCTATAAAGAACACCAGCAGAAAGCGGAAACATGTATACCAGAATGGGGGACATATATATCAGGATGGAGGACATATATACTGGAAGGGGCCCAGGATGGGGGGCATGTATCATATATTCCAGGAAGGAGCTCAGGATCAGGAACATATATACCATGATGGGCCCAGGATAGGGGACATATATACCAGGATGGGGGACAGATATACCAGGATGGGGCCCAGAATGTTGAACAACTATATGATGACGATGAACCCAGGATGGAGGACATTTTACCATGAAAAGGCTCTTGATGGGTGATGGCATATATTCAAGGATGGGGACATATATACCAGGAAGGGGCCTAGGATAGGGACATTTATCTTTAAGGGGCCCAGTATGGGGATATTACTACAGGATGGGGGGGCATTTCAAATAAGGGGGAGGGAGCAACATTTATGAATTTATAGGATTTAGAATGCTACAAGGCCCTATACATCTGACCAACATGGAGGATAGGCAGGTCCAAATTTTGCATCGGTGCCCATCAGACTAGCTAAGTCAATGCTTGCACAGAAAACCTGGAAGCTAGCAATGTAAAATTGTATTCTTAGTGCTTATGCTCAAAGAATTTCTATTACTTTGGTTGTTTACTCATCAGGTGAAAAATATCTATAAAATATAGTAACACTTATGTTCTGATTCATCATTTTGATACAGTAAAGATGTATATCTTTGTACCATGTTAGCCAGTAGATAGAAAAATATTTAGACTTGAAAGTCCTCAGTGGTTGATACCTTTTAATGGCTAACTGAAAAGATGGTAACAAATTGCAATTTGTTACCATCTTTTCAGTTAGCCATTAAAAGGTATCAACCACTGAGGACTCTCAAGTCTAAATATTTTTCTGATTCATCAAGCAGTTTTTTTTATAGAATTCTGGCATAAAACTATTTGAAAAGTTGCACATTTTTGCAACTTGACACTTATGACAGTTCCAGCCAGCTCTGCTTTTTGAACAATTATTGGAGCTTATATGGTAAAGGGTAACCAAGCATGCCAGACAAAATCACCTTAATCTATGTCACAAAAAATGTAAATGAAAATGTATACTATCCTCTAGCTGGCGTATATTTCTGCACGTGGTGCATGGCAGTTCAAAGATGTGCCAGATTCATTAAAACGGAGCATATGACATTATATGGAGTAAGACGTGATGGATTCATCATGTCTTACTCCAGCACTCTGATCAATAAGATTGGCATACAAAATGATGGTCTTAATAAATTGGGGGCCATAGTTTCAAAAAATAAAATGTTAGACGACACACCTGGAGGTACATCATTGTAAGAGATCTGTATCCTAGAAAAAGCTCCCTTTCTCTACAGTCAGCTGTCACCAGTGTGCCACGTCATTCTGGGAGATCTGGGGTTAGGCAGTCTTTATGCACTGTGAATTGCAAGTCTTCCATTTAGCCTGTGTGTTTTCTTCCTCTATATTAAATGGACTTTGTTTTCTTTGGCGCTGAAGAGGTTAATGACTCTTTGTATGCTGGTTAGAGAGATACAGCTCCATCTCATAGTTTCTCCTGACCTGCTCTTTTGTAAAACCTGTCCAGACTCTCATCCCTGTCTGTGAAAGTTTTACTTTCTGGCTTGCTGAAGTTGGTGTGCTGAAGTTGTAGTTCCTAGCTGCTGCTAGAGATTGTTGTTTGCTGTTTTTGGGTGTATGGTTTCTCCATTAACCTACTCCCATTCATTTTGTGCCTTCATATCCTTCCCTTATTCCTCTCTACCCTTGGTGTTTTTGTATGTAAGTTGCTTTTTGTTATCCCTGTTTGTCTTACATGTACATAACATATCTGTCCCAGGCCTCCTGAGGAACAGGGTGGAGATGGAGCGTGCTTAGGACATTAACAGGAGCATAGTTAGGTTGGAGACTCAGGCCTCTCTACCTATAAGAGTACCCCCACGATAGGGATAGTTAGGCTTCCAGTTCAAGGGACAGTTTGAAGTCCACACATCACAGCATGACATCACCGTAGTTTTAGTAAAATGGAGAGATGTGAACTAGGTTAGGGAGGGGTTTGTAATGGTACATAACTCAGCCATGCATGGTGTGGCATGTTCTTTTCTCACCTCCATGATACTGCCTACCTGCTTTTGATTATATGCACCCAGAGACAAAACTTTGGTAACACCCAGTTAAACTATATCAAATTATAATCAAAACTTTAGAAGATAATGTCTCTGCTATGGAGAGGAGAGGTTAAAAAAAATATATATATATATATATTTTACTCATGTCTGCTGCCACCATGCCATGATGTGGCTAGTTTATCATGCTCTAACTGATGAAATGCTCTCTTTAGGCTATGTGCACACGTTGCGGAATTGCCATGGAAATTTCCACAGCAATTCCGCACCTCCCTGCCGCAGGAAATACGCATATTATAGGTATAGAGAAATTAGATCTGAACTGAAAAAGTAAGTTGATGTGTATGCAAAATGTAAATGCATATTAACACATGACCATTACACAGAAAAAAGGCACAAAAAAAAAAAAAAATGTCCTAAAATAAAGAAAAAATTATTTGCAAAAATTGCATGAAGATAGTAATAATTATAAGGGTATTTAGTAAACATAATTTTGATCAAAAGAATGAACAAGCCATCCCGCCACGTCAAGGCAACCCTTTGTGGGACAGTCCTACTCTAATATTAAAAACCTTTCCACTTGTCAAGTGATGTAAATGTGAACAAGGCAGAGGGACTGAACCCACCAGTTGAAGCATAGGCCAGACAGAATGAATTTTTCAACTCAGAAACAGGGCGGTCCCACCCTTATATGCACAGAATGCACTCTGAACTACATAGAAAACTAGATCTGAACTGAAAAAGTAAGTTGATGTGTATGCAAAATGTAAATGCATATTAACACATGACCATTACACAGAAAAAAGGCACAAAAAAAAAAAATGTCCTAAAATAAAGAAAAAATTATTTTGCAAAAATTGCATGAAGGTAGTAATAATTATAAGGGTATTTAATAAACATAATTTTGATCAAAAGAATGAACAAGCCATCCCGCCACGTCAAGGCAACCCTTTGTGGGACAGTCCTACTCTAATATTAAAAACCTTTCCACTTGTCAAGTGACGTAAATGTGAACAAGGCAGAGGGACTGAACCCACCAGTTGAAGCATAGGCCAGACAGAATGGATTTTTCAACTCAGAAACAGGGCGGGTCCCACCCTTATATGCACAGAATGCACTCTGAACTACATAGAAAACTAGATCTGAACTGAAAAAGTAAGTTGATGTGTATGCAAAATGTAAATGCATATTAACACATGACCATTACACAGAAAAACTATGTAGTTCAGAGTGCATTCTGTGCATATAAGGGTGGGACCGCCCTGTTTCTGAGTTGAAAAATCCATTCTGTCTGGCCTATGCTTCAACTGGTGGGTTCAGTCCCTCTGCCTTGTTCACATTTACGTCACTTGACAAGTGGAAAGGTATTTAATATTAGAGTAGGACTGTCTCACAAAGGGTTGCCTTGACGTGGCGGGATGGCTTGTTCATTCTTTTGATCAAAATTATGTTTACTAAATACCCTTATAATTATTACTACCTTCATGCAATTTTTGCAAAATAATTTTTTCTTTATTTTAGGACATTTTTTTTTTTTTTTGTGCCTTTTATATTATATGTATGCATATTCCCACTAAAAACTAGCATTTTGCAAGCGTAATTAGCTTGCAGAATGCTAGCGTTTTACAAGCGATCTGACAGGTTGGTCACGCGAGTCAAACAAGTGTTTGACAAGTGTGACCAACTTTTTACTATTGATGCCGCCTATGTCGCATCAGTAGTAAAAAGATCTAATGTAAAAATAATAAAAAAAAATAATAAATAATGATATTCTCACCTTCCGACGGCCCCCGCAGCTTTCCCGCCTCTCAGCGATGCTCCCGGCCAATCCCGTTCCCAGGCGTCCTTTGCGACAATCACCCCGATGACGTAGCATCACGCGAGACCGCTACGTCATCTGGGGTGATCTTGCAATGCATTACTGGGAACGGGATTGGCCGGGAGCGTCGCTGAGAGGCGGGAAAGATGCGGGGGCCGCCGGAAGGTGAGAATATCATTATTTTTTATTTTAATTATTGTTTTTACATGGATATGGTACACAGGGCCTGGAGGAGAGTCTCCTCTCCTCCAGACCCCGGGTACCATCCGCACATGAACCGCTTACTTTGCGCATAGTGGGCACAGCCACATGCGGAAAGTAATCGGTTCAATGCATTCCTATGGCGGCGGAATCACCGCGGTTCCGCAAAAAAGAATGAGCATGCTGCGGATTCTTCCGCGATGCGATTCCGCCGCGGAAAAACCCGCAGCATGTGCACAGCATTGCGGAATCCATAGGACTTAATGAGTTGTATTGTGTAAGCGGTTTTGCCGCGGTTTCGCGGCGTTTCTGCTGCGAAAAACCGCGGCAAAAGCGCTAGGAATCCGCAATGTGTGCATAGGCCCTTAAAGACAATCTATCAGCAGGTTTTTATACCTCATCTGAGAGCAGCATAATGTAGGAAAAGAGACCCTGATTTCTCGTCTGTGTCACTTAGTTTACTGGGAGCAGCAGTTGTGATACAATCAGAGCTCTTAGGCTAATTTCACACTGGGCATTTTTGCTGCATTTTTTTTTCTGCAGCAAAACCTGAGTGCTTGTGGCAGTAAAGAAGCTGTGGCAAAAATGCAAATTTTGCTGCGTTTTTTGCAGCGTTTTTGATGTGGTTGTGTTGCATTTTTCATGCATTTTTTCATTCGATTCAATGGGTAAAAAATTATGAAAGAAGTATCAAGCTCTTTGTCCAAAAACCATGCAAAGGCACAAAGTACTGATGACAAAAAAACAAGCTGTGTGCATGAGATTTCTGAAATCTCATAGACATAGCTGGTATTGTAAAATACAGCTGAATATTAGCATAAAAAAAAGAAAAAAAGCTACAAAAAGACCCAGTGTGAACTTAGCCTTAGGGTGAGTTTCCACGGTCAGGAAACGTGCGTGTTTGGCGCGTGCGCTGGCGCGCGCCAAACACGCAGCGTCCAGATGTACAGCAAGTGGAGGGATTTCAGAATCCCGTCTCACTATGCGTAACAATACGCAGGTGCAGACCTGCGTAACGGACATGCGGCGGTCTTTTCAGACCGCAGCATGTCCTCGCGTATGCGGCGACGGTGCGTCGCCGCAACATATTAACACAGGGCTATGTAGCCTGCGCTCTTTCCCGAGGTGTTCGGAGGGTCCTGAACCTCCGGAAAGAGCGCGCGTCGAAAGGGGCGGGCTTTGACGGAGCGAATTTCGCTCCGTCAAAGCGTATGGTTCGGACGTGGAACCATAGCTCAGATGCTGCATGCAACAGAGCTGAGACATCTGCACCTGCCCCACCAAGTCTCTTATACATGACTATTGCCTGTGAGTGCTTATCAGAGGAGGAGAGTGGTCGGTCTAACGTCCATGAGACTAGCTGTGTAGTGATAATATCCTGGTGATAAAACCTTCATTGTAAGTAAACAGCAGCACACAGATCAATAAGTGTCACATTGCTGAATTCAGTGTTTTAACCCCTGCATCATGCTGTCCTCAGAGTGCACTGCAAAATCTGGTGACAGATTCTCTTTAAGGAATTGTAGTAGCATAAATTGGCACTATAAAAGGGTACCCAGTTTTGATTTAGGCTATAGGCATCTCTCTCCTCTTTATACGGAACTTTAGTAGATATTAAAGGTCTGACAGTCTGCACCAATAGACGCTACAGGAAAATGAAATACCTGCGACTGTTGCTCTTTTTGCATCACGCTTTGACAAATACCTGGTATGTACACAAAAATTCTATGCAAACATCTCTAAAATATGGAAACAAAGTGTATGCCATACTAATGTTTTTATTAAAGTGCCACTCCAGCATTTTTTTGTGTGAAAACCCCTGGATTGGTGCTTTTAATGTAAGGTCCCTGTCCCGGTCTTATACTCACCCATTCGCACCTTCATCATCTTTCGGCGCCACTCTGGTCATGCAATGCCATCTTGTGAGCGCAACTTCTGATTGGCCAGAAGTCAGAAGTTACATCACGAGCGCTCAGTCTAAGTCTATGAGAGCCAAACTTCATAGACTTACATTGAAGAGTGACTTCTGACTTGCTCCATGAAACACTGGAGCCGCTGGCAGGTCAAAAACTGCCGGAGACCAAGGAGAGTGGTGGCAATAGAAGAGGAAGACAGCGGTAGGCAAGTGTGAAACCAGCGTTGCCATAAACAGAAAATGCTGCAGTGGTGCTTTAAGGCTTAACAGTTTTATAAATGGATATCTTATCTGCACTACACATTAAAACCAAATCAGATATCCATAGAGATTACCTACAATATATAGCCAAGCATATACCGCATTGCCTTGTCAGTGCCATCAGCAGGTTATAGGGGCCATCTACAACGCATGTGTTATGGTGATACCACTATGAAGAAGATATATTCTGTATTATATATACTGTTTCATGAACCATGAGCCCATGCAGTCATTAATATGCGAGGTGAACTGGTCGCAACTAATCATGGTTCCTGCTTATTCATTGCAGACATGTAACATTGCTGTGACATAGAAATATTGATCAGATCATCTGCTTGTCATCACTTCATAAATTGCAAACCTGCAGTTTGCAAAATAACAGCATAAACCAAATAGAAGACTAATATAATAATCATATAAATGTAGTGACACACAAATGTATCTCATAAAATAGTACTAAAAAAGTGTCATTTTTAAGTGTTTTTATTGTTGATGTGCAAATCAATAATAAAATCCCCGTAGATACAAACGCGTCCTTGTTATAGAACAGAAGGTTCTTAAAATATAAAAAAATATATAAATGTTTATAGCAATATAAAATAGTGATATAAAATAATCGTTTCCAGACCGGTTTTGGAAAGAAGTGTCTGTGATGAGGAGAGGATGGCGCGCAGCATGTGGGGAAGATAAAAGGCTGAATAGGTCAGCTGAGGTCCTTCAAGCCTATTCCTGGCTAACAGATTAACTCTGATCGCTTACTGGGACTCGCTAAAAATTGTCTGGAAACATTCGCCTGTGTAGAAGGGGTGGTGCTACTCAGTATATAATACAGCCAACGTGAAAACACAGCTGCGCTTTCACAGGAGCTGATAAAAGACAAATTATAATTGCATCCATGTTTAGAGACCATTCTTTAATCTAAGATTGGGACAAAGCTCTCATGCCTCAAAACAAAGCAGCTAAATACATTATTCTCAGTGGAGGCAGCACCATTGCATTTTTAGCCGAGGGGTTTTATGAAAAGATATTTTGCATACCGGCATGGTTATTTTCCCTATTGTTTGGATGAGATGCTGCCAAGGACCTTGCTTGATGCCCTCCTAGAACATTTGAAGCAAGCGTTCTCTGAATAGATAAAAGGAATTTATGACGGCAGTCAGTCTACTTGAGTCCAAAATTCCTCCTCATTAAATAAGCACATAGCTTTTGACAGGTACTGCGGGTGATGTCGGGTAAATGAGAAGCTTTACTGGTTGATGCGGAATCATAGAGCTGACTACATTATGATACTAAACAATATAACTACCGGGTGTACCGCAAACACTTTACCAGGACAATAGAGAGGTGTGGCATTTTAAGAAGAGAGCATATAATTTACTTTAATTTATATTATAACTGTATTTTCACAAGAATTTTGCAATCTGCTTTGTTATTATGTACCCAATTTTACTATTTCATCCAACAATTCTAGTTATTAAAGATTTGACAATAGATGCATCTAATGTGCTGTAGTTAGTAATACCAATATCACACTAGTTATAATTGTAGTAATAGTCTAACAATAAAGGTGATATCACAGATAAACCTGTTTAATAAGTCTTTTGCAATCAGTCTTTGCATGCCTCCCTCTCTCTTTGGACAAATACTTTAAAGATGAACTTACATCAAAATTAGTTTCCTCTTAATATATTGCAATTATCATATTATATAGCCCTGTGTACTTACAGTTGCTCATTTTGCACCTCTACCCAGTTAAATGTTCTCTTTTCCATATGTCATCAGTTTGGGGTTCCTACTGGACACCTAGTGTCTGGTACAGAACCCCAAACACAGACTTTTTACTGTATGTCCATTTTTGCGTTCGGGTTCGCCAGTCTAATAAAGCTTGTTGAAAGGCTACAGCTCAGCCAATCAACAAGCTTTTAGACTGTGGCCACTTCCAGAGCTATCCGGTGTATTGGCATGTCTGTGATTAGCCAGCGCAGCCTGTGACCCAGCCTGAATAAAGGCCGGATCATGAGTGCCACTGCCATTATGCTCTAGTGTAGGGATAGAATGCAGTTGGAGTGAGGGACAGGTAGTGACTGTGCACTTTGCAAAAAAAATGCTGTGTGTACTCTGCAACCCATAGCTGTGGTAGCAATGTGCTAATACTGTGCTAAAAATCAATGTGTGTATTCTGAAAACCCGTCTGTGAGAGTACTGTGCTAAAATCCGCTGTATGTACTCTGCACCCACAGCCTACTGTCTTTTAAGCAGCTGTGCGCACTTTGCACCCCCTGCATGTGGGAGTACTGTCCTTTAAGTTACTGTATGTACTTTGCACCCCCCTGTCTGCAGGAGTACTGCCCTTTAAGCTGCTGTGTGTACGCTGCACCCATATCTGTGGGAGTACTGTCCTTTAAGCTGCTGTGTGTACGCTGCACCCATATCTGTGGGAGTACTGTCTTTTAGGCAGCTGTGTGTACTCTGCACCCCCTAGCTGTGGGAGTACTGTCCTTTAAGATGCTATGTGTACTTTGCACCCCCTTACCTGTGGAAGTACTGTCCTTTAAGTTGTTGTGTGTACTCTGTACCCATATCAGTGCGAGTACTGTCCTTTAAGCCGCTGAGTGTACTCTACACCCCGTCACCTGTGGGAGTACTGTCCTTTAAATAGCTGTGTGCACTCTGCACCCCCCTGCCTGTGGAAATACTGTTACTTTAAGCCGCTGTGTGTTTTCTAATAGTCTGAGAAATAAATAATTGGAATCAGCCATCTCATTGCCATTAGTAGGCCAAATAAATAATTTTTCGAAACTGGTGTGTATTTTATAGTAGTCTGGGAAAAAATAATTGTCATGAGGCGTCTTGTTGCCATTTCTAGGCCAAACCAATAATTTTACTGTACCGCTGTGTCTAAATAAGTAGTGTGTATAAAAAATAAGTGAACTCTGTAGCACATTTTTGTGAGTAGTATATGTAAAAAATTAGTTTACTCTGCAGCGTTTTTTGGCTAGTAGTGTGTCTAAAAAATCTGCGAACTCTAGCTTTTTTTGCAAATAGTGTGTGTAAAAAATAAGTGTACTCTGCAGTGTTTTTTTTGTAAGTAGTTTGTCTAAAAAACATTCCACTCTGCAGCCATCTTTTTCCCATTTGTGGGCTGAAAACTAATTTAATGCTATTGCTCTGTCTAAACAAACAGTGCTTCAAAGGAGTTACTCTACTCTGTAGCCATTTTTTTGTGAAGAGTGTGTCTAAAAAAAATTGTACTCTTACACTGTATATGTGTGAGCTGCAGTTGTGCCTAAAAAATAACTTTGCCTTTAAGCCTCTGAAACTCTGCCTCTGGGAGTATTGTGCCAAAAAGCCTCTGTGTGTGTACTGTGTCAAAAAGCCTTTCTGTGTACTGTGCCAAAGAGCCTCTCTGCGTACCCTGCAGCTTCATTTGTGACAGTAGTGTGCCTAAAAAATAACTATGCTCAGCCGCTGTGTTTGTAAGGCTGTGGTTCCACGGTCCGGAACCACAGCGCTTTGGACGGAGCGGAAATTCCGCACCGCCCAAAGCCCCGCCCCCTTTTTGACACGCGCTCTTTCCGGATGTGTTCCGGACACCTCCGGAACACATCCGGAAAGAACGCAGGGCTGCATAGCCCTGTGTTATTTCCGTTGCAGCGACGCAGCATCGCCGCAATACGCTAGGACATGCTGCGGTCTAAAAAGACGCGCCGCATGTCCGGAAACACAGGTCTTCCACCTGAGTATTTTTACGCATAGTGGAGACTGGATTTCTTGAAATCCCCTCCACTATGCTGTAACATCTGGACGCTGCGTGTTTGACGCTGCGCCAACGCACAGCGTCAAACACGCAGCTAATCTGGAATGTTTCCTGATCGTGGAAACATACCCTAAGAGTTGTGTGCTTCTGCAACCGTGTCTGTGGAAATACTGTCCCAGAAAAACCTGTGTGTGCTCTGCATGCATCTCTGTGAGAGTACTCTGAAAAAAGCCTGTGTTGGGGAACTGTGCAAAACAGAATGTATGAGTGCTCTTTGCAAAACACCCTCTTTTTTAAATTTGGGTAAGCCACAAAACATTGTGAATGAAAAATAGAACAAACAAACTGCGGTGCAGTATAACAATGGCTGGGTGGGGCAGATATACTTCTATATTCAGCCAAAGGTATGGACAAGTCCTGTGAGATCCACACCTGGTTCATTTTAATGAATGTGAGCCTGCCACATTGACTGTAGACAATCGCCTGTCTGTGATTGTATCTCCTGCAGTGCTAAACACATGTTCTGATCGTTTACTTTCCGCAGGGCAGGTCAACACCTCCAAAGCGTAAAGGGCCAGCTTAGGCCATGTGTCCAATTTGGAGATCCAGAAGTTACATGGGCCAGACGCATAAATCATACTCTTCCACCATGTTGTTGAAACAGTCATGCTCATGGATTTTATCCCTTGAGCTTGTGTTTTGTGGTGGTCATCTTTTTCTGCTAAGCCACAGGAGACACACCTTTTCTCCAAGTATTTGAGTTCTGTTTTTTGTCTGCAGTCTGTCTAGCTTAACGGAGGTGTTTTCCTTTGTCCACCTATCACTTTTTGGGGGCAGATTTAAAAGCTGTCCCCAGAGGGTTTTTCCTGCTGGTCATAGATTAATTTAGATGTTCTGATATTGTATTGATGTTTGGAGCCAGTCTGTGAGATTTGAGCTAAGGATTTTCACCTTGTTGTTTTCTTGCTATACTTTGCATCTACAGTGCCTTGCGAAAGTATTCGGCCCCCTGAAACTTTTCAACCTTTTCCCACATATCATACTTCAAACATAAAGATACCAAATGTAAATTTTTGGTGAAGAATCAACAACAAGTGGGACACAATTGTGAAGTTGAACAAAATTTATTGGTTATTTTAAATTTTTGTGGAAATACAAAAACTCAAAAGTGGGGCGTGCAATATTATTCAGCCCCTTTAACTTAATACTTTGTTGCGCCACCTTTTGCTGCAATTACAGCTGCAAGTCGCTTAGGGTATGTCTCTATCAGTTTTGTACATCGAGAGACTAAAATTCTTGCCCATTCTTCTTTGGCAAACAGCTCAAGCTCAGTGAGGTTGGATGGAGATCGTTTGTGAACAGCAGTTTTGAGCTCTTTCCACAGATTCTCGATTGGATTCAGGTCCGGACTTTGACTTGGCCATTCTAACACCTGGATACGTTTATTTGTGAACCATTCCATTGTAGATTTTGCTTTATGTTTGGGATCACTCCAACAGGTTTTCATCAAGAATGGTCCTGTATTTGGCTCCATCCATCTTCCCATCAATTTTATCCATCTTCTCTGTCCGTGCTGAAGAAAAGTAGGCCCAAACCATGATGCTGCCACCACCGTGTTTGACAGTGGGGATGGTGTATTCAGGGTGATGAGCTGTGTTGCCTTTACACCAAACATATCGTTTGGCATTGATTTTGGTTTCACCTGACCAGAGCACCTTCTTCCACATGTTTGGTGTGTCTCCCAGGTGGCTTGTTGCAAACTTTAAATGACACTTTTTATGGATATCTCTGAGAAATGGCGTTCTTCTTGCCACTCTTCCATAAAGGCCAGATTTGTGCAGTGTATGACTGATTGTTGTCCTAGGGACAGACTGTCCCACCTCAGCTGTAGATCTCTGCAGTTCATTCAGAGTGATCATGGACCTCTTGGCTGCATCTCTGATCAGTCTTCTCCTTGTTCGAGATGAAAATTTAGAGGGACGGCTGTTGTGAATGTGTTGGAGACGACTTCGGTGCTGAGGCTCCCTCTGGTGGTTGCTGAGGGTATTGAACCTATGTTGAACAGCAAAAGTTCTCCACCTGCAATGGATGAATGGTTAACGGGGGGACTGACTGGCCTGATATAAGTGAGCTGGCCTCCCATGATCCTCACCGGTGATCAATTGTTAGTTCCTGGTCTAGGTTGGAATTCAGCTTGCTTTTCTGCTGACTCCTGCTATCATTCAGATAAGTTACTTTCTGGTTTTTTTCTGTGGTTTGATTTCCTTGTTTTTGCGGCCTTTCTTTTGAGTTCAGCCGGGTCCCCTTTGGGGGGGCTTGTGCTGGTCTCTGTTCTCTTTTCGTATTTGCACTTGTGCTCAATTCCTATGATATTTTACTGCTGGGTAGCTGTGTTTTCACACCAGAGATCTGATATAGGTGGTCGCATTTTTGGATTCAAAAGTGTTGGAATTTTTCCTAGGGTTTTGTTGGGTTGCAGACAGTATTCTCTCCTGTACTATCCTATCTAGACAGTTTTGGGCCCCAGCATTTGCTCATTCTATTTTCTGTCTGTGTTCGTGTTTTCCTCTTGTCTAACAGCCATTATATGTTTGGGGGCTTCCTAATTCTTTGGTGCTCTACTCCGGGGCAGTTAGCTTTCCTCTTTCCATCTACAGGGGTAGCTAATCTCTCCGGCTGTGACGAGTCGTCTAGGGCACCATAGGAACGTCCCACCGCTGCTTCTAGTTGTGCGGTTAGTTTAGGGGTCTGCAACCTATTAGATACCAACCTCTCTGGTGTTTAGCTGCCTTTGTGGTTTTTTGCTCCTGCCCTCCTCAGCTACCAAAACATAACAGAATCACCGGCCATACTGAAAATTCTGTGGTACTCAACAGAAGGGAAAAAAAAAAAAATAAAAAAAAGTTGTCAGAGTTGTCAGAATTTTTTTTTTTTTTGGTTTGTTACATTTTTCCCTCTTTCTCTCTGGGGGCTGAGGAGGAATTTTTTCTCCAAAGGAAGTCAAGCATGTGTCCGATAGTGTGGAGCAGCTTGCTGCTGAGGTTTGGAGTATTGCTACCTATCTCACTAGGTTGTCGGTTGTGGAACCAGGATCCCCATGCCAGATTTATTTTTGAGGGATCGGTCTAAATTTTTGAATTTTAAGAATAACTGTAAGTTGTTTTTTGCCTTGAAGCCTAAGTACTCAAGGAATGCGGCACAGCAGGTTCAAATTGTCATCTCCCTGTTGCGGGCGACCCTCAGGATTGGGGATCCTGTTTTGAATGATGTTGATGTGTTTTTCCCGGCTCTGGGGTTATTGTATGATAAACCTAAAGTTACTGATCCAGCTGAAAAAATCTTTTTGGCATTAAATCAGGGTCATGAAGCCGCTGAGCTGTACTGTCAGAAATTCCGAAAGTGGGCAGTCCTTACTAAATGGAATGATGATGCTCTGGCAGCTCTTTTTCAGAAAGGTGTGGCGGAGACTGTAAAGGACGTTATGGTGGGATTTCTTGTTCCTCTGGTCTCAATGACTCTATGTCATTAGCTATTTAAATTGACAGACGTTTGCGTGAGCACAGAAATATGCGTGAGATTGTGTTGCCCTGCGAGCCAGCCCCTGAGCCCATGCAGTGTGATGGCGTGACTTCTGGGGCACAGCATCATGAGTTTCGAAAGCATAATAGGTTTTGTTTCTACTGAGGTGACGCTTCTCATACTATTTCCATCTGCCCCAAGCGGGGAAGACGTTTTGCGCGCTCAGTTGTTTTGGGTAGTGTTCAGACTAAATTTCTGTTGACTGTTACCTTGATTTACTCCATGTCCACATTTTCGGCTAAGGCTTTTGTTGATTCAGGAGCAGCTATAAACCAGATGGATTTTGATTTTGCCAAACGTGGTTTTCCCATGATACATCTGCGGAAGTCTATTCTTTTGCTGGTCATTGATTCTACCACTTTGGCAGAGAATAAACCCCATTTTTCTACCCAGGTGATAATGCGGGTTGACCCGGACCACCAAGAGAATTTCAAATTTTTGGTGTTACATAATTTACATGTCATTATTGTACTGGGTTTTCACTTGGTTACAGACTCATAATCCTGTTTTGGATTGGAAATCTGTGTCTGTGACCAGTTGGGGTTGCCAATGTGTTCGTACTGACACTCCTGTTTTTTCTGCCTCTCCCCATTCTCAAGATGTCCCAGACTATTTGACTGATTTTTCTGATGTGTTAGTGAGAGAAAGTCTGCATCCTTACCTCCTCACAGGAGTTATGATTGTGCTATTGAGTTAGTACCTGGCTGTAAATTTCCTAAGAGTCGGCTCTTTAATTTGTCTGTACCTGAGCATGATGCTATGCGATCTTATATCATGTCTTTAGAGAAGGGTCATATCAGACCATCCTCTTCACCCTTGGGCGCCTGCTTTTTCTTTGTGGCCGAAAAGGATGGTTCATTGAGGCTATGTATTGACTATCGTCTCCTGAATAAGATCACTGTTAAATACCTGTATCCGCTACCCTAGATTTCTGACCTATTTTCCAGAGTGAAAAGTGCTAGTTGGTTTACCAAACTTGACCTCAGGGGGGCGTATAATCTTATTCGCATCAAGCAAGTTGATGAATGGAAGACGGCATTTAATACTCCTGAGGGGCATTTTGAGTACCTAGGGATGCCTTTTGGGCTCACTAATGCCCCTTCTGTCTTCCAATCCTTTATGAATGATATTTTCAGGGATTTCGTGGATAAATTTCTGATCGTTTATTTGGACGATATCTTGATTTTTTCCAATGACTGGGATTCTCATGTGGAACATGCTCGGATGGTATTGCGGATTTTGAGAGAAAATGCACTGTATGTGAAGGGATCAAAATGTATTTTTGGCGTACAGAAGGTTTCATTTCATTTTGTCTCCGTCTGTTATTAAAATGGACCCGGTCAAAGTTCAGGCCATTTGTGATTGGGTTCAACCCACCACATTGAAGGCTCTTCTGAGATTTTTGGGTTTTGCTAATTTTTATCGTAAATTTATAGGTAATTTCTCTGGTATTGTGAAACCACTGACTGATTTGACCAAAAAGGGTTCTGATGTAGTGAATTGGTCTCCTGAGGCAGTTTTTGCATTTCAGGAGCTTAAGCGGAGATTCACTTCTGCTCCTGTTCTACGGCAACCTGATGTTTCTCTACCATTTCAGGTGGAGGTTGATGCTTCTGAGATTGGTGCAGGTGCCGTTTTGTCCCGAAGGGATCTGGACACCTCTAACCCTTGTGCCTTCCTCTCTCAAAAATTTTCCCCAGCTGAACGTAATTATGATGTGGGAAATCGGGAGTTATTGGCTATGAAGTGGGCTTTTGTAGAGTGGAGACATTGGCTGGAAGGAGCCAAACATCAGGTGGTGGTCCTCACTGACCATAAGAACCTGGTTTATCTCGAATAAGCCAAGCGATTCAATTCTAGACAGGCCAGGTGGGCCTTGTTTTTCACACGTTTTAATTTTGTGGTCTCTTTTCACCCGGGCACTAAGTATGTTAAGGCGGATGCCCTCTCGAGGAGTTTCTTTGTGGATTCTCCTGAGGTAACTGAGCCTGCTGTTAGTCTGAAGCAGGGTGTGGTTCTTTCCGCTATCTCGCCCAATTTGAGACTGGCTCTGGAGGAATTTCAGGAAATTGTTTGTCCCAGACCAGTGGAGGAAGAATGTGATGTCTGAAGTTCCTTTCTCTGCATTGGCTGGTCATCCCGGGATTTTTGGTAACAGAGATCTGGAGAGTCTGTCCTTTTGGTGGCCTACTTTGTCTCATGACGTCAGGGACTTTGTGCAGTCCTGTGGGACTTGTTCTCGGTCCAAACCTTGCTCTCGCTCTAGTGGTTTGTTAATGCCATTGCCTGTGCCCAAGAGGCCATGGACCCATATCTCTATGGATTTTATTTCCGACCTCCCTGTCTCTCAGAGAATGACCGTTATCTGGGTGATCTGTGATAAGTTTTCCAAGATGATACATCTTGTGTCACTACCTAAGTTGCCATTCTCCTCCGAGTTGGTGCCTTTATTTTTTCAGTAGGTAGTTCGGTTGCACAGCATTTCAGAGAACATTGTGTCTGATAGAGGAGTCCAGTTTGTTTCCAGATTTTGGAGGACATTTTGTTCTAAACTTGGAGTTCAGTTGTCTTTCTCCTTTGCATTTCACCCTCAGACCAATGGGCAAACTGAGAGATCAAACCAGACCTTGGAGACTTATTTGAGATGTTTTGTGTCTGTTGATCAAGATGATTGGGTCTCTTCATTGCCTTTGGCTGAGTTTACTCTTAACAATAGGGCTAGCTCTGCCACCTTGATGTCTCCTTTTTTCTGCAATTCCGGATTTCATGCTCGGTTTTCTTCGGGGCAGGTGGAGGCTTCTGTCTGTCCTGGTGTTGACTCTATTGTGGAGCGAATGCAGCAGATTTGGGACCAAGTAGTGGATAAGTTGTCTCTCTCTCTCAGGAGCAGGCCCAGCGGTTTGCCAACCGGCATAGGACTGATGGTCCTAGGTTTAAAGGGGGGGACTTGGTTTGGTTGTCCTCAAAAAATATCCAGATGAAGGTTGCGTCTCCAAAATTTAAGCCAAGGTTCATTGGACCTTATAAGATCATGGAAATTCTTAATCCCTTTCCTTTCGTTTGCTTCTTCCAGGTACATTTAAGATTCACAGCGTATTCCACAAATCTTTATTGAAGAGGTTTGTCGAGCCAGTGGTTCCTGACCCTGTTTTGGTTGAGGACAATTTGGAGTATGAGGTTGAGAAGATATTGGATTCTCGTTTTGCTAGGCGGAGACTCCAGTACTTGGTTAAGTGGAGAGGTTATGGTCAGGAGGACAATTCTTGGGTGTTTTCTTCGTACATTCATGCTAAGAGACTGGTCCGTGCCTATCACCGAGCTCATCCTCATCGGCCTGGTGGCGCATGTGAGGGTTCGGTGACCCCTCCTCAAGGGGGGGTACTGTTGAGAAAGTGTTGGAGACGAATTCGGAGCTGAGGCTCCCTCTGGTGGTTGCTGATGGTATTGTACCTATGTTGAACAGCAAGAGTTCTCCACCTGCAATGTATGAATGGTTAACGGGGGACGGACTGGCCTGATATAAGTGAGCTGGCCTCCCATGATCCTCGCCGATGATCAATTGTTACTTCCTGGTCTAGGTTGGAATTCAGCTTGCTTTTCTGCTGTCTCCTGCTATCATTAAGATAAGTTACTTTCTGTTTTTTTTCTGTGGTTTGTTTTCCCTTGTTTTTGCGGCCTTGCTTTTGAGTTCATCCGGGTCCCCTTTGGGGGGCTTGCGTTGGTCTCTGTTCTCTTTTTGTATTTGCACTTGTGCTCAGTTCCTGTGATATTTTACTGCTGGGTAGCTGCGTTTTCACACCAGAGATCAGATATAGGTGGTCGAGACCGTGTGGTCGCAGCATTTTTGGATTCAGAAGTGTTGGAATTTTTCCTAGGGTTTTGTTGAGTTGCAGACAGTATTCTCTCCTGTACTATCCTATCTAGACAGTTTTGGGCCCCAGCGTTTGCTCATTCTATTTTCTGTCTGTGTTCGTGTTTTCCTCTTGTCTAAACGCCATTATATGTTTGGGGGCTTCCTAATACTTTGGGTCTCTACTTCGGGGCAGTTAGCTTTCCTCTTTCCATCTACAAGGGTAGGTAATCTCTCCGGCTGTGACGAGGCGTCAAGGGCACCGTAGGAACGTCACACGGCTGCTTCTAGTTGTGCGGTTAGTTTAGGGGTCTGCAACCTATTAGATACCAACCTCTCTGGTGTTTAGCTGCCTTTGCGGTTTTTTGCTCCTGCCCTCCTCAGCTACCAAAACATAACAGACGTCCAGGTCTTGGTAGATTTGCAGTGTTATGATATTCCTTCCATTTCAATATGATCACTTGCACAGTGCTCCTTGGGATGTTTAAAGTTTTGGAAATCATTTTGTATCCAAATCCGGCTTTAAACTTCTCCACAACAGTATCACGGACCTGTTTGTGCCCTGGCCCCCATCACAGACAATTAATGTTCAAAGGTCAGCATACCTGTGGCCTCACTCTCTGCACCGACAGGGTCTCCTCTGCATCATTGGAGTACTATTTCACACAATTGCGCACTCACTGAGACACAGTCCATCTTTAACTGTAAACACAACACTTTACTTTCTTCTGTTCACAGCACATCCAGTTTAGTTACA
This sequence comes from Oophaga sylvatica, assembly GCA_033576555.1. Classification (NCBI taxonomy): domain Eukaryota; kingdom Metazoa; phylum Chordata; class Amphibia; order Anura; family Dendrobatidae; genus Oophaga; species Oophaga sylvatica. Next base: position 450,217,588 of record JARQOD010000004.1, on the reverse strand, counting down.
TCAACAGCAAAGAGTTACGTACAGTCCACATATTCCACTTTCCCTACTTCACTTCCTTTGGCCCCTAGTACATTACTGGGTCATACCGCCTCCGGCAGTAATGCAGCATCCTCCGTGCTCAAACTCACTGAGCTTGGGGGTTCGCTCAGATGTTTCGCCCCGGATCTATGGGCATCAGCCCATGCGATAAGCTGCCTCATTTTGGAACGACCTGCGTCCCTGTACTATTCTGGCCTCCGCTGCAATCTCTGTTCGTACACTGTAGAGTCCCCACTACTTGTCTGCACTTCAGCCCCACTGGGCCCTGGATGGCTGGAACCTGTACTTAAACGTTACGTGGTAGCTGCCTCTTCCTGGGCTCAATAGCCCGTCAGAACGGTTTGGGAATACTAGCCCCTACTGAGCCCTTTAAGGAAGTCCTCTCTTTCTTAACTGCAGCTGACCCCTCCTTTCTTACTATGTACAATGTCTTACTATTCAATGTACCCCATCTAGTGGCCATAAGTAGGTATATGCTTTCCCTAATCAGACATAAGAGACCTTTATACATACAGTACAGACCAAAAGTTTGGACACACCTTCTCATTTAAAGATTTTTCTGTATTTTCATGTGTTATGAGCTCGGTTGCAACAACTTTATTAAATAATGGATTGCAACCGAACCCGGGGTCCGCGATGCAGTTAAAGTCACTGCTGCCGAACACCCCTTGGGTATGAGGGTAAAACTGACAACAGAAATATAATATTAGATCTCGCCTGTGTTACTTCACACTAGGGGAGATGTAGAATTGGCACTATCTCTGTTAACGTCATGGGAGATGTGCTTGCTGGGAAAGGACTTGGTGACTAGGCCGAGTGGCCACTCGTTTCGATGTGACTGACTGTCTTTGATGAGTAAAACATCGCCGGGTTGGATGTTTGGGTGGTCTTTTTGCCACTTTGTCCTGGTTTGCAGAGTGGAGAGGAATTGCTTCTTCCATCTGTCCAGGAAAGATATTGGACATCATGGGTGTACCCACCGTGGGGCAGAGGGGGCAGCTGCCCTCCCTAGAAGCAGGGGCACACAATGAAAGAGAGCGTAGAGAGCAGCACAATGCCGGCTCCTTCTGCTCCATGTTACAGTGCCTGTCTGTGTGCGCAGTGCACGGAGCTGCTGTCTCACCAGAGGAGCTTCTTCCTGGCTGCAGCAGCTGTAGTTTCACTTTCTGCCCTGCAGGCTCTGGTTGTCTCAGCCACTCTGGGTCCTAGTGCCCTCTGTGTGCATACACTGGACACTTCCTGCTCCTGCCTCAGCCACTGCCTGCAAGCTTCATGGTAAGAGGGTATTGAATTTATTAAATTCATTCAGATTGGGCATGTCATGGTCACTGTGGGGGAATGTGAGAGGATGGGGGTACAGTGGGGGAGGGGTACAGGGCACTGGGGTGAATGTAAGAGGATGGGGTATTGTGGGGGCTAGGGCACTGGGGGGGTTAATGTGAGAGGATGGGGTATTGTGGGGGCTAGGGCACTGGGGGGGTTAATGTGAGAGGATGGGGGTATTGTGGGGGCTGAAGGGGGGAGGGGCAACAGGGCACAGAGAATGAATGTGAGAGGATGGGGGTATTGTGGGGAGGGGTACAGGGCACTGGGGTGAATGTAAGAGTATGGGTTATTGTGGGGGCTAGGGCACTGGGGGGGTTAATGTGAGAGGATGGGGATATTGTGGGGGCTGGCACACAGGGGTTGATGTGAGAGGATGGGGTATTGTGAGGGAGGGTGGACAGGTCACTGGGGTTGAATGTAAGAGGATGGGGGTATTGTGGGGACTGAAGTGGGGAGGGGCAACAGAGCACTGAGGGGTGCATGTGAGAGGATGGGGGTATTGTGGGGTCAGTGGGACAGAACACTAAGGGGTGCATGTGAGACGATGGGCTGTTGGGGTGTGGGTGGGGGATGGGAGGTAGGGGGCTTTTTTTACTTGTGAGCTCCTTAATACTTTAATAATAGATTAATATTTCAGTATTATTATAACAAGGGCATAGACAGACGGCCGTATAACTCTTGCGAGGATCGCACTGCAATCCTCGGACTTGCTGGTACCGCTCCTGACATGAGCGCGACTGCCATGTATAATATATGGTATATACAGCGTAGTGTCGCATACACTGCTGTATTATACAATATACAACAGTTCTAATGCTCCATACCTAATATGCTGGTACAGTGTATATGATGTAACCTGTATAAGATGCGACAATGGCTTGCCCCCCCTAGTTTTGATCCTGGGTACACCCATGTTGGACATGCTTTGTACTTGCCTCCATTGTCGTCTGTAGAGGTCTTTATCGTTGAATTCTCCGAGTGGAGCTCTCAGGACACAGGTTTTCTGTGTGAGTAGCATTGCAGGAGTAAGGACTGTCGGTTCTCCGGAATCGCTAGAAAGTGCTGTCAGTGGCCTGGTGTTCATGATAGCTGACACCTCGGCTAAGAACGTAGTTAAACTCTCAAGCCTAAGTCTGGTGTTTGTTTGTTTGTAAGAAGATAGAGTCTAATATTTTGCGTGCTATGCCTATCATTCTCTCCCAGGCACCTCCCATATGCGAAGAGTGTGGTAGATTGAAAGTCCAGGTGCATCCTTCCTCACCTAGGTACCTTTCAACATTAGTGATGTTTAAATTGGAAGGGATTTGGAGTTCTCTTGCCGCTCCAACGAAATTCGTACCTCGGTCAGAGCGAATATGCTTCACAGGGCCTCTGATTGTGATGAAGCGTTGAAACGCATTTATAAAACTTGAAGTGTCCATAGATTCGATTACTTCAATATGAACAGCACTGATGGACAGAATGGTGAATAGAACTTCTCAACACTTTGTTTCAGTATTGATTTTTCTAGTGCGTCGAGTAGCCACGGACCAAGGACCGAATACATCTAGTCCAACGTTGGTGAAGGTGTGAAGGTTTAAACTAAGATCAGAACCATTTTGTGCTTGTAATTCCGTTTTTGTCGTTTATGAGATAAATTCTGCTATTAGGCTATAACTCATGACTGTTATAAAGCCAAATTGTTTTTCTACTAGAGTAAAGGTCTTGGGCTGTAATAAAAAAACAGACTGTTCCAGTTTGAACAAGATATGAGACCTTGAGGTGCAATCTGAAGAATGAATATGCTATTGTGTTCCTCTCTATTTTCACCTGGATACGGACATATATGTAGTTTCCGATTTTCTTGCATTTTCATGTTCAGGTTAAATGTTGTAGGTGTGGTTTTATACTATTGGTTGAAGTACAAAGTGCCTCGATTCTCCCAGACAGAAACAAGTCTCCGTCTGGTTATTTCTGTTGCTAGCAACATCCTATGAATTAATTTGGAAATCACTTGGTCAACCGTGAATGGTCACTTAGATACTACCTCAACAGATGGCGCCAAACGTGGGGCCCCCATGTAGGGACGCCTCTGGCCCCTGGAAGACAAGACAAAGGACCCTCGGACGGACACAGGCACTGGATAATTGGACTGACCACCCCCCACAAACCACGGTAAGTTGGCAGATATACTGCTTAGACTGAACGTTTGGTGTGATTTTCCTGTGTTTGTTGCTGGAAAGAGGATCTGAGGTTTGTCCCCGATGGTGGGGTGATTCTTCGGGGGAATCATATAGAGGTGTAGTTCCGTTGGGGGCCCAGAGTTCGAACCGTGCCTCATAAGGGACGGACATCCCGGATTGACCATTGATTGTAGCTCTCTTTTTAGTCAAAATATCCTGAAATCCTGATCACTGTTAGAATCAGGCGTGGTGAAGTGATCGAAGATTGGGAAGGATGCGTAACTCAGGAATTTATATATTTATATGTATATATATAACCAGAGGTGTCCAGAGGGATAGTCTAATACGCCCTCCTCCTTTCACTGAGTACCGTGTTTTGGGGTCATCCCTGTGGGGGATAGATAGACCCGATGGAATAGACTGTACAGCCGCTCCAGTACTGTGCACAACTGAAGTAAGGATATTTAATTAAAAGAGAATCATATTTCCGTGGAAGAAAAAAGAAGGATGTGGCGCTTCCACGGCTGTGGGGCGTCGGTACATGGCATAGCTTGCCTAGCTAGCCAATGCTCCCACGCCGCCAGTCCACGACGACGTGAGGCATGGGTCCCAGATGATAAGAGAATGTGGACCCACTGGACCACGGAGGGAGACCCGGGCCTGCCCGGACTAGGGAAGGGCAGCGACCGGGATCCGTGGCAGCTGAGCATGTGGGCAAGGTGGCGACCTGCAGGACTAGACAACACCGCACAACTTCAGGTAAGAAGAAACATAAAGTTTACTTAAAAAAACACAGTACATAAACAGAACATAAGACCGGGCTCCCGATTCCGCACATCAGAGAAGGGTACACGACTCAGGATCACAGACGAGTGCTGGAGGACATCACGGGTAGATGCAGTCTAGGGTTATCTGGCACGGGTATACTTGGACGGCCTCTCTCTCAGGCCTTAGGCGTAGCACAGGCTCAGCAGGAGAACATCAGACACCGACCTCAGACAGACTTCAGACGATGGCGGGGTCATCACGGGTTGATGAAGTCCAGGATCATCTGGCACGGGCATACTAGTATGGCCTCACTCTCAGGCCTCGGGCGTAGCACAGGCTCAGCAGGAGAACATCAGACACCGGCCCAGAACGAACGTCAGACGATGGCGGGGTCATCACGGGTTGATGAAGTCCAGGGTCATCTGGCACGGGCATACTAGGACGGCCACTCTCTCAGGCCTCAGGCGTAGCACAGGCTCAGCAGGAGAACATCAGACACCGACCCAGGACAGACGTCATCACAGGGTAGACCAAGGAGGAACCGGCAGGACATCGGAACATCAGGAACACGGACTGGATCTCAGGGACACAGGAACACAGACAGGAACACGGACTGGAACATCAGGAACACAGATTGGATCTCAGGGAGTCAGGAACACAGACTGGAACACAGGCATCGGACTCCGGACATCTGGCACCGATCGGCAGACTCCGGACATCAGGTAGAGATGGATAGGATCCGGACATCTGGAAGTGGTCATCGGACATCGGATATCAGGCAGTGGTCATCAGGGAGGACACGGACAGGAACATCAGGGACACGGATTGGATCTCAGGGAGTCAGGAACACAGACAGGAACATGGATTGGATCTCAGGGAGTCAGGAACACGGACAGGAACATCAGGAACACGGATTGGGTCTCAGGGAGTCAGGAACACGGACAGGAACATGGATTGGATCACAGGAACACGGACTGGAACACAGGCATCGGACTCCGGACATCTGGCACCGATCAGCAGGATCCGGACATCTGGCAACAATCGGCAGGACCCGGACATCAGGCAGGGAGGATAGGATCCGGACATCTGGAAGTGGTCGTCGGACATCGGACATCAGGCCATGGTCATCAGGCATAGGATCCGGACATCTGGCAGCGACCTGAAAAGGAACCCCAGCGGTCTGGTGCAAGCCCCGCCAGGCTCAACGGGAGCTGGCCGGGGATTGCACAGAAGCTGAGCACAGAGTAACAGAAACACAGCACACACCGGACTCCTCCTTCCAAGATGAACTCAGGTTATATAGCAAGGATTCACAGTCACTGGCACAGGGTTCTGGACTCAGCAGGATTTCAGGAACATAACACAGAGGACACAATTCAGACAGTCAGGTATAAGATGTGATCCAAGATCAGGGGTTCAGGTAATTAGACACAGCAGGAACAGGCCTGGATATACAGCCTCCAGGAACGGCGATCTGGGTAATCAGCCCCCAGCATAGGCGGAAACACAAGACACAGTTCAGACATTCAGGTACAGGATGCGATCCAGGATCAGGGGTTCAGGAAACAAGACACAGCAGGAACAGGCCTGGATATACAGCCTCCAGGAACGGCGATCTGGGTAATCAGCCCCCAGCATAGGCAGAAACACAAGACACAGTTCAGACATTCAGGTACCGGGTTAGATCCAGGATCAGGGATTCAGGAAACAAGATACAACAGGAACAGGCCTGGATATGCAGCCTCCAGGAACGGCGATCTGGGTACTCAGCCCCAGGCAGAAACACAAGACAGCACAAGGGGAATCAGCTCTCCAGAGCTGATCAAACTCAGAGCAGGAGCTGAACACACAACCACATATGGCTAGGTTCAGGAACTCAATGCAGATTCAATGTGAAGCTCTGGCCACGCCCACTAGGGCTGGGGAACTTTATATATGAGCTGCTTTACAGCGATAGGCTGGAGCAGTAATTCTAGTAAACACCCAATCCACATAAAAGCAGGACAGGTGTGGGCCGCGCCCCCTATGCAGAGCCAGACAGCTCAACACAGAGGGAACCCAACAATGGCTGCTGCCACACATGTAGTAAGTCATGCACCACTGCAGAGGACTTTGCAAGCTACGGACGGCTTTTACAGCAGGTCAGGGACCGCACATGCGGGCGGTCATGCAAAGCAGCGGAGCCACTCACGCAAGTACGGGTACGCAGCAGAGCCGGGAACTGAGCAGCATCCATACAGGTAACAGACAACAGTATCCCAGCTGGTTAGGGGGAAAGAAGCAAAAGGGTTAATGCAAAAGACATGCAGAGTAACGCTGGAAAAACAAAGTACAGAATACCAGCGTTACAAAGGATTTGGATTTGTGTGATAGATAGGGTACTGTTAGTCATAGACGTTGAAAGAAATCTATCCGCAATGCAAGGGAATTCCTGAGAGCGGGAGGATACAGCCTACGCTATGGAACAAAGGTGTTAGAAAAAAAAAAAAAAAGAAGGTTGATATGGAGGTAGAATAAAAAAGAAAGTGATTTCCGATTGTTTCTGTTATGGTTATGTTGAAAAAGGAAAGCTGTCTGCTATGACAAAGACTGGATGTTTTGTGGAAGGAACTGAGAAAGTGACTGAAAATAATATACCAGAAAGACAAATAATTAAAAAATGATGATCTGAACCAAGGGATCTCCCTGCTAGATAATGAGGTCCCTCCCCAGGAAATTAAGTCTCCCCTCCCGATTGTAAGCTCTGTGCCCCTCATCCCCAGGGCACCAATATATCCTGGGTTGCCAAAAACCAGTGCGCCCCACCCTATGATTCTGTTGGGTGGATTTGTGATGTATGTGTATGTAAGTTATGGAGCAAGGAGACCCGGAGTTGTAGTCCCAACTTTTCCCTTGGTAAATGCTGACGGCACTTATTATCAGCCACTGCCAGCACCAGTCCCTGCTATGCCTAGTATTGCTAGTGGTTATGAGTATCCACCCCCTCCTACTGTATTCACCCGGTCAGAAACAGGACAGATCACAGCAACCAGAGCAGGATAGCTGCCGTGTCAATATGTAATATATGCAGTGGGACCACAATATAATCGTACCAACATTCCTAGATCCCAGCAATTACTTACTGAGGTTATTCAGAACGTAATCCTGTATGCTTTCTCTATCCACTCCAAACAATATATTAAAAGTAATAAAAAGTTTTTAGAAGAATTTAGCTTTCTCTGTATTAGCAGGAAAAATTAAAAAGCAGAACAGTAGCTGCTCCAGCCCCAGCCACCTACCCCAGCTGCAAGGACACAGTTCTTATCAGTGGCCCACATAGCAGACTCCAGCTCCCCCCTCCAACACACAAACTTAACCCCCTGTGTACTGGCTGGTACAAGATTGATGCTGCTTGGTTCACAGTTACTGATTTTGCCAATGTCTTTTTTAGTATTCTATTACACTCAGATTGTCAATTTCTGCTTGTATTTATTTATCAGGGAGGACAATTAATGTGGACAGTTCTGCCAAGAGGGGCCCAAAACAGTCTCAATCAGTTTGTAAAAAAAAAAATATGGGCGAGTGTCTTTTACCCTGGCAATCGGATTAACCTATGTCACGCTCTTTCAGTATGTTGATGATTTTTGTTGTGTGTATGGACGGAGCAGGAAACCATGTTGCTATTGTTAGTCTTTTCAAGTATCTGACGGATCTGAACTGTAGGGTTTCGGCCTCGGGACTTCAGTTCTGTCTTGGTCAAGTGATATTTTTGGGTCACTTTCTCCTTCAGGGTGTCAGATACCTCACAGAAGAAAGAAAAATAGCTGTCAGCTCCCTTCCTTTCCCAAAAGATGAAACTGAACTCCAGCGTTTTCATGGACTATGTACTTATTGTTGTCAGTGGATACCGGGTGCATCCCGCATAATGCAACCCCTTTACAATGCCTTAAAAGACGGAATAATGAACTATAAGGAAAGATCACCAGTTTGTATGGAAAATTTTTATCGTGCCTTTTCTGAATTAAAGCGGCTTATTGCTTCCGCCCCTGCCTTGGGCATCCTGGACTATACTCCACCATTCCATTTGTATGTGTCTGAGAATGAAGGACACGCAGCAAGGGTACTTACACAATCACATGGCAATAGGCAACGACCAGTGGACTATTATTCGGCCCACCTCGATCCTGTGGCCCGAGTATCACCAAGTTGCATCACTGTACTACAGTTAACCCCGCTACTTTACTGCCGGTCCCAAAGAAAGATGGCTGTGATGAGGATTATCTTCAATATGATTGTTCCCAACTTCTGACTGAAGAAACAGCTTCTCCGCCAAATGTCAGTGAGAATCCACTTTCAAATCCTGATCTGGTGCTATACACGGATGGTTCAATATATGCTGATGAGTTTGGAAGATTCCACACGGGATATGCTGTTACCACAGAGGACACTGTAGTGCACGCAGCTGCGCTCCCGCCATCACAATCAGCACAAGAAGCAGAACTTCAGGCTCCGTCTACTGCACGTATTTTGGCCAAAGACAGATGGGCTAATATATATACGGACTCTCAGTATGCATTTGGTATTGCTCACTATTTTGGGGCTCTATGGGCCAATCGAGGGTTTATTACTACTGCCGGAACTCCATTTAAAAATGCTGACGCTGTTAAAACCCTCATGGATTCGATCAAATTGCCTACTCAGGTGGCCATTATCAAAGTCAAGGTGCACGGTCCTAGGAACAGTCCACAGACTATTGGCAACGTATTTGCGAATATGCAAGCAAAGGCCGCTGCTTTCCTGCCCGTTGAACTAACCATACCAATTATGGTGACCACACGCTCTCAGCGTAAACAGTTGCAAGAGATCCTGACTCTACAAGAACCTGATGATTTACGACAGACTGAGATTTTCTGTCGGACCCCGCGAGATCGCTTAATGACGATACAGAGAATGTCTCCAAAGGAAGAGGTGAAGCAGTGGAAGGCTGATGGAGCATGTATGGACAATGGTCACTGGAAAAATGGACCAACTTTTGTGTCTCCCTAAGCGGAAGTACCCTGCTATTGCCACATGGGCACATAGACCCATACATCAAGGAAAAAAAAAACAGGCCCTAGCCCTGGTACAAAAATTCTACTGGGCTCCAGGTATTTCTACAGTCCTGACAGCACTCAACCGTGCAGGTAATATCGGTCAGACCTGCAATCCCGGTCAACCTTAACGTGTATTTCCGAAGCACCTTGCTAAGCCCGATTATCCTTTCCAAAGGCTCCAAGTGGACCATATCACGTTGCCTAAGTCTGGAAGGTATGAATATTGTCTGGTGGTTGTCGATATGTTCTCCAGTTGGCCAGAAGCATTCCCCGTTACCAACATGACTGCAAAGACCACAGCAAAGAAACTGGTGATAGAAGTTATATGTAGATATGGAGTTCCAAAAGTCATTGAAAGTGACCAAGATACGGCTTTTTCTTCTCATATGTATCAGGAGGTTCTGACAATGTTTGGATCCACTGTAGCCCTCCATACTCTGTACCATCCACAATCCAGTGGAGAAAGTTGAGAGGTTGAACGGCACACTGAAGGGACAATTGACCAAAATGATGCAGGAGACTACGGCTCCATGGCCAGAGCTCCTACCCATTGTACTATACCATATTCATACTATCCCTATTGCAAAATGGGGCCTGTCCCTATATGAGATATTGTTTGGTGCTAGTACCCCAGTTGCAAATTTCCAGTCTCAGCAGTTATCAGAAAAAAACTGACTGTGCTGTTTAACATGTTATTCAGATTAGTAAAAATCTTGCTAACACCTATGCTCTAGTTTCTTTTTCTCTTCCAGATTCAGCAGAAACCGATATTTGTTGTAGTTTAAAGTCTGGTGATTTTGTGGTAGTTAAAAGGCATGTCAGAAAACACGGACTAGAGCCCTTGTATGACGGTCCCTATCAAATCCTCCTCATTACCCCTATGTCAGTGAAATTGGAAGGAAGACCAACTTGGATCCACGCATCGCACTGCAAGCTGGCTAAACAAGCCAATAGCAAATAAAGGGGACATAATGTTTTGGTTTTTCGTATTTTCCATGTTAGTATTGGTAACCGTATGGGATAGCCTACATTCCCCAATGTCCTTGAATAATAAGTTTATATAATATTATGAAAAATTACTGAGAGATTTGTTGAAAAATTCCCAGTTTCTGGCAGGTATTTTCTTTTAAATCCAGACAATTGGTTTAAGGGAATTGGGGGCTGAATAGCTGGAATCTTGTAAAGTTTGTTACATATCGCTGCCTTTATCTTTGTTATGTATGCAATACTAAAACTTGTTCTTTCGTGTATTTCTGTATGTATTAGGAAATTCTGCACTAGGACAGCTAATGATGATACCAAATGCGTTGTCACCCCTGCTCTTCTCTACACCGATTTCAAGAAGTTATCTGATGAAGATATTGAAGCCAAATATATAACTATCTCCAGAAGATCCCCACCACCGTTATCAAAAACTGTTATTTGTAAATTGTAGTATACAGGGGGGATGGGTATGCCGCAACAAACATGTCTGGTAACATGGCACCAGATATGTGAAGACCAGTACCCCTCGAGCTTATAGCTTGGGATAGTACCTCTGATGCTGCACATAAGTTAACAAAATTTATCTAGGGGGGATTGTGAAGGGTTAAACTAAGATCAGAACCATTTTGTGCTTGTAATTCCATTTTTGTCGTTTATGAGATAAATTCTGTTATTAGGCTATAGCTCATGACTTACAAAGCCAAATTGTTTTTCTACTAGAGTAAAGGTCATGGACTGTAATAATAAAACAGACTGTTCCAGTTTCAACAAGATATGAGACCTTGAGGTGCAATCTGAAGAATGAATATGCTATTGTGTTACTCTCTATGTCACGTGGATACGGACATATATGTAGTTTCCGATTTTCTTGCATTTTCATAGGTTAAATGTAGGTGTTGTTTTATACTATTGGTTGAAGTACAAACTTGCTAAATACTATAAAAGATGATGATGCAATACACGGGAAGAAATCTGCCTCGATTCTCCCAGACAGAAACACGTCTCCGTCTGGTTATTTCTGTTGCTAGCAACATCCTGTGAATTAATTTGGAAATCACTTGGTCAACCGTGAAGGGTCACTTAGATCCTACCTCAACAAAGGGGGTTTAGTACTAAGTCTGTAGGATGGAAGATTGGCCATCTTTGGATTTTGGAACACGCCACGGAGTTTGCAACAGGTAACACAGTTAAAGATGAGTTTGCTCATGCTTCTCTTTGCATCGACTATCCATAGTCCAGCCGCCTGCAGATTCCCTTCGGTAAATAAACTGCCTTGCTGTCTCACTAAGTTATGATGATGCTGAATGAGCAGGGTTGTGATGTGATGACGTCCAGGGATTATTATCGGATGTTTTTCTGAAACTTCTACCTCGGCTTCTTGAAGACGGCCTCCTACTCTCAGCAGCCCGTCTTGGTCGACAATTGGACCGAGCTTCCTTAGCACGCTGTCTCCAGGAATGGGTTGTCCCTTGATGAGGTTGTCTATTTCTCTGGGGTAGGTTTCCTTTTGTACGAGACAAAGTTTTGTAACCTTGGCTCTATCCAGGTTGAGAGCGGTAAACTCATGCTTGCAGTGATGCCAACCTTTACAAGATCTCTGGCTTGCGGGTAATGCTGACTTGAAGGACTGGGCCACATGAAGTAGACAAGCAATGGCTCGAACAAGCGACTTCCATGTTGAGAACCTGGGGAACCGATGAGATTCCAGGTGATGACTTGAAATCATTGTATGCAGAGCAGACACTCGAGAACAGAGGTCTTCGTCGGCATCTGGATCCACTAGTTCGAACGTATCAGGCCTGCCAATGTGGGGCACAGAACTATACAAGGAAGCAGCGCCTGTGAACCATGTAGTGTCCTTAAGATGACTTGGAGCAACGGATCTAGTTTCATGGTCTGCAGGATTGTGGTGAGTAGGTACATAGTGCCACTGATTTGGGCAGGTGTATCTTCTTATCCTCAGTACCTGGTTGCTGACGTAGACATAGAATCGTTGCGTTTCATTGCAGATGTATCCCATTATCACCTTGCTATCAGTGTAGAACTCTGCATCTTTGGTCTCCAGATTCATCGCATCTGAGATGAGCTGCGAGGACAGCAGCACAGTGTTCCAGTCTGGGTATGGTGTGCTCGCAGAGTGGTTCCAGATTAGTCCAGCTCATCACAAACCCGATGTGGCTCTGTTCGTTTACGTCTAAGGTTTTGAGGTATGCTACTGCTGTGATCGCTTTGATTGATGCGTCACAGAAGATACAAAGTCTTTGTGTCTTGACTTCTGTGGATGGCACAGGAGCATACGGTCGTTTCACACGAAGGTCGGTCAAAGCCTCGAGAGACCACCTCCACTCTGCCCACAGATCTGCCTTTTCTGCTGGCAGTGGATCGTCCCAATCAGATGAGTCTTGGGTGAAGTTTCTTAGTATCATTTTTCCTTGGACAGTTACTTGGATAGTTACTGGAGCTAGGAATCCCAGGGGGTCGTATAGACTATTCACGAAAGAGAGAACTCCTCTGCACGTGAAGGGTTTCTCGTCTTTACTGATCTGAAAGGTGAAGGCATCCATCTTCAGATCCCAAAGCAATCCAAGGCTCTGCTGCATGGGTAGAGAGTTGATGCTTAGGTCTAGGTCCTTTAGATCGCTGGAATAGTCTTGAGAAGGAAAGGCTTCCATCAACTCTCGACTGTTGGAGGAAATCTTGTGCAACCTTAGGTTAGACTGATCGAGCATTTCTTGAGCCCTTCTTAGTAGACTGATTGCAGCCTCATTTGTTGGTAGAAGTCCTTTCCAACGAAGGATTTGACGTCTGACCCATACCTTTCTTCGCTCTCTCTGGTGGAATTTTGGAGGCCGTAGATAGCGACTGCTGGAGAAGGGCTGTTTCCAAAGATGTGTACCCTCATCTGATATTCTGCGATGTCTTTGTCCGGATTGTTATCGTGGTACCAGAAGAAACTCAAGTAGTTTCTGTGTTCCTCTTTGACAAGAAAACAGTGGAACATCTGTTGTATGTCAGCCATAAATGCCACCGTTTCTCTGTGGAAAGAGAGTAGTACTTCCAGCCAGAAGTCTGTTGTTAAGGTCTGGACCCGACAGTAGGACATCTTATTTCACCTGGCTTCTTGGGATGGTATACTCCGAAGATGGGCAGGTACCAACACTCCTCTGAGGGCGGAAGTGCAGGTGCAATCTCTGTGTGGTTGTTCTGGAATATCTTTCCCATGAAGGTAATGAAGTGTTCCTTCATCTCAGGTGACTTCTGAAGCTTGTGCCTGAGGGAGATGAATCGGCTGTAGACCAGTTCCCTGTTGTTGGGTAGGCGCCTTCTCTGAGGTCGAAATGGTAGAGGTGCGACCCAACTGTTTGATTTGTCTTTGACTATTTGTCTATCCATGATGTCCAAGAACATTCTGTCTTCTATAGACATTGCTACCTTGTTGTCTTATTTTGTCCTGTGGAAGACTGTATATCCTATGTGGTCTTGTTCACTTTCACAGGCGTGGTCTTCATTGGTAGGAACTGAGAAAGGGCAAGGTAGGAGAGTGCTGCTCGGTAATTCCTTTACCAGCTGACTATTATGACATGGCTGAAAGAGAGACGGATATCCATTTTCTAGTGTGCTGGTGAGCATACTGTTGACTGAGGCCGGCTTGTGTGCTCCTCCTAGACAGACATCTCCTATAATGACCCATCCAAGGTCAAGCCTCAGTGCGTATGGAGCGTTCCTGGAGCCGTTTATATATTCTCTAGTCTTGTGGACTCGTTGTATATCTCTTCCCAGGAGTAGAGCTATTGGGGCTTCTCGATACAACTCAGGTATCAGGTGGGCTATACGCTTCAGATGGGGGTGATCCGTCGCCACCTCCGGTGAAGGTATCTCTGACCTGTTGAGGAGAATCTGGTTGTACTCCTGGATGGTTGGTAGCAGGTTTGGCCATCTATGGACTCCACCTTGTATCCTTTTGCTTTTCTCCCAGCCATCTCAATGGTACCTGAACACGTCCTCAGGGAGTAGGGAGAACAAGGGCCTACAATGTTGAAGTTGTCAAAGAAGATGGACCTGGCTAGAGAACTGTTACTTTGATCATCCAGGATTGCATATATCTTGAGGCCTTTGTCCTTGCAGCCTGCGGGATAGACTCGGACAAGGCAGATTTTTGAACAGGACCTTCCTCCCGCAAGTCCCTTACAGATCTCAGTACATTGAGTGCTGAACACAGGGGTGTCTTTGTCAGTGTTCTTCTGCTTCATATCGTGCTCCTCTTCTTGTGACAACACTCGTGGAGGTGGTCCGGGGTGCAAGGCTGTATTGTGATCCGTGCTGCTGCATTCTGCACATTTCACTCTAGGTTCACAGTTCCTGGCGAGGTGAGAGGCTGTGGCACAACATTTAAAGCAGATGTTGTTCTCTTTGAATAAACCTTTGTGATCTTCCAAAGACTTCTTCCTGAAGGCTCTGCATTTTAGTAGAGGATGTGGTTTCTTGTGTAGAGGACACTGTTTATTGACATCCTGAGGCTTGTTCTAGTCTGGAAGGGGTTTACTCGCATTGTGAGGAGGGCCTGTGTAAACAATGTTAGTTTTGTGGACTGCCACGGTGGTCCTACTGGGTTTGACACCGGGGGCAGTGGAACATGACAGAGTGAAGTCAAAACTAGAGTAATTTCTGATCTTAGCTTGTTGGGTGACAAAATCTATGAATACAGTGAAAGGAGGGAGTGGTACGTTATGATTTTGTTTATACCGTGAACCATATGTAACCCACTTTTCTTGTAGGTTGTAAGGAAGTTTTTGTATTATCGGATTGACAACCCTAGCGGTGTCTAAGAATGCCAATCTGGGCAAGTCTCCTTCCTCCTGGGCAACCTGTAACTCTATCAATAAATCACTCAATTCTCTAAGCTTTTGATAACCTTTAGGTCTTATCTTAGGGAAATCATCAATTCTTTTGTATAAAGCATTCTCTATGACTACTACTGTCCCATAGCATTCATCAAGTCTTTCACACACTTTACGTAGACCTGTGTGTGGATGCTTTATATTAATGTCTCTTAATCTTTTGGCCTGCTCAACAGACTCACTTCCAAGCCACTTTACCAGGAGATCTAACTCCTCACTACTAGAAAGGTCCAGACATGAATGGCGTTCCGGAACAAGGCTCACCATGACCTATAGTTCTCTGGTTTATCAGTGAACGTTACAAGTCCTTTTGTAACCAGTTCTCGGCGGGCAAAGAACTTTGCAATGTCCATGGTGGCTTGGTCGGTGCTGGCATGAGCCGGTCTGTTATAGTCATGTCTAGTGTGTGGTGTATCACCATACCTGTAAGACGCTTCTGACTTTGGATAGTCTGTGCAGTACCTTCTCGGTGAAGGTGTCTCTTTAAGGCGGGCTGGAAGATGTACATTCTGCTTAGTGGAACGGTAGCCATGCTCGACATCTCCGTGCTGGACGTCTCCTCGTCTGTAGCAGTGAAGTTCGGGGTTGGATCGCTGGTAGTCAGCATAGGCTGGTCGATGTGGAGCATCAGAGCTCTCATCCTTGCCGGAATGTTGATGGACGTACTCTGTGACATGCTGTGCTGGATCTTGCTGCTCTGTTCTGAGAACGTTGCTTCATCTCTCATAATCAGGATCCTCCATTGATTCCAAGTACTCTGCCTTAGCTATTGCAGCTGCTGTCTCTTTTTCTGTCACAAGTCTTTCTAGAGACGCTCGCAGGCGTGCACTCTCCGCCTCTTGCTCTGCCTGCAGGCGTGCATTTTCTGCCTCATGCTCTGCTTGTCTCAGCTTTAGATGCATTTCTTGTTCAGCGAAGGAGGACCTTGCTTTGGCCGCCTCTGCTTCGGCACGAGCTACAGCAGCAAGCTCTTTTATTGAAGACTTGTTAGAGCCTGCTCGTGACCTCGTTTTGAGTGAGGATGTATCGCGTCAAGACATTGTGTGGTTAGCTGTGTACTGCTGAGTATTTTGGTGGGAAACTGAGTCTATGCGTGGTGGACTTCTGCATGGCAGGAATGATGTAGCACTTCTTGGTGGGCTGCAGTAACGTTCTACCGCTGTGTGGAGGCTGCTGTAATACCCATTTGTGGGTATTAGCGGTCCCGTACAGTCTGATCAACTGCAGAATGCGACCGGCTGTCAGTTTCACTGAAGGCAGCTAATCTGTTTTTATTGGGCCTGGGTTCTTGTTCCCTGCGGTTGTATGGCAGCTGCTGTAGTACCCGTATGGGGAGCAGTTTGGGTGGTAGCTGTCCCGTACAGCCTGAGCATTCACCATGTGCGACCAGCGGTTCCATTTTTACTGTTCTGCCTTCCTCCACATATAGTGCTGTGTGGATTCCAGCATACGGCTAAACCTTTCATCCACTTCCCAGTAAAGAGACTGTATGGATTCTTAAGTCTATATTTATTGAGATGATGACGTGAACTTGGTAACAGTGAAAGGTGGATGATTATTTGGTAAAAACTGCAAAGAACAAAGAGCGTATCAATACTGGCATGTACAATGAGCAATTACAGAAGTAACTGGGACATTACAGCAAAGAATGATACAGAGTGCATAATACAGAAATGCTACTAGCACTTCCCTGCACCATACGGAAATGCACCTATCTATATGCAGAGTAAAGAGCATTACAACTAGCTGGAATATACATTGCACCATATACCACACTCATAAGACACTGCACGGTGGCTGCATAATTGCTAGCAAGTACAGATACATTGCACAAACACATAACTGTATTAACTCTCACCGGAATCCATTCGACAGGAGCAGTGATTTGTAGGAAGGGCCAGGAACACGTGTGATTCACTCTGAGCCTGAGAGAAAATGTCTGCATGTCTAGATTTTCCCCGGGAAGCTAAGGGGGCAGTTCTTAACCAGAACAAACAGCTCAGTTAAAAGGAAATGCTCCTGAAAACTTGGAACAGGACAAATGGGAACAACTAATGACATCTAATGGTCCTAATTGGTACAGCACTTATGAAAATATTTGCTGCACATAAATGGGCAGAACAGTCCCTATGCTAAAACTTAGCTCTCGCTATGCTGTTTCCGGCTGCAAAGTTTGCAAGATGGCGCCGGCAGCCTTTAAATAGTCCCTATGATCCTGGAAGACCAGCCAAACACAGTAATGCCACAACAAAGATGATGCTGGCATTACTGTGATTGGCAAGTCAGCCCTGCATGTTCATTGACTGCAAATAAAGTGCCAAACATGTTGGGCTGGTCACTCCAAATTATTGCTAGTAATGAATAGTGCGGAATGTATTCGCCCATCACTAGTCATCACTGCAACAGTTCGTGGCGGGGGGAGAAGCGGAGCAGCTGGCTCAGGAGTAGAGATGAATGAATATTTCAATGTTCAGTTCTGATTACGATCAACAATTTTGCAATATTCACCAAATTATTGATTGAATATTCACCGAACTTAGTCGAACGCCATTGGAGTCAATGGTAGGCAAAAACAAGTGCATACACAACACCTTCAAAAGGGCCCAAAACCTGTCAAAACACATCAAATTAGAAGCAGACACCAGGAAAGTGGCCTCAATTCACCCACAGTACAAATTTTAGAATTGCTTGGCAGCAATAATCCATACATGAGGTATCAGGGTGTGGGCCAGCATTTACAGCTTTGAATTGAACTTCAAATTAAGATGAGATGTAGGCTTGCTGTTCTGGGAGCGCTGATACCACGTGCAACAGCTCAACCTGCTTTTATGCTTAGTCACAATCAGGCTGCACAAATATCAGTTTTGTAGATTTCTATTGTCAGTAAAATGTAAGGATAGCAACACGAGTTGTGGATTCATGCGGTGTGGAGGGCTGCCGGTCTTGGAGGCCTACTGCTACAGAAAACACACATGAAGGAGACCCAACCAGGAGTCTGAACATTGCCAAAAAATAGTGGCAGACACTACCAAAATGGCATCAATTTCATCAGAGTAGAATTAGCATAATAGAGACCGACACCTCTTCCACTACAGCCAATCCAGCAGATTGAGACTGTAACGGGCAAGGTTGTGGAACCAATGTGTCATAGCCTTCGGAAAGCCTGGAAGTGCATAACTAGGTGGCCTACCAAATCCGATATTGGATAAGTGGCAGCAGGCGAAAACCACGACCCAAGGAGGGACAACGAGGTGGCACCCGATAATACCCCAGGGCTGACCTACAGAGTGTGGCAGCTGACGCCCTAGAGCGGGTAGGCTGGTACAGCCCGAAAGAGGGATGAAGAATGCAGGCAGGCACTGTAGGGACACTGGAACCATGGGTGCAGATGGGACCGGCTGAGGAACAGGAGAGCACTGGCAGAGGTACTGACTGGATTGGGTGTTCGACAGATGGGCACTGGCAAGTATGGACTGGACTGAGTGTTGCACAGATGGGCACTGTCAGTTGCGAACTGGACCGGGTGTTATAAAGATGCGTGCTGGCAGGTGCAAGCAGGACCAGCTGATGGACAGAAGAGCACAGACTGGTGTGAGCAGACTGATGCAGAGTAGACAAGCAGATGGGCGGACCTGGGGAACCTGACAACTAGCAAGCATGCAAGACAAACTAACTGCGTTGATCAGGCACCTCCATATTGGAGGAGGAGCCCTAAATAGAAGTTGTTGCCCAGCTATTGGCTGGGAACACCGTAGAGCGACATGTGCGGTTACTTTAAGAGAGAGGGAACGTGCGTGCGCACCTCAAGCATAATGCCCAGGCATACAACTGAACTTTTGGGGACAACGATATATATATGGGGCAAGATGAGGAGGTGGTGTGTGAGTTGCAGTCACTGAATGTCCTGTCTGTTAGGTGTGAGGAGATACAATAAAGGGGAAAGTCTATAATGGCAATACATCAGAAAATCTGTAGTAAGAGGTAATGGTCCACTGTGTCAAAGGCGGAGGACAAACTAGTGTCGCTTGGATTTGGCGGTTAGTAGGTCATTGATGACTTTAGTCAGGGCAGTTTCAGTGGAATGGTGCAGTCGGAAGCCATATTGTAAGTGGTCAAAGTGGGAGCAAGACGAGAATTGGGAGGACAGTTCAAAATGGATGTGTTGTTCCAGTACTTTGGAGGCATAGCGGAGAAGTGGGATGGGGCAATAGCTAAACACAGAGGATGGGTCAAGGTACGGCTGTTTGCGGATGGGTGTGATCGAGGTATAATTTTGAATCAGGAGAGGAAGACACCAGTTGTTAGTGACAGGTTGAAGAGGTGAGTTAGGCTTGGGATGAAGACTGTAATAAGGTTTGGTATGAGGTGGGTCAAGTTCATAGGTGGTAAGATGTGATTTAGAAAGTAAAGAGGAAAACTGATCTTCCATGATGGTGAAGTTGGTTTTGGAGGAAGAGAGTTGAGTACTTATGAAGAGGGGCTGTAGAGACTTTAAGCAAAAGCTTTGCCTTACTTGGTAAATTTTCTGCTTGAAGAATGAGACAAAGTCTTCAGCTGAGATGAGAGGAGAGAGAGGGGGAGCTGGTGGACGGAGGAGAGAATTGAAAGTACTGAATAGCTGTTTAGGGTTGTGAGACAGATATGATATGTGAGATGAGAAGTAAGTTTGTTTTGCTGCAGTGAGCAATTGCGCAGCATTTTTACAACATCTGTTACTGGATGGACTACTCCACTCCCTTTCTTTGTCAGCTGCTTTGAAGATGAGGGCCAGAAAGAACATGTGCTCCAGGAGATGTCAAATGCTGTATCAAGTGGCCTCCGCACCTCTTTGTCCACCTTAGCATCACACACAGTACAGTCCTCGGAGGTGGCACCAAATTACTCTTGTTTTCCTCCATGTCACAACAACTCTCCAACTGCCCAACTGACTGTAGAAAACCACAGATGGCTGAGTCTGCAGATCTGTTCACACTTGCCATTCTATGCCATAGACATTGGAGGTGTACTCCAAAGATTCACAGAGACAAGAGGAGGAATCATCAGTACCGATGCCCAATCTTTTTTACAGTTTGATCCAGGGCCGGATGAAGTAGAATCTGAGCAGAATCAAAACCGTTGTCAACAGACGTTAACCCTGGGTGGTGGAGGTGATCCTGATTAGAATCAGATACTTGAGGTGCATGTGGACTGTGCTATGCTGTCAGGGCAGGAAGAGGAGGAGGGTGACTCTCAGGGCGAGGAGTGGGAAAACAGAGAGGATGACGATGAGGTAGTAGATCCCTACTTGGTGTAAACCAGGAGGCATGTAGCTGAGTAGCTCAGCAGACAAGTAAGAGGAAGATGAGGAGGTTAAGTTGCGACTTTCCGCAGACACAAAGTTATGCAAACATGACAAGCAATCCATCCTCAGCCCCAAATCTGTCAGTGACCAGCAGCATTTGTGAGTCTGCAGTTGCCTAGCTTGGGTCTTTTTTTCAGACCACCAACAATTATACAAATCACTTAATCTGCCATTTTTGTTGAAAATGACAGAGTAGAGTTAAAAAATGCAGTAATTTGACTACTAAATGCACGAATTGGCACATGAGCGATCAACATGTGTTAATCTGGGAATCTCACAGTGTTAAAATGCAGACTAGCAGGCCTCACCAACCACCATCCACCCCATCAAACGTATATTGTGATTCTTCCTCCTCTCTCATCGTGACAAGTGTTGTCACACAGGTCTCTGGCCACAGAAACTCTACTTATTTACCCTCTACACTCGGGGTGAGTGAGCGTCCATCAGTTGATGCAAAAGTGGACATGCCTGCTGTTTTTGACTGAAATTAGATGCCAAGCACACTACATCCACCGTAACGTCTCCGCCTTTACCGCTCTCACAGTCCAGCAGCTTTTCGTGTTCATCCTACTCCACCCTCTGTCAGCACAGCAGCCAGCCTTTGTTTGTGCGCTTGTGCTCACATAAAAGATTGTTTCCTTCTACACATGCCAAAGCTAAGAGCTTGAACTTCACCATCTTCAATCTACTTATAATAACCCTCAATTATATAGCGCAAACATATTCCGCAAAGCTGTATATGTCATCAGTTCATATAAAACAGTCAAAAGTTTCAAAGTTTATGATAATCTATCAAAGCTAAAATAATGACAACCCTGCTCTTCATAGCTTGCAGTCTACAATGAGGTGGGGATGTCACAAAGTACAGGTGTTAATTTGCAATGATGGTCCAACCATCTTGAAGAAATAGGGGGTAGATAAAGGCTGCATGAGGCTTTTGAGTGTGGTTGAGTTTGATGGCGAATTATGTTCAGAGAAGCAGAGAAGAGGCAATATATAAAAAGGACTTTGATTGGGGAACATGATAGGTCACCATAAACAGATGTGTTTTTAGGGAGCACCTAAAAATGTCTAAATTGTGGTTGTACTCCTAATTTCATTGGGATAAAGGGTAAGAGGTGAGTTATCTAGGTAGGAGATTGAACTGAGCCGGACAAATACCAGATCAGGGGTATTACCGTCTTTATGTGTCTCAGTGGTTAAAAGTTGAGAGAGGCCATGAGAAGTGGCTAGAGATATGATGAGATGCAGTTGGGGAGGTGGGGTTGTTGAAGTCTTCAAGGTTAAGGGTTGGCAATTCTGAGGACATGAAGTGTGGCAGAAAGGCATAAAACTGGTCAAGGAAGTGGGTGGGTGAGCCTGGGGGACGGTATATGACCGCTACTTGGAGGAAGAGTGGATGGAAGACCCTGATGGTGTGAACCTCCAAAGAAGAGTGTAGTCCAATGGACCTGTTTTTATTTATTTTTTTAAAGCAGTATTGGTGATGGCAGTGAGGAGTGTGGAGTTATCATGGAATTAGCAACGATTGTATGGCTGTATATACACATTCCATGAGTTGTAATCCGGATGTGGATTTGCTGTATGCTCACAATTAGAGATGAGCGACTTTGCCTTTTTAAGAGTCGAGTTGGGTTTCATGAAACCCAACTTTCTCAAAAGTCGAGGCAAACAAAATCGGCTGACTATCGAGAAAAGTCGGAGGTCTGACTGAAACACGAAACAAAGTCGGCAGGGAGTGGAGGACAGTAAACACACCTACAGTGCCCATTTCAATCCCAACAACATCAATTCTTATTACTTAAGCTTGTCAACCTTAATTTACTTTACAATAATAGTTCCGCATTGAAAACTGAGGATTATTTGGCTAAAGTTGTGGGGGTGGGCAGTGCTGGCTCCAAGTGTCAGTGGGCCCATTTAACACATACCACAATTCATGATGCTCAGATACGGCACAGAAATATAGGTATAGTACAATAACAAATACTTCACTTCTTACATTACATGAGTGATATCTATTTTAAATTCTACAATAGCTCAAAAACCGGACAGTATATTCCTCCATACAGTATTATGGCCACCACATAGTGCGCCATACAGAATAATGAGCCCCATATATTGCTCCATACAGAATAATTATTCCCATATAATGTTCCATTACAGTATATGATGAGCTCCACCTAATGCTCCAGTATATGATGGTCCCCATATTATGTGCCATACAGTATAGGACGGTCCCCAAAGAGTATAATGAGCCCCACATATTGCTCCATACAGTATAGTGAGTCGCATATAAAGCTCCATACAGTATATGATGGGCCCATATATTGCTCCATACAGAATGAGCTCCATATAATGCTCCATACAGAATAGGCCCCATATGTGTTCCATATGATGCTCCATACCCTATATGATGCCCCATAAATAATGAACCCCATATGATTCTCCAGTGTATGATGGGCCCCATGGATGATGCTCCAGTGTATGATGGGCCTATATAATGCTCCATGTATAATGGGCCCCATATGATGCTCCAGTAAATGATGGGCCCCATGGATGATGCACCAGTGTATAATGGGCCCCATGTATGATGCTCCAGTGTATGATGGGCCAAAATAATGCTCCACATATAATGGGCCCCATATGAAGCTCCAGTATATAATGGGCCCCATGGATGATGCTCCAGTGTATAATGGGCCCTGTATATGATGCCCAAGTGTATGATGGGCCAATATAATGCACCATATATAATGGGCCCCATATGATGCTCCGGTATATGATGGGCCCCATGGATGATGCTCCAGTGTATGATGGGCCTATATAATGCTCCATAAATATTGAGCCCCATTTATAATGCTCCAGTGTATAATGGGCCCCGTATATGCTGCTCCAGTGTCTGATGGGCCCCATTTATAATGATCCAGTGTATGATGGGCCAATATAATGCTCCATATATAATGGGCCCCATTTATAATGCTCCAGTGAATAATGGACTCCGTATATGCTGCTCCAGGGTCTTATGGGCCCCATTTATAATGCTCCAGTGTATTATGGGCCCCATGGATGATGCTCCAGTGTATGATGGGCCAATATAATGCTCCATATATAATGGACACCATATGATGCTCCAGTATATGATGGGCCCCATGAATGATGCTCCAGTGTATGATGGGCTTATATAATGCTCCATATATCATGGGCCCCATTTATAATGCTCCAGTGTATAATGGGCCCCATATATGCTGCTCCGGTGTCTGATGGGCCCCATTTAAAATGCTACAGTATTTGATGGGCCCCATGGATGAAGCTCCAGTGTATGATGGGCCAATATAATGCTCCATATATAATGTGCCCCATTTATAATGCTCCAGTGTATAATGGGCCCTATCTATGATGCTCAAGTGTATGATGGGCCCCATATATAATTCTCCAGTGTATAATTATCACCATATATTGCTCCAAACATTAAAAAAAATGAAATATCTTTCCTCGCAGGGCACTGCTCTACTCTGGACTCCTCAGCGTTGCCATCTTCCAGCTCTCTGCACTTCGACTGTTCAGGCAGAGGGCGTACAGACGTGACGTCATTGTGCTCTCTGACCTGAATGTCACTGTCAGGAAACGCGGAAGACATCATAGCGGTGGAGCAGGGAGAGGTAAGTATTGCAAGTGCTGGGGCCCTGAGCAAGCAGGGGCGGCCCACTCGCAGGCGAAGCCCCTGGCACAGGGCCCCTAATAGTACGCCGGTGTGTCTGACGGCGAGTGGGCCCCCCCACCATCAGAGTTACTTTTGCGTACTATGAGGGGCCCCCCCACTACTCAGGGCACCGGCACTTGCCCGGGTGCGCAAGGCGCTGACGCCTGCCCTGGGGAGGGTACAGCCGAGTTAGGGAGGTGGAAAAACTGGCATATGCTGAGGTGTAGGCTGGACGTTCAGCAGCTGCAAATGGAGGAATTGGAGAAGTCGGAGGAAGAGGAGGACAAAGCGAGCCATTTTGCTGGCAACCTATGTGTCATCAGGGGAAGGTGGTACAAAACCCTTTGAAACCCAGGCATGATTCATTTTTATGAAGGTGAGATAACCAATATTTTGGTTCAACAGCCGGGTCCTTCTTTCTCTCAGGATTGATCCAGCTGCACTGAAGACTCTTTCTGATAGCACACTACCAGCAGGGCAAGCGAGCTCCTGTAAAGCATATTGTGCCAATTCAGGCCAGGTGTCCAGTTTACAGGGCCAGTAGTCAAAGGGGAATGAACTGTGAG
This sequence comes from Oophaga sylvatica, assembly GCA_033576555.1. Classification (NCBI taxonomy): domain Eukaryota; kingdom Metazoa; phylum Chordata; class Amphibia; order Anura; family Dendrobatidae; genus Oophaga; species Oophaga sylvatica. The sequence goes on along the minus strand of JARQOD010000004.1, from coordinate 450,192,735 downwards.
GGAGAACATTGATAGGGGAGGAGAGGTAATTTTGAACCATAGTTGACAAATGCTGTCTCCTGGCTGTTGCAATCGATTCAGTATTACCAGTCGTGTGAGCGTTATTTAATAAATCAGTCCACAACATGGTCATGAAACCTATGTCTCCAACACCACTTCAGCTGTGTGCACCAAGAACACCTCTTCCATTTGGCCCAGTACGGCTCGTGGTAGAACCTGCACCGCTGCTCTGGGCTGGGAATGCTTCTAACTAACGGTTTACCAGAGTTGCTTGTTTGTTCGCCAATATTAGCTCTAGGTTCTCTTGTGGCATGATGTTCGGTAATTTGCCTTTATAGCGTGGATTGAGGATGCTGGCCAACCAGTAGTCGTCATCCTTCATTATTTTGGCAATGCGGGGTTCTCTTTTTAGGATCCGCAAGACATAATCACAAATGTGGGCCAATGTTCCAGGTGTCAATGATGCACTGACAGTAGTGGTTGGAGGAGCACTTTCTGCCAAATCCACATCCCTCCAGTCACGCACAAACCCTGTACCTGACCTTGGCAAGCCAACATTTTCTCTTGCCCCCTGAGAAGCATTCTCCTCCCCAAAATAATCATACCCCTCATCCCCTCATCCTTTTCTTCCTCCACCTTGTCCAGGACAGTTCCCTGAGCAGACAATGCCTGACTGTCATCAAGGCTTCCCTCCTCCTCCTCTTCCTCCTCCGCTGCAGACACCTGATCCTTAATGTGCGTCAAAGTTTGCATGAGCAGACGCATAAGTGGGATGCTCATGCTTATGATGGTGTCGTCTGTGCTTACCAGCCGTGTGCATTCCTCAAAACACTGAAGGACTTTACAGAGGTCTTTCAGCTTTGACCACTGCACACCAGACAACTCGATGTCTGCCCTCAAACTGCCTGCCCATGTATCCTCCCACAAATGCATTACAGCCTGCCTCTGTTCGCACAGCCTCTCAACCATGTGCATGGTGGAGTTCCACCTTGTTGCAACGTCTATGATTAGGCGGTGCTTGGGGAGGTGGAGTGATCGCTGCAGCCTCTGCATACGACTGGAGTCTACGGGCGAGCGACGGATGTGCGAGCACAGTCTTCGCACCTTATGGAGCAGGGCTATTAACTCCGGATAATTATTTAGGAAGCACTGCATCAACAGGTTCAAGGTGTGAGCCAGGCAAGGAATGTGTCTGAGTTTTGCCAGGGCTACGGCTGCCACAAAATTACGGCCGTTATCACTAACTACCTTGCCTGGCGCAAAATGTAGACTGCCCAGCCATGACTCAGTTTCTCGTTGCAAGTAGTCGGCCAGTACCTCCGCGGTGTGTCTGTTGTCGCCCAAAGACATCATCTTTAAAACAGCCTGCTGACGCTTACCATTAGCTGCTCGATAGAGTGACACCTCTTGTGCAACACTGGCAGCTGTGGATGGAGTGCTCGTGTGACTGTGATCTGTCGACGAGCTTTCGCTTCTGGAGGAGGAGGGTCGAACGCCTACAGCCAACTGTTGCCTATACCGTGGGCTAGGCAACACTGTCCCACAGTCGCTATCCCCTGTGGCCCCTGCATCCACCACATTAACCCAGTGCGCAGTGATGGACACGTAACTGCCATGGCCATACCTACTGGCCCTACTGATTTTTTAAGTGCATGGACAATGCGGTCTTTCACATGCAGGTGGAGGGCAGGGATGGCTTTTCTAGAAAAGAAGTGCCGACTGGGTAGGTCATAGCTTGGGACAGCGTAGGCCATGAGCTCTCGGAACGCTGCACTTTCAACCAAACGGAAGGGCATCATCTCTAATGGGATTTTGGTCAAAAAAGTGCCACTCTGCACTCTTCCTACTATGGTATAAATTTTCAGGGCTTGCACGCTGTGCTAATTTGACCGTCTGGCCAAGCGGTCCTGCAACTCTTTTTGTTTTTTTAACACGTTTTTGGACTGCTACGGGCCTGCCAGATAACCCTGCTGCGATGTCGATGCCTGCTGCGTATCCTTCTCCTCTACTGAGCTATTGCCAGCAGCACCCTCTTCCCCCAATGGATGCCAATTCGGGTCAACAACTGGGTCATCCATCACCTCCTCTTCAATTTCATCTGCACCTTCCTCTGTGTCACCGTGTAAGGTGGTATAGTATGCGGGAAAGGGCACCTGAGTTTCATCAGGGTCAGATTCTGGCTCAGTAGACTGCGACGGCAATGTAGTGCTCTGGGTGAATGTACCAGCACAATCATCTAGCAGTGGCTGTGCATCAGTGCACTCCATGTCAGATTCATCTTGGACTGGGGAATTCAGGATTTGACTTGATAACCTAGGCATGGTATGTAAAAAGAGCTCCATGGAGCAATCTGAAGTGTGGCCTGCGGCATCCTTCATTTTTGTTGGGGGTGAAGGATACAAGAAAAGGTGTTGTTCCTGACCAGGAGCCTGCACTGACGACTCAGGGCTTGCATTTTTTGAAACTTCAGAAGAGGAGGTGATAGAACTGGAGGCTGTTTCGACAATGTAAGACAAAACCTGTTCCTGATGCTCCGGCTTTAAAAGCGATTTACTGTTATGTTTCGGTAGCTGAGGAGGACAGGAACAACAGCAGGGCAGCAGAACACCTGAGATGTTGGTAACTGATGGGTTGCAGATTCCTAAACTAATGACACAACTAGAGGTAGCGTGGAGCGTTCCTACGTTGATCCTAGACGCCTCGTCACAGCCTGAGAGATAACTACACCTAAAGGCAGAAAGATGAAAGCTATCTGCCCTGGAGCAGATCCCCAAAGAAAATAGGAAGCCCCCAAACATATAATGGCGGTTAGACAAGATGAAAATACAAACATAGGCAGAAAATAGACTGAGCAAACGCTGGGGCCACAAGCTGACTAAATAGGATAGGACAGGAGAGATTACTTTCTGCAACCCAGAAAACCCTACAAAAATCCAACAATTCTGATTACAAAAATACTGAGATCACACGCTCTCGCCACCCACTAAATCAGATCTCAGTGTGAACAAAAACCAAGCCGCAGCCGATGAAAAAACAGGAAAAAGCAAATGAACAAATAACAATGGCTGCAGATAAACTGTGAGGAGCTCAGGCCCCAGGAGGGGACCTGGCTGACCTCCACAAAGGTGCAGCTTACAATGCAAAAAGCAAGCACAAAAAGAAAAGCAAAAAATATCTTATCTGAAAGCAGGAGATGCAGGCAAGACTCCAGCAAACTTCCAAATGAACCAGGAACCACAATTGAGACAAGAACAATTGATCACCGGCAACCATCATGGGAGGTAACCTCCCTTAAATCAGACCAGTCAGTGAACCCAGATTGCCACTCTTCGCTGAAAGGTTCAGTACTGTCAGTAACCACCAGAGGGAGCCTCTGCTCAGAAACCATCTCTAGCACATTCATAACAGTTTACCTACTCCCAGAAAAGGGAGCCTTCCAGGCATTCTTGAGCCAGACGATGACGCAGGCTCAACACCTCCTGCCTTAGGTGCTACTGTGCTTTTGGCACACACTAACAGCAGATGCACCACAACCACCACAACCAGTACCAGCTGGCCCCCACGCCCATGTCCATAGACTCTTCCACCATACTTCCTCATGTTTGGGAAAATGTACCCAATATTCCAGCAGATATATGTTACTGTATCAGAAGCGTACAGCTGCATATAGTGAAGGGGAAAATTCTAAATCTCTGTCTATATTTTGAGAGTAACACACAGACGCTCACAGGCTCAGTATGGATTAGACCAGAATATAAAAAGCAGAAAAAGGGTACTGTATCAGAAGATACCAGGTGTATATAGTGTTGGTGTAATTTTAAATCTCCGTATATATATCCGGAGTAACACACAGATGCTCACAGGCTCAGTATGGATTAGAACAGAATATAAAAAGCAGAAAAAAGGTACAGTATCAGAAGCGTACAGCTGTATACAGTGTTGGGGTAATTTTAAATCTTTGTATATATTTACAGAGTAAGACACAGACTCTCACAGGCTCAGTATGGATTACACCAGAATATAAAAAGCAGAAAAAGGGTACTGTATCAGCAGCATACAGCTGTATACAGTGTTGGGGTCATTTTAAATCTCCGCATATATTTCCGGAGTAACACACAGATGCTCACAGGCTCAGTATGGATTAGACCAGAATATAAAAAGTAGTAAAAGGGGTACTGTATCAGAAGCGTACAGCTGTATACAGTCTAGAGATAATTGTAAATCTTTATGTATATTTTCAGAGTCAGACACAGACTCTCATAGGCTCAGTACGGATTACACCAGAATATAAAAAGCAGAAAAAGGGTACTGTACAGCAGCATACAGCTGTATACAGTGTTGGGGTAATTTTAAATCTCCGTATATATTTCCGGAGTAACACACAGACGCTCACAGGCTCAGTATGGATTAGACCAGAATATAAAAAGCAGTAAAAGGGGTACTGTATCAGAAGCGTACAGATGTATACAGTGTTGGGGTAATTTTAAATCTCCATATATATTTCCAGAGTCAGACACAAACTCTCACAGGCTCAGTATGGATTACACCAGAATATAAAAAGCAGAAAAAGGGTACTGTATCAGAAGCGTACAGCTGTATACAGTGTTGGGGTAATTTTAAATCTCCGTATATATTTCTGGAGTCACACACAGATGCTCTCAGGCTCAGTATGGATTAGATAAGAATATAAAAAGGTGAAAAAGGGTACTGTATCACAATCGTACAGCTGTATACAGTGTAGGGGTAATTTTAAATCTCTGTATATATTTCGAGAGTCACACACAGACGCTCTCAGGCTCAGTATGGATTAGACAATATAAAAAGCTGAAAAATGGTACTGTATCACAAGCGTACCGCTGTATTCAGTGTAGAGGTAATTGTAAATCTCCGTATATATTTCGAGAGTCACACACAGACACTCACAGGCTCAGTATGGATTAGACCAGAATATAAAAAGCAGAAAAAGGGTACTGTATCAGAAGCGTACAGCTGTATACAGTGATGGGGTAATTTTAAATCTCCGTACATATTTCAGGAGTCACACACAGACGCTCTCAGGCTCAGTATGGATTAGACCAGAATATAAAATGCAGAAAAAGGGTACTGTATCAGAAGCGTACAGCTGTATACAGTGTTGGGGTAATTTTAAATCTCCGTATATATATTTCAGGAGTCACACACAGACGCTCTCAGGCTCAGTATGGATTAGACCAGAATATAAAAAGCAGAAAAAAGGTACTGCATCACCAGATACCAGGTGTATATAGTATAGTGAAAAAAATTGTAAATCTCCGTATATATTTCCAGAGTCACACACAGATAGTCAGCATGTATTTGTCCGTGATACCAGCCGGTACACGGTACGTGTGAGGAGCGTACAGCTCTATATGGTGTGGGAAAAAATGAAAACTCGTTAACTGTGCAGAAATAAAGAAAAGTATTAGTGCTGTGTAAAAAGCAGTCTGCATAGCAGTGTACCCACAGCAATACAGCTAACAGGCAGCCTATTAATCAGCTCTGTTGCTGCACAAAAGAAAATCCTCCCCTGTCACTGGCAGGCAACCTAATAACCAGCTCGGCTGCACACAACAAAATCCTCCCCTGTCACTGCACACTAACTGTACAGCACAATTGCTATCAGCACAAGCACAGAATCACTTTTCTTTCCTGCCTAACTCTCTCCCTACTGAGAAACAGCGGAAGCAACCTCTCCCTACGCTAAGATCGGCAGAAGTAAAATAGCGGTCAGCGGTAAGGGCTTTTATAGCCACTGTGACGCCACACAAAGCAAGCCAATCACTGCAATGTCCTTCTCTAAGATAGTGGTGGCCGCTGAACATGTCATCTCGTTGCCCACAGTGTGCGTCCTTGCTCATTGGCTGAGAAAAGGCATCTGCAAGCATTATGGGAAAACCGACTTTGGTGCTCGGGTCGACGACCGCATGGCCGATTTCACGCTATGGTCGGGTTTCGCTTGGCGAAACTCGACTTTGGCGAAGTCGGCGATTTTTGAATCTGACCGACCTGTTCGCTCAACTCTACTCACATTTAGTTTTTTGAGAAATAATTAATGTGAACTACCTGCGGCCTCCTTGGTTGATCATTGCCCAATTGTGTAATTGTCTGAATTATAATAGCCAATGGAGTTTGTTGGCAAATTCTGTTCAGAGAAGTAATGAATGGGCTATATATAAAAAGGACTATGATTCGGGAACGTGATAGAGAGATAAACAGATGTGTTTTTAGGGAGCACCTTAAACTGTGCAAGTTATTTTTAGTCCTAATTTCTTTGGGTAGAGCATTCCAGAGGAATGATGCAACTGGTGAGAAATCTTGGATCCAGAAGTGGGAGATATGAATTAGTGTGAATGTTAGTCAAAAGTTGCTTGGGGAGAGTAATGAGCAGGTAGGTTGATAAACACAAATGAGGGAGAAGATATAGAGAGGTGCTTCACTGTGAAGAGCTTTGTGGGTGAGAACAAGCAGTTTAAATTGGATCCTATAATCCATGGGCAGCTAGTCATTGACTGGCACAGAGCTGAGTCATCTGACCATCAATTAGCCAGATAGATGCCCCTGGCTGCTGCATTAATGATGGACTGGAGAGGGGAAAGTCGAGGGAGGCCCTCTAACGCTTCCTCCAGTGCTTCTGCCTCCTCCACCTCCTCTAGGGCCTCCATTTCTCTGCTCCCTCAGCCTCAGCATTAATGAGACACACTTTCCAACACTGCAGAGGGAATCCCCTCTGCTCTGTACTGCACAGTCAGGACTCACGGCAATCAGGCAGCGTTTAAATTAATATGACTTGGAGATCACAGTCATACAGATCAAGAGTTGTGGACAACTATCCATGCCAAGTTTGAGCAACGGCTGTCTTCACAGAACCTCGAGCCAGGGAAGGCCATGTGGGTAATGGTGCAAACCTGGTGGCATCCCTACGCCGGGGCAAACTCACACACATGCCTTGCGTGGCTCACATCCTCAACCTGATAGTATAGCAATTCCTACGCCACTGTCCCAGCCTGAATGCGCTGATGCAGAACCAACTGTCGTTGGTATAGAGATCTTTGGCCTACCGGTTAACCAGTTGATATGTGATGTGATAACAGCGTGGAATTCAACTCTGCACATGTTGCAGTGCCTGTGGCAGCAAGGCCGAGACCTGATGAAGGATGACAATTTGCATAGCCTGGCCCAACGCAGTACAGATGTTAGGCAATTCATACTTGGAGTGGACGCAGATGAAGGACCTCTGGACGTTTTCGAAATGGCTGCTAAGATGGTTAGCACTGACTATGCCATCATCATCATCACTATTATTGTCATCTACATGCTGAAGCACACTTTGAATAGTCTGCGGGAGGAGGTGTTGGTGGTCCTGGGGGAAGAGGAGGAAGCAGAGGAGGATGTGGAAGGGTTAACAATAACTCTGTTTCAGTCTGCTATCTCACAGGAAGTTGCCATGGGAGGAAAAAAATGGAGAAAGACGAGGAAAAGGATGAGAAGAAAGAGGTGATGGACGCGCAACAGATAGGAGATGAAGAGGATAATGATTCCCTCTCTGTTGTCCATGATTGCCAGGAGGAGATGGAGGAAGCAAGCTAGAGTGCTATCACGCCACCAGCACACTATGGCTTAGATATCATGAAAAAGACTGACCCATGAACGCCTTCTTGCATCACTATCTGCATCATGATTGTTGCCCGTATTGTTAGGATTCAAAATAGTGCTGACTACTGGGTTGCCAGTCTGTTCGATTCATGATACAAAAGCAAATTTTGCAAGTAGCTTCCGCTCCTAGAAAGGGAAGCGCCCATGCTGCAGTATCAAAACATGTCTGAAGACAATCTTGACAGTGGTTTTCCCCAAGACAGCAGTGAGGCACACAGTGCATCGCAGTGATAGGCTTCCAACCCTAGGAACGTTGAGTCATCAACGCAAAAACATTAGCAGCCTTGCAGTGCTGGAATCCTGGGTTCCAACCTCACCAAGGACAGCATCCGTAAATAGTTTATATGTTATCACCGTGTTTGCGAGGGTTTATTCTGAGTACTCATTTTTCTTTCCACATTCCAAAGACATACTGATTTAAGGAGAATCTGGAGCTATCATATGTCCTAGCCACACAGTGGTTACATTTTCGAGACCTCTGTAAGGGGCTGAAAGCCTTCCAGGGTCTCGATCCATTCTAAAACCCCAGAGTGAAGAGATACATACAATGGCTAGTAGGAGTTAAGTAGCAAAGCCATGTTTGCTCTCAACACATAGCAGGGGCCCAGCTGGATCAGATGGCATGTGTTAGAACCCTCTTGTTAGATTTTGTTTCAGTTTGCTGGTCACATGACCTTTTTTTCCCTATTTAGTCTGGCTCCACCCTTCTGGCTTTGCTGGACTTCATTGTATTATCTACTCTTAAGCTAGCCAGGTGCTTAGGTGCCTTACTCTGTCAGTTTTGCTTGATCTTAGGATCTCTTAGTATTTGTTTTCTGTTTTATATTCCCTGCTACACTTTCTGTTAGGAGGTGTCCACCTTTTCACCCAGTCCCTAGATCTTGTAGGGATTCCTCCCTCGCAACTATAGGTCTTCGTTCAGACTAGCTGAGGACTTTAGCGGGCCTGGTCGCAGGATCAGGTTCCCCGTTACATCGTAGGGATCCAGCTCAGTCCTATTGTAGGGACAGAATTCCCACCTTTCCTTAGTGCTTGTAGCAGATCATAACAGTAAGTCCAGCCCAAAGGAAAAAAAAAAAAAATCTCTAAGGAAAGATTTTCAGTTTCTATTATGGTGTCGATTCAGGATTTGGCTCAACACCTGCAGCGACTCTCTCTGGAGGTGGCTGAAATCCAGCAACACGTGAGTAGTTGTTCTGGAGCTGATTTCCTGGAGCCAAAGGTACGTTTGCCTGATTTATTTTTTGGTGAACAACAAGATTTTTTTTCTTTTAAAAATGCTTGCTTGTTGTATTTCCGTTTGAGACCCAGATCCTCTGGTGATGAATCACAGCGCATAGGGTTCATAATGTCACTTTTGCGCAAAGAACCTCAGGACTGGGCCTTTTCTCTGCAGCCTAGTGATCCATGCTTTAGATCAGTGGATAGTTTTTTTTCTGCTTTGGGGTTATTGTATGACGATCCGGATCGTGTTTCATCAGCTGAGACACAATTGAGACGTTTGAGACAGGGATCAGGTAATGTGGAAAAATATTGTACTCACTTCCGAAGGTGGTCTGCTCAGGTGGGCTGGAACGATTCAGCTTTGAAAAGTTTATTTCTTGCAGGGTTATGTGAAAGGGTTAAAGATTTGCTGATTGCTTATCCCATACCTGGTAACTTGCAAGAGGCTATGCAATTAGCCATACGGGTGGATAGGAGACTGCGTGCAAGGGTTAATGAGAGTAAATCTGCCTTGTCAGCTCCAAGTTTGGAGAAGGAATGTACTGACATTGCAGAGCCGATGGAAATTGGAGCAATGACACCTCTCTCTCTCGAGAAAAAGAACGCAGATTTGCTCAAGGTTTGTGTTTCTACTGTGGTAAATCTGAGCATTTCATTAAGAACTGTGTGCTTCGAATGAATAAAGAGAGAAAAAAAAATGAGGTCAGTTTTGCCCGCATAGCTTGTTTAAACAATAAAGGTGTCTTTCTTTCTGCTACCACTGCTGGTGAGGAGGAATTAATGGAGTTTCGGGTATTTGTGGATTGTGGTTCAACTCTCAATGTGATTGATGAGAAATTTTTGGAAAAACTAAAATTAAAACCCAAACTTCTATCTTCTCCTATTAATGTGGTGTCTGTGGATGGTTCTCACTTGAAAAATGGTACTCACCATATCTGTGAATTTCCTCTTACTATTAATGGTGTTCATCAAGAGAATTTGGATTTGGTAGTTTTGAATAATTTACCTTCTCCGGTGATTTTGGGGTTACCCTGGTTAAAATTGCACAATCCGGTACTGGATTGGTCTACCAATGAAATTAAGTCCTGGAGTCCTAAGTGTTATGACAAGTGTTGTAACGGGCGTATTGCTGTTGTAGTTAAGGTGGAGTTACCTGTACCTATTCAGGATTTTTGGAAAGTTTTTTCTGATAAGAATCGCAGGTATTGCCTCCTCATAGAGATTATGATTGTGCAATTGAATTTGTCCCTGGAGCGACTCTTCCTAAAAGTCGTTTATTTAATTTGACTATTAATGAGAGAAAGGCTTTGGAGGAATACATACAGACAAGCTTGGCCGCCGGTCACATTAGGCCTTCCAAATCTCCTGTGGCGGTTGGATTTTTTTTTGTTAAAAAAAAGGACGGCGGTTTACGGCCTTGTCTAGACTTTCGTGAAATTAATAAGATTACTGTACGCAATCCTTACCCACTGCCATTGATTCCTGATTTGTTTAATCAGTTAGTGGGGGCCAAGTGGTTCTCGAAAATTGATCTTCGAGGGGCATACAATTTGTTGCGCATGAAGGAGGGTGTAAGGTTCTTTGTCTCTGTTGACATGTTCCTTGAAACTCAGTTTTCCGTCGGCCATTTTGCTTTCTGTCTTTCTGCAGCTCTTGCCCTCAGTTAATATGGAGTTTCCAGTTTTCATGTTCCCGCCCTGATTCTTCCCTCTTGCTTCTTAAGCAGCCTCAGCTGAACAATCAGTGCTCCTGAATCAAGCCTCAGTCAGTCTGTGACCTGACTCCTGGAAGCCTTGGACTTGTACTCCAGCTATTCCCTACTGAGGAACCTTGGAACACTTTTGGACTCTGGAAACCTGCTGTTTGGTGAATCCATGTTTGCAGAGGAATTACGGTACAGAGAAGAGATCCTGAACCTGCTTTGGAGATTTATTGTAGTGCTTGAAGTTACTCTGGCCTGCTGTGTCTCCTGTCGCTGTTCCTGGAAACTGTGTGAACTTTTCAGCATGCTTGTATGAAGTAATACAAGTCATTTCATTTCAACCTATGTCTCCTGTGTTTCCTCGCACCCAAGCACAAGACGCTATAGGAACTGTACACTATACATGACAAGATTCAGGAGCCAATGTTTAGTGTCTGCTGGGTCTGGGAAAGCCGTGTCTGCTGTGACTGTGGATATCAGATGTCCGTTTAATACCTTATGTGATGACAGTGGTTGTGACTTCTCACAACCATTCCAGGTGAGCGCATTCCCTTAAAATTTTACTCTGGAGTGTTACCACAGGTAAACACTATTGTTTTTTTTTGTTTTGTTTTTTTTTCCTTTCCTCTTCCAGCACTTCTGCCTTAAAAGATCTGGAAGATGGAGGCCCGCATAAAGGAACTTTGCGGAGTGACTGATACAATCCTTTCAGATGTACAGACTTTAAAAACCCGTTTTGCAAGCCTACAGGACCTCACTAATCATAATTTGCAAGTGTTTGGACAGACTACCCAGGAATTGCGAGCCAGGATTGAGGCTCTAGAGGAACGAGCCCAGGCTCCTGCCATAACCCCGAGTTCTGGGATCCCCAAATTACCTCCTTTTCGTTTTGGCGGTGAACGTGAGAAATTCAGGTTATTTATTAATCAATGCAATTTATTTTTCTCTGCACATGCTTCACAATTTCCCACTGAACGATCCAAAGTGCTTACTATAATCATGTTGCTTACCAATAAGGCTTTGATGTGGGCAAACCCTCTGATTGAGACTGAGGATGATTGAATCACCTTAATGCTTTTATTTCAGCCATGGGGCAGGTGTTTGATGACCCCAATCGAGGTGCAACAGCTGAAGCAGCCATGTTAACTTTGCGCCAAGGTAAGCGTTCAGTAGCTGAATATGCCCTGGATTTCAGGAGATGGGCTCTTGATACCACTTGGGACACTTCCGCTAAAAAATCTATTTTTCGGAAAGGGTTGTCTCCACTGATTAAGGATGAACTTGCTCGTGCCGACCCTCCCACTGCGTTAGGTGACTTTATCAACTATTGTATCCGTATTGATGCTCATCTGACTGAACGCAGACAAGAGAGATGGTTCGAAAATAATCGCACTAACCTTTTACTACCTCCCTCCTCAGCTAAGGATCCTTTGAGTAGGATCACAAGGGAACCAGAACCTGAACCCATGCAGGTGGACTCTTTGCAAAGACGGGTTAGTGATGCACGCAAAGAACATCGTATAAAGGAAAATCTATGTTTCTACTGTGGTAAGTCAGGGCACTTCATTATAAACTGCCCCAGCCATTCTCGTAAGACTACTGCAGCAGTCATTCACTGTGAGTGTTGCGAGAGGAGCTCTGTCATGTCTGAGCCTCAGGCTCCAGAGAGATCTGCTGCAAGAGATCTTGATTTCTCGGACTTAAACTCTGTTAGTTCTGGGGACGATGACGGTATAAACGCTGCAATTTTTCAAGTTTCCTCAGCAGTGTCCCAGCTGAGTTGTAAAAGAAACAATTCTCATTGCTTCCTTTCCATCAAACTCTGGGTTGACTCAGTCTGGGTGTCTAGCTCTGCTATGATTGACTCAGGAGCAAGTGGAAATTTTATGGATATCTCCTTTGCTCTGAAACAGGGGATACGTTCAGTGAAGAAGGCTACTCCAGTACAGATGGAGACTGTGGATGGCTCTCTACTGACTTCTGGACCAGTGGATCAAGAAACAGAGCCTTTGAGGGTCATTATGGGTAAAGATCATCAGGAGAAAATTTATTTTTTGCTTATCTCTTCTCCCCACTTTCCCATCATTCTAGGGCTACCATGGCTGCAGGCGCAGAATCCTACGATTAACTGGGAGACCAAGGAATTACACTTTCCGGAGAAACAGATGAGTCAAGGAGTTTCAGCTTGCTCTGTTCCTAAAGGAACCATGTCAGTCCTGAACTACCAGCTGTATACTAGGACTATGTGGATTTATGTGACAAGAAGAACGCTGATCAGCTTCCTCCTCACCGTCCATATGATTGTCCAATTGAATTATTGCCCGGAGCCGAGATACCTTTTGGTAAGATCTACCCCCTAGCGGGGTCCGAGCTAAAAGCTTTGAAGGATTATATAGACGAAAATTTAGCCAAGGGCTTCATACGCCCCTCTTCATCTCCCGCAGGTGCACCCATCTTCTTTGTGAAGAAGAAAGATGGATCTCTGAGACCCTGCATAGACTATAGGGAACTAAGGTTACTATTAGAAACCGTTATCCATTGCCTTTAATCCCTGAGTTGTTGGAGAGAGTGCGGCATGCCAAAATTTTCTCTAAACTGGATCTCCGTGGGGCCTATAAACTTTGGTCCGTATTAGACCTGGGGATGAATGGAAGACTGCTTTCAGGTCACGCTATGGACACTTTGAATATCTAGTTATGCCTTTTGGTCTGAGTACCGCCCCAGCCACTTTCCAACACTTCGTGAATGATATCTTCAGGGATCTCCTAGATACATTTGTGGTGATTTATCTGGATGATATTCTAATTTTTTCTAACTCCACAGAGGAACATCATGGACATGTGAGAATGGTCTTAGAACGCCTAAGACAAAACCATCTCTACATCAAACTTGAAAAATGTGAATTCCATAGGACCGAAATTCAATTTCTGGGGTATGTACTATCTAAGCAAGGGATTAGTATGGATGGAAGCAAGACCCAAGCCATCAAGGATTGGCCAATTCCTAGAAATGTGAAGGAGGTGCAGCGTTTCATCGGGTTTGCCAACTTCTATAGACGTTTCATTAAGAATTTTTCTGAGGTAGTGTCACCTATCACCCAACTTACCCGGAAACAGTCTAGGTTCTCCTGGACCCCGCAAGCTCAGGAAGCATTTTCCTGTTTAAAGGATAAATTTACCACCGCACCTATCTTAGTACATCCCAACCCCGAGCTTGCCTTCATAATAGAGGTGGATGCTTCAGACTGTGCCGTTGGAGCTATACTCTCTCAGAGAACAGGTGAGAAGAATGTCTTGCATCCCTGTGCCTTCTTTTCCCAGCAGTTGTCTTCGGCTGAGAGGAACTACGATGTGGGCAATAGAGAATTGTTGGCCATTATTGCCGCCTTCAAGGAATGGAGACACCTTCTTCAGGGAGCTGCACAGCAAATAGTCGTCCTGACAGACCATCGTAACCTTGAATTTATCAGGTCGGCTAAGTGCCTGACTCCTCGCCAGGCTCGCTGGAATCTTTTCCTAAACCAATTTAATTTTGTCATTTCTTATAGACCAGGATCGCGCAATGGAAAGGCTGATGCACTCTCTAGGATTCATTCAGCAGAGACACGTCCACTTACTCCTCCTAAGACTATTCTTCCTGACTCTAGATTCCTGGGAGTGATTCATAATCAAGACCTACTTAAGGACATCAAGGAAGCATACCATGCGGATTCTTTGTTGGCTCAACCCCCAAGGGACGTAAGTCTTGTCTTTAAGAATGGTGTGTGGATTCAGGGACAACGTCTGTATATACCTGAAACAGTCAGATTGAGAGTATTGCAACTCATCCACGATTCCAAGATAGCCGGGCATAGGGGAATTCTAAAGACACAAGAATTTCTTTCTCGTTTCTTTTGGTGGCCCACTTACAGGAAAGATGTCTTAAACTATGTCACTTCATGTGAAGTCTGTGCAAGATGCAAAACACCTCGCTCCTCACCAACTGGTCTGTTGCAACCTCTTCCCACCCCGTCCCGCCCGTGGGGATCCATTTCTATGGACTTCATTGTGGAGTTACCAACCTCTCAAGGGAAGAACACCATTCTAGTGGTGGTTGACCGTCTAACAAAGGCAGCTCATTTTATCCCTTGTGTCGGCTTACCCACTGCAAAACAGACATCAGACTTGATGATTAAGAATGTGTTTCGCTTACATGGAGTACCGGATGAGGTCATTTCGGATCGAGGGGTGCAATTCACTTCAAGGTTTTGGCAAAATTTCTGTGCAGCATTGGACATTAAAGTAAACCTTTCTTCTGCTTTTCATCCCCAGACTAATGGACAGACAGAACGAACCAATCAGACCCTAGAGCAGTATCTCCGCTGTTTTATCTGCCCCCTACAGGATGATTGGGTGGATCTACTTCCACTGGCTGAGTTCTCTTATAACAACTCTCAGAGCGCCTCCACTAAGCAGTCTCCTTTTTACTCCAATCTAGGTTATCATCCTAACATTCTTCCTCGATTTCCCATAGATACGCCCTTGCCGGCAGTGGCTGAAAGAATCACTTCTTTACAAAAGAATATGGATCTTCTAAAGGAAAATCTAGAATTGGCTCAGGAAAGGTACAAGAAAGCAGCAGATAAATTTCGTAAACCTGCACCAGCTTTCAAGGTAGGAGATTTGGTCTGGCTGTCAACCAGAAATCTTAAATTAAAGATTCCATCGTCTAAATTGGGACATAAGTACATTGGACCTTATAAGATCAATAAGATTATAAGTGCTGTTGCTTGTCGTCTTCAACTGCCCAGAACTATGAGAATCCACCCTGTCTTTCATGTATCCCTACTAAAGGCTGCAACACCCAATACGTTTCCTGGACGTTCTTCTTCTTGCCCTGACCCAGTGCTGGTCGATGGTCAGGAAGAATTTATGGTGGAAAGGATTCTAGATTCCAGGTTGTACAGAAATCAGTTGCAATATTTGATTAAATGGCAGGGCTACCCAGTGGAGGACAACTCATGGGAACCAGTCAATAATGTAAATGCTCCTCGCCTGCTCCGCCAGTTTCATCAGAGGTACCCTGACAAGCCTGGTCTGAGGTCATCCGGAGGTTGTCCCTAAGGGGGGAGTAATGTAAGGTTCTTTGTCTCTGTTGACATGTTCCTTGAAACTCAGTTTTCCGTCGGCCATTTTGCTTTCTGTCTTTCTGCAGCTCTTGCCCTCAGTTAATATGGAGTTTCCAGTTTTCATGTTCCCGCCCTGATTCTTCCCTCTTGCTTCTTAAGCAGCCTCAGCTGAACAATCAGTGCTCCTGAATCAAGCCTCAGTCAGTCTGTGACCTGACTCCTGGAAGCCTTGGACTTGTACTCCAGCTATTCCCTACTGAGGAACCTTGGAACACTTTTGGACTCTGGAAACCTGCTGTTTGGTGAATCCATGTTTGCAGAGGAATTACGGTACAGAGAAGAGATCCTGAACCTGCTTTGGAGATTTACTGTAGTGCTTGAAGTTACTCTGGCCTGCTGTGTCTCCTGTCGCTGTTCCTGCAAACTGTGTGAACTTTTCAACATGCTTGTATGAAGTAATACAAGTCATTTCATTTCAACCTATGTCTCCTGTGTTTCCTCGCACCCAAGCACAAGACGCTATAGGAACTGTACACTATACATGACAGAGGGGGATGAATGGAAGACTGCGTTTAACACTCCACTGGGTCATTTTGAGTATCTGGTCATGCCCTTTGGACTTTCCAGTGCTCCGGCATTTTTTCAGAATCTTATTAATGACATCCTTAGACCTTTGATCGGCAGAAGTGTGGTTGTGTATTTGGATGACATTTTGATTTATTCACCGGATTTGGAGTCTCATTGGAGGAGTGTGCGTGAAGTATTACAGTTACTGAGTGATAATTCACTTTTTGCCAAACTAGAAAAATGTGAGTTCGCTGTACAGAGACTTAGTTTTTTGGGCTACATTGTCTCCAGTGAAGGTTTTGAGATGGACCCGGTGAAAGTGCGAGCTGTGCAGGATTGGCCTAGACCTATTGGTATGAAATCAATACAGAGGTTTTTGGGGTTCGCCAATTATTATAGAAAATTCATAAAAAAAATTTCTGTGATTGCCAAACCTCTGACCGATCTCACCAGGAAAGGTGCTGATGCGGTTCAGTGGACTACTGAGGCCATTGAGGCTTTTGTGTTGCTAAAGGAGAGGTCCAGCTCTGCTCCCATCCTTACGCAGCCTGATGTGACTAAACCATTTTTGGTTGAGGTTGATGCTTCTTCTGTGGGAGTCAGCGCGGTGTTGCCTCAGGCAAAGACGGATGGAGTACATCCCTGTGCTTTTTTTTCAAAGAAATTTTCTGAGTCTGAACTAAATTATGATATCGGTAATCGGGAATTGTTGGCAATTAACCTCGCATTTGAACACTGGCGTCATTTTTTGGAGGGAGCGGAATTTCCCATTCAAGTCTTCACTGATCATAAAAATCTGATCTACCTTGATGCTGCCAAACGCTTGAATGCCCGTCAGGCTAGGTGGGCACTGTTTTTCTCACGGTTTAATTTTACCGTTACTTACATCCCAGGTACTAAAAATGTTAAAGCTGATGCTTTGTCTCGCAGCTTTTCTCCTATGGTGGGTACTGAGGAGGAGGAGGAAAACATCTTGCAAGAGGGGGTTGTTATTGCTGTTTTGGACTCCGTGTTGGAAGATGAGATTCTTAAAGCACAGGAGAATGCCCCATCTAACACGCCGCATGGGAGGTTGTTTGTGCCTGGTACCCTGAGGAGAGATTTGTTTGATGAATGTCATGACTCTCGGTTGGCAGGTCATCCTGGAATCTCTGAGACCAAGAGACTTGTGGGTCGCAGTTTTTGGTGGCCAGGATGGCAGAAGGAAGTCATTAAGTGGGTGCGCCAATGCACTGTGTGTGCTAGATCTAAGTCTTCTCATTCTCCTGCTGCGGGGTTGGTTTGCCCTTTGGAGGTCCCTAGTGCACCTTGGACACAATTGGCTATGGACTTTATTACTGACCTTCCTCCCTCTGAGGGTTTCACTGTCATCTGGGTGGTCGTGGACCGTTTTAGCAAGATGTGTCACTTGGTTCCTTTCATCAAACTGCCCTGCGCTAAGACTCTCGCTAAGGCCTTTGTCAAGGAAATAGTCAGACTACATGGTGTTCCTACTGACATTGTTTCTGATAGGGGACCTCAGTTTGTGGCTCGTTTTTGGCGCGCCTTTTGTGACAGGTTGGGAGTTCATTTGTCGTTTTCTTCTGGATATCATCCTGAGTCTAATGGCCAGACAGAAAGGAAAAAACCAGGATGTTGAGCAGTTCTTGCGTTGTTTTGTGGCTGATAATCAAGAGGGGTGGTCTGAGTTTCTGCCACTTGCTGAGTTTGCTCTTAACAATCATACATCCGCTTCTGCTGGTTGTTCGCCTTTTTTTGTTGTACTGGGAGACATCCGTCTTTTGGGTCATTTTCCAAGTTGGGATCGGCTGTACCTGAAGAGGAGAATTTTTCTGGTGTTTTGGAGAGAGTTTGGACTGATGTACGTGGTAATCTTCAGGAGGCTAACAAAAGATCCAAAGTGTATTTTGATAGAAAATGACAAAGAGGTTTTGTTTGCTATTGGTGACATGGTTTGGTTGTCCTCTAAGAATCTGCGCTTGAGGATTCCGTCTAAGAAATTGGGTCGCAAGTTTGTAGGGCCCTTTAAGGTGCTTCAGGTTATTAACCAATCTGCTGTTAAGTTGGAGCTTCCTACCTCCTGGAAGATTAATCCGGTGTTTCATGTTTCTCTCTTGAAAAGAGCTGAGGTCTCAGATGGAGACGTCTCGGCCACTGTTCCCTGGTGGTGGAGGACGGGCAATATGAGATTTCCCGCATCCTAAATTCTAGACGGTATAGAGGGAGTTTGCAGTACCTCGTCGCTTGGAAGGGTTATGGACCCGAGGATAACTCATGGGTGAGGGCGGATGATGTTTCTGCGTCTAGACTTGTCAGAGCGTTTCACAAGAGGTTTCCGGATAAGCCTAAGTCCTAGGGGATCCGGAGGATCCTCTTAGAAGGGAGGGTACTGTTAGAACCCTCTTGTTAGATTTTGTTTCAGTTTGCTGGTCACATGACCTTTTTTCCCTATTTAGTCTGGCTCCGCCCTTCTGGCTTTGCTGGACTTCATTGTATTATCTACTCTTAAGCTAGCCAGGTGCTTCGGTGCCTTACTCTGTCAGTTTTGCTTGATCTTAGGATCTCTTAGTATTAGTTTTCTGTTTTATATTCCCTGCTACACTTTCTGTTAGGAGGTGTCCACCTTTTCACCCAGTCCCTAGATCTTGTAGGGATTCCTCCCTCGCAACTATAGGTCTTCGTTCAGACTAGCTGAGGACTTTAGCGGGTCTGGTCGCAGGATCAGGTTCCCCGTTACATCGTAGGGATCCAGCTCAGTCCTATTGTAGGGACAGAATTCCCACCTTTCCTTAGTGCTTGTAGCAGATCATAACAGCATGAAAATCACCTCCCTATGACTGTTCATTAAGAAGCTATGACCCATCTTAGGTTTTGGAGTTTTTAGCTGCTAGATGCAAGGGGAGGGGATTTAGGTCCAGCCCGGGAAGCAGGAGGGGAGTGACTACAAGTAGTTAAATGCTCATGTAAAGCATGGCCTTTTGCTTTTTTCTGGGGATTTCACAACAACATATTTTGTGGTGAGAAGTCAAGGAACATTGGGGCCATCAGTTTTTTCAGCACAATAGCTTCTATAAGAAGTTACTTGTGCTGAACATGTGACCGTTTAGGCTTGTGGAGACGGAAGCTTTCCACAATTTCATAGCAGTGGCTGTCACTCGGTACTCGGTCCCCAGCAACCAGTATTTTTCCCAGTGTGCCATCCCTGCCTTACTCAAGCATAACATCAGCCGTGTCCTGACTAAAGCTGTTACTTCGAAGGTCCACTTAAAGGGACACTACATTTCCCTGATATACCCTGTGTGAGACAGTGAGGGAATATGTGTTGAATGGGGTGTACATTTCACCTAGGTACTGTGCTGTATGGTATAAGGGAAATGTGTGGCTTTGTAAACCTAGTGGTAGAGAAAGGTCACTACATCTCACATTCAGCACACACTTGCAGCTCAGGCCTGAAACCATTCAGCTGTTAATTAGGAGACCAGAAGTAGGTGTCTGCAAACACAGTCTGAGAGCTGGCTTAGTCTGGACACAGGAAGGTGTCCCGGCACAAGAAGCAGTCTCCAGGAGTGGGAGCTGGCTTAGTCTGGACACAGGAAGGTGTCCCGGCACAAGAAGCAGTCTCCAGGAGTGGGAGCTGGCTTAGTCTGGACACAGGAAGGTGTCCCGGCACAAGAAGCAGTCTCCAGGAGTTTGAGCTATCTCAGTCTGGGTGCAGGAAGTACCCCGGACACAGGAGTAGTCTCTGTGAGAATCCATGCAGATGGCTGCTGAATAGGAGGGGATCTCTCTCAAGTCTGGACGTTGGATGTGCCTTCAGACACAAGGAGGAGACTCTGTGAACCTCAATGCTGGTAAATGCTGGTAAATGCTGAACATATGTGTTGTTTTGGCCCCAGCTGGTAGAGCCGGGACCCGGATAGAAAGGGAAATCTATCTATGTGTAATTAGTGGCTAGACAAGCCTAGGTTTTCTGTTTATGCTTTATTTTTATCTGTTTGCTGTGGACTTTAATAAAGCTGGTTGCGGCAAGTTTTACACCAGAACTGCTGTCTGAATGAACTGTTTTCATGCCATTCTGTCTACCCAGAAAGCGATCCTAGAGCTATATCCCCTGGAAATGTTACAATTGGCGGAGAATGCTGGGGCAGCACAGTGGCTGATACAAATGGTGCTGGAATGTGCATGCAGCACAGTGGCTTAGAGACAGCAATAAAGGTGAAGTCTGTTGAAATAGCAGCAGAGAAAAAAAAAAGTGTGTCAAGAGAAAACGTCTGTTTGGAGCAGTCTTAAAGAGACAGTAGCCCTAATAGACTTTGCAAAGAAAAAAAAAAAAAAAAAAAGTGTCTGCACAGCAGAGCTGAAATTTTCTGTGGAAAAGACCGTGGAGTGTGTATGTCTTGAGTGAAGACTGCTGTTGTTGAGACAGAGAAGTCTGACAGCATGGAGGCGCTGTTTGAACAAATGGCGCAAGTTAATGTGCAACATAAGACTGCCGTGGTTGAGACAGATAAGTCCGGCAGTATGAAGGAGCTCATTGAGTACCTGGTACAGGCCCAGCGAAGCATGCAGCAGAGCATGGAGCAGCAGCGCCTGCAGCACCAGCAGCGCATGCAGCAGGCCCAGCAGCAATTCCTGCAGCAGCAGCAGGAGAATAACCGGTTGTTTTTTGAGCAGGTTGCAGCACTGCAGGGGACTTGTGGCGCATCGTCCCAAAGTAATGTTGCAAATTCACCTGCATTGTCCGCTGTAAAGAAGGAGGTAAGACGGTCCCTGAAAAAGATGACACCTCGTGATGATGTGGAGGTATATCTCACTAGGTTTGAGAGACTGGCAGAGAAGGAGAATCTGCCCCTATCTGAATGGGCCATGATGGTCGCACCCTATCTGATTGGAGTGCCCCAGGTGGCCTATACTGACCTGAGCGAGCAGGACAGCCAAGACTATGCCAAGCTGAAAGCGGAGATTCTTACCCGGCTGGGTGTTGCGGTGACGGCCCGTGCCAGGGGAGTTCATGACTGGAGATACAGTTGGGAGTCTGCAGTCAGCAGGCTTGATTGTGGAGTTGAAAGGGTGATAGTGGACCGCTACACCCAAGCATGTCCTCCTAAGGTACAGCCAGAGGTCGGACAAGGAGACCACCAGGACGCCAATCGTCTGGTCAGCCTGATGGAGAAGGCCTTCGCCAGCAAAGACTGTCTCCGTGACCAGCCGTCTGAGAGGTCGTCACTTCAGAGTTCCCGGATGCTGAACTCTCGCGGTAAGAGCGTTCCAGCTGTTGGGGACATGGAGTATGCTGATAAGCGGGTTCAGGCCCGAAGGGACATATGGGAGGGTGATTGTGGTGGACAGTGTTGGAGATGTCGTGAAATTGCAGCCGGCTGTTCACTAGAGGGGGAGCCTATGTGCCGTGATGTTGGCAGGTCCCTCTCTCTCTGCGCAGAACCTGTGTGTGTGACCACCGCAGCCGAAGAGACTGGACCACAGGTGTCCCCGGTGGTTGTAAATGACTGCCCAGCACAGGCCCTCTTGGACTCAGAGAGTCCAGTGACTTCCGTATGTGACAGCCTGATTGATAGGGACTTCATCCCTGATAAACACCTGAGTGTGGTGTATATCCATGGAGACACCAAAGTCTACCCAGAGACTGCCGTGGACTTGGTCCCCAAACTCGGGGAGGTTTCATGTGAAGTGGGGGTAGTGAAGAACCTGGTGCACCCGTCATATTGGGTGGTGGCTTTCCCCGATCTGAGGGTCTCTGGAAAAAAAATGTTTCTGATGGACAGTGTGATGAAGCTCCTGTTGAGGGTGCGCAGTCCCGAGGGGCGGAACACAATGCTAGTGGGCCGTTAAACTTATGTGATGATAATGATAATGATGATGATGATGATGATCATGATAATGATGATGACCATGATAATGATGCTGATGCTGATAATGATAATGATGATGACTATGATAGTGATGAAATTCCTTTGCAGGTGATGTTAGGAGACGAGGATGGTGGTTCTCGGGAACCGAGTGTCCCTGACTTGCCTGTGTCCTGTGACAATTTTGAGAGTGAGCAGTGGCGAGACCCCACTCTTAGGACGGCACAGGAAAATATGATTGTTCTAAATGAGGTTTCCCAGGAGCCTGGCTCTGAGGAGAGGTTTCCTCATGCTGCCATGAACAATAGCCTATTGTATAGGGATACTGAAGTCCAGGGAGAGGTCGTGAGTCAGCTCCTAGTACCTGAGCTATATAGAAGTATAGTGCTGGGGTTGTCACATAGTTACATACTTGAGGGACCAGATGGTGAAGTTAATGTTGTGGATGACATGTTAACTAAGGTTCCAGATCAGGATGTGAATGAAAATGAATTGTATAACCCTGACAGTGGGCAGGATATGAATGAAAATGAATTGTATAACCCTGACAGTGAGCAGGATGTGAATGAAAATGAATTGTATAACCCTGACGGTGAGCCAGATGTGGCTGAGAGAAGAGGGTCAGACAGGGATAGTGATAGTGATAGTGAATCATCTGATGACCATAAAGCAACCAGTGCAAATGAGGAAGGCATGGTAGCAGAGGAGGTTGAGAGTCCTGAGAAGAAAGCTGATGCTGACCTTACAGCCAGACAGAAGATGGCATCTGAAGAGGTTTTACAGTTGGCCGGTTCCCTGGCGAAGACTAAGGTGACTGAAGAAGTAGAGTGTAGGACTGACGGTAGGGCTTCTGGGCATGTCCTGCCAGAAGAGCCTGAAGGAGGGGAACTGGAGAAAAGTGAAAAACCCCCTATACCTTCTGTGATAGTTGGTGACACATGGTCAGTGCACCAGGGACAGGAGGTACGTGAATTTCTGAGGAAGAGTCAGCAGAAGTGTTCTGATGTGCCGGGTCGTACTTCTCTGGCCAGGCACTATATCAAAACTGAGCCCGGCCCTAAGGTCAAGATGAAACCGTGCAGGATACCCGAGGCCCGCAGAGAGTATAGGCCTGGGAGGGTACAGGGTAGTGCGGATGCTTCAGATGAAGGGAAAGCTGATGTTGGCAATGACAGTGGTGAGGATGAAGCTGATGAGGGCCATGACTGGTCCAGAGTTCACTGTCTCTGTTGGATTGTTGACCAGCCCTCCGGTCTGGATGACCAGCCCTCCGGTCTGGAGAAGAGGGAGGGGATATGTGAGACAGTGAGGGAATATGTGTTGAATGGGGTGTACATTTCACCTAGGTACTGTGCTGTATGGTATAAGGGAAATGTGTGGCTTTGTAAACCTAGTGGTAGAGAAAGGTCACTACACCTCACATTCAGCACACACTTGCAGCTCAGGCCTGAAACCATTCAGCTGTTAATTAGGAGACCAGAAGTAGGTGTCTGCAAACACAGTCTGAGAGCTGGCTTAGTCTGGACACAGGAAGGTGTCCCGGCACAAGAAGCAGTCTCCAGGAGTGGGAGCTGGCTTAGTCTGGACACAGGAAGGTGTCCCGGCACAAGAAGCAGTCTCCAGGAGTGGGAGCTGGCTTAGTCTGGACACAGGAAGGTGTCCCGGCACAAGAAGCAGTCTCCAGGAGTTTGAGCTATCTCAGTCTGGGTGCAGGAAGTACCCCGGACACAGGAGTAGTCTCTGTGAGAATCCATGCAGATGGCTGCTGAATAGGAGGGGATCTCTCTCAAGTCTGGACGTTGGATGTGCCTTCAGACACAAGGAGGAGACTCTGTGAACCTCAATGCTGGTAAATGCTGGTAAATGCTGAACATATGTGTTGTTTTGGCCCCGGCTGGTAGAGCCGGGACCGGATAGAAAGGGAAATCTATCTATGTGTAATTAGTGGCTAGACAAGCCTAGGTTTTCTGTTTATGCTTTATTTTTATCTGTTTGCTGTGGACTTTAATAAAGCTGGTTGCGGCCAGTTTTACACCAGAACTGCTGTCTGAATGAACTGTTTTCGTGCCATTCTGTCTACCCAGACAGCGATCCTAGAGCTATATCCCCTGGAAATGTTACACCTGGTAAGAAACACATGCTTCTGACTCAGAGGGTTGTGGGCCCTGGTTCAATCAGGGTGTCCCCCACCTTCTACAGCAGTTCCTGCACCTCCTCCTCCTCACCCTCCATCTCTGAAACATCAACATCAGACGCAAGCTGGCCAAGCGGCAGCACAGAGTTTTTGAAAGGTCTAACAGACCAGACTGATCTGTGACTCTCACCCCTGAACCTACAACCAGTCATGGTCATGTGTGACCATGGCTGTAACCTGGTGGCGGCTCTGAAGCTTGGCAATCTCGCACATATACCATGCCTGGCCCATTTGCTCAACTTAGTGGTTCAGCGGTCTCTCAAAACCTAATGTAAGACAGTGCTTGCTGAACGTGTTGGAGGACACTCGCTTGGCCATGGGATTTAGTCACACAGGAACAATTTCTTGCTTAAACAGTTTATTTCGGCTTATTTAGACTCAAGCTAATCACGCTGGACCTCACTTCGTCCAGTTACCGTGGGTGACCACACAGTTCATAGTAACCCCTTTAATTTGAGTATCCAGGAGCTCAGCTCCATACACTGACCTCTTTTTAGTCCTGGTTACCAGGGAAGCTGCCTAACTGGGATCACCGTCCCAGACAATGCCTTGCTCACCAGGCCACCCAACAGTTCCAGACCCTCAGAAGGACGGTAGCTTTCCCAACACAGTGTCGTCACAGACTCTGCCTGTCCATGGTCTCACCACGTGTTCTTCTTGAAGTCCATCCACTCCTGGGACCTTCCAACACATAGACCATTCAGGACCTTAGAACAATGACTATGTGAACAGACCTCAGTCATATTATATCACCGTAGCCACCCCATAGGTGGGAGGTGTGTGTGGTTAGCCAGTCCCGCCCAGCTCACTGACTAACCCTGAAAGCCCCCCTTAAAATTAAACAAACACTTGTGGGACTACAGGTCCCAGAACAACAACATTCAGGGCTTACAGCGCAGAGGACATCCTCCGTCTCTACGACACATACTGGCCATTCACAATGACGCCAGTCACTGTTTCACCATTACAGTTACTCCTGTGACTGCCATGCACTCCCATGGCCTCAATATACCTCCGTGTGTATCCTGAGGAGAACATACAGCGCCCCCTAGCTGTAACAGGGGTCACTGCCTTACACTACCCAGATCTGCCTGAGCTACTTGTGAATGTACGCCTTGTGTTTGCCCATTTCCGTAAGTTAGGTACAACTGGCCGTGCTGCAGCAGTATTTGCAACTTCCAGCTCACCGACTGGTGTGCGATGTCACCACGATTTGGAACTCAACAATGCATATGTTTAAATCAATGGAGGTAAGATAATCCAGCTCTCACGAAGGTCCGATATTAAAAGTATTCTTTATTAGTAATCGAATAAAAGAATATTAAATGGGCATTGTGTGCGTAGCCTAAATAAAGAGAAGTGGGTGTCAAGAGAACCGAACGTGTTTCAAACACAATGTGTGTTCTTAGACTCGGTATGTGTGTTCTTACCGAGTCTAAAAACACACATCGTGTTTGAAATGCGTTTGGTCCTCTTGACACCCACTTCTCTTTACTTAGGCTATATGCACAGCAATGCCCATTTAATAACATTCTTTTTATTTGATTACTAATAAAGCATACTTTTTATATTGGATCTTTGTGAGAGCAGGATTATCTTACCTCCTTTGACTTCATCATATTCACATCTGGCAGAGGCGGAATCCTATGCTCCACATTAGGAACATGCAAAGTCCTTCATGAGGGTAAACTGAACAATTTGTTTTTTGCGTTTAATTAAATACATACAGTACAGACCAAAAGTTTGGACACACCTTCTCATTTAAAGATGTTTCTGTATTTTCATGACTATGAAAATTGTAAATTCACACTGATGGCATCAATACTATGAATTAACACATGTGGAATGACAGTATATACTTGACAAAAAAGTGTGAAACAACTGAAAATATTTCTTATATTCTAGGGCCTTCAAAGTAGCCACCTTTTGCTTTGATGACTGCTTTGCACACTCTTGGCATTCTCTTGATGAGCTTCAAGAGGTAGTAATCTGTAATCAAAAATTCATCAAAGCAGGCAGGGTTGCTTGCATTCTTCAAGAGTTTGTTGCTGCCACATACAGTCCCTGACAGAAGTTATGTCGTTTATCCATGTTATGTAAATCAAAGCTTATAACCTGACGTTAAATTCATCCATTGTTTTTATAAATTACTCTTTTGAAAGCTGAAACCCTCCCAAATTTGGTTTAGGTTAAGAAAATAAATTGGCATCAATGCTGAAATATTGATCATTTAATGAACATAGAATGGTCAGATTTTGGCAAGACAAAAGTTTTGTCGCCCACAGAAAGTAATGTGATATTCAAACAAATAATTTTCTTAAAATACAACATTTGCATAACATTGGTTAATTAAGTTGTGGTGCTATTAGAGTCATATTTAATATTTTGTGTGACTTACCGTATTTTTCGGACTATAAGATGCACCGGACTATAAGACGCACCCAGGTTTTAGAGGTGGAAAATATGGAAAAATTATATTTGAAGCAAAAAATGTGGTAAAATATTTAATAACATAAATAACATACTATTATATGTGGTGTTATTATATATAATAGCATCTTATTATGTTGGAAGCTACGGGTAGGAGATGGTGCTGCGGGACCAGTGTGGTGTCTGTAAACTACTATGTGAAGACGCTGGAGGGTGAGTATAAGGCCGGGGTCACACATGCGAGAAACTCGCATGATTTCGTGTGAGTCTCTCGCATGAACACCCTGCACTGCCGCCGGCACTTAGACTGGAGCGTGCGGCTGCATAGAAATACATGCTGCATAGAAATAGAGACAGATGATAGAGACAGAGATGATAGAGACAGATGATAGAGACAGATGATAGAGACAGAGATGATAGAGACAGATGACAGATAAGAGACAGAGATGATAGAGACAGAGATAGATAGAGAGCAGAGATAGGACAGAGTTGATAGAGACAGATGATAGAGACAGAGATAATAGAGACAGATGATAGAGACAGAGATGATAGAGACAGAGATGATAGAGACAGAGATAATAGAGACAGATGATAGAGACAGAGTTGATAGAGACAGATGATAGAGACAGAGATAATAGAGACAGAGATGATAGAGATGATAGAGACAGAGATGATAGTGACGGATGATAGAGACAGAGATGATAGAGAGAGATGATAGAGATAGAGATGATAGAGACAGATGATAGAGAGATAGATGATAGAGACAGAGATTATAGAGACAGATAGAGACAGAGATGATAGAGACAAATGATAGAGACAGATGATAGAGACAGATGATAGAGACAGATGATAGAGACAGATGATAGAGACAGAGATGATAGAGACAGATGATAGAGACAGATGATAGAGGCAGAGATGATAGAGACAGATGATAGAGACAGAGATGATAGAGACAGATGATAGAGACAGAGATGATAGAGACAGAGATGATAGAGACAGAGTTGATAGAAATGTGACACGTAGACAACCCATGCACCGAAAAAAACGCAAACGCATGCAAAAACCCTTGAAATCGCAGACAAATGCTGCGATTTTTGGTCGTAATGCGCACGCTGATGATGCGACTAAATATCGCAGCATGCGTTTTTTAATGCGTTTCATGTGCGCACGATGCGCTGCGCAAAAAAACGCAAGTGTGAAAGTAGCCTAACCTTTTAATTAATTCTCTGTTGTCCAGTGTGTCTGAAGGACCTGTGATGACATCATGAAGAGGCAGGGCTTTGTGTGGTCATGTGATTCTCCAGCCCGCCCTCTTCATGACTTCATCACAGGTCCTCCACAGGAGCATTCAGCATCGCATCAGCAAAGCCCCAGGCTGTCAGGTATGCGATGCCTCCTGCTGCACTCTGCTCCTGCTGCCTCCTTCTCCTTCAGACACCTATCTGCCCAGCTGCTGCAGGAATCAGGCGCTGGGGAACCATGTGGCTGTCATTTGCTGCTCCCATCACTGCTCAGCTGATAGGTGGGCGGGGAAGCGGCTAATTAATATTCACTGCACTTAAGTATCGGGACCAGGGTTTCCCCAGCACTGGATTCCTGCAGTGGAGGGGATATTTTCCTGCCTCCTGTGATCTCACTCCACCGTTGCCCTCTGCCCCCCTCCCCACATGTTACATTCCGACCATAAGACGCACCCACACCTTCCTCCCAAATTTGGAGGAAAAAAAGTGTGTCTTATGGTCTGAAAAATACGGTATATGAGCTTGAAGGACTGCATCCATGCGGTTCAACAATGATTCATACAATTTATTAATGAAGTCATCAGGAATAGCAAATAATGCAGTCTTACATGCCTCCCAGTGTTCATCTAGATTCTTTGTTTTTGTCTTCCAAGCTTCCTCTTTCATTCTACCCCGAACATGCTCAATGAAGTTCATGTCTGGTGACTGGGCTGGCCAGTCCTTGAGCACCTTGATCTTTTTTGCCTGGGGGAACTTTGTTTTAGAGATGGATGTATGTGATGGAGCACCATCCTACTGCAAAATTTGACCCCTTTTATGAATTGGAATGTAAGAGGTAGATAATACTTCGTGATATTTTAGGCTATTGATATTGCCTTCCACCTTGCATATATTTCGCCACCCCATACTGAATTTAACCCCAGACCAAGATCTTTCCACCACCAAATTTAACTGTTTTCTGTGTGTATTTTGGATCCATATGGGCTCCAGTAGGTCTCCTGCAGTATTTGTGGCGGCTGTGGTGTAATTCTACTGAAGATTTATCAGAGAAATCCACCTTCTGCTACTTTTCCAGCATCCATCTGTTTAGCAGGCTGTGGGACTTTGCAAATGCCACATGGTTTTTTATTTGCCTTTTGTTTAGTGCTGGCTTCTGGGCACTGAATTGACCATGGAGGCCATTTCAAGACAGAATCCTACAAACTGTTCTAGTTGACACAGGGACTTGAGGTGACCAGGCCTGTTGGAGCTCTGCTGCAGTGGAAGAGGGGCTTGCTTTGGATTTTCTAACCAACAAACGTTCCTCCTGAGCAGTTGTCTTGCGGGGTCTGCCGGACCTGGGCTTGTCAAACCCATCTCCAGTCTCTTCAAATCTTTTTTTAATTCTTTGTACTTGACGCTGAGACACACCAAAGGTGCCAGCCACCTTTGCAGTGGATCTGGTCTTCAGCCTCTTGATAATCAAGGATTTGGTCACAGGGTGGATTTTAGGCATGTTGTTGAGCCGCACAGCACCAGGGCTTAGGGGTACTCGGCACCGAGCCCATGGAAGTCTATGGGGGATGTCACGGGTAGCACAGCTCGGTCCGTGCCCTGGGCCTCACCGTAATGTGGGATATTTACAGGGGATGATGGAATGTTTATATGGTTTGTCGTGACGCCACTTGTAGTATCTGGTCAGGGGGAACCAGCGCTGCTCTGTACATACTCTGGAAGGGATGGTATTGGCAGCTAGATGGTGGGTCTTCTACAAGTAAGACAGTGTCCTTCCAGGGTAGATAGGAATATGTGGTTGCAGGACAGATGGGGATCCCTCCGCCAGGGACAATAAGGGAGACACACACAGAAGTCAGTTTGGTACCTTTACTGTAGCAATGGCAGGTACTCCCCGGAGCACGGCAGGGCGAAGGATGCACATCCGGACTCCTCCACTGATAGGTATATGGCCTCCTGTCCTCTGTCGTTGTATAATCAAGTCCTGACCTGCGTGTAGCTAGGTCTAGCTTAGTCTCTGTCCTGTACCTGGCTGACTTGGTGGTGGACCTTCTATCTGGCAGAACAGGGTCTTTTTATGGCTGATCAGGCCGACTCCGTTCTCCCTGATCCTGTTACGTGTCAACACTGTGGTACTCCTGGGACTTGTAGTCCTCCAGGAACTCCGGGTTCTCCCAATAGGTCGTGGAGATCCTTATAGGCTCGGAACCCGGCATCCGGTACTCGTTGCTGAGGGGAGCTATTAATGCACACTGATCCTTCTACTTCCACTTGCCTTCGATCTATCTGGGTCCTATTAAGATCACACACACTAGCAGTTGGTGTGCTGCCTCTTCGCCGCTCTCTAAGCGTCGGCACGCTTGTTAATGAGCTACAATTCAGATTCAGCTCTGGCTAGGCTAAAGTGATTCACTCTTCACTTGTACCAACCTCCACTTCAGGTTGAACTTGTCTGAACAGCTCTGCACTTCTCTCCTCTGCTGTCTTGAGGAGATCCGAGATCCGTCTCTGTCTGAGACTATCCTGTTCTGATCTCTGGCTGCTCTCTCCGATCTGAGGCTGTCTTATTCTCAGACCGTCTGCTCTCTCAGTTCTGAGGCAAACTGAAACTAAACTGAGTTTATATATGCCTAAACACAGCTCCCTCTAATGGTCTTTTTAGGAAAGCTGCATTGTGTGTGTGTATAGTGACCTCTAGTGGGATGTCCTTTAGTGCATCCTTCTGGAAGATATGGATCCAGTCACAGCTGGGCTCCACATTGTCAGAGCTCAAGTTGCAGTTCAAGTGAAGGTCTGGGGTGCTGGGTTTCTTTTTATACACACCCACTAATTAATCGATCATTTACTGAGCACTGGTGAGGATGTAAACTAGGATTGGGTGCATTATATGACCAGGTGACAAAACTTTTGTCTTGCCAAAACCTGACCATTCTGTGTTCATTAAATGATCAATATTTCAGCATTGATGCCAATTTATTTTCTTAACCTAAACCAAATTTGGGAGGGTTTCAGCTTTCAAAAGAGTAATTTATAAAACCAAAGGATGAATTTAACGTCAGGTTATAAGCTTTGATTTACATAACATGGATAAAGCGACATAACTTCTGTCATGGACTGTATAAGAAAAAATATTTTCAGGGCTGATTCAAATCATTCTATATTCTGCAATAATGCCTCTTTGATCTGCAATTCATGTAGGGTGAGCAGTTGCTGTAGGGATAGCATATTAGTGGCATATGGTCAGGAATTATTGCCCTATAAATTATAATCCTTGCTGTTGCAACCTAATAAAATAAAATTTCAAGGTAACATCTATTCTATTCCCTATTAATAGCGCTGTTAGCTGTGCTTAACATAGCGATAGGTGCTATCTCACACACAGTGTGGGAAGTCTAAGTGCAGCACAAAGGGATGAGGGGTAGGGAGCCCAACACTAGGGAAGGGGTAATTAAGACCCCTAGGCAGATCTAAAGTCACCCTATCTGCCCTAAATGTCCCTATATAGGTTCTGCACCTTCGACCGAGCGGAACCTAAATCCTGCTTGACCCTGGTAATAAGACCTGCTTAGGCAAGGACTGGGTGAGCACTGGTCGATCCCCACTACAACTAAACACAGCTGAGATAGACAAGCAAGGAGAACACTTATCTTGAGTAGACTCAGAGAGGTAACACAGATGTCCTCCAAACACCAAAGAGGAAGATAGCTGACTGCTAAGCTCCAAGAGGGGAAAATGGTAATATAACTGGCGATTCCCAGAAGCAGACTGGAAGTCTATAAGCACCCAGTCCAGGTGTGTCAATTAGAGCTGGGGGTGGTTGCCACTGGGTCCCAGAGTCAAAAGTATTAGGAAGGCTTTTGCAAAGCCAATCACAGAGACCTTCTGCAGCCAGATGCAGTTCGACTATCTGCAGCCTCTGACACACCCATGGCATGCTAGGAATCATATGTTGGAAATGAGTGTTCATTCTGGTCACAGACACTCATTGACAGATTCATGTTTTTATGATGATCTGTACTCATAAATTTATCAAAGCAGGCAAAATTAACTAATTTAATGTGTCCATTTGAAGTTTTTCTGTAGCACCTGTATGTAAGAGCTAGTGGTGGGGGACTTTAATCTACTGGAGCTGGAATTACCAATTCTGAATAGTGATGAGTGAGTACTGAAATGAAATGGGAACAGTATGGGGAATACCCCTGGAAGCATTTATGACTCCTGGTCACTGCTGTGACCAATTTTGTCAGAGTGTGACGCCACTTTTACATGCGCACAATAACAAAACCAAAATGATGTCATGGACACCGCACTGCACTTGCTCACTGAGCCAGTGCGTGTGTCCTGAGTGAACAAACTGTGCCCAAAGATACCTGTATAGCAGAGCCGTAGCAGGGAAGATGTGTGCTTCTGAGGAACAGGACCTTCAGCATGTGACTGCCAAGGGGTGGAGCCGGCCACACGTCTCTCAAAGGCAGCAGTAGCAGATAGAGAATGCTTCAGGCCGGAGGACCTGCAGCACGTGACTGCTAGTGGGCGTGGCCTAAGCTCCAGAGAGCTATGAGGTGAAGGAAAACTCCTAGAAGGGTAACTACGGGACACAGTTACCAAGGGGCATATACAGAACGGATAATCAGGACGTAGCCAAGGGGTCATACACATAGAGGGCGACAAAGTACAAAGGAGCAGGCAGAGCGGAGTCAGAACGTAGCCAAGGGTCATACACGTAGAGGGCAGCAGAGTACAAAACGGACAGGCAAAACTCGAAACAGGGACACAGCCAAATCAGAACCAGACAGACAAAACGTAGCACAGGCACAAAGCACTGGCACAAGAACAACAGAGTCACACACACTCGGCCAAGTGTCAGAGTATAAGCGACAGAGGATGGCCCCACAATGAGGCTATAAAAAGCCTCCCAGAATCCCAGAGTGAGGCCATCCCGGTTAACCCTAAAACCACCTAATCCCAGAAACTCAGCAGACCATGACAAATGGATTTTGCGGGAAATATGTAATGGAACATCCTTTCCAGTGTAATAATTTGTGTGTAAGGAAAAATAAATAACCCCCCAAAAAATGTACCTCCACCACGTGGGCTATGTTCACACTCAGCGTTTTTGATGCGTTTTTCAACTTTAGCATTGCTTTCAATCAATACAGATGCATTCACTGGGAAATGTCATTTTAACATTTAACAAACTTAGCTGGTCATGTGGTGTGTGACACATCATAAGACACATCCTGTTTCATTTATGAAGGAAGGATTCTGAAAGTCACAAAGCCTATTTTTATAGGGGAATCAGGCGGCATTAATCTTCTTAAAGGGCCATCAGCTGGCTATGCTTTGTTGTTCTCATTATTAAACAGTGGGTCTTCTATACTGTTATTGCCTATGCAGTGAGTGTCTTCGGAGTGTCCAAGTGTGGGATCAGTTGTCTCTGGGCACTCGGCATGGCAGGAGGAAGGAGGATCAGGGTGAGGAATATGTGGTCCAGACTCATGGCTACTCAAACTTGACCGTGTAGATGACAGGGTGCTGGTGGTGGCAGCAAAGGTACTGGAAGCATTATCCGCTATCCAATCAACTATCTTTTGAAACTGCTCTGGTTCCAATAGTGCTGTTCTGCGGTCCCCTATGAATTCGGACAGGAAGCTCATGCGAGAAGATGTGGGTGTTTGTTGTGCCACAAATTCAGCTTGCCTACGGCCTCGGCCTCTGCATGCACCATCACCATAACGTCCACTTCCCCGTTGCTTGCCATGCGCCTTGCCCATTTTAAATGGAGTTCAATATTTTCCACGTTCACTACAAAAGGCTGAATTGTTAACAAACTTAGATGTGATCCGTGTGCGGGAGAAACACACTTTAAAATATCTGGACTTTATTTATTTTAGCAAACTGGTATCAACAACTAGGGTAAGACACAGCAAAAACTGTGGTATGTAGGCCTGAAATACTACAATTTGTAGTCCACAGATAGATGAGGCTTCTGATGGAGATACCGCACTCTTCAACATGTGGCCTATTCTTTTTAAATTTTTACCCAAAAATGGTGTATTGAACAGGGTAACACAAAGCAAATAAGGTGAATGTTGGCCTGAAATGCCCAAATTTGTATACCACAGATAGATGAGACATCTGGCGGAGATAACACACTGTTAAATATGTGGCCTGTTTTTCTTTTTTTTACAGCAAAATAGTGTATAGAAATAGGGTAACACACTGCAAAAAAAGGTGAATATAGGCCTGAAATGCCCAAATTTTTAGCCCACAGATAGATGAGGCATCTGACTGAGATATCACACTGTTCAACATGTGGCCTGTATTTTTTAAATTTTAATTCCAAAATAGTGTACTGAACTAGGGTAACAAACAGCAAAAAAAGGTGAATGTTGGCCTGAAATGCTCAAATTTGTAGCTCACAGATAGATGAGGGGTCTGACGGAGATAACTGTTAAATATGTGTCCTGTATTTTTGTTTTTTTTTACAGCAAAATAGTGTATAGAAGTAGGGTAACACACTGCAAAAAAAGGTGAATGTAGGCCTGAAATGCCCAAATTTATGGACCACAGATAGATGAGGGGTCTGACGGAGATAACTGTTAAATATGTGTCCTGTATTTTTGTTTTTTTACAGCAAAATAGTGTATAGATCTTGGGTAGCAGACTGCAAAAAAAGGTGAATGTTGGCCTGAAATGCTCAAATTTGTAGCTCACAGATAGATGAGGGGTCTGACTGAGATAACTGTTAAATATGTGTCCTGTATTTTTGTTTTTTTACAGCAAAATAGTGTATAGAACTAGGGTAACACACTGCAAAAAAAGGTGAATGTAGGCTTGAAATGCCCAAATTTATAGACCACAGATAGATGAGGGGCCTGACAGAGATAACTGCTAAATATGTGTCCTGTATTTTTGTTTTTCTTACAGCAAAATAGTGTACAGAACTAGTGTAACACACTACAAATAAAGGTGAATGTAGGCTTGAAATGCCCAAATTTGTAGCACACAGATAGATGAGGGCTCTGATGGGGATATAACACTGTTCAATTGACCTAGGGTTACAGATAGCAAAAACAGTGAAATGTAGGCCTGAAATGCTACCATTTGTAGCACACAGAGAGATCCTGAGCCGGTATAGACTCAGCGCTCACAGTCTGGCCATCGAATCCGGCCGACACAGGCAGAGCTACAAGCCCAGGGAGGAAAGACTATGCCAACACTGTGACCAGGAGGCCATAGAGGACGAAACCCACTTCCTGCTACACTGCTCCAAATACTCAGCAGTGAGGGACACTCACTTCAGGAGACTCTCACATCTCTTCCCAGATTTCATCACCATGAAGGAGGAAGAGAAAACACATATCTTGCTGGGGGAAGAAGAGAGAGCAGCGGAGATAGCAGCGCGGTATGTGAGCGAATGCCATAGACTGCGAGAAAGAGAACTATGATATGCCATGGACTTCTATAGCCCCCACCCCGGATCTGCCCCCATCACCCCTCCCTAGGCCATGGACTTTTATAGTCCCCACCCTGGACCTGCGCCCCCATCACCCCTCCCTATGCCATGGACTTCCATAGTCCCCACCCTGGATCTGCCCCTACTCAACATCCCTATCCCTATCCCCCTTTTGTACACTTGCTTTGGCAAAACTAATGTGTATTTAGTCCTGCCAATAAAGCTTCTTTGAATTTGAATTTGAATTTGATAGATGAGGTGTCTGCCGGAGATAATACACTGTTAAATATGTGTCCTGTATTTTTGTTTTTTTTCCTGCACAATAGTGTGTAGAACTAGGGTAAGACACAGCAAAAACAGTTTGATGGAGGCCTGAAATGCCACAATTTGTAGCCCACAGATAGATGAAGGGCCTGACGGAGATAACTGTTAAATATGTGTCCTGTATTTTTGTTTTTTTTACAGCAAAATAGTGTACAGAACTAGTGTAACACACTACAAATAAAGGTGAATGTAGGCTTGAAATGCCCAAATTTGTAGCACACAGATAGATGAGGGCTCTGATGGGGATATAACACTGTTCAATTGACCTAGGGATACAGATAGCAAAAACAGTGAAATGGAGGCCTGAAATGCTACCATTTGTAGCACACAGATAGATGAGGTGTCTGCCGGAGATAATACACTGTTAAATATGTGTCCTGTATTTTTGTTTTTTTTCCTGCACAATAGTGTGTAGAACTAGGGTAAGACACAGCAAAAACAGTTTGATGGAGGCCTGAAATGCCACAATTTGTAGCCCACAGATAGATGAGACGTGTGACGGAGATAGCCCACTGTAAAATATCTGGCCTGTATTTTTTTTTTTGGCTCAGCTAAATTGTGTCAACAAGTTGGCTATGACACAAAAAAAAATTCTCTGGAGGCCTTAAATGTCACAATTTTGAACGCAATTATATGCGATACATGTGGCGGACAAAAATGGTGTAAAATATCTAACCTATACCTAAATACTTTTTTGGCAGCTAAATATTTTTTGGCCAGCAAAATAGAATCAAGAAATTATTTAATACATTCCAAAAATTTATCAGTACCACAAAAATGTCAGAAATTTTTGCGCATTCAGATGTGATAGCTGGGATGAGCAAAAACCGTTTAAAATAGCTGGATTTTCATGCTGTACTATGAAAATAATCTGGCTGTATTCTGCAGTGTCAACAAGCAAATGAAGAAAAAAAGAGGGGTCTGTATTGCTTTGGAATAAAATAATCAGGATTAAGATGCAAAAAAAAATTTGCTGCACACTGAAACCTACGGCTGTGTAGATACGATCAATATATGTTATAGGCAGCAGCGGCAGACAGTAATGGAACAGACCTTCTTGATGTATGCAATGAAGTATGCCACATACAATGCTTGCCTGGTACTGATATCTATATACCCTCATACAGTGCCTGCATACCTTGCACTGATATGTATATATGTACATATACTCTTTGATGGTATACCCACACTACCTTATAAACCCCCAAATCTGACCCTATCTTGGCTGCAGCTCTCCCTACACTCGCTAATTTCAGAGCAGACTGTGACGAGCAGGGCGGCGCCAGGTCTCTTACACACCTGATAACGCTGTGCGGCCAGCCAATCACTGTAACACCACAACCAAGATGGCTGTGGCATTACAGTGCATAGCAGACAATCCCTGTATGTTGATTGGCACTCTAAAGACCGCCAAAAATGTCAGGTGGGGCCAGAGCACCAGGCAAATTATCCCGGAAATGCTCAGCGCTTGCCAAGTACCACGAGTACAGCGATGCTAGGGCGAGTAACGAGCATTACCGAGCATGTTCGCTTATCACTACTTCTGAACTCTACAGTGCTTTGTTTCCATCCATTTCTGGGTGCTTCTTAAAGTATGCTTGAGGTCACTGTACTGCTGGAAGACCCATGACCTAGGATGCAAACCAAGCTTTCTGACACTGAGTACTACATTAAGACCCAAAATCCTTTGGTAAGCTTAACATTTCATGGTGCATTGCACACACTCATGGCACCCAGTGCCAGAAGCAGCAAAACAACCGAAAATGTCTTTGAACTTCCACCATATTTGACTGTAACTACTGTGTTCTTTTGTAAACCTCATTAAATTTACAGTAAAAGCTCAATCTTGGTCTCATCTGTCCACAGGATACCTGCTGGCCCTCTACAAATAGTGAGGGCTGCCTGCTGGCCCTCTATAACTTGTGAGGGCTGCCTGCTGGCCCTCCAAGTTTCAAGTTTTACAGTATTAATACAAAAAAGAAAATTTGTCCACCTCATATATATAAATTATATTG
>JARQOD010000004.1:449970307-450154840 GCA_033576555.1 Oophaga sylvatica | reverse complement strand
AGTCAATGAGGAATCCTAAGAAGTGTGGGCACATCCTGTACTGCTGCGGTCATGTTAACTAATGGCATGGCTGTGATTGGATGCTGAAATGATGTCAGAATGCACTATAAAAGGCGCCGCCGCCATTTTAGCGTCACTGTGCTGTGAATTCAGTAAGGGACAGAACGCTGCTCTGCTGACTCTGAGGGACAGTTAGAGATTGCGATTTTGTGTACTGTGCTCTAGGCAGGCTAGTTTACCAACCGCTGTGTAAAGCTTCCTTTTGCCAGTGTTGTTTTAACAGCTCTGTGCAAGTGTGTGTGTGAGAGTGCAGGTGACGCTGCAGTTTGCTCTGCATCCAACGCTGTTTGTAGGCATCTGCACGTGTCACTCACAGACTCTTTTTTTTTTCTTTAGTGTAATTCTTGCTGCTCCATTCAATTGAAATTATAGTGTGACGCGCTTCCATCCGTATCCAATACATTGGTTGCAAACACTATAGAATTACAGAAAGGAGCCTTTCAGAGATAGTGAACAGTTGTGTTCAGTGTTCACTCTAGTCTGTGAGGTTTTTTTTTCTTTGAGTGCAGATCACGCTCCAGTTAGTTCTTCAACCACTGCTGGTTGTAGTCTGCTGAACGTGTGTCACTGCCTCATCCTTGTCATTTTTCTCTAATTGGTGCTGCTCCATTCCATTTCAAATAACTCAAATCTATTAGTGTGACGCGCTTCCATCCGTATCCAATACATTGGTTGCAAACACTATAGAATTACAGAAAGGAGCCTTTCAGAGATAGTGAACAGTTGTGTTCAGTGTTCACTCTAGTCTGTGAGGTTTTTTTTTTTTTTGAATGCAGATCACGCTCCAGTTAGTTCTTCAACCACTGCTGGTTGTAGTCTGCTGAACGTGTGTCACTGCCTCATCCTTGTCATTTTTCTCTAATTGGTGCTGCTCCATTCCATTTCAAATAACTCAAATCTATTAGTGTGACGCGCTTCCAACCGTATCCAATACATTGGTTGCAAACACTATAGAATTACAGAAAGGAGCCTTTCAGAGATAGTGAACAGTTGTGTTCAGTGTTCACTCTAGTCTGTGAGGTTTTTTTTTTTTTGAGTGCAGATCACGCTCCAGTTAGTTCTTCAACCACTGCTGGTTGTAGTCTGCTGAACGTGTGTCACTGCCTCATCCTTGTCATTTTTCTCTAATTGGTGCTGCTCCATTCCATTTCAAATAACTCAAATCTATTAGTGTGACGCACTTCCATCCGTATCCAATACATTGGTTGCAAACACTATAGAATTACAGAAAGGAACCTTTCAGAGATAGTGAACAGTTGTATTCAGTGTTCACTCTAGTCTGTGAGGTTTTTTTTTGAGTGCAGATCACGCTCCAGTTAGTTCTTCAACCACTGCTGGTTGTAGTCTGCTGAACGTGTGTCACTGCCTCATCCTTGTCATTTTTCTCTAATTGGTGCTGCTCCATTCCATTTCAAATAACTCAAATCTATTAGTGTGACGCGCTTCCATCCGTATCCAATACATTGGTTGCAAACACTATAGAATTACAGAAAGGAGCCTTTCAGAGATAGTGAACAGTTGTGTGCAGTGTTCACTGCAGTCTCTGCGTAATAACCACACTTAGGCCTTATAACTTTTCTGACTTTCTTTAACAATTTACCAAGATGACGAAGGTAGGGAGTAAGTCACGTGGTCGTGGCCGTGGAGTTTCAGCAGGGAGAGGACGTGGGGATTCTGTGGCTCTGCCGCCCCCAGTGACACAGCATCCACCAGTTTTTCCCGTGAGCGTTCCTTTATGTGCAGTTTTGTAGGAGCTCGGCGTACCCCCCTGCTGCGGGAAGAACAAATTGAAGCCGTTGTTGGTTGGATGGCAGCCAATGCATCGACTTCAGTTGCTTCCACCTCCTCTCAGGACCACAACACTGTTGAGCAACCATCTGTCTGTTCACCGCCTGTCAAATTGCCCAGGCAGTCAGAGAGTTCTGAACTGGAGCCAGCTGAGTCTCTGCTTCTGTTCTCAGAATCTGTTGGCTTGCAAACAGGGGCCCAGCCAAGCAGCATTCTGGAATTTGAAGAAGAGGGAGTATGCAGTGATGCGCAACAGCTGTGTCTCTCTGAATCTGAAGAGGCGGGTGAGCCAGTGCCGATGGTCAGCACACCGCAGAACGCATCTGATGATGATGAGACTCAGGTGCCAGTTTCTGTTGAGCATGGTGCTGTCCAGACCACCCAACAGCAGCAGGTGTTGGAAGAGGGTAGTGGAGATGATGAGGTCCAAGACCCAACATGGCGTGAGGAACAGGAAGGTGGTGGGAGCAGCTCTGAGGAAGAGATTGGCCCAACGGTACAAACAGGAGGGAGAGGTAGGCTGCAGACTCGGTTGCCTGTAGCCTCCAGTTTGGCACCTGTTGGGAGCAGTTCGCTTCCAAAAGTCAAAACGGGCGCTCCCAGGACTTGCACTGCGTGGTCCTTTTTTGACACACTTGCAGATGATATTTGCTATGTCAAATGCAAGCTGTGTAAGCAAAAAGTAAAAAGAGGTAAAAGTGTCAGTAACCTCAATACCACTAATATGTGGAAACATGTGCGGACAAAGCACGTAGTTGAGTTACAAAGACACACTGGAGATGTAGGCCAACCTACAGCAGCACCTACATCTTCAGCTCG
Source organism: Oophaga sylvatica (assembly GCA_033576555.1). NCBI lineage: Eukaryota > Metazoa > Chordata > Amphibia > Anura > Dendrobatidae > Oophaga > Oophaga sylvatica. The sequence goes on along the minus strand of JARQOD010000004.1, from coordinate 450,152,173 downwards.
TGTTGGAGCCTCTTCCTCCAGCTCACACACAGCTGGTTCGGCTTCCTCACACGATCGCCATGGAAGAACCTCGGTCACTGTTGTCCAGAGACAAAGTGTTATTCCACCCACAGCTGCAAGTTCCCTGTCATCCTCACACTCCCAGGCCACAAAACAGCCATCGGTAGCACAGGCATGGGATAAAAGACGGCCATACTAGGCAAACCATCCACGAGCACAGGCTCTGAATGCTTGCATTGCAAAACTCCTGTCCCTTGAAATGCTGTCATTCAGGCTGGTGGAGACTGACAGTTTCCGGAACTTAATGGCATTGGCAGTCCCACAATACAATGTGCCAAGCCGATTTTATTTCAGCAGGCAAGCCGTCCCTGCTCTGCAAAAGCATGTTGAGGGAAAAATTAAACATGCGCTACTAAACGCTGTCAGTAGCAAGGTCCACCTGACCACCGATGCGTGGACCAGTACCCATGGCCAGGGACGATACCTTTCCCTCACTGCCCATTAGGTCAATGTTGTGGAGCCGGGTACAGATCTTGCGAGTGGCGCTGTATGTGTTCTGCCAACTCCAAGGATTGCAGGAATCCAGTCTGTACACATTGACTCCTCCTCCTACTCCAGTTCCTCCGAATCATCGCTGCAGGAGCCGTCACGGTCTACCTCCACATGGACCCGTGAACGCTTACCTGTTGCGACCGATATGAGCACAGCCGTGGCCAAACGTCAACAGGCCGTCCTGAAATTAATTTCCATGGGGAATCGAAGCCACACAGCGCAGGAGGTCTGGAATGCCATCAAGCAGGAGAGCGACGTGTGGTTTTTGCCAGCGAATCTCCAGCCAGGCTTGGTAGTGTGTGACAATGGCCGAAATCTGGTGGCAGCTCTGGCCCTTGGCAACCTCACTCACATACCATGTCTGGCACATGTGCTCAACTTGGTCGTGCAGAATTTTTTGAGGGACTATCCGGATGTTGATGCACTGCTGCACAAGGTCCGCCTAGAGTGCGCTCACTTGCGACGTTCCAGCATGGCCAGATCGCCATTGCAGCTCTGCAACGCAGATTTCGCCTTCCTGAACATCGCATCATATGTGACGTACCCACCAGGTGGAATTCCACGTTACATATGTTGGAGCGGTTGTGTGAGCAGCAGACAGCAGTAATGGAGTATCAGCTGCAACAGGCGCAATCAACACGCAATTTGCGCCGTTCACACTTCACCACTACTGAGTGGGTCTCTATGAAGGACATCTGCCACGTTTTGCGTGCGTTTGATGAGTCAACGCGGATGGCGAGTGCAGATGATGCACTAGTCAGCCTGACTGTCCCCCTTATCTGCCTGCTTCAAAAAACACTGCAAGCACTAAGGGATGAGGTTTTGGAAGAGGTGGAGGATGAGGAGACACAAATTCCATCACCTTCTGGACAGTCAGCGCAACGTGGTTCCTCCCAAAGGGCTTTGCAGGGCTCACTTTGTGAGGAGGATGAGGAGGAGTCAAAGGAGGAGGAAGAAATCGCTACAGAGGGAGGTACACAACGCTCTAGTCAGTATGTAGAGCGAGGGTGGGGTGATGCAGAGCAGGTACAGATGACGCCTCTTACAGAGGACAGCGTTTGTTGGCCAGTTAGGAGTCTGCAGCACATGGTTGATTTCATGCTGCAGTGCCTGAGAAACGAAACGACCGCCGCATCGCCCACATTCTCACCACGTCTGATTATTGGGTGTACACCCTCCTAGACCCTCGCTACCGGGACAACTTACAAAGCCTCATCACACCGTTGAACCGGGAGCGTAAAATGCGGGAGTACCAAGACACACTGGTAAAATCCATAATGTTCTCCATTCCAGCCGAGAGCAGTGCTGCTGATACTGCTTTACAAAGCAGCTCTGTGCGTGGAGGCAGTGGAGACAGCTCTGCAACAAGAGGGAGCACAAGCAGCGCCTCTGCACAGGGGGGCAAGACCAGTATGTTCCAAATGTGGCGAAGTTTTGTGGCAGCGCCACCAATGTCTACACCATCCGAGACGCCTCCAGTCACCAGAAGGCAACGTTTCCGTAAGATTGTGACAGACTACTTGTCTTGCCCTCTCAGTGTACTCCCAGATGGCTCTTCCCCTTTCAAGTTTTGGGTCTCTAAGCTGGATACATGGCCAGAGCTTAGCCAGTATGCATTTGAGGTGCTGGCTTGCCCTGCTGCCAGTGTATTATCGGAGCGCGTCTTTAGTGCTGCAGGTGGTGTACTAACAGACCGTCGCATGCGACTATCCACCGATAATGTAGACCGCTTACTTTTCTGAAAATGAACAAGGCATGGATCTCGCCAGAATTTGCCTGTCCTTTTTTAGATTAAATAACTGGTTGGCAACGTTATCAATTTCTCCTGTTATATTCATCTATCTACCACCTGAACTCTACTCCCTGGGCTACAACACTGCCAATCTGAGGGGAATGATCAGTTAACAACCAAAATGTTCTCCCCAACAGATAGTAGCGCAACGACTCCAGTGCCCACTTGATCGCCAGGCACTCTCTCTCTACAATGCTGTATCTGGTTTCAGCTGGAGTTAGCTTTCGACTCTGGAAAGTAATGTGATGCTCCTCCCCGTTAACCTCCTGAGACAAAACGGCACCCACACCTACCTCTGACGCATCAGTCTGGACAATGAATTCTCTTTTGAAGTCGGGTGTGATCAAAAATGGTGACACACACACAGTGCCCCTTTTAGTTTTAGAAACGCTTCTTCAAGCTGATCATTCCATCGCACCATTACTAACTTCCTGCCTTTTAGCAGTCATTTAACGGCGCCGACAGTGTTGCAAAATTGTGAATAAACCGCCGGTAGTATCCCACTAACCCCAAAAACCCTTTCACTTGTTTTGTGGTGAGGGGACGGGGCCAGTTTTGGATTGCCTCCACTTTGTTTATTTGGGCTTTGATAACTCCTCTCACAATCACATACCCCAGGTAGCGAGCTTCCTCCAACCCTATGGAACACTTCTTTGGGTTGGCAGTTAGCTCTGCTTGTCTCAGCGAATCTATCACCGCCTGTACCTTGGCTAAGTGACTTTCCCAGTCTGTACTGTACACCACAATATCGTCCAGATTGGCCGCGGCATATCGGCGATGAGGACGAAGAACAACGTCCATTAACCTCTGGAATGTCGCTGGAGCGCCATGCAACCCGAAGGGTAGGACTATATACTGGAACAGTCCCTCGGGTGTTACAAAAGCCATTTTCTCTCTCGCTGCTTTTGTTAGTGGCACCTGCCAATACCTTTTTGTGAGGTCAATGAGTGAAAAATAACGTGCCTGCCCAAACCGCTCTATTAACTCATCGACCCGGGGCATGGGGTAGGCGTCAAAGTTAGAAATTTCATTCTGTTTTCTGAAGTCATTACAGAACCTTAGTGTCCCATCTGGCTTTGGTATTAGGGCTATTGGGCTGGCCCACTCACTCTGGGACTCTTCAATGACCCCTAACTGCAGCATCTTCTTGACCTTTTCCTTGATGGCTTGTTGCCGGGCCTCAGGCACCCGATATGGCTTTAATCGTACTTTGCCCTGCGGCTCAGTGACAATGTCATGTTGTATTAGGGAGGTACGACCAGGAAGTTCCGAAAAAACATCTGTATTTCGGCTAACAAACTCTCGGACTTCCTGAACTTGTCTGTGCGACAAAGTGTCTGATATTTTGACGGCGGAGAGGACTTCTCTTGCCTTCTCCTGAGGCAAGGAAGCCATCTGTACTGGAAATGCAGGCAGTGGACAATCCTCACCAAGCGGGTCTCTGTCTTTCCATGGTTTGAGCAGATTCACATGGTATACGTGTTCTGGCTTTCTCCGCCCTGGTTGGTGTACTTTATAGTTTACTGGTCCCACCTTCTCTATAATGTCGTAGGGTCCCTGCCACCTTGCAAGGAACTTACTATCCACTGTAGGCACAAGTACCAACACCCGATCCCCAGGGTTAAAGGACCTTACCCGTGCCTCCCGGTTATAGACCTGCCTCTGTGACCTTTGTGCTGATTCCATATGTTCTCGGACTAATGGTAGGACTGTCTCCATTCTCTCTTGCATTTTGGCCACATGTTCTATCACACTTTTGGGGGGAGTTGTATGGTTTTCCCAGGCCTCTTTAGCTATATCGAGTAAGCCACGGGGATGTCTGCCATATAATAGTTCAAAGGGCGAGAACCCCGTAGATGCCTGGGGCACCTCCCGCACTGCAAACATCAGGTATGGCAACAAGAGATCCCAGTCCTTAGCATCTTTAGAGACTTTTTTTTCAACATATTCTTCAGGGTTTTATTGAACCTTTCTACTAAACCGTCTGTTTGGGGATGATAGATCGATGTGCGCAACTGTTTAACACGTGGCAGAGTTCCTTCATGATTTTTGACATAAAGGGGGTCACCTGATCTGTTAAGATTTCTTGAGGGATTCCCACCCGAGAGAACATACCCATGAGTTCTTTTGCGATCAGTTTTGCCGAGGTGTGTCGCAGGGGAATAGCCTCAGATACCTGGTAGCGTAATATAGAACTACGAGGATGTGTTGATGACCCCTTGCTGATTTATTAACCGCCCACACCAGATCCATAGGCTATTCTCTCAAACGGTACCTCTATAATTAGTAATGGCACCAAGAGACTCTGAAAATGAGGCTGCGGACTGGTTACCTAGCACACGGGACAAGAGTAACAATACCGTTTAACTTCTTCATAGACCCATAGCCAGTAAAACCGTTGTAGAATTCTGTCTAGGGTTGGTCCCAAATGTCCCCCTAGTACATGCGCATGCGCTAAGTCCATAACCAACCTCCGATATGATTACGGTACCAGCAATTGCTCGACAATTTCCACATGGATTTTTTCAACCCCATACAGCAAATCTTGGTTCAGCTCAAATCGGGGAAATACTTTAGCTGCCCTGGGTGTTGGGGTTCCCCATTGACAACCAGTACATTTTCCCAGGCTCGAGTCAACGAAGGGTCCCGTAGTTGCGCCGTACCAAAATTGTCACCTGCCACATTTAAGTATGACAATTCTGGTCCCGGTGGCAAATCTTCCATCTCCCCACCTAACACTTCTATAGGAGAGGGGTTTTCCTCCTCCAACTAAGGCAAAGGTACTCCTACCGCCAGTACATCTTCCTCTGGGCCACCATGTTCATGCACGATTTCTGGAGAATGCAACCTGTTTGCCACTGGTGCCGACGACTGTTCTGTGGGAGGGATAATTACAGGCCAAAGCACAGAAAATAACGGAAAATCTCTCCCCATTATTAATGCTAATTAACCACCACCCCCACCTCGTGTCACCTCCTCCCCGCTGGCGTGTTTATCATCACCAGGGTGGTAGGATAATGTTTTAAGTCACCATGTATACACAACACACCCATTTTCACAGCAGTATACTCGCTGATTTGGACGTGGCTGGCTCGTATTAGGGTCACTCACGAGACTCCCTGAGTCCACTAGAGCCACAACAGGGTTACCCTCCACCTGCACTTTACACAAATGGTTCATATTGGGTCCCTCTGGTTTGACCACTGCACACATGTTCTGCATAGTGAGACTGATAGTAGCCAAAGTTGTTGTCCATGGGCTCTGTCAGGTGGGGGCAAACAGCTCTCACATGTCCTGGTTGTTGGCACCGCCAACAGATTATGGGGCCCCTTTCGTTCCCCGACTCGTCCTGGGCGGCCCTCCGAGTCTCTGCTCGACGAGCTGTGGATGAAGGTTTGTGGAATTTACTTGGTACCTTCTGGGTAGTCTCTCCCTGTATCTCCTTGGTAGCCCCATATCTTTCAATGAGGTCTACCATTTGGAGACCATCAGTAGGGGCTGCCTGTCCAAGCCATGTTTGAAGGGTGTGTGGCAAATTTCTCAAGAATTTATCAGTCACTATACGATCCAGCATAGCGCGGGGTGACAACACCTCCGGCTGCAACCACTTTTCTATCAGGTGTATCAAGTCATAATACTGTGACCGAGCTGGCTCGGAAGGGGAAAAGTTCCACTGGTGTACCCGCTGTGCCCGGACCAAAACATTTACCCCAAGACGTGCAAGTATCTCACCCTTGACGCTCTCATAGTCCTCCTGTTGCTCGGGGGGTAGGTCCCTAGAGGCTTTGCGGGTCCTGAATTAAAAAAACGGAGCCACGATCTCGGCCCACTGGTACCGGGGCAGTCTCTCCCTTTTAGCCACGCCTTCAAACATCTCCAGGTACACCTCAACGTCATCTGATTGCTCCATCTTTCGGATCGCTGTACGCACCGCTTTCCGGACATCCTGCCATCCCCGGGCAGCTCCTGCTGTCTGCGGCGCTGTGATGTGCTGCATCACTAGACTATTGGTTTCCTGTTGCTGTCGATTAAATATCTGCTGCTGCTCCATAGCCTGCTGCAGTATAGCCTGCTGCTGCTCCATAGCCTGCTGCTGTATAGCCTGCTGCTGCTCCATAGCCTGCTGCTGTATAGCCTGCTGCTGCTGCTGCATAGCCTGCTGTTGCTGCCGCATGGCCTCCTCCAGCATTTTTACTGTGTTCTCCATCTTGGGACAGTTATCCACCGGGTTTTGCGTCACTTTATTTACCTAGGACATTTACTGTCATGCAGGAAAAAACAGCCTGACCTCACTGCGTTGCCCGCATTGAAGCCACCAATTGTAGGGATCCGCTCTGGTAGGCAGGGCTGGGCCGCAGTAATGAGGCAAACACACTGCCTTTTACTTCAAATTTCAGTAGTTTTAATCATGAGTTCAACAAAAAGTCCAGATAACAAAATAAAAACAGAACATAAATCACCCCAGTTTGGAGAACCACTGGTGCCAGACTCACCCTTGCTTGGGACAGGCTTAACTAAGCGGCTGCAGGTCAGCAGAGACCGCCAGGTCCCATTCCGGGTGGTCTGGTACTCGCTTCCTGGTGCACACTGGCACACAGCAACAAAACAATCTTCCAGGCTGACTCCAGCCAAACTCCTTCCTTCCACACACCAACTACAACAGCTCCTTGTTTTATAGGCCTACTCCACACCCTCAGGTGAGGTACACATCAGATGACCAGATCACGTGACTATGACCTTATCACAGGTCCTTGTGATCATGGAAAATCCTGAGCAAACTTCAGTCTGCTAGAAGAAATATATCTCACATCCAGCAAGATCCCTTTTGGTGTACCACAGCGGCAAGAAGTCTCCTGTTCCCTACACATGCACAGAAAAACCCATGTCAAACATGCTCCAAATAGGGAAGAGCCGTCACCCTGATTGTTATGCTTAAAACAGGAAAGATTGAAGTTTTCAAGGGCTAAAATGAAAAATTTTAATAAGAAATATGGACAAATATTAATTTGTCATCACAGCGCATATCTGCACAGGGCTAGTAGAAATGGTAACAAAAAATAAAACATAGTGTTCACTTTTTTAAATTAATGCATAAAAATACATTTCATAATTATCAATTAATGCTTCTTAAGGAACGTTATCTGTACCTGTAAGATAATGCAGTCAATGGATGTACGAATCATAAACATCATCATCATCATCATCATCCTCACGAGTTTTATTAATGACAGACATAATAAAATACACAGACTGAGGACAACTGTAACTTCACACACCATATATGAAATGGCCATCATGTAAACCTGGTAATAATGCGCAATAATAAATAATTACACCAAGAAAGTGCATCATGCATACAAACAATAGGTAGTTAGACCTGCAAGTGCTGTTGAAACAACCACAACAGATTTAAATTAATAATGCTATATAGCTATCACAGTGCATAGTTACTCATGGACAATGTCGATCTAATACTGTACCTCAATAAAGGCAGCGTCACCCATGATGCTTGTTTGTCTTGTAGATTGTTGAAGAGGGAACCGACAGTTGTTGCTCGGAAGTAATTGGCTGGGGTACGGACTCCTACCTAGCCTGGTTACAGCACGACAGCTGTTTCCTGGCAGTGTCAACGTCAATTAGCCTACAATAAGTTGTCCTGTCGTGTTGCTTTCGGGTTAGCCGACTGTATGGTGCCTGCAGTTTAGGTGATTCCTATGTGTGCTGTGTGATAAGTAAATAAAGGCTGTTTCCGTTGTGACAATAGGACAAGCACCGACTGTAGGACTGTGTGATTCGGTAACTGCGGACGGCTTGCGGCCTGTCAAATTACATTTTCATGGGTGCCTTCTGCTACCCGTCCGGGTTCCAGTACCGTCAACTGGTTCTCCGCAGTGCCTTTGGCCTAGGTGCCTCCATCTCGGTATCCGAGTTCCAGCAACGTCTGCTGGTCCTTGGTAGTGCTTTGGAGCACAGGTACCTCCTGCTTAGTAACCGTGTCCCAGTAACGTCAGCTGGTCCTCAGTTGTGCCATTGGCTCTTTTCCTTCTGCTGCCCCTCCGGGTTCCAGCACAGTCAGCTGGTCCTCGTTACTTCCATTGTCTCTTGTACCATCTGATACCCGTCCGGGTTCCAGTAACGTCAGCTGGTTCTCGGAAGTTAGTCAGCCTTCTTGTACCTTCAGCTACATTTACAAATTGAAGATTTTTTAAATGTCTTTTTGGGTAATCACTCTGGATCTCCAACAATGAAGACGACGACCCTGATGACCACCCCGAAGAAGATGACGACCACAAGGACGACGAGCATGAAGCCAACCAGCCTGAACACCATCACAAAGAAGAAATAAAAGATTACCCAGAAGAAGATCACCAACAGGACAATGAAGGTTAAGACAAACTACAAGATACAGAACAAGAGACAGAAGAACAATAAGCAGAAGATCAAAAAGCAGAAGAACATGAAGTATAAGACCAAAATATAGAGCAAAATATATGCTCTAAATTATAAGCAGAACAAGACTAAGCAGTGTATGGGGGTGAGTCCGTTCCTCCTCGTGGTGCCCCTGGAAAATGCCTGCTGCTGCAGGCTAAACTCAACACGGACAAATACTGTTGTAATTTAAAACTTTTGTGACAGCAAGAACGCAAGGATGAAAAATTCATACTTTTACAGATTACAAGTACAGGAATCTCTGTCAAAAATAAGAATATGATGAAGAATGAGAAGATGAAGTAGAATATGAAGAAGAATAATAGTTGAATAAGAACAATATGAGTAATGTTACCAAAAAGATGAATAGCAAGAAGTTTAAGAAGAAGATAAAGAAGGTGAAGATGAAGAATAATTTGATGAAAAAGATGATGCTGCTGAAGATTATGAAGGAGAAAGTGTGTCAAAAGTTAAAAAGGTGAAGAGCATGGAAGTTGCGAAACATACATATTTGCCAAAATAGAAAAAAGGTTAACAACATTGTCAATTTGTTCGTCAATCCGAACATCTTTACAAAAAAAAATATTAATGCTATTCCATTTGATTGGGTTAAATATCTATGCCTTTAATGTCTCCTCAACCTCCCCCAATACATTCTACATTACTCTTTGTTCTTTTCCTTCATGTACAATTAACCAACAAGGCAAGAATGGGATTATTTTAATTCCGATATTTTTTTCCCATAGACTTACATTGGATTTCCGGTATCGGTATGGGTATCGCCGATATTTCTTGTGTATCGGCGATACCATTCGATCCGATACTTTTGGATATCGGAAAGTATCGCTCAACTCTAATCGTGACCAAAAAAGAGTACTGGTTGTTCACCCTGCTTGACCCAGGTTACAAGGAGAGCCTTGCATCTCTCCTTCTTATGGCAGAGAGGTCTAATAAAATGGTGCTATACCAGAAGGCCTTTGTGGAATATATGTTGAAAAAAATCCCATCAGACAACACTAGTGACAGAGGATAAGCTTCCTTTCTCTACCAAGGAGGAGAGGCGAGGGAGACACACACCAGGTACAGCAGATGCAGGGGTTCACTGTCAAAGGCCTGGTCCAATTTCATGACACCATCCCAGCATCCAGATCCAAATAAACGGGTATTTTTTGCAAGGAGGGAAACGTTCTTAAAGATGGTAATGCAATACCTGGCCAACAAAACTAGCATGCTCCCTAATTCAACTGTGACCTTCAACTACACCATGTTCCAAATTATTATGCAAATTATATATTTTTCTCTGATTTTCCTAAGTGGTTGGTACAAATGACAGTCAATCTAATAAAAGTCATCACACGTTAGAATATACATCAAATTTTATTGAAGCAACCTCTCAATGATAACAGTAAAATCTTCAAAATGAATAAAAACTCAAAATGCACTGTTCCAAATTATTAGGCACAGTAGAATTTCTAAACATTTGATATATTTTAACCCCTTAATGTCCACTGACGTGCAGAGTCCGTCATGGCAAGGTGCCAGTTCCGGCACCAGGACGGACTCTGCACGTCATGCCTTTGATCTACCACTGCGTGTAAACACGCAATGGTAGATCAGTGCCGACAGCTGTCACAGACAGCTGACAGGCACGGCAAGCGGTGCGGGGACCTTTGCCGTCGGTCCCCGCACCCACAGCGCTGTGATTGGTCAGTCAATCTGACTGACCAAACACAGCAGCGATCGTGAGGAGAAGCTGAAATTTCAGCTTCCCCAGCGCGATCAGTGCAGGAGCCGGCGCTGCAGTGGCCAGGCTTCCTGCACTGACAGCCAGGAGCGGAGCCCCCACCGCCCCTGGCTGTTAACCCCCTGACTGCTGCGATCCAGCGCGATCGCAGAGCTCAGGGGGGGAGGCAGAGGGTCGGGAGCTCCCTCTGCCTCAGATCAGCGCCACCGCAATGTATTTGCAGGGCCTGATCTCTGCCTTGATGACCCGGGGGTTGTCATGACAACCTCCGGGTCATCTAGCTACGGGAAGCTGCTGTGATCATGTCATAGCAGCTTTCCCCATAGGTACAATGCATTGCAATGCCAGAGCATTGCAATGCATTGTAACTGCAATAAAAAGTAAAAAAAGTGAAAGTCCCATAAAGGGACAAGTTAAAAAAAATCATTTTTTTAAAAAAATTGTAAAAAAAATATTAAAAAATAATTTAAAAAAAATCCCCTAAAAAATACACATTTTTATGTAATAAAAAAAATAAAAAACAAAAAACATACACATGTTAGGTATCGCCACGTCCGTAAAAATCCCATCTATAAAAGCGTAACCCTAGTTAACCCCTTCAGTGAAAGCCGTAAAAAAAAAACACAAAAAAGTAGTAAATTATACTTTTTCCAAGCGGTATCATTATACCGCTTGGAAAAAGTGCAATAACACGCGATCAAAAAGTCAGATATAAATAATCATGGTACCGCTGAAAACGTCATCTTGTCCCGCAAAAAACAAGCCGCTATACAGCATCATCAGCGAAAAAATAAAAAAGTTATAGCTCGCGGAATAAACTGATGCAAAAATAATTATTTTTTCTATAAAATTTTTTATTGTGTAAAAAACGCCAAAACATAAAAAAAAATATATAAATGAGGAATCCCGTAACCGTAGTGACCCGAAGAATAAAGCTGCTTTATCAATTTTACCACACACGGAACGGAGGAAAAAAAAAACAATTCCTGAATTGCTGTTTTTTGTTCATTCTGATTCCACAAAAATCGGAATAGGAAACGATCAAAAAACGTTATGTGCCTGAATATGGTACCAATAAAAACGTCAGCTCGTCCCGCAAAAAATAAGCCCATAGATAACTCTGTCGGCCGAAATATGGAAAAATTATAGCTCTCAAAATACGGCGATGCAAAAATTTCTTACAAAAAATTATTCCAAAAAAAAGCATCTTTTAGTGTGTGACAGAAGCTAAACATGAAAAAAGAGTATAAATCTGGTATCGCTGTAATCGCACCGATCCGAGGAATAAAGTCGCCTAATCACTAATACCGCACGAGGAACGGCGCAAAAAAGGAAACCAATTCTTCACCTTTTGTGGATTTGTTCATTGTGCCTCCCAAAGATCGCAGTAAGGTGATCACAGTGGTTCCCCCCCACATATGGGGTATCAGCGTACTCAGGAAAAAATGCACAATAGCTTTTGGGGCCCTATTTCTCCTGTTACCCTTAGAAAAATAAAAATTTGGGGCAAAAAGATTATTTTTGTGGAAAAAAATATGATATTTTTATTTTCACGGCTCTACGTTATAAACTTCTGTGAAGCACTTGGGGGTTCAAAGTGCTCACCACACATCTAGATAAGTTCCTTGGGGGGTCTAGTTTCCAAAATGGAGTCACTTGTGGGGGGTTTCTACTGTTTAGGCACATCAGGGGCTTTCCAAACGTGACATGACACCCGCAGACCATTCATCAAAGTCTGCATTTAAAAACGGTGCTCCTTCCCTTCCGAGCTCTGCCATGCGTCAAAATAGTGGTTCCCCCCCACATATGGGATATCAGCATACTCAGGACAAATTGCACAATAGCTTTTGGGGTCCTATTTCTCCTGTTACCCTTATAAAAATAAAAATTTGGGGGCAAAAAGATTATTTTTGTGGAAAAAAATATGATATTTTTATTTTCACGGCTCTACTTATAAACTTCTGTGAAGCACTTGGGGGTTCAAAGTGCTCACCACACATCTAGATAAGTTCCTTGGGGGGTCTAGTTTCCAAAATGGAGTCACTTGTGGAGGGTTTCTACTGTTTAGGCACATCAGGGGCTTTCCAAACGTGACATGACACCCCAGACCATTCCATCAAAATCTGCATTTGAAAAAGGCGCTCCTTCCCTTTCCAGCTCTGCCATGCGTCAAAATAGTGGTTCCCCCCCACATATGGGATATCAGCGTACTCAGGACAAATTGCACAATAGCTTTTGGGGTCCTATTTCTCCTGTTACCCTTATAAAAATAAAAATTTGGGGGCAAAAAGATTATTTTTGTGGAAAAAAATATGATATTTTTATTTTCACGGCTCTACGTTATAAACTTCTGTGAAGCACTTGGGGGTTCAAAGTGCTCACCACACATCTAGATAAGTTCCTTGGGGGTCTAGTTTCCAAAATGGAGTCACTTGTGGGGGTTTCTACTGTTTAGGCACATCAGGGGCTTTCCAAACGTGACATGACACCCGCAGACCATTCCATCAAAATCTGCATTTGAAAAAGGCGCTCCTTCCCTTTCCAGCTCTGCCATGCGTCAAAATAGTGGTTCCCCCCCACATATGGGATATCAGCGTACTCAGGACAAATTGCACAATAGCTTTTGGGGTCCTATTCTCCTGTACCCTTATAAAAATAAAAATTTGGGGGCAAAAAGATATTTTTGTGGAAAAAAATATGATATTTTTATTTTACACGGCTCTACGTTATAAACTTCTGTGAAGCACTTGGGGGTTCAAAGTGCTCACCACACATCTAGATAAGTTCCTTGGGGGTCTAGTTTTCCAAAATGGAGTCACTTGTGGGGGGTTTCCACTGTTTAGGCACATCAGGGCTTTCCAAACGTACATGACACCGCAGACCATTCCATCAAAATCTGCATTTGAAAAAGGCGCTCCTTCCCTTTCCAGCTCTGCCATGCGTCAAAATAGTGGTTTACCCCCACATATGGGGTATCAGCGTACTCAGGACAAATTGCACAATAACTTTTGGGGTCCTGTTACCTTTGGAAAATAACAATTGGGGTGGAAAGATCATTTTTGTGGAAAAATATGATTTTTTAATTTTACTGCTCTACGTTATAACCTTCTGTGAAGCCCTTGGGGGTTCAAAGCTTTCACCACACATCTAGATAAGTTCCTTGGGGGTCTAGTTTCCAAAATGGGGTCACTTGTGGGGGTTTCCACTGTTTAGGCACACAGGGACTCTCCAAATGCGACATGGCGTCCAATCTCAATTCCAGCCAAAAAAGTCAAATGGCGCTGCTTCCCTTCCGAGCTCTGCCATGCACCCAAATAGTGGTTTACCCCCACATATGGGTATCAGCGTACTCAGGACTAATTGCACAATAACTTTTGGGGTCCTTTTATCCTTTGGAAAATAAAAATTGGGATGAAAAGATCATTTTTGTGGAAAAAATATGATTTTTTAATTTTACGGCTCTACGTTATAACCTTCTGTGAAGCCCTTGGGGTTCAAAGCTCTCACTACACATCTAGATAAGTTCCTTGGGGGTCTAGTTTCCAAAATGGGTTACTTGTGGGGGTTTCCACTGTTTAGGCACACAGGGGCTCTCCAATGCGACATGGCGTCCAATCTCAATTCCAGCCAAAAAAGTCAAATGGCGCTGCTTCCCTTCCGAGCTCTGCATGCACCCAAATAGTGGTTTACCCCCACATATAGGGTATCAGCGTACTCAGGACTAATTGCACAATAACTTTTGGGGTCCTTTTATCCTTTGGAAAATAAAAATTGGGATGAAAAGATCATTTTTGTGGAAAAAATATGATTTTAATTTTACGGCTCTACGTTATAACCTTCTGTGAAGCCCTTGGGGTTCAAAGCTCTCACTACACATTTAGATAAGTTACTTGGGGGTCTAGTTTCCAAAATGGGGTCACTTGTGGGGGTTTCCACTGTTTAGGCACACAGGGACTCTCCAAATGCGACATGGCGTCCAATCTCAATTCCAGCCAAAAAGTCAAATGGCGCTGCTTCCCTTCCGAGCTCTGCCATGCGGCCAAATAGTGGTTTACCCCCACACATGGGGTATCGCTGTACTCAGGAGAAATTGTACAACAAATATTGTGGTTCATTTTCTACTGATACCCTTGACAAAATGTTAAAAAATTGTGTCGAAAGAAAAATTTTGGGAAAAAAAGTTAAATGTTAATTTTTTCCTTCCACATTGCTTCAATTCTTGTGAAGTACCTAAAGGGTTAATAAACTTCTTGAATGTGGCTTTGAACACGTTGAGGGGTGCAGTTTTTAGAATGGTGTCACTTTTGGGTATTTTCTGTCATATTGACCCCTCAAATTCACTTCAAATGTGAGGTGGTCCCTAAAAAAAATGGTTTTGAAATTTTGTTGGAAAAATGAGAAATTGCTGGTCAACTTTTAACACTTATAACTTCCTAACAAAAAAAAATTTTGGTTCCAAAATTGTGCTGATGTAAAGTAGACATGTGGGAAATGTTATTTATTAACTAATTTTTGTGACATATCTCTCTGATTTAATGGCATAAAAATTAAAAGTTTGAAAATTGCAAAATTTTCAACTTTTTGCCATATTTCCTTTTTTTCATAAATAAACGCAAGTTATATTGAAGAAATTTTACCACTATCATGAAGTACAATATGTCTCGAGAAAACAATCTCAAAATCACCAAGATCCGTTGAAGCGTTCCAGAGTTATAACCTCATAAAGAGACAGTGGTCAGAATTGTAAAAATTGGCCAGGTCTTTAACCTACAAAATGGCTTGGTCTTTAAGGGGTTAAATAACTGAAAATGCTCATTTGTGGAATTTGCAGCATTAGGAGGTCACATTCACTGAACAAAAAAGCTATTTAACGCCAAAACATCCTAACTAGTTATGAGCCACCCCGTAGTGTTCGAGTTTGGTTCGGTTCGCCAAACAGCCGTGTGTTCGAACACCGTCGAACACCATTAAAACCAATGGCAGGCAAACCAAAACACATAGAAACATAAAGAAAACACATAGAAAACACTTCAAAGGTGTCCAAAAGCTGACAAATTGCTCACAAGACACAACTAACACATGGAAAAGTGACAAGTACATATAGTCATGCGAAAAGAAAGAGATGGAGGAGTAAAAGGAGGGGGAGACACAGATATAGGCATGTCATGCCCTTCTAAAACCAAAAAAGTGCCAAGCCGACACGGCCAGTCCGCTCCTGCCCGTGTGACCTGCGTGTCGCCGTGTTTGTGCCAGAACTGCGGTGGACCCTGATGGCCAGCCCCCCTCTCCCAATACTGGTGCCTGTCCGCTGGTGGGTTGAGCGAGCCCCCCTGCAGTGGAGGCAGGTCTAATCATTTTTATTTAAATTGTCTCTCTAATTTGAATGAGTACACTTTAAATCCTTTTACAAAGATCTATTGGAGGGCAAGTCTCATGCCAGCAGCTGCGGTAATGACAGGTCCAGTAGCATCCAGTAAAGCTGCTGCAGTTAAAAACGTTTTTATAAGGATTGAGCTTGGCGGTCCACCGCAAGGCGTCCTACCGCCACTCACAGCCCCTGTGCCTTGGGGTGCCTCCCCGATGCTCTTCACTGATTTTCCCGGGTGCCCGAAGCATTTCCTTTGAAAAAATTAAGTGTCCAAAGTACAGGTGGTGTAGCTTGCTTAAAGCTGTGTTAATCCGCTGACTATCAGACACTGCTACTAGGCCCAAAATTATTGTCGTTTTTTCGGAAAAACCGAACTCTTCAAAATCTAGTTGCCCACAGCAACACAACTCTCAAGTCCTTATCTCATCTGCAACCTGGATAAATTCTAATCTGGGTTGTTTTGCATGTAGGACCTCTAAGTGTTTATGTTGCGTCTCTATTATGAATGGGGTGCAAGAATTTCAATCTCGTACCACAGGCACCAGTTTTAAAATCAACTGTCATGTCAATTGCCAATCGTGCTACATTATTTATTTATTTAATTGAGTGCGGTTGTGGGTTGCAGTACATCGGTCGGACGATACAGACGATGCATGCAAGGCTCAACAAGCACCGTCAAAATATCCGAAATGGGTTCATGCTACACAGTCTCTTAAAACATTTCTCCCTAGTGCACCAAAAGAATTTGAATTTGTTAAAACTCACTGTTATTGAACAGATACCACATGATATGCCTGATCGGTATAATAATCTAATAACAATGAAGAGTTTCTAGATTTTTAAACTTGGTACACTGGCCGCTGAGGGGTTAAACCTCACTATTGAAAAAGTCACGTAATATATGCATTTTGTTATTTATTTATTTATTTTCATTTATTTTTCCTTGTGTACATTGTTTTTATGTCGTTTTTACGTTGGTTTTATTCAATTTATCTGTTTTTTTTTGTTTTTTTTTCTTTTTTGCAGTCATATTTGCATTTTTAATCATGCGGGTGTTCTGATTAATTGCCTTTTAATTTTCATTTGCTGCTCCACCTTTATATAGCTTTCCTACTCCATTCTATGTATAACTGCCACCTGAGGAAGACGGAGCTATTCCGTTGAAACGCATTGTGGATATCAATAAATGAAGACTTTAATATCAGCTGAATTGCGTCCCTCGCGCTACTTATGACCGGATTGCTTTATCATCACTTATGTCTGATCCTCTCTTGAGGTACCCGGCGGGAGCTGCAGCGGACAACCTTAATCTCATCTGCCTTTATCGCCAGCCTGGCGCTCCTTTGAAACCGTCTATCTGAATTTGGTTGCAAAATTATTGTCTGGGTTAGACGCAGTTAAAAATTTGTAATTATATCTACAGCCGGTGGCTACTCCGCTGACTAGCAGACACTGCTACTAGGCCCAAAATTGTTGTCCAGGCAAGATGCAGTTAAAATTTGTAATTATATCTACAGCCGGTGGCTACTCCACTGACTAGCAGACACTGCTACTAGGCCCAAAATTATTGTCTAAGTTAGATGCAGTTAAAAATTTGTAATTATATCTACAGCCGGTGGCTACTCCGCTGACTAGCAGACACACAAGCTTTGGAGCAGACCTCTGATTCCCAGGCTATAGTATGAGTAAACAGCTCTAGTCTTCACACTCAACCATCTGTGTTACCCCAAGCCATAGTGTATGTAGTTTCTTACGGTTAAAAGGGGGGTGGGGAAAGATCCAACCCACCTGTAATTGACAATGCCAACGTCACGTAAAACACAGCAAGGGGACTCCAAAAAGAGTCTCCATTTTTTCCAAAAATTTGGGGCATAGACACCACTTAAGTAGCATCAATTGTCCCAGTGTTGCTTAAAATGGTTGGTGAGGTGATTTTACCAAATCCTCAAGCTTTTACTCTCCCCAGGATGACACAGGGTTAGAAAAGTCCTTGCGGATCCATGATTTGTTCATCTTTATGAACGTGAGTCTGTCTACATTCTCAGTGGACAGCCGCGTGCGCTTATCTGTCAGACTCAGCACACCCCCAGCAGCGCTGAACACACGTTCAGAGAGAACAAAAATTATTATTAATTTGAAAGCTGGTGGAGCTTAGTATAGATGGCCTATTAGAATGAGTACCACACAGTACTACAGGCCCAAAATTATTCTACAGGCAAGATGCAGCTAAAAATTAGTATTAATTTGAAAGCTGGTGGAGCTTAGTATAGATGGCCTATTAGAATGAGTACCACACAGTGCTACACGCCCAAAATTATTTTCCGGCCTAGATGCAGCTACAAATTATTAGCAATTTTAAAGCTTAAAACGTTTGGTGAGGTGATTTTACCAAATCCTCAAGCTTTTACTCTCCCCAGAATGACACAGGGGTAGAAAAGTCCTTGCGGATCCATGATTTGTTCATCTTTATGAACGTGAGTCTGTCTACATTCTCAGTGGACAGCCGCGTGCGCTTATCTATCAGCACACCACCAGCAGCACAGATCACACGTTCAGAGAGAACGCTGGCTGCGGGGCATGACAAGATCTCCAAGGCGTGAGTGGCGAGCTCCGGCCATTTATCCAGATTGGAAGCCCAAAAAGAGCAAGGGTCCAGTGACACAGTCATGGCTTCGATTTTCAGTTGGAGATACTCCTGTACCATCGTCGCTAGGCGTTGACTATGTGTCTGACTTCTTGTCACCTGTGGCCTTGCAAAGGATGGGCTAAAAAACTGGTGAAAGGATTCCGCAAAATTGCTGTGAACACCAGCACATACTGTGTTTCTGTTACGGTTTGAGTGCTGAACACTCGACAGTCCCACGGTTGGCAAGTTAGAACTGTGAGATTCACTACGTGCACCACTGGTGTTTTGTGGAAAAGAACATGTAAGATTCTGCAACAGTCTCTGCTGATGCTCCTGCATGCGTGAATCCCTTTCTATGGCTGGAATTATTTCTACAAATTTACTTTTGTACCGGGAATCTAACAGTGTGGCTACCCAGTAGTCAGGATTATTTCGAATTCTGACAATTTGAGGGTCATGTTGCAGGTAGTGCAACAAGAAGGCACTCATGTGTCTTGCGCATCCGGGAGCACCAAGTCCCTGTTGTGTTGGTGGCGAGGTACGACTCTTGCTTCCTTCCTCTGCCCTCTCCCCCCAACCTCGCACAACAGAAATGTGATCAAGGTCTCCCTCATCTGATGAGTCTTCCATGCCCATCGCCAGTTCGTCATCCACTTCTTCCTGGGCTCCTGCACCTTCCTCACTAGTTTGGCTGCTACCATGCGCCCTGATTAATCCCTCTCCCCCACCCTCCCATGCCAGCCACCTTGGTGCTGCCGACCGTCTAGACCTTGCAGATGTTAGCCCTTCTGCATACAACTCCTCCTCCTCTACTTCCTCCACCTCCTCTTGTTCCACCACCTGACTCCGAATTCTGTTTAACATCTGCTCCAGCATGTAAATCACCGGAATAGTCATTCTGATATTGGCATCGTCAGCACTAAACATCTTCGTGGCCATTTCAAAACTGTGCAGAAGGGTGCATAGGTCCCTGATCTGAGACCACTCCTCCAGCGTGATTTGCCCCACCTCTGGATCTCGTTGGCCCAGTCTATAATTCAGAACGTATTGCACCAGGGCTTGTCGGTGCTGCCACAGTCGCTGCAACATGTGCAGAGTTGAATTCCATCGTGTTGGCACATCGCATTTTAGCCGGTGAAGTGGCAGGCCCAAAGTCTTCTGTAGAGATGTAAGTCGCTGAGCTGCGGGATGCGAACGGCGGAAGTGAGCACACAGCGACCGTGCCCTCTGCAGAAGGCCATGTAGTCCGGGATAGTGGGCTAAAAATTGCTGGACAACCAGGTTCAACACGTCAGCCATACAAGGCACATGTGTGACATTGCCCCGGCGAAGGGCCGCACCCAGGTTTGCGGCATTGTCCACACAGCCTTCCCTGGTTGCAGGTCCAGTGGAGACAACCATTTGTGAACCTGGTTCTCCAGAGCTGACCACAACTCCTCAGCTGTGTGACTCACATTTCCCAGACATTTCAACGTAAAAACTGCCTGATTACGTTGAGCCCTTCTGCCAGCATAGCAAGGAGGTGTGCTGCAGGATCCCTTCTGCGCAATTAGAAAGCCTGTGGCATGACCAGACAGGCTTTGGGTGCAGGTGGAGGACCGAGAGGAGGTTGAGGAGGCAGAAACAGTGGAGGAACTTCGAGATAAAGAGGATTGATGCACAACTCGTGGGGACGGCAAGACTTGGACAGCAGCCCCTTTTCCTGCTGTCACTATAGTTACCCAGTGCCCAGTCAGCTACATGTAATGCCCCTGTCCATGCCTACTCGTCCAAGTGTCTGTGGTGAAATGCACCCTTTCACACACTGAGTTTCTCAAAGAAGCGGTGATGTTGTGTGCGACATGCTGGTGGAGCGCAGGCACACCTTTCTTTGAGAAGTAGTGCCGACTGGGCATTTGGTACTGGGGCACTGGGACGGACATAAGGGCTCGAAAATCCTCTGTGTCCACAAGGTGGAAAGGCAGCATTTCTGTAGCAAAGAGCTTGCAGATGGTGAAATTCAACCTCTTAGCTTTCTCATGGCTAGGAGGAAATGGTCTTTTACTTGTCCACATCTGAGTGACCGAGGGCTGGCTGTTGTGCGTAGACGGGGTTGAGTATGGTGTCCCCGGACAACTGACAGTCTGTGAGGAAGATGCAGGCGCAAAAGTTAGATTGCCTTGATCCAAAGGTGATGCTCTTGATGTCGGAGAGCGCTCAACACCAGCTGGTGTTTCCACTTCCAAATGAACTGATGACCTGCCAATCTGACTGGCTGTTGCTGGTAAAGAGGTGCCAGGTCTGAGTCTCAAAACAGGTCTGACGCTGTCCCCCCAGTCACAGAGGATGAAGAGGCCCGGTTGCGGATGCACAAGATGGGGCAGATGGTGATTTGAGCCGGCCCGCTAGGCCGCATTGTAGCACAGTGAGCTTGCCACTGCAACTTATGCTTCATATCCATGTGACGGTTCATGCATGAAGTACTCAAACTATGGATTTTTTGGCCTCTACTTAGCTTTTGGTCACAAATGTTATAGATAACACGAGTTGGGTCATCCTTATCGATGTTAAAAAATGCCCAGGCTATGCAAGGCTTAGAACCCATGTGACCTGAAGAGCCACCTTGACTTGTGGTCAGAGGCAGAATTGTGGTTGAGGATGCAGTTGGTGACGTGCTTCCAGTACTATGTCTCTGTCCAGGAAGGCGCACCCTGACCTCGTCGTCACTCGAATCCTCCTCCACCTCCTCTGCTGACCTCATCGACTGTCTCACTGTGGGTTGACAGTAAGTGGGATCTACAACCTCGTCATTGTGATCGCTGAACCAGCATTTTTTCTTAGAGCTAGCATTTTTCTAAAGTTCAGAGGCCTTGTTCTCTTTTTAACCGACAGGCTGACGTGTACCAGGAGACAAGATAAGATGTTCCTCATTTTAGTCAATACAATACACACCCCCCGCCTGAGAAGAGACGCTCTGTGCCAGGAGCTAAACAGGGCCAAAAGCCAAGAATGGAGTTTTTAAAGTGAAACTAGCATTTTATGTTTATGTTGTATTAACTGCCATATATGGTAATTCCGCTTCCTGCTTCAGGGGTGTATATGAATCCCTTTGTTAGCAATAAACCGCAGAGCTTATTGACGCATCCTTTGGTCTGTGTCTTATTCTCTCTGGTACCACATTCCGAGGAGGAAAGGGTTAACGAGATAACAGCGACGACAACTGGCGCCCGACCAGGGGACTGAGTTATTCTATTCTGAGGAAGCCCGACCGGTCCGGAAGACGTGGGATGAGCGGAGGTCTCTGTTGGTGATATACACAGCGCTGGGGTAAGAATACTTATTATATTCTACCTAAAATCTATATCACTGTATAGTGGACTCCCTCGTCCCCGAGCGGTCGGCTTTCCAAGTAAATCACAGGTATTCCTGGCTCAGGTCCCTTTGAACCAGTAGACCTTCAGATTAATTGTCAGTCCTGCCTTTCCTCCTTTGAAAAATGACAGTATGGATCCAATGATTGTGGTGTGGTTTTGTCTTGGTGTTGGTGTGATTGGATTGTTTATTTGGTTGGCGTACAAATCTTGGAAAGCGAGCAGTGGAATGGTTCAGAAACCTTTGTGGCCCATTGTCTTGGTGACAGAGTCTTGGTGACAAACTTGTCTTGGTGACAAGAGAATCTCTTCTAGGTGAGGAGATACAAAAATGGGGAACCAAAACACAAAGGAAGGTGTTGCTGCAAAAGATTTAGTTGTGCGCAGAGATTGTGTAAAGCAAGCATGAATGAAAACGGAGAATTGAACAGTGATAAATGGAAAAGGTTCTTTAACTCACATCATGGATGGTTGAGAGACAAAGGTCTGTTGAAAACAGTGAACCTGTGGATGAGTGCGTGTGATTACTTAGAAGAAAATACTGTAGAATTAGGAGACGGACATTACAGACTGACAAAAACAGGGATGACTGATTTACCCTCCTGTCTGCCCCCCCCCGGACAGCAGAAATGTACAGACCATGGAGCCCTAGAGAGCAGTTGGCTCTAATAAAGCAACTAGACAGGATTTGCAAGCGCTTATAAAAGGGAAATGGGAGATAAGCTAGATTGAAGACTGATAGATGAGAATACAGTGTTATGTTGGTAGGGACGACTGATATGCAGAGTCAATGACGCAGAAGCAGGGGTATGTTTACAGAAGCGTTGAAAAAAGCATTAAAGATAGACAGGCAGAGAAAAGTTACACTAGTTCAGGAAAGAAAAGCCAAAAGATTATTTCTGGGCTCTAAGAAAACTTGGTAGAATGGTTTTGTCCCAGAAAACAAGACTAGTGAGGGGGTTCTGGCAAGTGCATACATGAATGGGTTAAAAAAGGAAGTGACGGACAAGGTGAAAGTAAGTAGACCTGATTGGAGATCAGTAAAAGAGAGGATTTAGCCAGAATAGCACAAGGGGCACAACATGATTTAGCGCAGGCAAAGAGAGGAGCAAGGATACATGCTGTAGGTATTCGTCCTGCAAACCACAGGGAGAGGAGACGTGTGCCAGGAGATCGGCAGAAGTTGTGCCACGAGTGCAGGAAGCCAGGACATTTCAGGAGAGATTGCAGAAACTGGTAGCAAGTGGTGTTTTAGTTAAAACCTAGCCCCCACCTTCGGCATCTCTGCAGCTAGGTTCCTTATCAGTGGCCTTGACGGTAAAACTTCAACTTCAGCTTCCCCCTTCAACTACGAGATTTAACTCTCTATGTATTGGCTGGTACAATATATATATATATATATATATATATATATATATACACTTTTGTTCCAGATATCTCAGGATGCTGCTTGGTTCACAGTTATTGATTTTGCCAATGTTATTTTTATAATATGTTGATGACTTACTGATTTGTGCCCCCTCCAGGAAACAGTGTCGCACTGCAACAATATTACTCATGTTGTTTTTGTACCAAGCTGGTTGTAAAATGTCAAAGGATAAACTGCAATTCTGTAAATCTTCAGTTATCTTTTTGGGACATTGCATTACACCGGGGGCGCGACATCTGACCAGCCTCGCAAAGAAGCTGTACAGAATTTTCCTATTCCTGTTAATGTTGCCGCTCTTAGGACATTTCTTGGATTGGTTTCCTACTGCAGGCTGCAGCCTCTCTATGACTGTATCACCATTATGCCTTTTAAACTAACTCCTGAAGGTATAGACTGTTTTTATTCCCTCAAAAACAGGATTGTGGCAGCTCCAGCGCTAGGAACCCCCAACTATGAACTACCATTCACCCTGTATCTCCATGAACAGCAGGGACACGAGCAGGAGTATTGACTCAGTTACATGGTGACAATCAAAGGCCAGTAGCCTATTTCAGTGGAAGACTAGATGCAGTGGCTAGGGGTGCCCCGTCCTGTGTACAGGCAGTACATACTGTAGGACTATTGCTCCACAAATCGTCAGACATCGTTCTTGATCATCCATTGACAGTACTTACACCTCATGATGTATATACCATACTGAACCAGGTGCAACCGGCACACCTTTCAGCTGCACGTCATCTTCGATTGCAATGTGCACTTTTAATGCCTCCAAATGTTTCTTTGCAGAGATGTACCACACTTAATCCTGCCACATTGTTATCTCTCTCGGATCTAAAGGAGGGGTCAGGTACGGTATTGTACAAAGAAGATCCAAGAGAGGAGATTCTCATGATTGTGTTCAGCTTATGGCACAGGAAACAGCAGGCCTACCCACAGTGTTTGAAACTGAAAGATTTAATGCTGATTTTGAATTTTTTGTAGATGGATCTCGCCACCAAGATGACTCAGGTACCTTCCACACCGGGTATGCCATCGTCTCCCTGAATGCAGTAATCAAAGCAGAACCAATGCTCCCACATCAGTCGGCCCAGGAGGCTGAACTTAAGGCTCTGACCGAGGCCTGTAAGATAGCTGAAGGTAGAATTGTTAACATCTACACAGATTCTAGATACGCATTCGGTATAGCTCATGATTTTGGTCCAATTTGGAAATCTAGAGGATTCCTGACGGCAGCAGGACATCCCATTAAAAATGCTGACGCAGTCCAGCAGTTAATTGATGCATTACAATTACCAAAAGAAGTAGCTGTCATAAAAGTTAAAGCACATACCAGACGCACTGATCAGGTGAGTAAAGGAAACGCAATGGCCGATGCAGCAGCAAAAACAGCAGCCAGTAGACCACTCCAAGGGGTAACGATGCACCAGGTAAGCGCTCCCAAAAATCCCTTTGTGTCGGAGGATGCCTTATCCCAGATGTAGGCTCAGGTGCGCCAGGAGGAAGTAGAAAAGTGGGAAAAAGAAGGTGCATGTCTGAATGAAGCAAATGGGGTATGGGGAAGAGGGATGCGTCGATGCCTTCCAAGGGCGTTGTACCCTGCGGTCGCCCAGATGTTACATGGGCCAACCCACCAGTCCAAAACTGCTGTAATGAGCGTCATGCAGAAGCATTGGGTGGCACCAGGCTTTTCCACCTGTATAGAAGGTTTGATCCAGGGATGCATGGTATGTGCTACACATAATCTGGGAAGGGTAGTCAAGACACCACCCAAACACACCCCTCGGCCCCTCTATCCTTTCCAGAGACTGCAGATTGATTATATTCAGCTGCCAAAATCAGGGTCATGGGAGTACGTGTTGGTGTGTTTTGATTTATTCTCAGGTTGGCCGGAGGCTTTCCCGATTGCCAAGGCTACGGCTGCGGCAACCGCAAAGAAGCTGCTTGCGGAGGTGGTGTGCAGGTATGGAGTACCAGAGGTGATCGAAAGTGACAGAGGTACACATTTCACAGGTGAAATAATGAATGAAGTCTTGACAGCTCTGGGAATTCAACAAGCTTTCCACACCCCATATCACCCACAAAGCAGTGGGAAAGTAGAAAGACTAAATGGGACATTGAAGTTAAAAATCCAAAAGGCCATGGCTGAAACAGGGAAATCTTGGCCTGAATGTTTACCATTAGCCCTATACTCAGTAAGGTACACTCCAAATAGAAAAACTGGACTTTCTCCGTATGAAGTACTATTTGGCAAAGTGCCTAGCTTAGGATGTTTCTTTCCCCAAGCACTGGAAATGAGTAACCATGTATTAAGCTCATATGTAAGGGATTTGCATAAAAGACTCAAGAAAGTACATGATAATGTCTTCAATTCTCTTCCAGATCCGAACCAGGATCCTGGGAGTCGCAGCCTGAAGCCCGGAGACTGGGTAGTCATTAAAAGACACGTGAGAAAGAGTCTGGATCCGAGATTTGATGGACCTTTTCAAGTTCTACTGACGACAAGTACCGCAGTCAAGCTACAAGGCAAGGAAACTTGGATCCACGCATCGCATTGTAAGAAGATCCTTGGAGAGCCTCCAGAAGAGGAATGATGCTACTAATGACATTTGCTTGCATCCTTGCAGTAACGGATGCTTGGAACAGATTTAGCCGAGTAGATGGTGATGATAACAGGTTCATTAGACACCACTTAGCTTTAGTGGATGGACTGAAAGAACAAAACCAAAATGTTGCAAACTGTTGGATTTGTACACATGCAGTTCCAGTCTCATGGGAAGAGATTAACTCTTGGGGTAACTGCTCAGACACATTAAGCAACAATGCCACTCAAAAACTTTGGAACACTACGGTAGGAATAGCGGTAGTGGGTTGGACTGATTTTCCATGGTGGCAGGGAAATCTAACAGGACAGATAATTCCAAGACAGTATCTATTTTTTTGAAGGTGGGGCATGGGTACCCAGAAATAGAACTAGTATAACCTCTTTGGGAGAAATACCGACACAGGGGTTAAAGATAAGTTTTGGGGTCACTACAGGAAGCTTAGATGCTTTCAAACCCTCCCTATTAGAACGATACCTACACACTGATAGATGGGAAAATAATGTTTTCTTTGAGAATGGAAATGATGAAACTTGTGCCAACAAACCAGGTAACCTGAGGTGTAATAAAGATGAAGGGTATCAGAAGAACACTCCCACCTGCGGAGGACCTACCGCAGGATGCTGTTCCCCACTAGGACAAAAGCCCGGATGGTGCATGATGAGTAATATTTCAAAGTTTATAGATTTGGCACACCGATTAGTATTACAGCATTCAGCTATATGGAACCTTCCACGATCAATGTATTGGGTATGTGGGGACAAGGCATTTAAGTGGCTTCCAGTAGGAGTCACCGGGAAATGCACCCTAGCTAGATTGACACCAGCCACCTATCTCATCACTCCAGATAGATTAAATCCATTGTCTATTCCAAAACACACACTACATAAACGATCTGCAGACAATAGACCTCGCCCAAATGGGAGACCACACATAGTGGAGATGGGGATAGCAAATAAATTTTTCAGTGCATTATTTATCTACCCTATGATAACTCAGACATGGGACAAGTTGGTAGAATCCACAGATTACCTAGATGATCAAATATGGGATATTTTAGATATCATGAATGGGTCCCTTGCAGTACAGAACCAGTTAATTATTGTTACTAACCAACATACCCTCGTGTTAGATTACCTGACTGCAGCTCAAGGAGGGATGTGCCAGATTATTGGACCTGCATGTTGTCATTATATTGATAATTCTAGTGTTTTAACCCTTAAACATAAGCTAGAGGATGTCATAAAGTTAAGGAAACTATATGATGAGGCAAATCTGAAGAATCAAGATTCATGGTGGGCAAATACTTTCTCCTTTCTTAACCCCGCAAATTGGTTCAAAGGTATAGGGGGATGGCTGACTGGGATAATACAAGCTGGCCTACAGGTTTTATTGATATGTCTTGCCATCTATTTAGTGTTTAAAATTTGTTTGATGTGCATTAAACGATGTACTAGGACACAGAGGAGGTATGAATTGATCAAATGAAGGAACAAAAGGAGGGAAATGTGATCGCTGAACCAGCATTTTTTCTTAGAGCTAGCATTTTTCTAAAGTTCAGAGGCCTTGTTCTCTTTTTAACCGACAGGCTGACGTGTACCAGGAGACAAGATAAGATGTTCCTCATTTTAGTCAATACAATACACACCCCCCCGCCTGAGAAGAGACGCTCTGTGCCAGGAGCTAAACAGGGCCAAAAGCCAAGAATGGAGTTTTTAAAGTGAAACTAGCATTTTATGTTTATGTTGTATTAACTGCCATATATGGTAATTCCGCTTCCTGCTTCAGGGGTGTATATGAATCCCTTTGTTAGCAATAAACCGCAGAGCTTATTGACGCATCCTTTGGTCTGTGTCTTATTCTCTCTGGTACCACATTCCGAGAAGGAAAGGGTTAACGAGATAACAGCGACGACATCATCATCACCCTGTGTGTTCTCACCCCCGTCGTCCTCAGAGCCAACCTCTTCCTGCCCTGACACAAAACTCAAGTTGTCGCTCACATCTGGTATTTGAGTCTCATCATCGTCTTCCTAATTGTCTCCACCAACAGGAGTTACAGTTTGGGAATGAGGGTCTACATTATGCTCAGAACTTTCTTCATCTGGTCCTGGATCAGACTCATAAACATTCTGGGCATCAGTGCAGATCATTTCCTCGTCTGGATTCACAGAAGCTGTGGAGACGACCTCTTATTCCCAGGCTATAGTATGAGTAAACAGCTCTGCAGACTCAACCATCTGTTCTACCCCATACTCAGACGGCCAGTTGGAGAATTGGGAGCTGTGAGGAAGCAAGTGCGATTGGGGTGACACCTCTGAGGACTAGAGTTTTTGTGTTGTTGAAGTTGAGGTGGAGAGGCGACTTAAAGGATCACTTGATATCTGTTGAAGCACCTTATTTTTTTGTGCCTCATCTGGAATTTGTAGCGATGGGCGTGCCCGTAAGAAACGGATCGTACCACATTGTCCACTAAAAGAAGTAGAAATCTTAGTTTGGCTGGAAGATAGTCTTTCTTCTGCAGATGTTAATGTTGCTTTAACACCTACCCCATGGACACAACATTTTTTTCCCTTCACAAAACGCCTATTCCCCTTTCCACCAGCAGCAGGCCTTTTGCCACTCATTTTGGTGGTTACCTAATTGACAACTGTGGAGTTGTTTCCACAAAAAACGATGGCTGCAAAAAATTCTTAGTATTTGAATGCGGGTGGAGCTTTGTATAGATGGCCTAATACAATGAGTACCACAGACTGTTACTATGCCCAAATTATTGTCCAAGCAACATTCAGATAGATTTTTTTTGTTTTTTAAGGCTGGTGGACCTTTGTAGAGATGGCCTAATACAATGAGTACCACAGACTGCTATTATGCCCAAAATATTGTCCAAGCAACATGCAGATAGATTTTTTTTTGTTTTTAAGGCTGGTGGACCTTTGTAGAGATGGCCTAATACAATGAGTACCACAGATTGCTACTATGCCCAAATTATTGTCCAAGCAACATGCAGATAGATTTTTTTCTGTTTTTTAAGGCTGGTGGACCTTTGCAGAGATGGCCTAATACAATGAGTACCACAGACTGCTACTATGCCCAAATTATTGTCCAAGCAACATGCAGATAGATTTTTTTTTTGTTTTCTTAAGGCTGGTGGTCCTTTGTAGAGATGGCCCAATACAATGAGTACCACAGACTGCTACTATGCCCAAATTATTGTCCAAGCAACATGCAGATCGATTTTTTTTTTTTAAGGCTGGTGGACCTTTGTAGAGATGGCCTAATACAATGAGTACCACAGACTGCTACTATGCCCAAATTATTGTCCAAGCAACATGCAGATAGATTTTTTTTGTTTTTTAAGGCTGGTGGACCTTTGTAGAGATGGCCTAATATAATGAGTACCACAGACTGCTACTATGCCCAAAATTAGTGTCCAGGCAACATGCAGATAGAATTTTTTTTTTTTAAGGCTTGTGGAGCTTTGTATAGATGCCCTAATAGAATGAGTAGCACACACTACTACTATGCACACAATTATTGAACAGAATAGATGCAGCGAATAATTAGGAGTGATTTGAACGCTGGTGTAGCTGACAAAAAGTGATACCAACTGCTGTAACCTAGCCCTGAAAAGGGCTGCAGTTACAAATAGTCACTGTCCCAAGTTGACCTATCTGTCTATTTAAGAATGAGCACAGACCTGCCTGCTAAAACTGCTAGGAACTGATGTAACGTAGCCCTCAAAAGGGCTGCAGTTACGAACTAGTCCCTACTCCCTAAACCTTCCTCTCTATTTCTCAGCGATTTCGCATGCAAGTCGCTGTTGCACAATGCACACACAATATAGCGCTAACAGCAGCAGTGTCGTCTAACACTGAGCTGCAGCACGGAGAAAATGGTGGCGAGGGGGGAAATGGCTGGGTCTTATAGGGCAAGGACATGTGACATACACAGCCAATGACACATGCCCTTGCTTGTGTGAAAAAAAGCACCTCGCTCCGTGTGAGCGCTGCTGATAGGCTGACAGACTGCACCGTCCACTGGAAATGCGGGAAAGAGAAAAAAAAATGGAGATCTTCATTATCGCTGCAGAGATCCATGCTATGCCCCTCCCACCGCCACGCTGGACACTCAGAATGTGTATTAACAGTGATTCTCAGCATAACTTAAAAAATCCAGTGACGATTTAGGTGCACGAACAGTTATAAAACATAATCTCGAACAGCCGGATTTTTTCCAAATCGTTCGGGTTCGTCGAACGACTCGAACACCACCCAAAACAGCTCGAATTTGAAATTGGCGAACAATTCTAGTCGAACACTTCTCATCTCTAATCCTAACAGGCCAAGTTACATGTTAACATAGGAACCCTTCTTTGATATCACCTTCACAATTCTTGCATCCATTGAACTTGAGAATTTTTGGAGAGTTTCTGCTTGTATTTCTTTGCATGAAGTCAGAATAGCCTCGCAGAGCTGCTGTTTTGATGTGAACTGCCTCCCACCCTCATAGATCTTTTGCTTGATGATACTCCAAAGGTTCTCTATAGGGTTGAGGTCAGGGGAAGATGGTGGCCACACCATGAGTTTATCTCCTTTTATGCCCATAGCAGCCAATGACTCAGAGGTATTCTTTGCAGCATGAGATGGTGCATTGTCATGCATGAAGATGATTTTGCTCCTGAAGGCATGTTTCTGCTTTTTATACCATGGAAGAAAGTTGTCAGTCAGAAACTCTATATACTTTGCAGAGGTCATTTTCACACCTTCAGGAACCTTAAAGGGCCCTACCAGCTGTTTCCCATGATTCCTGCCCAAAACATGACTCCTCCACCTCCTTGCTGACGTCGCAGCCTTGTTGGGACATGGTGGACCATCCACCAACCACTACTCCATCCATCTGGACCATCCAGGGTTGCTCGACACTCATCAGTAAACAAGACTGTTTGAAAATTAGTCTTCATGTATGTCTGGGCCCACTGCAACCGTTTCTGCTTGTAAGCACTGTTTAGGGGTGGCTGAATAGTAGGTTTATGCATCACAACAAGCCTTTGAAGGATCCTACACCTTGAGGTTTGAGGGACTCCAGAGACACCAGCAGCTTCAAATATCTGGTTGCTGGTTTGTAATGGCTTTTTAGCAGCTGCTCTCTTAATTCGATGAACTTGCCAGGCAGAAACCTTCCTCATTCTGCCTTTATCAGCATGACCTTGTCTGTGCTCAGAATAAGCCACAAATATTTTAACAGTACGATGATCACGCTTAAGTTTTCTGGAAATATCTAATGTTTTCATCCTTTGACCAAGGCATTGCACTATTTGATGCTTTTCAGCAGCAGAGAGATTGTTTTTCTTTCCCATATTACTTGAAAACTGGCCTGCTTAATAGTGTGGAAAATCCAGTTTTCCTTTTATTGGTCTCACATGGCAAACTAATTATCACAGGTATCTGAGATTGATTTCAGTGATCCAAAGAACCCTGAGACACAATACCATTATTGGGTTTCATTTACAAAAAAAAAAAATGCTATGACACTTAAAACCAATTTGCATAATAATTTGGAACATGGTGTATTGTGTCCCAAACCTGAACACCTGGCATGAGCTGTCCCTCTGCGCCGTGGATGTGTTGTGCTGCCCTGCCACTAGTGTCTTGTCTGAGTGGGTTTTTAGTGCCGCCGGGAGTGTTCATAACAGACAGCACTTTGGCTGTCAACAGAAAATGCTGACAGGCTCACTGATGAAAATGAACAAAGTCTGGATTAGCCACGACTTTTCCACACCACCAGATAACAGCAGCACATAGAGTGTTTTTAATCTTAAATATTTCAATGAGGCTCTTCAGTCTTTTCAAATGATGCTTTATATATAAGTTATTATAGAGGAAAGAATGTTTCTTAAAATTTTTTTCCTGTAAACTCCAATTTCTTTTCAATTTAGACTGTTTTATCGTCAGTCCTTAAAGCGGAGTAAAAGTGTGACCGCATTGTTCTCAACAGTGATCTGGGAGCCTGAGATGCTTTCAGGGTTCTTCCTATGCTGTTCTCCTTCCATTCAGCACTTTTTTCATCCATTTCAACAGTTTCACTGACCCCCATACCTCCTTGTAGAGTCTGATGGAAAAATGCCTGGATTTCCCGTTGACTGCCATTATACTCATTACTCGAAACAAGCATCAGAGCATTAGGAATTGCTTGGTTCGAGTAACGAGTATCTGAGCATTTTAGTGCTTGCTGATCTCTAGTCCTCTTGTAAACTAAAAGATTCTGAAAAATATAATGGAAAGCTTTTGAGAAAGCAATTTTTGTCAATCAACTGTTTCAGTATCTCCTAATACAAACTAAAGAAAGCTTGAATCAGTAGTTTATATTTCTTCAATTGGGTTTATGGACAATGGGAAAGTGACACTAATTTACTGCTGCAATCTGCTGTTCTCTTTGCTGATAGGAGCACAATGCCTACACAGGTTTAGGCCCCCTTCTCACGTCCATTTTTCATATCTGTAGGTGGTCTGTTTTTAAGGACCGCAAATATGGACACATGCACACCCATTGTATTCAATGGTGGTTCGCAAATGTCAGATTTTTCACAAGAACCATGTGTCCATGTCACAAACCCACAGACATGTCCATTTTTAACCAGCACGAAATGCGTGCTGCACATGTGCACATTGATGACACATGGATAACATCGGAACCTGGGAAAAGCCATACAGATTGCGCTGTTCCCAAGCGCTGGTGGTTGAAGGCAGCTCTCATCATTGTCACTTGCTCTCCCTGCGATTAGCAAGCGCAAGCATCACTGATGATAGCTGTAGTCAGCGGCCGGCATGTGTTTAGCGTGTATTAAATAAATAAAAAATAGGTGTGGGATACCGCTTATTTTTCATAACCAGCAGAGGAAAAGCCAGCTGCTGGGGGATTATATTAATATTCTTGGAAAGGGGCATTAGCCCCAAATGTTCACAGGCTATTAATAACAGCTCATATCTATTTGCTTAGCCTTTACTGGTTAGTATAAAGGGGGGCCCCAGACATAAAATAACATAGGGTCCCCCCTATAAATTCTAACCAGCGAAAGCTAAACGGACAGCTGTGGGCTGATATTAATAGCCAAGGAAGGGGCAATGGATATTGGCCCACTCCCAGGCTAATAACATCAGCCCTCAGGGACCACAGAAATGGCTCATCAATAAAATGCACGAAATATGGCAATTAGCCTCATTCTTCCCACTTTCCCTGATGTGTTGGAAAGTGGGGTAATAGGGTTGAGGTTGATGTCAGCTTTTTTATGGCCGCTAACATCAAGCTCAAGGGTTAATAATGGAGACTAACCCCATAGTCATATTGTAAAAATACACAGCCTTTAATTAAAAAACACAGACCCCTTTATTTGAAATAAGCACTCCCCATCCTCTTTCACCTATTTATTATCAAATTAAAATACAAAAACACCATATTCCTCACCTGTCCTGAGATAATCCATTTGTCTTAAGCTGTAATCCATCTCTGCTTCAATATGGATGCCTTGCTGAATGGTGGCATGATGAGACCATTCAGTCTGCACTCAGGAGACACTGAGCTGTGCATCAGAGTTCAGCTTCAGTGACCTCCGATGACGTCATTGAGATTACTGCAGGCCACTGACGCTGCGGGTTCCCATGGGATGCTCATTGTGAGCATTCCGATGAACTGCGGTGACCTCAATGAGATCACCGCTAGCACTGTGAGAAATTGCTCACAGTGGCACACGGACACAGACCACAGATCACACCAGTACTGTTTTTTCATGTACAGGAATAATGAGGACATGTGAAGGGGGCCTTAGCCTGATTAGCTGATTCATGTTGAGGAAGACTTTTTGTATAGATACAGTATACCAACCACAGGCAGTATGTCATCAGTCTTTTTTCAATTTTATAGGTGTTAAAGGGAGTGTCCACTACCTTACAACCTCTTTTTAAAGGAAGTCATGTGCCTTGTAAAACAGACTTAACAAATATTTAACTTTCGCACTGGCGCCATTCCAGCAATGTTGTCACTGAGACTATTGAGGTTCGCATGGCATTATTTTGCTGGAATGGAGCCAGTGCGAGAGATAAATATCTGTTATTTTTATTTTACAAAGTAGACTACTTTACTCAAAAAGGGGGTTGTCCAGATGGCGGGCAACCTCTTATTAGCTTATGGTCAAATTTGTACTACATCTAAGGTAGAGAATAGGCAAGTGAGCTATCTTGGAAGTACCAATTTTTTTCCTATTGCAATATTAATCATATATTTGTAAAAGAATACAAAACATGTAGTTAAGATAGATTTAGTATAACAAGATCAATACTCCCCCTAAAGAACATTGTTAATTTTACATTACATTTTCCCTCTTTGCCTTCAACTGTCTCAGGCCAGTTGGGTCTCATCGGGGCAAGATTTATAAATTGTAGGTTCTGTATAACAGACCTTGAAGGTGAATTCTGTTAATTATTAAAAGATTATCCAAATTGATCAAAATCAATTAAGCTAATTTGGTTCAAAAGGGCGTAACAGTCCACAAAAGCCAGATTCTGCTTTTATTTTTAATTAAAATGCTTCTAAAAATATGTGATTAAATTGTATTTTTTAATTGGGTCAACTGCTCTACTTTACTTTAACTTTGCAGCAGTTTGGACATAAACCTCTATAACTATGTACATATTTTTGAACTGACTGTTTCCATGACAATACTATTATTAAATCCATTCAAGAGTGGAAATGACAACAATTCAAAATAAAGAAAAGTATATAATAAAAATGTAAAAAAAATCTATTATACATATAGCATTGAAAAAGATCAGTGTGATTAGCACTAATTTGCTACATGGCCTTTCATGTTTAGACATATGACAAAAGACCTTAATTATAACTAAATATGATGTCAAATGCAGTACAAATCTTATATAGGTCAAACAGTAGAGTCTTATGATAATAGAGAAACTTGAATAAGATGAATACTGACAGGTTGGAGGCCAGTAAGTGTCCAAAGTGGCTCCATCCACTTCATCAAATTTAACAGTGCAATTTTTTCTTCACCTTGAGGTATCTCTTCAATTATGATACTCAAAAGTCCCAGAATCAGTGATCAAAGCTGCAGCTGTTCATGGTGATCCATCTATACTCACAGTGTTGTGCCTTCTCCGCACAACCTAACCAGGTGAGTAATGCACCATCTTATACCGAATATCCAGGTTTATTGATCCATAAATGGAGCCATTTTCTTTCTTTATATTAGGTATTTTAAGGAACAGGTGTCCTTAATTCTAACATCAAAGTAAAGGTGAATTGGAGCAACTGTCTGTCTGAAGAATTAGCTGCTGTGTAGATTTATAGGAATAGCCTCATGGACTGTTTTGCCTAGAGATCTAGTTTGATGGGGGTGAGGAGGTGAGGCAGGGGTGGGAGGTGGAATCAGTAGTTAGAAATGGGGATCTAAAGTATTGTTGAGCAGAAAAAAATTCTCTAGTGATTAGACCTCTTTTAGAAAGGATCACAAGATGATGTTGCAGGCAGCAGTTTCACACTAAGCACATGCGACAGACGTGACAGAGTCTGGAGACGCTGTGGAGAGCGATCTGCTGCCTGCAACATCCTTCAGCATGACCGGTTTGGCAGTGGGTCAGTAACAGTGTGGGGTGGTATTTCTTTGAAGGGCCACACAGCCCTCCATGTGCTCGCCAGAGGTAGCCTGACTGCCATTAGGTACCGATATTAGATCCTCAGACCCCTTGTGAGACCATATGCTGGTGCAGTTGGCCCTTGGTTCCTCCTAATGGAGGACAATGCCAGACCTCATGTGGCTGGAGTGTGTCAGCAGTTCCTGCAAGATGAAGGCATTTAAGCTATGGACTGGTCTGCCCATTTCCCAGACCTGAATCCAATTGAGGACATCTGGGACAGCATGTCTCACTCCATCCACAAACGTCACGTTGCACCACAGACTGTCCAGGAGTTGACGGATGCTTTAGTCCAGGTCTGGGAGGAGATCCCTCAGGAGAACATCCACAACCTCATCAGGAGCATTAATAACCACATATCCAGATTTATAATGATGTAGCTGTGAACCCGGTTCACCAGATTGCTACATATATCTCCATATCCCAAATGCACAACAAACAGAGGACGAAAAATGGAGTTTTTATCTTTACAAAAATGTAAAAAGTTTTATTAGCCCAAGTGAGGCAATGTAACAATAAACAATAGAATACAAAAGATGTGTGTTAAAAAGACACCAGAACACCTGGCAAACAGAGCAGCACCATAGACATAAAAAACAATATACAAAACTTAATTGTGTCAAGAGAAACACACCCATAAGGAAAACAATCAACATGGACCCCATTCAGAGAACTCCATGATTGGAGATCCCATAACATTAATGACAGTAAATAACCTAAACACGCCGCGATCCCATAAGCGGTCATAAGGTATCCCAATAATAAGTCAGGGAGCGGCCGACACAGGTCCAAAGACTCTAAGACAAGTCGACACAGCTCTACCAGGATGGAAGATTCCATGGTCCCTAAAGGAGGCCTTTCGGACAACATCCTGTCACCTGTTCTGGTACCTTTCAATTTCCTCTGAGTGGTGAGTGAGCTACGAGAATGCCATTTTAATAATGCAAATCTCTCTCTCTCCCTCTCTCCTTCACTGTCTGGCCTTTCTGGTAGGATTTCTCTAGAAAATATACTGGGAAATCGAAGCAAAGAGCCTGCTCTCAGTGCGGGCTGAAGTGTCTCCCATGTCGTTGACTGCATATTTGGATGAGGGGGTTCAGTGAGATACTTCAGGATCATCCTCATCAAAACGCGACTTGGGCTTTGGCTATTGCTTCCCCCTAGAAAAGGTGGACAATTTAGTTAAGGTTGTAAAGTACACAATGGGACTGCTCGACCAGAAGGCCAAAATGTCTATCCAAGATATCATGCTTGGCACCTTGGACATCCTGGAGTAAAGAGCCCAAATTGGATGTCGCCATATCCAAGGCCTCAAAAAGTTAATCCCTCGCCTTTGAAGACTCAGGATTACTGAAAGACCCTCTTGATAGGAAGGTTGACACCTTTCTTAAATATGTGTGGGAGTCATTAGCAGGGCACTGAGGCTGGCCTTTGCAGCAACCTTCACAGCAAGGTCCCTCATGGCTGAATAGATTGGAAGACTAGCTGAGCGAAAATTCATCCACAGACTCCACTCTGGCCACGCTCCCAGTAACCAAGGGGGCGGCAGCCTTCTTAGCGGATGCCTCGGCCGACTCAACCAGACTGGCCAAGAGATCTGCCACATTATCTAATGCAGGCCGGAGAGCAGTCTGGTTAAAGGGTTGCCCAGATGATGTACAGGCAAAAGGGAAACTGTTCTCTCCCGTGTGAAAGTCAATACTTATTTGGCTCAGCTTTGGATGACATCTTAAAAAAAGCTTAGAAGAAATGGTTCCCAAAACCTCCCTTCTCATCCTTCAGGCAGTCCTTTCGGAGGAAGACATACAGCCAAAAGAGAACATCCACTTAACATAGGAGGATAAATCAAGGAAGGGCAAGGTGTTCTTGTTCGGTAATTCTTCCCAAAGTGGTATAAAGCTCTCCCAATGACTCCCTACCCCAGGTGGGAGGAAGACTCTCCCTCTTCCTTCCAGCCTGGGAGAAAATATCATCAATCCTTTGGATTCTCAACTTGGTGAGGGCAAGGTTGAAGCTAGAGTTCGGGAGACATCCACCAAACAGGTTTATCATGCCGAGCATCCAGCTCGGAGCAAATAGCATTAGAGGTATTGAGCCTCTTAGAGAAAAATGCTCTGCAGGATGTCCCAGCAGGAGAAGAACTGAAAGGCTTCTATGCTCCTCTGTTTCTAATAAAGAAGTTGGACAGCTCATACAGAACGATTTTCAACCTGAAGGGCCTGAACAAATTCCTGAACATTCCAAATTCAAGATGGAATCTATAAAATCAGCAAAACAACTGTTCTTTCCTGGTTGCTATAAAGCCGTCCTCGACCTGAAGGACACATATTACCACGTGTCAATACATGTAGCGTTCCGGAAGTATCTCAGAGTAGCAGTGCCAATAGGGGGCACTACAAGGTACCTCCCATACAAGGCCCTCCCCTTTGGCCTGGCAGTGGCCCCTCGTGTATTCACAAAGTTAATAGAAGAGGTTATGGCCCACCTCAGGGAAAGAAACAGACTGGTCATCCCATACCTGGAAGACTGCCTTATAGAAAGCCGTTCTTTCGCTCATTGCCGCAGTCAAGTGAGAGACATAGCCACCATCTTAGAAAGCTTAGGGTGCTGTTTGAACCTAAAAAAATCAAGGTTAGACCCACAAAGGAGACAAATCTTTCTTGCTGGCATGTGTCGAGTAAGAGTCCTAGAGTGTCGCCTACCGGATCAAAAAAAGGAAAAATTGCTCAGTATCCTCTCCAGGTCAATACAAGATCTGGTGATGTCCCTCAGGAGTGCTATGTTCCTCCTGGCCTTCCTGACCTCATGTATCCTGGCAGTGAAGTGGGCCAAAATCCACTTAAGAGAGTTGCAGTGGTTCGTGTTGGAAAGTCAACGTTTCTTGCAGGGGTATCTGGAAGGTACACTGATACTGCCTCGGGAGGTTATACATTCGCACCACTGGTGGTTGGAGATAGAGTCACTTTGGGAGGGGGGGTCCAGTGGTTTCCTCACGTCACCAGGGTAGTTACCACAGATGCCAGTCCCAGGGGGTGGGGAGCACATCTGGACAACCATCTGGTTCAGGGAACATGGTTAGCAGTAGAAACGGAAGGCTCCTCGAATATGTTGGAGCTTATGGCGGTAGAGAATGCATTACAGAGTCTCCTTCCATTCCTATGAGGCCATCACATAAAAATGTTGTTGGACAGCCAGGTAACAGTTGCATCCCAGAATCATCAGGGAGGTACACGGTCTCGTTCCCTAATGTATATTACCAAATGGATTTTCAGCCTTGTGGAGAGAAACATCCTTTCACTATCTGCGCTTCACAACAGAGGAAAGGACAATATAGCAGCAGATAATTTAAGCTACAGACAAATTCTACAGGGCGAATGGTCCCTCCAGACAGCAATATTCAGCCATTTGTTGGCAATATGGGGGCGGCCGGAAACTGACCTTTTCGCTACTAGGCAGGACAGCAAAGTGGAGAGGTTCTCCTTCTTGGATCCAAAAGAAAATACTCAGACTGTGGATGCCTTTTGGATCAGATGGGACTTCACCCTGGCCTATGTCATTCCCCCAATTTGTCTAATGCCAGCAGTTCTCAAGAAGATCAGGCAGGATAGGGCATGAGTAGTACTCATAGCCCCCTTTTGGCCCAAGAGGCCCTGGTTTTTTTGGCTGAGGAACATGTCAGTCATGGAACCGTGGGTCCTTCCAAAAATTCCAGACCTTCTAGCTCAGGGGCCAATGTTCCACCCTCAGGTGACTGGGCTGCACTTAACAGCCTGTAACTTGAAAGTTCAGTGCTAGAGGGTAAGGGCTTTTCTCCCAACTTGGTCTTTACTTTGCTTGCTAGTAGGAAGCCGTCACTACAAGAATTTACTGTAGGACCTGGAAGAAATTCTTGTCATCTACAGGGTGTACTCTGGAAGGAAAGGTGCCCCTAAAAGAGATCCTGGAGTTCCTTCGGAAGGGGCAGGAACTGGGCCTGGCGGTTAGTACCTTGAAAGTTCAGGTATCAGCCTTAGGGGCACTGTATAATTACGACCTTGCGGGTGATCAGTGGGTGGTCAGGTTTATTAAGGCATGTGCTAGATCTAGACATACTCTTAGTAGCCTTAACATTAGCACGAAGAGTAAATGATATACAGGCCCTATCAGCAGACCCTCCCTTTACCATGGTTATGGACGACAGAGTAGTTATGAAACGTGACCCTGCCTATCTGCCTAAAGTAGTATCTAGGTTCCATAGCTCACAGGAGATTTCTCTACCTCCCTATTGTCCTAATCCAAAAAATGATAGGGAGAAGAAGTTTCACACCCTAGATGTCAGGAGATGCCTTCTTCACTTTTTGTTAGCAAGTAAACCTTGAAGGAAGGATAGGGCTCTGTTTATCTCCTTTCAGGATTCTAGGAAAGGAATGGGAGTCTCGAAGGATACCCTATCCAGGTGGAAAAGGGAAGCAATCAACTTGGCCTATATAGCCGCAGGTAGACCGGTCCCTGATGCCCTAAGGGTACACTCTACAAGAGTGATGGCAACATCTTGGGCTGAAAGAGCTGACGTGTCCATAGAACAGATCTGTAAGGCAGCTACGTGGTCATCACCTTCAACCTTTTATAGCCACTATAGACTGGATCTATCTGCCTCTTCTGATTTCACATTTGGGAAGAGGGTTCTACAGACTGTGGTCCCTCCCTAATAGAGTAATTCTCTGTAATTCTCTCATTGGTGCTGTCATGGGTGCCTGGAAAACACGTATATTATTACTGGTAATGTGTTTCTACGGAACCCATGACAGCACCCTTATATTCCCTTCCATTACTAAGTGATCACTATAAGGTTTCTCTCACTCGGCTGCTTCAGAGGTAATCAGGAGACACTTTTTATATCAAAAAGTCCTTAGGTTTATTGCATCATAAACCATATGGTAACATATAATACAACTCTTCAATGCTTCAGCTCCTGCCTGGAGCCTCGCTCTTCAGTCACAGAGACCTCTCTGTATTGTGCTGCCTTGGACACATGGAAGCCTGTCCACACTGGCAGACTCCCACACACTCTCTCACAGGTGCCAAGCACACGTCGTTACATACCCGTAACCCCGCCCACAGCTGAGGTCAGGATCACATGGTTAGGTCACCTGATCATGACCTCATCACAGGTCCTTTTGATACACAAACACCTACAGGCTTTATCCTGGGTATTCAGACACATACCCCTTGGGTGGGTTTGTAGGTGACTGGACCCGCCCGGCTCTCCTAGTCACCTGGAAGCCTCCCAATATATAGCAAAACTCTCAGCAGTATATCTGCTGAACAAAACATGCTCAGGCTTCCATCACAGGGCCACCCATCTCTGTGATACATAACGTCCATCCATCACATGCCTCCATGCATATCCCGAGGGCCATACACAGTGCCCCCTAGCTGCATCAGGGGTCACTACACCACATCACCTTGAGGTTAGTGGGTTATTGTATATAGTATACCACTTAGGGTGTCGTAAGTGATAATTTGTATAAATGTACATACGTGTGTACACTAAATCGGAGGTGCTCTCATGCTCTGTAATCCACTGATGCGGAGAGAGGAGCTGCCCATTTTATCTTGAAGGTTTCCTGTCCTGGAAGGGCTGATCCCCTCTCTCGGTGCTGTTATGTGTTCTGTAAAAACATATTACCAGTAAGTAATATATGTGTTGTCTTCTTTTTTATTGGTTGACGGTCTTCTATATGGAATTATCTATGTGGTGGAGGTTTGAACACTGAGATTTATGTACAGTTAGGTCCATAAATATTTGGACAGAGACAACATTTATCTAATTTTGGTTCTAGACATTACCACTAGTGTTGAGCGATACTGCTCGATATCTAAAAATATCGGATCGGAATGGTATCGCCGATATCACTAAATATCGTCGATATCCGATTCCGATACCGGAAGTCCAATGTAAGTCTATGGGAACCAAATATCGACATTAAAAAAAACATTCTTGCCTTGTTGGTTAATTGTACATGAAGGAAAACAACAAAGACTAATGTAGAATGTATTGGGGGAGGTTGAGGAGACAATAAAGGCATACATGTTTAACCCAATGCATTGGAATAGCATTAATATATATTTTTTTGGAAATACGTTTGGATTGACTAACAAATTGACAATGTTGTTAACCTTTTTTCTATTTTGGCAAATATGTATGTTTCACAACTTCCATGCTCTTCACCTTTTTAACTTTTGCCAGTGCCACACTTTCTCCTTCATAATCTTCAGCAGCATCATCTTTCTCATCAAATTATTCTTCATCTTCACCTTCTTAATCTTCTTCTTAAACTTCTTGCTATTCATGTTTTTGTTTACATTACTCATATTGTTATTATTAAACTAATTAATCTTCTTCATATTCAAATTCTTCATCTTCTTCCTCTTCATCTTCTTCATCATATTCTTATTTGTGACAGAGATTCCTGTACTTGTAATCTGTAAAAGTATGAATTGTTCATCCTTCCGTTCTTGCTGTCACAAAAGATTTAAATTACAACAGTATTTGTCCGTGTTCAGTTTAGCCTGCAGCAGCAGGCATTTTCCAGGGGCACCACGAGGAGGAACGGACTCACCCCCATACACTGCTTAGTCTTCTTCTGCTTAGAATTTAGAGCATATATTTTGCTCTTCATTTTGGTCTTATACTTCATGTTCTTCTGCTTTTTGATCTTCTGCTTATTGTTCTTCTGTCTCTTGTTCTGTATCTTGTAGTTTGTCTTAACCTTCTTTGTCCTGTTGGTGATCTTCTTCTGGGTAATCTTTTATTTTTTCTTTGTGATGGTGTTCAGGCTGGTTGGCTTCATGCTCGCCGTCCTTGTTGTCGTCATCTTCTTCTGGGTGGTCTTTAAGGTCGTCTAATTTCCGAGAACCAGCTGACGTTACTGGAACCCTGACGGGTATCAGATGGAGCAAGAGACAATGGAAGTAACGAGGACCAGCTGACTGTGCTGGAACCCGGAGGGGCAGCAGAAGGAAAAGAGGCAATGTCACAACCGAGTACCAGCTGACGTTACTGTGACACGGTTACTAAGCAGGAGGTACCTGTGCTCCAAAGCACTACCAAGGACCAGCAGACGTTGGTGGAACTCGGATACGGAGATGGAGGCACCTAGGCCAAAGGCACTGGGGAGAACCAGTTGACGGTACTGGACCCCGGACGGGTAGCAGAAGGAAAAGAGGCAATGTCACAACCGAGTACCAGCTGACGTTACTGTGACACGGTTACTAAGCAGGAGGTACCTGTGCTCCAAAGCACTACCAAGGACCAGCAGACGTTGGTGGAACTCGGATACGGAGATGGAGGCACCTAGGCCAAAGGCACTGGGGAGAACCAGTTGACGGTACTGGACCCCGGACGGGTAGCAGAAGGAAAAGAGGCAATGTCACAACCGAGTACCAGCTGACGTTACTGTGACACGGTTACTAAGCAGGAGGTACCTGTGCTCCAAAGCACTACCAAGGACCAGCAGACGTTGGTGGAACTCGGATACGGAGATGGAGGCACCTAGGCCAAAGGCACTGGGGAGAACCAGTTGACGGTACTGGACCCCGGACGGGTAGCAGAAGGAAAAGAGGCAATGTCACAACCGAGTACCAGCTGACTTACTGTGACACGTTACTAAGCAGGAGGTACCTGTGCTCCAAAGCACTACCAAGGACCAGCAGACGTTGGTGGAACTCGGATACGGAGATGGAGGCACCTAGGCCAAAGGCACTGGGGAGAACCAGTTGACGGTACTGGA
This sequence comes from Oophaga sylvatica, assembly GCA_033576555.1. Lineage (NCBI taxonomy): Eukaryota > Metazoa > Chordata > Amphibia > Anura > Dendrobatidae > Oophaga > Oophaga sylvatica. Next base: position 450,108,808 of record JARQOD010000004.1, on the reverse strand, counting down.
CCCCGGACGGGTAGCAGAAGGAAAAGAGGCAATGTCACAACCGAGTACCAGCTGACGTTACTGTGACACGGTTACTAAGCAGGAGGTACCTGTGCTCCAAAGCACTACCAAGGACCAGCAGACGTTGGTGGAACTCGGATACGGAGATGGAGGCACCTAGGCCAAAGGCACTGGGGAGAACCAGTTGACGGTACTGGACCCCGGACGGGTAGCAGAAGGAAAAGAGGCAATGTCACAACCGAGTACCAGCTGACGTTACTGTGACACGGTTACTAAGCAGGAGGTACCTGTGCTCCAAAGCACTACCAAGGACCAGCAGACGTTGGTGGAACTCGGATACGGAGATGGAGGCACCTAGGCCAAAGGCACTGGGGAGAACCAGTTGACGGTACTGGACCCCGGACGGGTAGCAGAAGGAAAAGAGGCAATGTCACAACCGAGTACCAGCTGACGTTACTGTGACACGGTTACTAAGCAGGAGGTACCTGTGCTCCAAAGCACTACCAAGGACCAGCAGACGTTGGTGGAACTCGGATACGGAGATGGAGGCACCTAGGCCAAAGGCACTGGGCAGAACCAGTTGACGGTACTGGACCCCGGACGGGTAGAAGAACGCACCCATGAAAATGTAAGTTGACAGGACGCAAGCCGTCCGCAGTTACCGAATCACACAGTCCTACAGTGGGTGCTTGTCCTATTGTCACAATGGAAACCGCCTTTATTTACATATCCCACAGCACACATAGGAATCACCTAAACTGCAGGCACCATAGAGTCGGCTAACCCGAATGCAACACGACAGCACAACTTATTGGAGGATAATTGACGTTCACACTGCCAGGAAACAGCTGTCGTGCTGTAACCAGGCTGGCCAGGAGTCAATACCCCTGCCAATTACTTACGAGCAACAAATGGCGGTGTTGTAGCCCAGGGAGTAGAGTTCAGGTGGTAGAAAGATGAACATAACAGGAGACATGGAAAACGTTGCCAAACAGTTATTTAATCTGAAAACGGACAGGCAAATTCAGGTGAGATCCATGCCTTGTTCATTTTCAGAAAAGTAAGCCGGTCTACATTCTCTGAGGATAGTCGCATGCGACAGTCTGTTACTACACCACCTGCAGCACTAAAGACACGCTCAGATAATACACTGGCAGCAGGGCAAGCCAGCACCTCCAATGCATACTGGCTAAGCTCTGGCCATGTATCCAAATTAGAGACCCAAAATTTGAAAGGGGAAGAGGCATCTGGGAGTACACTTAGAGGGAAAGCCAAGTAGTCTGTCACCATCTTATGGAAACGTTTCTTCCTGGTGACTGGAGCCGTCTCGGATGGTGTAGACCTTGCTGGCGCTGTCACAAAACTTTGCCACATTTGTAACATACAGCTCTTGCCCTGTGCAGAGGCGCTGCTTCTGCTCCCTCTTGTTGTAGAGGTGTCTACACTGCCTCGACGCACAGAGCTGCTTTGTAAAGCAGTAGCAGCAGCAGCAGCTCTCTCGGCTGGAATGTACAACAGTATGGATTGCACCAGTGTGTCTTGGTACTCCTGCATTTTACGGTCCCGGTTCACCGGTGTGATGAGGGTTTGTAAATTGTCCCGGTAGCGAGGGTCTAGGAGGGTGTACACCCAATAATCTGACGTGGTGAGAATGTGGGCGATGCGGCGGTCGTTTCTCAGGCACTGAAGCATCAAATCAACCATGTGCTGCAGACTCCCAACTGGCCAACAAAGGCTGTCCTCTGGAAGAGGCGTCATCTCTGTCTCCTCTGCATCACCCCACCCTCGCTCTACATACTGACTAGAGCGTTGTGTACCTCCCTCTGTAGGGATTTCTTCCTCCTCCATTGACTCCTCCTCCTCCTCATCCTCCTCACAAAGTGAGCCCTGCAAAGCCCTTTGTGAGGAACCACGTTGCGCTGACTGTCCTGAAGGTAATTGAATTTGTGACTCCTCATCCTCCACCTCTTCCAAAACCTCTTCCTTTAGTGCTTTCAGTGATTTCTGAAGCAGGCAGATAAGGGGGACAGTCATGCTGACTAGTGCATCATCTGCACTCGCCATCCGCGTTGAGACATCAAACGCACGCAAAACGTCGCAGATGTCCTTCATAGAGGCCCACTCAGTAGTGGTGAAGTGTGAACGGCGCAAATTGCGAGTTGATTGCGCCTGTTGCAGCTGATACTCCATTACTGCTGGCTGCTGCTCACACAACCGCTCCAACATATGTAACGTGGAATTCCACCTGGTGGGTACGTCACATATGATGCGATGTTCAGGAAGGCGAAATCTGACTTGCAGAGCTGCAATGCGCGATCTGGCCATGCTGGAATGTCGCAAGTGAGCGCACTCTAGGCGGACCTTGTGCAGCAGTGCACCAAGATCCGGATAGTCCCTCAAAAAACTCTGCACGACCAAGTTGAGCACATGTGCCAGACATGGTATGTTAGTGAGGTTGCCAAGGCCCAGAGCTGCCACCAGATTTCGGCCATTGTCACACACTACCAAGCCTGGCTGGAGATTAGCTGACAAAAACCACACGTCGCTCTCCTGCTTGATGGCATCCCAGAGCTCCTGCGCTGTGTGGCTTCGATTCCCCATGGAAATTAATTTCAGGACGGCCTGTTGACGTTTGGCCACGGCTGTGCTCATATCGGTCGCAACAGGTAAGCGTTCACGGGTCCATGTGGAGGTATACCGTGACGGCTCGTGCAGCGATGATTCTGAGGAACTGGAGTAGGAGGAGGAATCAATGTGTACAGACTGGATTCCTGCAATCCTTGGAGTTGGCAGAACACGTACAGCGCCACTGGCAAGATCTGTACCCGGCTCCACAACATTAACCCAATGGGCAGTGAGGGAAAGGTATCGTCCCTGGCCATGGGTACTGGTCCATGCATAGGTGGTCAGGTGGACCCTGCTACTGACGGCGTTTAGTAGCGCATGTTTAATGTTTCCCTCGACATGTTTTTGCAGAGCAGGGACAGCTTGCCTGCTGAAATAAAATCGGCTTGGCACATTATATTGTGGGACTGCCAATGCCATAAAGTTCCTGAAACTGTCAGTCTCCACCAGCCTGAATGACAGCATTTCAAGGGACAGGAGTTTTGCAATGCCAGCATTCAGAGCCTGTGCTCGTGGATGGTTTGCCGAGTATGGCCGTCTTTTATCCCATGCCCGTGGTACCGATGGCTGTTTTGTGGTCTGGGAGTGTGACGATGACTGTGAACTTGCTGCTGTGGGTGGAATAACAGTTTGTCTATGGACAACAGTGACCGAGGTTCTTCCATGGAGATCCTGTGAGGAAGCCGAACCAGGTGTGTGTGAGCTGGAGGTAGAGGCTCCAACACGACCTGAAGATGTAGGTGCTGCTGTAGTTGGCCTACATCTCCAGTGTGTCTTTGTAACTCAGCTACGTGCTTTGTCCGTACATGTTTCCACATATTTGTGGTATTCAGGTTACTGATATTTTTACCTCTTTTAACTTTTTGCTTACACAGCTTGCATTGAACATAGCAAATATAATCTACAAGTCTGTCAAAAAAGGACCACGCAGTGAAAGTCATGGGAGCGCCAATTTTGACATTTCTAAGAGAACTGCTCCCAACAGGTGCCAAACTGGAGGCTACAGGCAAGCCGAGTCTGCAGCCTACCTCTCCCTCCTCTTTGTACCGTTGGGACAATCTCTTCCTCAGAGCTGCTCCCACCACCTTCCTGTTGCTCACGCCATGTTGGGTCTCGGACTTCATCATCTCCACTACCCTCTTCCAACACCTGCTGCTGTTGGATGGTCTGGGCAGCACCATGCTCCACAAAACCTGGCACCTGAGTCTCATCATCATCATAAGATGCGTTCTGCGGTGTGCTATCCATCGGCACTGGCTCACCCGCCTCTTCAGATTGAGAGAGACACAGCTGTTGCGCATCACTGCATACTCCCTCTTCTTCAAATTGCAGAATGCTGCTTGCCTGTGCCCGTGTTTGCGAGCCAACAGATTCTGAGAACAGAAGCAGAGACTCAGCTGGCTCCTGTACAGAACTCTCTGACTGCCTGGGCAATTTGACAGGCGGTGAACAGACAGATGGTTGCTCAACAGTTTTGTGTTCCTGAGAGGAGGTGGAAGGAATTGAAGTCGATGCATTGGCTGCCATCCAACCAACAACGGCTTCAATTTGTTCTTCCCGCAGCAGGGGGGCACGCCGAGCTCCTACCAAACTGCGCATAAAGGAACGCTAATGGGTAAAACTGGTGGATGCTGTGTCACTGAGGGCGGCAGCAGCCACAGAATCACCACGTCCTCTCCCTGCTGAAACTCCACGGCCACGACCACGTGCCTTACTCACTGCCTTCATCTTGGTAGATTGATAAAGAAAGTCAGAAAAGTTATAAGGCCTAAGTGTGGTTATTACGCAGAGACTGAAGTGAACACTGAAACACAACTGTTCACAATCTGTGAAAGGCTACTCCTTTGTCTACTTCTATAGTGTTTGCAACCAATGTATTGGATACGGATGGAAGCGCGTCACACTAATAGATTATATTTTAAATGGAATGGAGCAGAACCAATTGGAGATAAATGAAAAGGATGAGGCACTGAGACACGCTCAGCAGAGTACAAGCAGCAGTGCTTGAACAAGTAACTGGAGCGTGATGTGCACTCAAAAAATAATAAACACAGACTGAAGTGAACACTGAAACACAACTGTTCACAATCTGTGAAAGGCTACTCCTTTGTCTACTTCTATAGTGTTTGCAACCAATGTATTGGATACGGATGGAAGCGCGTCACACTAATAGATTATATTTTAAATGGAATGGAGCAGAACCAATTGGAGATAAATGAAAAGGATGAGGCACTGAGACACGCTCAGCAGAGTACAAGCAGCAGTGCTTGAACAAGTAACTGGAGCGTGATGTGCACTCAAAAAATAAAAAACACAGACTGAAGTGAACACTGAAACACAACTGTTCACAATCTGTGAAAGGCTACTCCTTTGTCTACTTCTATAGTGTTTGCAACCAATGTATTGGATACGGATGGAAGCGCGTCACACTAATAGTTAAATTGCATGGAGATGCAAGAATTACACTGAAGAAAAAAAAAAGAGTCTGTGAGTGACACGTGCAGATGCCTACAGACAGCATTGCATGCAGAGCAAACTGCAGCGTCACTTACACTCACACACACACCTTGCAGAGCTGTTAAAACAACACTGCAGGCAAAAGGAAGCTTTACACAGCGGTTGGTGCTAGCCTGCCTACAGCACAGTACACTAAATCGCAATCTCTAACTGTCCCTCAGAGTCAGCACAGCAGCGTTCTGTCCCTTACTGAATTCACAGCACAGTGACGCTAAAATGGCGGCGGCGCCTTTTATAGTGCATTCTGACATCATTTCAGCATCCAATCACAGCCATGCCATTAGTTAACATGTCCGCAGCAGTACAGGATGTGCCCACACTTCTTAGGATTCCTCATTGGCTGACTAAAATCACATTGCCTCTCAAAGAATTATGGGAACTTCCGATTCCGGTATACGATATATGGAAAATATCGGAACTAAGTATCGAAAGGCCGAAACAGCTAATATCGGCCGATACCCGATACTTGCGGTATCGTATCGCTCAACACTAATTACCACAATGAATTTGAAACAAAACAAATCAGATGCAGTTGAAGTTCAGACTTTCAGCTTTCATTTGAGGGTATCCACATTAAAATTGGATGAAGGGGTTAGGAGTTTCAGCTCCTTAACATGTGCCACCCTGTTTTTAAAGGGACCAAAAGTAATTGGACAAATGACTCCAAGGCTATTTCATGGACAGGTGTGGGCAATCCCTTTGTTATGTCATTCTCAATTAAGCAGATGAAAGGGCCGGAGTTTATTTGAGGTGTGGTGTTTGCATTTGGAAGGTTTTGCTGTGAAGGAAACATGCGGTCACAGGAGCTCTCCATGCAGGTGAAACAAGCCATTCTTAAGCTGCAAGAACAGAAAAAAACCCATCCAAGAAATTGCTACAACATTAGAAGTGGCAAAATCTACAATTTGGTACATCCTGAGAAAGAAAGAAAGCACTGGTGAACTCATCAATCCAAAAAGACCTGGGAGCCCACGGAAGACAACATTGGTGGATGATCGCCGCATACTTTCTTTGGTGAAGAAGAACCCGTTCACAACATCAACTGAAGTCCAGAACACTCTCAGTGAAGTAGGTGTATCTGTCTCTAAGTCAACAGTAAAGAGAAGACTCCATGAAAGTAAATACAAAGGGTTCACATCTAGATGCACACCATTCATCAATTCCAAAAATAGACAGGCCAGAGTTAAATTTGCTGAAAAACACCTCCAGAAGCCAGCTCAGTTCTGGAAAAGTATTCTATGGACAGATGAGACAAAGATCAACCTGTACCAGAATGATGGGAAGCCAAAAGTTTGGAGAAGAAAGGGAACGGCACATGATCCAAGGCACACCACATCCTCTGTAAAACATGGTGGAGGCAACGTGATGGCATGGGCATGCATGGCTTTCAATGGCACTGGGTCACTTGTGTTTATTGATGACATAACAGCAGACAAGAGTAGCCGGATGAATTCTGAAGTGTACCGGGATATACTTTCAGCCCAGATTCAGCCAAATGCTGCAAACTTGATTGGACGGCGCTTCATAGTACAGATGGATAATGACCCCAAGCATACAGCCAAAGCTACACAGGAGTTCATGAGTGCAAAAAAGTGGAACATTCTTCAATGGCCAAGTCAATCACCAGATCTTAACCCAATTGAGCATGCATTTCACTTGCTCAAATCCAGACTTAAGAGGGAAAGACCCACAAACAAGCAAGACCTGAAGGCTGCGGCTGTAAAGGCCTGGCAAAGCATTAAGAAGGAGGAAACCCAGCGTTTGGTGATGTCCATGGGTTCCAGACTTAAGGCAGTGATTGCCTCCAAAGGATTCGCCACAAAATATTGAAAATAAAAATATTTTGTTTGGGTTATGTTTATTTGTCCAATTACTTTTGACCTCCTAAAATGTGGAGTGTTTGTAAAGAAATGTGTACAATTCCTACATTTTCTAACACATATTTTTGTTCAACCCTTCAAATTAAACGTTACAATCTGCACTTGAATTCTGTTGTAGAGGTTTCAATTTCAAATCCAATGTGGTGGCATGCAGAGCCCAACTCGCGAAAATTGTGTCACTGTCCAAATATTTCTGGCCCTGACTGTATATTATACACAGGCTTGGACTGGCCCATTGGGGAATCCCTCAGTGGGACCCTGTGCAGACGTGGGCTCCAACCCCACAGTGTATGCATTACTTGTCATAATTCACTTGATTCACAAGGTGCAGAAAAAAGCAAAAAAAGCAGCATATCATCATTCATTTAAAAAAACTACCCAGTTTATTATTATATAGAAGTTTAGGTAAATTTGTGAACAAGGCTAATGTAGTAATTGCTTGCAGGTGAAAATTTGCCCCTCAAAGTCAATGTTACTGGTAAGCCCTTGGCACACCAGTCCAACACTCATTATACACATATACAGGTGGCTCTCACAAAATTAGAATATCATCAAAAAGTTTAATTATTTTAGTTCTTCAATACAAAAAGTGAAACTCATTATATAGAGTTATTACAGAGTGATTATTTCTGTTAATGTTGATGATTATGGCCTACAGCCAATGAACACACAAAAGTCATTATCTCAGTAAATTAGAACACTTTATAACACGAGCTGGAAAAATGATTTCACAATCCGAAATGTTGGCCTACTGAAATGTACGTTCAGTAAATGCACTCAATACTTGGTTGGGGCTTCTTTTGCATCAATTACTGCATCAATGCAGTGTGGCATGGAGGCAATCAGCCTGTGGCACTGCTGAGGTGTTATGGAAACCCAGGTTGCTTTGATAGCAGCCTTCAGCATGTCTGCATTGTTGGGGTTACATTCTTTATGGGGTTAGGTCAGGTGAGTTTGCTGGCCAATCAAACACAGTGATACTGTTGTTTTAAACAAGGTAATGGTACTTTTGGCGATGTGGAAAGGTGCCAAGTCCTGCTGGAGAAGGAAATTTCCATCCTCAAAAAGCTTGTCGGCAGAGGGTAGCATGAAAGGCCCTAAAATTTCCTGGTAGACAGCTGCGCTGACTTTGGTCTTGATAAAACACAGTGGACCTACACCAGCAGATGACATTGCTCCCCAAACCATCACTGATTATGGAAACTTCACACTAAACCTGAAGCAGCTTGGATTGTGTGCCTCTCCACCCTTCCTCCAGACTCTGGTACCTTGATTTCCAAATGAAATGCAAAATTTACTTTCCTTGTGGAGTGTGTCAATGACTGCCTTCTGGACATTTGTCAAGTCAGCAGTCTTCCCCATGATTGTGGAGCCTACTGAAACAGACTAAGGGACCTTTTTAAACGCTTAGGAAGCCTTTGCAGGTGTTTTTTGTTAATTATTCTAATTTACTGAGATAATGACTTTTGGGATTTAATTTGCTGTAAGTCATAATCGTCAACATTAACAGAAATAAACACTTCAAATACATCACTCTGTTTGTTATGACTCTATATAATATACGAGTTTCACTTTTTGTTTGAAGAACTGAAATAAATTAACTTTATGTTGTTATTCTAATTTTGTGAGAAGCACCCGTATACTGTGTAGAGACTCAAATGGTTGGCTTATACTTGATTATTTTATTTAGATATTTAGGACTTATTCATAAAATGTGCACCATCATGAAACTTTTTGCAAGTGAAATCAACATGGTTGTTAATCTGTGGAAACTTGCAGGATTTTTGTCACATAAAAATGAGCCTATAAAATTCCCTTAATCACCAATGTTCTAATGAACAAAAAAGTTTAATTTGTTTAAGCCCCTCCGATTGTGTAGTCTTATTCCTGGGTGTATCCCGGCAACTATGAATTCTGTGAGAACTGAATGAGAAATCAGTATCACATTCATCTGTAAAATGGACATATGGAAAGCACTAAATTATACGTCGGAAACAATTTGGTAACTACCTTTAATTTCATTGACAAAATTGCCTCACATGAGCCACTTTCCTTGCGAAAACCATCTATGGAACCCCTACTGATGTAACTGATGCACCTTTTACGACACCCTAATTGACCTAACATGAAGATTGTGTGAAACTCCATTGTAACAAATAATAACCCTTATAATTGGTGTTTGTGATAAAGTATTAGGGTATATTTCCACGTTCAGGAAATGCTGCGGATTGGACGCTGCAGGTGGCAAACCTGCGTTTACGCACATGTGGCGCATCTTTCTAGACCTCAGCATGTCAATTTATCTTGCGGAGACACACAGACTCCGCAAGATAAATAGCATCATTCTATGTATAGGATGTGGTGATTCCGCATGTGTTCAATGAACACATGCGGAATCACCGTGCATACAAAAGCCGGCAGCGCTTTGAACGCAGCGAGTATCCGCTGCGTTCAAAGCGCTGCCAATCCGGAACATGGAGACATACCCTTGTACACCCTCTTTTCTGCTTAAGTATGGCCATTACAAAATTATGGAAATTTCAAAATAGGTTTACAAGAAATGTAAACTATGTAAATCAATAGTCTGGAATTTTTATAGTTGATATTTTGAATTTACAGTGCAGTTTTCATTGAGAAAATACCTATACTGCTTCAGTTCAAAGTTTGCAATATAATGTAAAATGAGGACCTTAGAGTTTAAACACAGATATAAAAAGCAGACCATATTTTTTCTATTTCATCATTATTCTGTAAGTGATGGAATTATCTAGTTCGGAAAATAATGCCAGGTGGCGGGGATGGTCCAGCGCAGCACTGCATACACACATTGTTAAATTCCCAGAAGAGTTCTGATTCTATGAATTTAAAAGGCATCATTTGAAAGAGTAGCAACTGCTGGCAAGTTTGTCAGATCACTATAAAGAAAAGACTGCAGATACTGTAAAGGCAGACAGATACTGCTTGACTTTTATCATCGTAACTGCACATATTTCTGAGCATTTGGTCTCAGTTGCTGTGGATTTATCTGATGTCGGTGAGATATACTGTCCTGCTTACCCATACACCCCTTGGAGTCTTATCCCGGATGATATGATTCATTTGCATGTACAATGCGTATGCACTGCCTTAATATGAATGTCCGGGAAAAGAAGAAAGAGAGAAGATCATACTGATAACATTAGATTAGGTGCATTACAGCAGGATCCTCAGATATAAAACAACACATTACCAATGATAAAATATGGGTGGTCATATTGTTGACAGCTTATTTTGATATAGCTATTTCTAATAGGAGAGATAAATATATGTGAAATATTACAAGACAAGCAAGAAGATTGTATCAGAGTCTGAATTTTATCCTTTGTTGGAACTTTGAAGATTAATTTTTCCAAACTGAATGTCCATAATTCATTCATGTACAATGTATATTATCTGTCCACATGAATAGACATGTTATTTGACAATATATTACAATAATTATGACATCATTATCATCAACAATATCTGTTATTATTGCTATGTGTAGCGGAAATAATATTGTTCTGCCTAAAATTAAATCTGCATGTCTATTGTGAGCATGTGAACTACTATATTTAGGATCTCCCAATGTTTTTGGCTAGCAATGCTAATCACCGTGTCACAATAGTACTGTGATTTCTATGCTACACATATAAGATAATATGTTTTATTTTATTGCTTTCAAATATCTTTTAGTTCTTTAATTTTCTTTTTCTATTCTAAAGATTTACATTTATTTTTTCAATTGAATTTTACAGATTATCATGATATTAAAGGTTGGGAAAGTTCTGAAATTAGAGAGAAGAATGGAGAGCGAGAGAAAGAGATAGAGCTAAATTTATAGTGCCTTGAAAATGTATTCATACCCCTTGAACTTTTCCACATATTTTCATTTTTATTGGGATTTTATATGATGTATCATCACAAAGTAATAAGCATTTGTGAAGTGTTAAGGAAATGATACATAATTTTCTAACTATTTTAAAAATCTAAATCTGAAATTGTGATGTGCATATGTATTCAGCACTTGCAGTCTGATAACCCTAAATAAAAATCCTGAGTGACCAATTGCCTCCAGAAGTCACATAATTAATACATTGACTCTCTGTGATTGATCTATTCTCAGTACAACTACACCTGTTGTGTCAACGCCTCAGAGGTTTGTTTGAGAACATTAGGGATCAAACAGCATCACAAAAACCAAGGAACACACCAGATAGACCAGTGATAAAGTTGTGGAGAAGAGTAAGGTTAGGTTATAAAAAAAAATTGCCCAAGTTTTGAACATCTCACGGATCACTTGTCAATCCGTCATCCAATAATGGAAGGAATATGGAACAACTGCAAACCTACCTAGTTTGCATAGGTAAATGGGCAAACATAGTTGTGCAAAAATGGTAGAGATGTGAGCTGGTTGGCAGATGCAGTGACAGTCAGGAGGCAGATCAAGGGTTAACAAGTTTTTTACTTAACAGGGTATTACTCCACGCAAGGAGATGGGGAAAACGTGAGGTAAAATGCAGGCAATATAAGAAATACAGAGGTTTGGTTGGGGAAAAATCAACACAGGAATAACAAATAAAGTCGTTCTCAAAGAAGTCACTTATCAATCGAACGTCTTCCTGACAGAAAAGTTCCCGAAGTAGATGATGGCGCCAACAGCTGTCGGCACGATGTGATTCCGGTGTGGACCTGAAGGAGGTGACGGTACGTGCCCGGTCGTCAACGTTGAGTCTTTGAAGCATCCTGTGGAGTCCTCTGTCCAGAGTCTCCTGTGACCTGGCAGGGTATGGGCCACTGTGCTGACAGAGGTAAGCGAGGCTCGACGATTATTCAGCGAGGGTTCAAGAAACCGCCCCCGGTAAAGATCACAGTCTCTATTAGGAGTCACGAAAGCATCCCTTACTGCAGCGGAGCGGTTGGCACCTTGATTTGTCAGAGTCAACCTGCACACGGCGGGTTTCTGGTCAGAGTCCCTGCAGTAAGTCTCTGTCACGGATGGGCGCGAATCTGCCTCACTAAAGGTCTCTGAAGCAAGAGTTCTCACTCTCCTCAGCCACGCGCTGTGCCTTCTTGCCAAATGTGTCTGTGCCCGCGTGCTGCCCCCACTCACATTTAACCACACCTCCTGTCAACAAGCATAAAGATTTGTCCGGTTGCTTAAACTTTCCCCGGACAACAAGGGAGACAGCTCCGCAGTTCCGGACCCGGCACAAGAAAGGCACCCCCAACCTGGTTTCTCTTCTTACAGAGACATACCCCAAAAGACTTGCAGCAGTAATTACAGAGAAAGGTGATCCTACAAAGTATTGACTCAGGGGGGCTGAATACAATGCACGTCACAATTTTCAGATCTACATTTTTTAATTATTTTGAAAAGTGTGTATTATTTCCTTTACATGTCTCAAATATTTGTTACTATTTGTTGGTAAATGACAAAATCCCTAAAAATTACATTTAAGTTGAAACTGCCAGCATGAGGTACCAAGTATTGGAAATGGGGCATAATTATAATTATTGACGAGGTTGTAGTGATACCTAGGCCCTGGGAGCTAGGTGTTCAAAAGGTTCCTATGAGAAAGCCAATACTAATACAATGTGATACATGGGGGCCCAGTGTGAGATGTTGCATTTGCATCAAATTACGTCACTGGTAAGTATCCTAGTGCCTTTGCATGATTCGTCCTATGTTTCCCTCAGTGTTCCAAAGTCTACCAACACTCCTGCTTTGAAGAGACAATCTATGACTTTTCTTATTACATGTGTCAGAATGTTAGAAATAGGAAATACAAAGTTGTGAAAACCTTGTGACACAGAGGACTATATTGGTACAGACAAAAGCAGCACTATGGTATACTAACTCAGTTACAGTTCATTAGAATGGAGGAAATATATATCTCGAACTACAATTGTGACAGTGTCTGTGACAAATCCCACTGGTCATCATTCTCAGAATTCCTATTTCATAGCATTTAGATTATCCCAATAAAATTATACTTTCCTGATCTGTAATGAATTCTGACTGTATTAGAATTCCAATTAGAAGTCATATTTTTGGTCTGGATTGCTGGATGACTGGAATTAAAATGGATCTGTCAGGTCTCCTATGTTTCTTAAAATATATGATGGGATATTAAAATAGAGATAGAGATGAGCAAGTTGATTTGATGCAAATTAAAGTTGAATATTATGAAATTCATAGGCTTAGTTTGCATGAATCACAAAAAAAATCCTGCTGACTTTTATGTAATGCAGAAAATTTCATCAGCCACTGAAGACAGACATGTCCTCAGATGCAACTATGAGATCTTCACCATAATGCCGCCTTACAGCTATCACATCATATGGTATAGTGCCGTCAATCACAAAAGACTAACATTGCCTCTATAAAAGCCTAAGCAGAGAATGCAGCAGCCATTTTAGTGTGATTTAAAATTGTGTGAGAATGTTATAGCTCAGCAATGGAAATAGCAACACAAAGCCCTAAAACATATGATACATTTTTTCATATGGTAATCTGTTGAACATGTGCAGCAGTGAAAAATATGAAAGTAGTATTCTGCAAATGATACAGACATTGCATTAACAGGTGAAAAGAGAGAGATAGGTAGAGTGCCAACAGCAATGTGTAATGATTTGTAACATCGTGTAACTGGCTTCTGTCCTGCTTCATTTGAATTTGAATTACATATTTTTTCATTCGTAATGCAATAAAAAGCAGTAATAACAAGCCAACAAAAAAAAATTGAAATCAGTGACTCTATTGAATTTTTAAATTTCTTGTGCAATTTCTTTTTAAGAAGAGTGAAATAATAATTGTTTTTTAGATTACCAAAGAAATTTCTACGTACCGTATTTTTCGGACCATAAAACGCACTTTTTTCTCCCCAAAATTTGGGGGAAAATGGGGGTGCGTCTTATGGTCCCAACATACCTAAAAATCCGGTGGCGGCGACGGTTACCGGTGGCGGCGGCGGCAGCCTCCCTGTGGTGCGGTGTTGTCTGGCCAGCAGCGGGGCTCTGTGGTGTGTGGGGGGCTCCGCCGGCATTTTCCTCTTAGCCGGAAAGCCCCCTGCAGCTCCGCTGCTGCGGCCTCCTGATAGATGGCCGCCAGGGGACCCTGGTGGCAGTCACGATGCAGCCTTCCGTGCGGTGTTGTCGGGGCAGCAGCGGGCTCTGTGCTGCGTGGAGGGCTCCGCCAGCATTTCGCTCTTAGCCTGAAAGCCCCCGCAGCTCCGCTCCCTCCTGCAACGTGGTGGCGTCTCAAATATGGCCACCAGGGGCCTCCGGTAAGATGGCCGCCGAATCTCATTCAAGTCTCGGCAACGAGATCTCTTCTCCCGAGATCTTGTCCTGAGATCTTGGGAGACGAGATCTCGGGAAGAGATCTCGGTGCCGAGACTTGAATGAGATTTGGCGGACATCTTACTGGAGGCCCCTGATGGCCATGTTTGAGGACGCCACCGCGTTGCAGGAGGGAGCAGAGCTGAGGGGGGCTTTCCGGCTAAGAGCAAAATGCCGGCGGAGCACCCCACACAGCACAGGGCCCGCTGCTGCCCCAACACCACCGCATGGAAGGCTGCGTCAGGACCGCCACCGGAGGCCCCTGGCGGCCATGTTTCTTGAGGCCACCGCGTCGCAGCTGCGGGGGGCTTTCCGGCTTAGAGGGAAATGCCGGCGGAACCCCCCACGCAGCACAGAGCCCCGCTGCTGCACCGACACCACAGAGAACAGGAGGCTGCTTTGGGACCACCGCTATGGGATTTGTGAGTACCATATATTGCACAGCCACCCCACAGAGCACAGCCACCCCACAGAGCACAGCCACCCCACCGAACACAGCCACCCCACAGAGCACAGCCACCCCACAGAGCATGGCCACCCCACAGAGCACCCCTGCAACACAGAGCACCACCATCACACCAGCCTGAACCACCGAACGACCCCTGTCGACCTCTCCTCTACCTGTGCTGATCCCTTCTCTGGTAAGCTGAATTCGGACTGTAAGACGGACCCCATTTGACACATTATTTTTTTTCCCCTATTTTCCTTCTGAAAATTTGGGGTGCGTCTTATGGTCCGGTGCGTCTTATAGTCCGAAAAATACGGTAATCTAGACATTTAACCATGACTGTCTGCCTTACAACGTGTGGTGTCACAAAGTATTTTTTCTGAACATTTTTTCAGTCAAATTTGTATTTTTGGATACCACACTGATACAGTGCCCTATTGCAGGTGAATGCTTTTGGACACATGCTTACTTAACATTTCTTAATATATCATTTTTGAGAAGGGGGTTGAATTCTGTTAAAAAATAAAAGTTTCAAAAATGTACACAATTAGCTGTCTGTTTTTGCACACCTTGGTTACTAGTCCAATTTAACAACTACACATGCCACACCTATACTACAGCCTGTTGCCACATATTGCTTTCTGCACATTGTGGTAGGTTGCAGGAACTATTTTTATTTAACCCTTTTACCACCAAGGGTGGTTTGCACGTTAATGACCAGGCCAATTTTTACAATTCTGACCACTGTCCCTTTATGAGGTAGTAACTCTGGAACGCTTCCATGGATCCCAGTGATTCTGACATTGTTTTCTCATGACATATTGTTTTTCATGTTAGTTGTAAAATTTCCTTTATATAACTTGCGTTTATTTTTGAAAAAAGCAGAAATTTGGAGAAAATTTTGAAAATTTAGCAATGTTTCAACTTTGAATTTTCATGCCTTTAAATCACAGAGATATGGCACACAAACTTAATGTGTAACATTTCCCACATGTCTACTTTTCATCAGCACAATTTTGGAACCAAATTTTTTTTTGTTATGAAGTTATAAGGGTTAAAAGTTAACGAGCGATTTCTCATTTTTAAAACACCATTTTTTTGGGAGGACCACATCACATTTGAAGTCACTTTGAGGGGTATATATGATAAAAAAAATACCCAAAAGTGATACCATTCTAAAAACTGCACCCCTCATGATGCTCAAAACCACATTCAAGAAGTTTATTAACCCTTCAGATGCTTCACAGGATTTTTTGGAATGTTTAAAAAAAAATGAACATATAACTTTCTTTTTTCACAAAAAAAATGATTTCAGGTCCAATTATTTTTATTTTCCCAAGGGTAACAGGAGAAATTGGACCCCAAAAGTTATTGTGCAATTTGTCCTGATTATGCTGATACCTCCTACGTATGGGGAACCACTGTTTCGGTGCACGGCAGATCACGGAAAGGAAGGAGCACCGTTTAACTTTTTCAACGCAAAATTGACTGAAATTGAGATAGGATTCCATGTCGCGTTTAGCGATCACCTGATGTACCTAAACAGTGCATATCCCCCAATTCTAACTTCAACCCTAACCCCATCACACCCCTAACCCTAATCCCAACCCTAACCCTAGCCCTAACCCTAATCTCAACCCTAACCCTAGCCATAACACTAATGCTACCCCTAATGGGAAAATGGAAATATATACATTTTTTTTATTTTTATTATTTTTCCCTAAATGAGGTGATAAAGGGGGGTTTGATTTAACTATTTGTAGCGGGTTTTTATATCGGGTTTTTATGTTTGGCAGCTTTCACATGCTAAAAGACGCTTTTTATTGCAAAAAATAGTTTTTGCATCACCACATTTTGAGAGCTATAATTTTCCATATTTTGGCCCACACAGTCATGTGAAGTCTTATTTTTTGCGGGACTAGTTGATGTTTTTATTGGTATCATTTTCGGGCACATGACATTTTTTGATCGCTTTTTATTACGATTTTTGGGAGGCAGAATGAACAAAAACCAGCAATTCATGAATTTCTTTTGGGGGGCCTTTATACCGTTCCGCGTGTGGTAAAATTGATTAAGCGGTTTTATTCTTCAGGTTAGTACGATTACAGCGATACCTCATTTATATAATTTTTTTATGCTTTGGCGCTTTTATACAATATAAACGATTTTATATAAAAAATAATTATTTTTGCATCGCTTTATTCTGCGAGCTATAACTTTTTAAATTTTTTTGCTGATGATGCTGCATGGTTGCTCGTTTTTTGCAGGACAAAATGACGTTTTCAGCGGTACCATGTTTATTTATATCCGTCTTTTTGATCGCGTGTTATTCCACTTTTTGTTCGGTGTGATGATAAAGCATTGTTTTTTTGCCTTGTTTTTTTTTTAAGGGATTCACTAAAGGGAGTAACTAGTGGGACACTTCTATAGGGCAGGTTGTTAGGGATGCAGCAATACTAAATATGTGTACTTTTATTGTTTTTTTTAATTATTTACATAAAGAAATGAATTTATTGGGGAATATTTTTTTCCTTAATTTAAGAATTTTTTAAAATTATTTTTACACATGTTTATTTTTTTTTTATACTTTTTTACTTTGTCCCAGGGTGGGACATCACTATATAGTGTCAGATTGCTGATCTGACAGTTTGCAAAGCGATCTGACAGGCAGTGTAGGAGGCTTCTCAGCACCTGCTCTCAGCAGGCACTGAAAAGCCACCTCTCTGCAGGACCTAGAAGGACCCCTCGGCTATCTTGAATCCAGGGCCCTGCAGGGAGGAGGTCCTCAGAACAGCGTGATCACATCATGCTGTTCTGATGGTCTCAGGGAAGCACACACGGAGCCCCCTCCCTGCACGATGCTTCCCTATGCCGCTGGATCACTGCAATCATGTTTGATCGCAATGTGCCGGGGGTATATGTGTCGGGAGCAGTCTGTGACCGCTCCTGGCACATAGTTCCTGGTGTCAGCTGTTATAATCAGCTGACACCAAGCCGTGATCAGCTGCGCTCCCCCCGTGAGCGCAGCTGATCGCATATGACGTACTATCCTGTTCACGGTCATACGGGCCTGGGTCACCAGGACGGGATAGTACGTCAGATGTCAGAAAGGGGTTAAAGTTCTGCTGTTTTTTTTACAGTCCTCATAAATCACGTCACCAGAAAATTTAAATACAGCCTTTATCCGGCACATGGTAAAACATAAAGTAACAAGTTCATACAATAGTGCTGGTTATCCCCCTGTCTTAGAGTCCAGCTTCTCAGTCCCTTTAGCAAAGGAATTCAATCCAGGAGAACTGCAACCTCCACACACATAAGTCTATGGGAGACAAAACGGCTCTCAATTAACAAAGTGAACCACACCCAGAGGAGGATATATATGGTGAGCAGCAGTCTCTCCCAACACATCAGCTGCTCACAATGAATCTGTCTTAGCTTATTAACCCCTCATAGAACTTAACATGCTGGAGCATATTCCTATATGTTCCGAAGCATTGCTTCAAATTTATTTCCCAACTACTACTGTAGGTGTCTGACAGTCACTTTACATACCAACCCCTCTGCCTAAAACCATGGGATTGGCACCTTCTACCACTAGACATGTATTTCTTGCGAGGTCATTGGAATTACCTTGTAACACCCCGCTCTATTTTCTACATGAAAGCGGAAATCCTGCAGGGCTAGAAACCAGCGGGTAGCATGAGCATTTTTCTCCCCTTTTTTTTCCTGATTCATTTTAGTAGGGCATGTTCTGATACTAAGTTAAATTTTCCCCCTAAGGCCGGCGTCAGACTCATTGTACAAAAATACGGAGCGTATTGTACGGCCGTATTACACCAAAATGTTGTGGCACAACAATCCGTATTTCCTGCGTTTTCAGGGTGCGGCTGCGTATTTCGCGCATGTAAGCATCCGTATGCAATCCGTATGGAATCCGTATAGCGTATTTTTCTCGCAGCCTTGCAATATGGACATTTAGTGGTTTTTAGGCCTGAAACTCATTGAAATCATCTTGCGTATTTCTCGCAAGTCACACGTCTGGTCCGTGTGTAATCCGTTGTTTTCTCGCACCCATAGACTATCATTGGCGTACAACGGGCGTAATACACATACAATCGCAGCATGCTGCGGGTGTCTTGCACCATAAGATACGGCCGAGAAAAAAAGCATGATCAGAGCTGCCCCATAGAGAAATATTGGTCCGTGTGCAATGCGTGGTTTTCACGTCTCTCACTTGTCCGTATTCCTACCTAGTGTGACGCCGGCCTCAGAGATATTATCGCAATGTGTCCACCGCCCACTTTATGGCTTTTCTACCATGGAATAATTTTTCTATCATGCTGGCAGTTTCCTTTTTAGGTAGAGAACAAGTCTCTCCTCTGCGTGTTCTCATGAGAAAGGACCGCTTCTAAACTTCTGATGCATTCATTTGGAGTACAAATTAATACTTAAAGTCAGGGACAATCATGATTGCCTGCTTACACAGAGCTACTTTCAGTTCTTGAAAGGCCGTCTCCTAATATGACGTCCATTTACCCATGACTGATTTTGTTGCCTTAATGAGGTCGGTCAGGGGTGCAGCCACCATGGTAAAGTATGGAATGAATCTTCCGAAGTATCCCATGATTCCCAGAAAGGCCATAGCTTTCTTGTTTGACAATGGTTTTGGCCAGTTCTGGATTGCATCCAAGTTATTGATATGATGTTTGATTTTACCTTTACCGATTACATATCCAAGGTCTTTGGCTTACTTATTCCACTTGGCACATTTTTTTGGATTTAAAGAGAACCACACCTTCCTAATTGTATCAAACACTGCCTGGATCTTTCCCATGTGACTTCCCCAATCCGGGCTGAAGATTACAAAATCCATGTATGCTACAGCGTAATTCTTGTTCGGTGCAAGGATATGGTACATGACACTCTGGAATGTGGCCAAAACTCCCTGTAGTCCAAAAGGCATACAAACATATTGGAAGCTACCTTAAGGCATAGAGAAAGCTGTTTTCCACTTGACTTCTTGTGACATGTGGATTTGCCAATATCTGTTTTTGTTAGATTCAAGGTGGTTATGTATCTTGCTGGCCCAAGTTTCTTAATCAGCTCATCAACACGCGTTATCGGATATGCACCAAAATTGTAGACTGCCTTCAGCTTCCGATATTCAATACCGAATCTCCATTCTTCATCGGGTTTTGGGACAAGGACAATCGGGTTACAAAACCTGCTCTTATATTTTTCAATGACTATGTGATTCAGCATACACTCCACTTCCTTGGAGATCAGTTCTCGTAGCTTCTGGGATTCAGTAGGGCTTTGATTTCACCTTTCACCTGCACATGGGGTTTCGTCAGAACCTCGTGTTCTATGACATCTGTACACCCTGTCAAATCTGAAAACAGGTCCCAGTTCTGGTGTAGCAATTCCCAAAATTACTGGCTTTAGGCCTTCAACAGTATTTTGGCTACTGTGAAGTCTTCAATGTCCTCTTGTGGCTTAACAAGCAAACATGGAGTTTCAACGGGATCCCTATGTTGCCCTGCCTTGGTGGGCAGCGTGATTTTGGAAGTGAGTGGTGGGAGCAGTTAACTGAATGGTGGGATAGGACCTGCAATACTTTAGGATTTCCCATTTACATCCGGGCTAATAGATCCTCCACATGTCCCATTCTTGGGTTTTGTCCATCCCCAGATGGCCACCCAAGACATAGTTACATAGTTAAATATTTAAATGGGTTGAAAAAAGACCTAGGTCAATCAAGTTTAAACTTTCTCCACCAATTGTACATTTTGTCACTAATTTCACTATAACCTGTTATGTTTCGGTAACTGAGGAGAAATAGCAAAAAATAGCTAAAGCGGTAATACACCAGAGAGGCTGGAACCTATTGGATTACAGTAACCTGAACTAACCACACAACTAGAGGTAGCCGTGGAGCGTTCCTAAGTTGATCCTAGACGCCTCGTCACAGCCTGAGAGATAACTACACCTAAAGGCAGAAAGATGAAAGCTATCCGCACCGGAGCAGATCCCCAAAGAAAATAGGAAGCCCCCAAACATGTAATGGCGGTTAGACAAGAAGAAAGCATGGACACAGACAGAAAATAGAATGAGCAAACGCTGGGGCCCAATCTGTCTAGACAGAAAAGTACAGAAAGAATTCTGACTGCAATCCATCAAAACCCTAACAAAAATGCCAACACTTCTGATTGCCAAAAAAACCTGAGATCACACGATCTCATCCACCTAAATCAGATCTCTGGTGTAACAAAACGCTATTCAGCAAATAAAAAGTAACAAAAGAGGAAAGCAAAAGTGCAGACACAAACGGGGCACAATTGCAGCGCCAGACCCCCAAAAGGGGAAAGGCTGCAGTCCACTGCAGGCAGCAAACCAGCAGAGAAAATTATTCAGAGAAAAAAAAACAGCAAACACCTATCTGAAGGAGAGCAGGAAACCAGAAGTGCTTCAAGCAAGACCAGAAGGAACAATTGATAACCGGCAAGGCTGCTGGGAACACAGGCCACTTATATCCTACCATTCAGCGCCAGCTGAAGGCCATTCATTAATCAGTTCATTACCCTCAGCAACCACCGGAGGGAGGCCCAGCTCAGAAGCCGCCTCCAGCATATTCACAACAATAACCCGCAATGTTACATTTATCAATGAAATCGTCCAACCCTTTTTTTAAAGCTGCTATAGTGACTGCCATTACTATCTCTTGTGGCAAAGCATTCCACAGTCTTACTGCTCTATCTGTAAAGAACCCTTTCCTATTTAGCTTCTGGAAAAGCTGTTCTTCCACCCGTAATGAGTGTCCACTAGTTATTACTATGGCCTTTGAAAACAATAAGCCATGTGCCAATATTTTGTAACTTGACTGGTTATGTAAAAGGGTCTATGTCCAATACCCTCTGTCTTTAAGGTCCTGGTACCAACAATTATTCCACTATCTCCTGCCTCTCCTTAGTAATCTGGGACAATAAGTCCCCAAGCAACATGAAATAGGGAAACCTAATGTCAGCCCCTGGATCCTGTGCTATGCCATTTATAATGGTTACCTTATTGAATGCTTCTTTTAGAGTTAGGTCCCTATGTTGGGTGAAACCAAACTCATCTCTGGTCACCCCTTCATCAAGAATGTTGACCTCAGAGAATACTACTTCCTCATTTCCCACTATTACACAGAAGGTAAACCCATCAGGCTCTGGGGTTGGTAAGAATTCTTTAGGGCCACCTCGTTTCTTATCTGAACAATCAAGGTCTCCTACCCTCTCCTACAAGTCCCAAATTAACACAAAGTCCTGGCCTATACTAGATAGGTGCAATAAATCCTGGACCACGCCAACCTCATGGGACTCAGTACATTGGGCTGTTTCAATGTGCACCGGATAGTCTTTAGCATCCTTGTGAATGCAATGGACACCCTCACGATGGTCACCAAACTCCCTGAGTCTAGTAGTCCAGTCATTTACAGACCATTCACTTTTACCAGACAAGCTTGGGGCCCCTCACCGGGTGGACAGTCCACACTGCAGGCCAGATATACATAGAATGAACATCGGCATCCCATTTTATAGTCTGTTTGCTCGGTGGTAATGGAACAATGGACATTACATCCCCTGATGAGACCCTTGGCATGACCTCAGTTGCCCACTTGAACTTTGGATGACCCACCCCCCTGTTTAACCTCCAAGCCACATTATGTATTGAGTTGCCTCCCCAAGGAACCATCAACCCCCTGACACCTTTTGACCAGTCCAAGTCATCAGTGTTCCTTGGATCTCCCTGGGCAATCCAAGTCTGCATTGGGCTCGTAAGGGTGTGCATGAACCAGTCCATTACAACACACTCCACCATCTGCCCTGTGTTAGAGGACTCCGGCTGCAACCACTTTTGGACAAGGTGCAGCAGATCAAACATTTGTTAGTGAGGAGGTTTTAACGGTGATATGCCCAGTGGTGGACCCATTGTGCCCTGACAGACATTGTCAACCCAAGTGCATAAAAATTTCTGTTTTCAATATTGCATATTATTTGGAATCCTGTAAGGCTAAATTATAGTAAGCCTTTTGTGGCTCCTGCGTTAACTATGGCACCAGGACTTCCGCCCACTGCTCTGGTGGCACTTTCTCTCTATCTGCGTCCCTTTCAAAAATCGGCAAAAAGGCCACTATATCGTCCCTCTGATGTGGACACGCTGCAGATAACGGCCTTTATGTGCATGGCCCACAAGGGAGGGGTAGAAAACCTCCCTAGTCTTGCAAAAACAAGAAACCAATTGAATACAAACACATGAGCCATGCACACAGTGAACAAGTCTGTAGGACTGTGTTCACACCACCAAAAGACTGAAACACAGAAAAGCACAGTAAAACGTATAAAAATACTCTGTTGTAAAGAAGTAACAGTAAACAGCAAGTGCTAGTAAAAAGATGATAAAAAAACAGGGTATTTGGTTGATAAGTTTTTTACAAAAAATGTATAATAAGCCGCTCTACTAAACGTTGTATTTAACACCAAATGTGGTAGGTTGACTTAGTCGGCTTCTTATTTAAAGTCCAGCTGCAGTCCTCATAAACCATGTCACCAGAAAATTTAAATACAGCTTTTTTACGGCACAAAGTAAAACATAAAGTAACAAGTCCATACAATAGTGCTAGTTAGTCTGCCCATCTTAAAGTCCTTTTTTCAGTTCTTTGGCATGGTATCCGCTAATTATTCCAGCAAATTTTGAATACAAAAAGTCTAATGGCGCTCCTTCTCTTCTGAGTCCTGCCATGCGTCCAAACAGTAGCTTTCTCCCACATATAGAGTATCAGCATACTCAAAAGAAACTGCGAAAAAAAACTCCATGGTGCAGTTTCTCCTGTTACCCTTGTGAAAAAGCTAAATTTGGGGCTAAAAAAAATTTTTGTTGGAAAAATTTAATTTTTTTAATTTTCTCAGTTCAATGTTGTAAACTTTTGTGAAGCACCTTGTTGTTCAAGGTGCTCACCACACATCTAAATAAGTTCCCTGAGGAGTCTAATTTCCAAAAGGGTGTCCACTAGTGTTGAGCGATACTGCTCGATATCTAAAAATATCGTATCGGAATGGTATCGCCGATATCACTAAATATCGTCGATATCCGATTCCGATACCGGAAGTCCCATGTAAGTCTATGGGAACAAAATATCGCAACAAAAAAAAACCTTTCTTTCGTTGTAAACACAAAATATACACACATAGAATACATTATATATATATATATATATATATATACATGTTATTGTGACATATATATATACATATATGTATAGTTTATACACTTCTACATAGTAAAATAGACTTGATTCAATTGCCGGGTAAAGCCGTGACATACCCCATAGAAGTCGACGGGCTCGGTGCCGAGTACCCCCAAAACCTCTGGCTCTGTGCGACTCAACTTGGGCGTCACAAACAGGATTCTGTAGCTCGCTATAAGCGAGTCCTGTGTGCCTGAATTGAACTGGTTTTGTGCTTGAGAATTGCTAAAATCATCAGAGAATGTATTTGCCATTTTTCCGCCATATCTGCGTCACGACGAGGCACTGGTGAAGAAGAAGGGCGTGCTCTTCGTGGGTGTACACTCACTCAGTGGCGCGAAAACGATGGCCGACCACTCTAAATGGTACTGCAATGTAAGATCGTGCCCCACAGCTCTTCAGTTCCGCCTCCTCATCCTCCTCAGTGTGCGGAAACTAACACGAAGGTCCCGCCTCCCTACAAAAGAGGGGCCCTCTCCAGATGCTAATGACACATGTGACTTGGCAGAGATGGCTAATGGACACGAGCAGAAGTGTGAAGGGATGGAGCAGTCAGAGCTCTCCCCCCACGGAAGCGACCCGATCGCCACGGCACCCGGCCTGGAAACCCTCCTACGCTGCAAGAAGCGGAGGATACCCTAAGAGGCCTGGCCCGGCACCGGGAGGAGGTCGCCAGGATGGAAGCCAGCTGGCGTGCCCTAAAACTAAACTTGGAGCGGCGCCAATCCCTCTTACCTGAAGTGTCTGTACCGGAAGGTGAGGCACCCGTTCTAGTAGAGGAGTCCGTGCGGGCATCCCAGCCCTTGCAATGTGATCCGGTTGACGTTGTCACAGTGGAGGCACCCGTTCCTGCAAAAAACTCTGCACCGGCAGCACCCCAGATCCCGCTGTCTGCCCCCGTCACTGAGACAGAAGAAGCGACACCCGTCCTCATGGAGGAGGCCGCGCAGGCACCAGAGGTCTACCTGTCTGTACCGGAGCCCCGACTGTCATCTGTTCCAGAGCCGGCTGCTTCCTCCGCAGGTGAGCGCCGCCAGGACTGGGGGGCGCCAGGAGAGCTGCCGCAAACCGGACATCATAAGCTGCAGTTTGATGGTGGAGACTGGAGATGCTGGAGGAGAATTACAACCGGCGTCAGGAGGAAGAGTGTAGACGTTGGGAGCGGGAAGCAGAGCGACAAAGGGAGCAGCGAGAATCCCAAAAGCTTCGGCAACGTCACCTGGAGAAGGACCGGGCAGATAAGGACCGGATGAGAAAAGATAAAGGAACCCTGTGGGAGCCGCGGCGTAAGGGTGCAGTACGGAGCTTTAAATTGAAAGGTGGTTGGGGCTTCATCCAGGAGCCTGGACTTTATTTAGAAGTGTTTGTGACCCGGCGGGACGTGGAGACTCACCTCCCAGAAGTACACCCGGGGAGGGACCTGTTGCCAGGAGACTTGGTGACTTACACCCGACACTGGGGTTACAATGGATGGTATGCCCTAAATGTTACCAGGTGCGACCCCTACTCCCCAGAGTGAGACCCTCGGAGCCTTCAGCCTCCCACATCCAGGCCTCTGCACAAGTGCCCACCCCACGCCGTAAATCTCCCCAGCCTCCCTCAGTGGTCTCCTCAGCAGCCCCAGCTATGGACATGATAACTATAGCTGGCCCGTACCCGGCGTCTGTTAGGCCCCCTGGGGTTCGTTCAGTCCAGGACATAGGGCTCCAGACCCGGAGGGAGATGAAAGAGGTGGCCACACAGACACAGATAGCGGGTCACGACTTGACTGTACAGGCCACACGACGTCATCAGGTCCTGGTGGTCCTTGGTGTCTCGGATGTTTGGCAAGCATCAGAAGAGTACCAGGTGGTACCTGGAACACCCCTGCCAAAGAATTATAAATAACCCGGACAGGGTCCCTGTATGTAAATAGTTAAATTGTTGATGTACCCGGACGGGTGAATGTTCATAAAAAAATTTTTTAATTTAATAAAAAACACAACACAGTTTTCATTACTTTTATTACAGTCTCATCCTGCGACGCCATCGATCTCCTGTAAAAAAATGAAAAAAAAAACCAGCAGTATACCACCTGTCCGACGCAGTCCATAGTAACGAGTGTCCCACGACGATCCAGCTCTGCTACATCAGAATGACATGCAGAGCCTGTCATCCCGGCGCAGCACAGCTGATTACCTGCTTCCCCGGCGGTGACGTCATCGGACTGGTTTACGGCCGGGATTACCCTGCAGTCACTGCAGTTATCGCGAAAAAACTGCATGTGACCGCCAGGGAGAAGATAATGGCGGCCATCAAGCAGTCCAGGACGTGACCGCCGGAGATCTTCTGCCAGGTAAGTGCCGCTGACTCCTGACAGACCCGACCGATGGACACTCACAGTGACAGTGACAAATCCAATTCCGGTATCCGATATGACGAAAATATCGGTACTCGGAATCGAAAGCCCGATACAGCTAATATCGGCCGATACCCGATATTTGCAGTATCGTATCGCTCAACACTAGTGTCCACTAATTATTCTAGCAAATTTTGCATTCAAAAAGTCAAATGGCGCTCCTTCCCATTTGAGCCCTGCCATGCACCTAAACAGATATTTTACTTCACACATGGGGTATCAGCGTACTAAGGAGAAATTGAACATTAAACTGCATGGTGCAATTTCTCCTGTTATCCTTGTGAAAATAAAAAAAATTGAGTCTAAAGTAAAATTTTTGTGAAAATGTTCATTTATAAATAAAGTCATATCGAAGAAATTTTGCCACTATCATGAAGAACAATATGTCACAAAAAACTATCTCAGAATCAGTGGGATCGTTGAATAGTTTTTTTCATTAAGTGGTAAAAAAAATTAAAAATTAATTTAAAAAAAATGTGGTTATGTTATTATTTTCCTAGACCTGTAATTTTTAACCCCTTCCTGACCAATGACGCCGGCGTTGGCGTCATGAAAACCAGTGCCATCCCGACCCATGACGCCGACGTCGGCGTCATGCTATAAATCATGTTCCTGCGGGCCGGGTGACCGGGGTCACTGAAAGGTCACCCGACCCGCAGGCACAGGACCCTTAGTGCATCACCACAGGGGGGTTGGCTTAACCCCCACGTGGCCACGATCGCTCTGATTGGCTTTTAAAAGTGAAACAGCCAATCAGAGCGATTTGTAATATTTCACCAATGAAACTGGTGAAATATTACAATCCAGCCATGGCCGATGCTGCAATAGCATCGGCCATGGCTGGACACCAAGATCTGACCCCCCCACACAAAGTCACGGCGGTGATCGGCCGTCGCCACCGAAAGATGGAAGCGATCGGTCACCGCCGTCACTATCTGCTCCCCTGCTCCTGCGATCCGCTGCCCCCACCTACCGATCCCTCCCCTCACCTTCCGACCCCCCCTACTCACCTCTTCCGGTCCACCGATGTCCCTGGATCCATCCCGGCGCATGCGCAGTGCGCCCTCCAGTGTACAAAAATTTATTTTGATCACTGTGATAAACTGTCACAGTGATCAAAATAAAAAAAAGTAAATGAACCCCCCCTGTCATTGGTAGGGACAAATAAAAAAATAAAGATTTTTTTTTTTCCTAGTGGATTTTGCTGCTGATCCGCAGCTGATTTTGCTGCGGATCCGCGGCGGATAATGCTGCTGATCCGCGGCTGATTTTGCTGCGGATCCGCGGCGGATATTGCTGCTGATCCGCGCCGGATTTTGCTGCTAATCCACGGCGGATTTTGCTGCTGATCCGCGGCGGATTTTGCTGCTGATCCGCGGCTGATTTTGCTGCTGATCCGCGGCTGATTTTCCTGCGGATCCGCTGCTGATTTTGCTGCGGATATTGCTGCTGATCCACGGCGTATTTTGCTGCTGATCCGCGGTGGATTTTGCTGCTGATCCGCGGCGGATTTTGCTGCTGATCCGCGGCTGATTTTGCTGCTGATCCGCGGCTGATTTTCCTGCGGATCCGCGGCTGATTTTGCTGCGGATATTGCTGCTGATCCGCGGCGGATTTTGCTGCTGATCCGCGGCTGATTTTGCTGCGGATCCGTGGCGGATATTGCTGCTGATCCACGGCGTATTTTGCTACTGATCCGTGGCGGATTTTGCTGCTGATCCGCGGCGGATTTTGCTGCGGATTCGCGGCTGATTTTGCTGCTGATCCGCGGCTGATTTTCCTGCGGATCCGCGGCTGATTTTGCTGCTGATCCGCGGCTGCTTTTGCTGCTGATCCGCGCCTGATTTTCCTGCGGATCCGTGGCTGATTTTGCTGCTGATCCGCGGCTGATTTTCCTGCGGATCCGCGGCTGATTTTGCTGCGGATATTGCTGCTGATCCGCGGCGGATTTTGCTGCTGATCCGCGGCTGATTTTGCTGTGGATCCGTGGCGGATATTGCTGCTGATCCACGGCGGATTTTGCTGCTGATCCGCGGCGGATTTTGCTGCTGATCCGCGGCTGATTTTGCTGCTGATCCGCGGCTGATTTTCCTGCAGATCCGCGGCTGATTTTGCTGCTGATCCGCGGCGGATTTTGCCGCTGATGCGCGGCCGATTTTGCTGCTGATCCGCGGCTGATTTTGCTGCTGATCCGCGGCTGATTTTGCTGCGGATATTGCTGCTGATCCGCGGCGGATTTTGCTGCTGATCCGCGGCGGATTTTGCTGCTGATCGGCCGGAGATTTTGGCGCTGCGGATCCACAGCAGATCCAGAAACCATGTACAGTACAATGCAAATAAATGGTTAAAAAAAACGCTGTGCACATGCGGATTTGCTGCGGTTTTAAATCCGCAGCATGTCAATTCTTTGTGCGGATTCCGCAGAGGTTTTACACCTATTCCATTATAGGTGTAAAACCACAGGGAAAAACCGCAGCAAATCCGTGCTAAATTCGCAGGTAAAACGCAGATCATTTTACCTGCGGATTTAAGAAAAATCCACAAGTGAATCCGCAACGTGTGCATGGGGCCTCAGGGTTAGGGTTAGGCTGGGTTCATATTGCATTATGGCAGTCCGTTAGATGGACTGCGTTTCACCGCGGTATAACGCAGTGTAACGCAGTCCGTTAACGCTGCCATTCACCCCATTTGTGTGCGCATTGCAACGCATGCCGTAAAGCGGCATGCGTTCGCGACGTGCCGTCATTCAGTGACGGAGCCTCGGACACGGGCTGCAGCGTCTGGACTCCGTCACCGCTAGCACAGATGAATCATCTGCTGATTCATCTGCGCTAGCGGGTATAGCTATACCGTTACCAGCCGGTCAACGCTACGTGTTGAATGGGCTGGTAAAACGCAATATGAACCCAGCCTTAGGGTTAGAACTAGGGTTAGGGTTAGCATTAGGGTTAAGGTTAGAATTAGGGTTAGGGTTGGAATTTGGGTTAGGGTTGGAATTAGGGTTAGGGTTGGAATTAGGGATAGGCTTGTGGTTAGGTTTATGGTTAGAGTTGGGATTAGGGTTAGGGGTGTGTTGGGGTTAGGGTTATGGTTAGGGTTTGTATTAGGGGTAGGTGTGTGTAGGGGTTAGGGTTGGGGTTAGGGGTGTGTTGGGGTTAGGATTGGAGTTAGAATTGAGGGGTTTCCACTATTTAGGCACATCAGGGGGTCTCCATACGCGACATGGCGCCACCATTGATTCCAGCAAATTTTGCGTTAAAAAAGTCAAACAGTGCTCCCTTTATTCCAAGCCCCGACGTATGCCCAAACAGTGGTTTATCCCCACATATGGGGTATCAGAGTACTCGGGAAAAATTTCACAACAACTTTGGGGGTTCTAATTTCTCCTGTTAACATTGGGAAAAAAAATTGGGGACTAAAAAATTATGTTTGTGGAAAAAAATAGATTTTGTATTTTCACGGCTCTGCGTTATAAACTTCTGTGAAGGTCTTGGAGATTCAAAGTGCTTATCACACATCTATAGGAGTTCCTTGGGGGATCTAGTTTCCAAAATGGGGTCACTTGGGAGTTTCTACTGTTTAGGCACATCAGGGACTCTGTAAACGTAACATGACGCCTGAAGACCATTCCATCAAGTGGGCATTTCAAAACGTCACTACTTCCCATCCGAGCCCCGACTTGTGCCCATACAGCAGTTTTCTCCCACATATGGGATATCAGCATACTCAGGACAAATTGGACAACAACTTTTGGGGTCTAATTTCTCATGTTACCTTGGGAAAATAAAAAAATTGGGGACTAAAAGATCCTGATTGTGGAAAAAATATGATTTTTTTATTTTCATGCCCGGGCGTTATAAACTTCTGTGTAGCCCTTGGGGGTTCAAAGTGCTCACCACACATCTAGATAAGTTCTTTGCGGGGTCTAGTTTCCAAAATGGGGTCACTTGTGGGGAGTTTCTACTGTTTAGGCACATCAGGGGCTCTGCAAACGTAACAAGATGCCCACAGACCATTCCATCAAGTCGGCATTTCAAAGCGTCACTACATCCCTTCCGAGCCCTGACGTGTGCCTAAACAGTGGTTCCCCCCACATATGGGGTACTAGCGTACTCAGAACAAACTGGACAACAACTTTTGGGGTCCAATTTCTCCTGTAACCATTGTGAAAATAAAAAATAGTGGCTAAAAAATCATTTTTTGAGAAAAAAAAATGATTTTTTATTTTCACGGCTTTGCGTTATAAACTTCTGTGAAGCACCTGGGGGTTCAAAGTGCTCACTATGCATCTAGATAAGTTCCTTAGGGCGTCTAGTTTCCAAAATGGGGTCACTTGTGGGGGAGCTCCAATGTTTAGGCACACAGGAACTCTCCAAATGCGACATGGCAACCGCTAAATATTCCAGCATATTTTCTATTCAAAAAGTCAAATGGCGCTCCTTCCCTTCTGAGCCCTGCCGTGCGCCCAAACAGTGGTTTATGACCACATATGAGGTATCTGTGTACTCAGGAGAAATTGCCCAACAAATTTTAGGATCCAATTTATACTGTTGCCCATGTGAAAATGAAAAAAACAGGCTAAAAGAAAATTTTTGTGAAAAAAAAGTACTTTCTTTTTTTTACGGATCAATTTGTGAAGCACCTGGGGGTTCAAAGTGCTCACTATACATCTAGATAAGTTCCTTAGGGGGTCTAGTTTCCAAAATGGGGTCACTTGTGGGGAGCTCCAATGTTTAGGCACACAGGAACTCTCCAAATGCGACATGGCAACCGCTAAATATTCCAGCATATTTTCTATTCAAAAAGTCAAATGGCGCTCCTTCCCTTCTGAGCCCTGCCGTGCGCCCAAACAGTGGTTTATGACCACATTTGAGGTATCTGTGTACTCAGGAGAAATTGCCCAACAAATTTTAGGATCAAATTTATACTGTTGCCCATTTGAAAATGACAAAAACAGGCTAAAAGAAAATTTTTGTGAAAAAAAGTACTTTCTTTTTTTTACGGATCTATTTGTGAAGCACCTGGGGGTTCAAAGTGCTCACTATGCATCTAGATAAGTTCCTTAGGGGGTCTAGTTTCCAAAATGGGGTCATTTGTTGGGGAGATCCAATGTTTAGGCACACAGGAACTCTCCAAATGCGACATGGCAACCGCTAAATATTCCAGCATATTTTCTATTCAAAAAGTCAAATGGCGCTCCTTCCCTTCTGAGCCCTGCCGTGCGCCCAAACAGTGGTTTATGACCACATATGAGGTATCTGTGTACTCAGGAGAAATTGCCCAACAAATTTTAGGATCCAATTTATACTGTTGCCCATGTGAAAATGAAAAAACTGAGGCTAAAAAAAATTTTTGTGAAAAAAAAGTACTTTCTTTTTTTACAGATCAATTTGTGAAGCACCTGGGGTTCAAAGTGATCACTATGCATCTAGATAAGTTCCTTAGGGGGTCTAGTTTCCAAAATGGGGTCACT
Source organism: Oophaga sylvatica (assembly GCA_033576555.1). NCBI lineage: Eukaryota > Metazoa > Chordata > Amphibia > Anura > Dendrobatidae > Oophaga > Oophaga sylvatica. The sequence goes on along the minus strand of JARQOD010000004.1, from coordinate 450,076,819 downwards.
TGTGGGGGAGCTCCAATGTTTAGGCACACAGGAACTCTCCAAATGCGACATGGCAACCGCTAAATATTCCAGCATATTTTCTATTCAAAAAGTCAAATGGCGCTCCTTCCCTTCTGAGCCCTGCCGTGCGCCCAAACAGTGGTTTATGACCACATATGAGGTATCTGTGTACTCAGGAGAAATTGCCCAACAAATTTTAGGATCTATTTTATCCTGATGCCCATGTAAAAATGAAAAAATTGATGCTAAAAGAAAATTTTTGTTGGAAAAATTAAAATGTCCATTTTTTCCTTCCACGTTGCTTTAGTTCCTGTGAAGCACCTGAAGGGTTAATAATCTTCTTGAATGTAGTTTTGAGTACCTTGAGGGGTGCAGTTTTTATAAAGGTGTCACTTTTGGGTATTTTCTGCCATATAGACCCCTCAAAGTGACTTCAAATGTGAGGTGGTCCCTAAAAAAAATGGTTTTGTAAATTTTGCTGTAAAAATGAGAAATCGCTGGTCAACTTTTAACCTTTATAACTTCCTAACAAAAAAAAATGTTGTTCCCAAAATTGTGCTGATGTAAAGTAGACATGTGGGAAATGTTATTTATTAACTATTTTGTGCCACATAACTCTCTGGTTTACCAGAATAAAAATTAAAAATTTGAAAATTACAAAATTTTCAAAATTTTCGCCAAATTTCCATTTTTTTCACAAATAAACGCAAAAATTTTCGACCTAAATTTACCACTAACATGAAGCCCAATATGTCACGAAAAAACTCTCAGAATCGCTAGGATCCGTTGAAGCGTTCCTGAGTTATTACCTCATAAAAGGACACTGGTCAGAATTGCAAAAAATGGCAAGGTTTTTAAGGTCAAAATGGCTGGGTCATGAAGGGGTTAATTAAATTTCCTCTTGATGGAGCTGTGTGAGGGCTTGTTTTCTGTACACTGAGCTGACATTTTTAATTTAACTATTTGAAGTAAATATGGTGTTTTCCCTGCATCATGTTGGAATATTTTTCAGGTGCTGCGGAGGCAGAAAAATTGCAATTCTGGCGATTTGATTCCTTGATTCATTACATAGTTTACAAATTTTATATTTTGATTTATCAAACTTTTGCGGACATAGAAATACCACATATGCATAATTTGTAAACTCTTTTATTTTAGTGGAGAGTAAAAGGGGATAGTTCAAATTTTAATATTTTTTTATTTTTCCACATTTTTTAAAACATTTTAAAAAAAAATGGCAAAGAGGATAGTTTTGCGCTGCTCCGTCCTGTGGTAATGCTGTTGTGCTCTACTGATGCTACTCCAAATAAATCATGTGTAGTTGGATCAGCTGTCTCGTCCTCAGATGAAGCTCAATGACAAATATAATGATAGTAAAATATGCATTGTTTCAAAAAGCAGAAATTCCACAGTACTCACAAAGACGTGAAATAAAGCAGTTTATATCATTAGAATGATATATAAATTTGGACAAACAAGTTCCAATAATGGAATAAACTACTATATTTTATGTCTTGATGAGTGTAGTAGAATTTCTGCTTTTTGAAACTTTTTTAATTTTTGCTGTATTCTGTGGTCCCCATTAACCCCTTCACCCCCAAGGGTGGTTTGCACGTTAATGACCGGACCAATTTTTACAATTCTGACCACTGTCTCTTTATGAGGTTATAACTCTGGAACGCTTCAACGGATCTGCGCGATTCTGAGATTGTTTTCTCGTGACATATTGTACTTCACGTTATTGGTAAAATTTCTTCGATATAACTTGCGTTTATTTTTTAAAAAAATGCAAATATGGCGAAAATTTTGAAAATTTTGCAATTTTCAAACTTTGAATTTTTATTCCCTTAAAACAGAGAAATATGTCACATAAAATAGTTAAGAAATAACATTTCCCACATGTCTACTTTACATCAGTACAATTTTGGAATCAAATTTTTTTTTTCTTAGGAAATTATAAGGGTTAAAAGTTGACCAGCGATTTCTCATTTTTACAACAAAATTTACAAAGCCATTTTTTTTTAGGGACCACCTCATATTTGAAGTCACTTTGAGGGGTCTATATAGCAGAAAATACCCAAAAGTGACACTATTCTAAAAACTGCACCCCTCAAGGTACTCAAAACCACATTCAAGAAGTTTATTAACCCTTCAGGTGCTTCACAGGAGCTGAAGCAACGTGGAAGGAAAAAATTAATATTTAACTTTTTAGCCACAAAAATTATATTTTACAAACTTTTTTTTTATTTTCACAAGGGTAAAAGGAGAAAATGGACAGATAAAGTTGTTGTGCAATTTCTCCTGAGTACGCCAATACCCCATAAGTGGGGGAAAACCACTGTCTGTGCGCACAGCAGAGCTCGTAAGGGAAGTAGCGCCGTTTGACTTTTTCAAACTAAAATTGGCTGGAATTGAGTTTGGATGCCATGTCGCGTTTGCAGAGGCCCTGATGCGCCTAAACAGTGGAAACCCCCACAAGTGACACCATTTTGGAAACTAGACCCCCTAAGGAACTTATCTAGATCTGTTGTGAGCACTTTGAACCCCCAAGTGTTTCACAAAAGTTTATAATGCCTGGGTGTGAAAAAAAAAGAAACAATTTTCCACAAAAAATATTTTTTAGTCCCAAATTTTTGATTTTTCCCAAGGAAATTGGACCCCAAAAGTTGTTGGCCAATTTGTCCTGAGTACGCTGATACCCAATATGTGGGGGGGGGGACTGTTTGGGCGCACGGCAGGGCTTGGAAAGGAAGTAGTAACGTTTTGGAATGCAGACGTTGATGGGGGTCATGTTCCGTTTGCAGTGCCCCAGATGAGCCTAAACAGTAGAAACCCCCCACAAGTGACCACATTTTGGAAACTAGACCCCCTAAGGAACTTATCTAGAGCTTTGGTGAGCACTTTGAACCCCCAAGTGCTTCACACAAGTTTATAATGCCCGGGCATGAAAATAAAAAATCCTATTTTTTTCCCACAAAAATTATTTTTAGTCACTAATTTTTTTATTTTCCCAAGGGTAACAGGAGAAATTGGACCACAAAAGTTGTTGTCCAATTTGTCCTGAGTACGCTGATACCCGATATGTGGGGGGAAACCACTGTTTGGGCGCACGGCAGAGCTCGGAATGGAAGGAGCACCATTTGACTTTTTCCAACCAAAATTGGCTGGAATTGAGATTGGACGCCATTTTGCATTTGGAGAGTCCCTGATGTGCCTAAACAGTGGAAACCCCCCACAAGTGACCCCATTTGGGAAACTAGACCCCCTAAGGAACTTATCTAGAGCTTTGGTGAGCACTTTGAACCCCCAAGTGCTTCACACAAGTTTATAATGCCCGGGCATGAAAATAAAAAATCCTATTTTTTTCCCACAAAAATTATTTTTAGTCACTAATTTTTTTATTTTCCCAAGGGTAACAGGAGAAATTGGACCACAAAAGTTGTTGTCCAATTTGTCTGAGTACGCTGATACCCGATATGTGGGGGGAAACCACTGTTTGGGCGCACGGCAGAGCTCGGAATGGAAGGAGCACCATTTGACTTTTTCCAACCAAAATTGGCTGGAATTGAGATTGGACGCCATTTTGCATTTGGAGAGTCCCTGATGTGCCTAAACAGTGGAAACCCCCCACAAGTGACCCCATTTGGGAAACTAGACCCCCTAAGGAACTTATCTAGAGCTTTGGTGAGCACTTTGAACCCCCAAGTGCTTCACACAAGTTTATAATGCCCGGGCATGAAAATAAAAAATCCTATTTTTTTCCCACAAAAATTATTTTTAGTCACTAATTTTTTTATTTTCCCAAGGGTAACAGGAGAAATTGGACCACAAAAGTTGTTGTCCAATTTGTCCTGAGTACGCTGATACCCGATATGTGGGGGGAAACCACTGTTTGGGCGCACGGCAGAGCTCGGAATGGAAGGAGCACCATTTGACTTTTTCCAACCAAAATTGGCTGGAATTGAGATTGGACGCCATGTTGCATTTGGAGAGTCCCTGATGTGCCTAAACAGTGGAAACCCCCCACAAGTGACCCCATTTGGGAAACTAGACCCCTTAAGGAACTTATCTAGATCTTTGGTGAGCAATTTGAACCCCCAAGTGCCTCACACAAGTTTATAACGTAGAGCCGTAAAATTAAAAAATCATATTTTTTCCACAAAAATGATCTTTTCACCCCAATTTTTATTTTCCCAAGGGTAACAATACTCCAAAAGTTATTGTGCAATTTGTCCTGAGTATGCTGATACCCCATATGTGGGGGTAAACCACTGTTTGGGTGCATGGCAGAGTTTGGAAGGGAAGGAGTGCCGTTTGACTTTTTCAACGCAGAATTGGCTGGATGCCATGTCGTGTTTGGAGAGCTCCTGATCTGCCTAAACAGTGGAAACCCCCCACAAATGACACCATTTTGGAAACTAGACCCCTCAAGGAACTTATGTTGATGTGTGGTGAGCACCTTGAACCCCCAAGTGCTTCACAGAAGTTTATAACGTACAGCCGTAAAATAAAAAATTTTTTTTTTTTTACAAAAATGATTTTTTCGTCCCCAATATTTTATTTTCACAAGGGTAACAGGAGAAATTGGACCCCAAAAGTTGTTGTCCAATTTATCCTGAGTACGCTGATACCCAATATGTTTGAGAAAACTACTGTATGGGTGCACGTTGGGTCTCGGAAGGGAAGTAGTGACGTTTTGGATTGCAGACTTTGATGGAATGCTCTGGGGGCTTCATGTCGCATTTGGAGAGCCCCTGGTGCACCTAAACAGTGGAAACCCCCCACAAGTGACCCCATTTTGGAAAATAGACCCCACAAGGAACTTATCTAGATGTGTGGTGAGCACTTTGAACCCTGAAGTGCTTCACAGAAGTTTATAATGTATAGCCGTAAAATAATAAATATTTTTTTTTTACAAAAATTATTTTTTTTGCCCCCAATATTTTATTTTCACAAGGGTAACAGGAGAAATTGGACCCCAAAAGTTGTTGTCCAATTTGTCCTGAGTACTCGGATACCCAATATGTGGGAGAAAACTACTGTATTGGTGCACATTGGGGCTCGGAAAGGAAGTAGTGACGTTATGGATTTTAGACTTTGATGGAATGGTCTGGGGGCGTCATGTCGCATTTGGAGAGCCTCTGATGCGACTAAACAGTGGAAACCCCCCACAAGTGACCCCATTTTGGAAAATAGACCCCATAAGGAACTTATCTAGATGTGTGGTGAGCGCTATGAAGCCCCAAGTGCTTCACAGAAGTTTATATAACGTACAGCCGTAAAAACAAAAAAAATCATTTTTTTTTTAAAAATGATACTTTTGCCCCCAGTTTTTTATTTTCCCAAGGGTAACAGAAGAAATAGGACAAATTGCACAATAACTCTTAGGGTCCAGAGTACGCTGATACCCCAGGTGGGAGTAAACTACTGTTTGGGCGCATGGCAGAGGTCAGAAGGGAAGGAGCACCGTTTGACTTTTTCAACGCAGAATTGGCTGGAATTGAGATCAGACGCCATGTCACGTTTGGACAGCCCCTGATGTGCCTAAACAGCGGAAACCCCCCAATTCTAACTCCAACCCTAACCCCAACACACCCCTAACCCTAGTCCCAACCCTAACCACAAACCTAACCCTAACACACCCCTATCTCTAATCCCAACCATAACCCTATGGCCGGCGTCACACTGGCGATAGAATCGGACGACTGCAATACGATGAAATATCGTATTGCAGTCTGCCCTATGTTAATCTATGGAGCAGCTCCCAGTATCAGATTTTTTGTGGTCCGTTTTAAACGTCTGTGTGCAATCGCAGCATGCTGCGATTGTCACCGATTGTGGTCGACTATCGCCAATGCAAGTCTATGGGAGCGATGAAAAATCGGATTACAAACGGACCGCACGTGTGACTTGCGATTAAATCGCATCGGTGTCCTTTAGAAAAGCCGGCAATTCATCCCCGGCTATACTGTAAAATCACACTGACAGCTTTAATAAAGAATAGAAAGAATAGATATACACACATAGAATACATATATATATATATATATATATATGTCATTGTGACACATACATATACATATATTTATAGTTCTTACACTTCTACATACTGTAATAGCCGCTAATTCAATTGCCGGCTTTTGTGAAATCACAGAAGCCGACATGAAATGATACATTGTTTCCACACAGTTAACCATGTCATTTCCTGTATTTTGATATATGGTTTGAACTTACAATTACATGAGTGTATTTGTACAAAATTTCAGACATGTAGGGGTTAATTAAAGGTGTAAATTCGTTGAAAAAAAATGCGTGGGCTCCTGCTGTATTTTCTCCACCAGACAGACAAAGCAAGCGAGTGGGGCAGATAATAATAGCCTAGGGAGGGTACATTTTTTTTGTGCCCCCCTGGCTACTAACATCTGCCCCCAGACACCCCAGAAAGGGCAAATCTATAATTAGATTCGCCCTTTCTGGCACTTTGCCCGTCTATTCCCATTGCCCTGTAGCGGTGGCGAATGGGTTAATAAGGTGTTAATGTCACCTTAGTATTGAAAGGTGACCTTAAGGCAGGTTAATAATTGAGAGCTGTCAATTAGGCAACTATCAATTATTAATCCTATTGTATGATACAAAAATCAAACACACACAGTTTAATAAAAAATAAGTTTAATGAAATAATCACACAGTTTTTGACCATATTTTATTTTCCTGCTAAAACCATTTCCTGTAATAAAAATAAAATAAAAAAGCCAAATTATTCTTACCAATACGATGTACAGTCAGGTCCCACGGTGTAATCCATCAGAAAGGGTTAACAGGTTACAGTTAGCAGAGAGCTAATGCTGTCTCCAAGTCGTAACCCCATGAATGAATCAGTTACTCTCCCAGTGAAAGGAGAGGAAGAGATTCATGAATGGAGCTTAATTGATTTATTGCCACTTTCACTTCAGTGACCTGACCTAACGTGAAAGTGGATACAATCAATTAAGCTTCATTCATTAAGGTACTGCCACACTAAGCTATCCCGCTAGCGATCTCGTTAGCGTTGCATACTAATGAGATCGCTAGCGGGATTGTTTCTATATCGCTAAATGCCGCCACATTTAGCGATATAGTTAACGACGCTATCGCCGTTAGCGATCTTCTTAACGACTTTAGCGGTACAAAAGTACCGCTAAATCGCTAAGAAAAGGTGCCACACTAGCGATATATACTTACCCAGCGGGAGCGCCGACGAGAAAATAGGGTCCGGAACGATTCCAGCGACGAGCGAGATCACAGCAGGAAGCTCGTCGCTGGAAGCTGCCGCACTGAACAATATCGCTAACGGGATCGCTAAATAGTGACGTTTTTTAGCGATCCCGTTAGCGATATTGTTTAGTGTGGCATACCCTTTAATCACATCCTCTCCTGTCGGCAGGAGATAAGCTCATTCATTCAGGAGCTATCAGATGAGCACGCAGGATTACTTGCGCTGCTTATCTGATTGCTAGTTAACCCTTTGTGAAGGATTACATTGTGGGACGTGACAGATCGCCAGATAGTTGTTTTATTATTTTATATTTATTTTAGAAGAACAAGGGCTTCGAACGGATTAAGAGTGAAATAAAAGATGGTCAAAAATATGTGTTTTGATTTCATTAAAATTATTTATCCTTAAAGTGTGTTTGTGTTTTTTTTATTTACTTCAATAGGATTAATAATTGATAGTTGTCTAATTGACAGCTCTCAATTATTAACCTGCCTTAAGGTCACCTTTCAATACTAAGGTGACATTAACGCCTTATTAACCCATTCGCCACCGCTACAGGGCAATGGGAATAGACGGGCAAAGTGCCAGAAAGGGCAAATCTAATTATAGATTTGCCCTTTCTGGGGTGTCTGGGGGCAGATGTTAGTAGCCAGGGGGGGCACAAAAAAATGTACCCTCCCTAGGCTATTATTATCTGCCCCCACTCGCTTGCTTTGTCTGTCTGGTGGAGAAAATACAGCGTGAGCCCACGCATTTTTTTTCAACGAATTTACACCTTTAATTAACCCCTACATGTCTGAAATTTTGTACAAATACACTCATGTAATTGTAAGTTCAAACCATATATCAAAATACAGGAAATGACATGGTTAACTGTGTGGAAACAATGTATCATTTCATGTCGGCTTCTGTGATTTCACAAAAGCCGGCAATTGAATTAGCGGCTATTACAGTATGTAGAAGTGTAAGAACTATAAATATATGTATATATATATGTCACAATGACATATATATATATATATATATATATATATATATATGTATTCTATGTGTATATATCTATTCTTTCTTTTGTGATTTAAATACTATTCTTTTGGATCCATTATATGTCAGTTTTGCAAGCCTGCGAGAAATTCTCGCAAGTCGGATGAAAATCGGATGTTACAAGGTACACACACATGCGACTAAATCGCATCTTTGAAGGAAAATCGGATGCCAGAAGGATGTGTGATGTTTGCATTTTGATCCGACAATCGACCGACTAAAACGGACCGATTTTTTGTAGTTGTGTGTGACGCCGGCCTAATACTAACTTTAGCGCCAACCCTAACCCTAACTTTAGCCGCAACCCTAACCTTCACCATAACCCTAATGGGAAAATGGAAATAAATAATTTTTTTTAATTTTATTATTTTTCCCTAACTAAGGGGGTGATAAAGGGGGGTTTGATTTACTATTTATAGCGGGTTTTTATGATTGGCAGCTGTCACGCTAAAAGACGCTTTTTATTGCAAAAAATAGTTTTTTGCATCGCCACATTTTGAGAGCTATAATTTTTGCATATTTTGGCCCACAGAGTCATGTGAGGTCTTATTTTTTGCGGGACGAGGTGACGTTTTTATTGGTACCATTTTTGAGCACGTGACATTTTTTGATCGCTTTTTATTTCGATTTTTGGGAGGTTAGAATGAACAAAAATCAGCAATTCATGAATTTCTTTTGGGGAGGCATTTTTATTGTTCCGCGTGTGGTAAAATTGATAAAGCAGTTTTATTCTTCGGGTCAGTACGATTACAGCGATACCTCATTTATATCATTTTTTTTATGTTTTGGCGCTTTTATAGAATAAAAACAATTTTATATAAAAAATAATTATTTTTGCATCGCTTTATTCTGCCAGCTATAACTTTTTTATTTTTTCGCTGATGATGCTGTATGATGGCTCGTTTTTTGCGGGACAAGATGACGTTTTCAGAGGTACCATGTTTATTTATATCGGTCTTTTTGATCGCGTGTTATTCCACTTTTTGTTCAGCGGTATGATGATAAAGCACTGATTTTTTGCTTTGTTTTTATTTTATTTTTTTAAGGGGTTCATAAAAGGGGTTAACTAGTGGGACAGTTTTATAGGGGGGTCGTTACGGACGCGACGATACCAAATATGTGTACTTTTATTGTTTTATTTTTTTTATTTACAGAAAGAAATGAATTTATTGGGGAATATTTTTTTTTATTTTTTTATTTATTTTGGAAATTTTTTTTTACACGTTTATTTTTATTTTTTTTACCATTAACACAGGTGTGGGTGTTGATGAGGACATGGCTGGAGATCAATCTATCATGATTAAGTAAGAATGACACCACTGGACACTTTAAAAGGAGGCTGGTGCTTGCCATCATTGTTTCTCTTCTGTTAACCATGGTTATCTCTAAAGAAACACGTGCAGTCATCATTGCAATGCACAAAAATGGCCTAACAGGGAAGAGTATCGCAGCTAGAAAGATTGCACCTCAGTCAACAATCTATCGCATCATCAAGAACTTCAAGGAGAGAGGTTCCATTGTTGCCAAAAAGGCTCCAGGGCGCCCAAGAAAGACCAGCAAGCGCCAGGACCGTCTCTTAAAAGTGTTTCAGCTGCGGGATCAGGCTACCAGCAGTGCAGAGCTTGCTCAGGAATGGCAGCAGGCAGGTGTGAGTGCATCTGCACGCACTGTGAGGCGGAGACTCTTGGAGCAAGGCCTGGCCTCAAGGAGGGCAGCAAAGAAGCCACTGCTCGCCAGAAAAAACATCATGGACAGACTGATATTCTGCAAAAGGTACAGGCAGTGGACTGCTGAGGACTGGGGTAAAGTTATTTTCTCTGATGAATCCCTTTTCGATTGTTTGGGACATCAGGAAAACGCCTCATTCGGAAAAGGCAAGGTGAGCGCTACCACCAGTCTTGTCTCATGCCAACTGTTAAGCATCCTGAAACCATTCATGTGTGGGGTTGCTTCTCAGCCAAGGGAATCGGCTCTCTCACAGTCTTGCCTAAAAACACAGTCATGAATAAAGAATGGTACCAGAATGTCCTCCAAGAGCAACTTCTCCCAACCCTCCAAGAGCAGTTTGGCCATCAACAATGCCTTTTCCAGCATGATGGAGCACCTTGCCATAAAGCAAAGGTGATAACTAAATGGCTCAGGGAACAAAACATAGAGATTTTGGGTCCATGGCCTGGAAACTCCCCAGATCTTAATCCCATTGAGAACTTGTGGTCAATCATCAAGAGACGGGTGGACAAACAAAAACCTAAAAATTCTGACAAAATTAAAGCATTGATTGTGCAAGAATGGACTGCTATCAGTCAGGATTTGGTCCAGAAGTTGATTGAGAGCATGCCAGGGAGAATTGCAGAGGTCCTGAAGAAGAAGGGTCAACACTGCAAATATTGACTTGCTGCATTAACTCATTCTAACTGTCAACATAAGCTTTTGTTATTCATATGTTTGCAATTATATTTCTGTCTGTGATAAAAACATCTGTCAAACACACATAAAAACCAGAGGGCAGCAGATCATGTGAAAATATAATATTTGTGTCATTCTCAAATCTTTTGGCCATGACTGTACATAACAAGACCACAGTACTGCTGGGTATAGCAAAAAATCATGGTTTTCTATGAAAGACAACCATAGGCATTTAGCAGACCACCAGCTGCCATGGAAACCCAACATAGTGGCATTTAACAGGTTAAGAGCCGCATGTGGAGCTCTACTTGTAGCTGTTAGGGGCAGATGATGGCTGCACAACACAGCCATCATCTACCAGCAAAGATGTGGGCTCAGTCTATGACTAGAGATGAGTGAATTTGTTCAGAAAACGATCGCCAAACATAAATTCGGCACGATTATGGCACATTCGGATTCGTGATCGAAACTCTAGCAAAATTTTGACAAATCGCTAACATTCAGTAAAAAGTGCAAGAAAATATTTGCGTTGCCACTAGTGATGAGCGAGCACTAGTGATGAGAGAATGCGCTTGCCACTAATCATTACTCGCCCGAGTATCACGGTTCTCGGTGTACTCGGTGAGTACCGAGCATTCCGGGATTACTCGTCGGGAACTTGGGTCTCCACCCAGCTTTTTGGCGGACTTTACAGACCAAATCACAATGCATGGATTGTCTGACAGGCAATGAAACGCCGCAGGCATCTTTGTTGTGGTCGTGCAGTGATTGGCTGGATGCACAGCATCATCAGGGGTATAAGAGACCGGACGCCGCCCTGCTCGCCGCATTCAGCTCTGGATTTAGATAGTATAGGGAAAGCTGCTGCTGAGATAGGGTCAGAATTGGGGATTTATTAGTTAGTGTGTGGTCTACCATCGTAAACTAGTCAAATCCAGATAAACAAACAGTCCTTCTAAGGACTAATTCCGGAGTATATAGGTTCCAGTGTTAGGTAGGTAGGGTAGTGTGCGACACTCTATACACATCAGTGCAAGGCCTGCAGGCACTGTATGTGTGTATATAGATCATTGCATACATCAAGAGGGTCAATTCCCTTCCTGTGTACTGGTGCTGCAGCTGCTACCTGTAGGATTTATTGGCCATATATAACTAGCCCCTGATGTAATTGGAATACAGGCCACACATTTTTAGGTGTGGTATCTCCATGCCAGCTCATATCTGTGCGTGCTCAAAGCTTGGCCAGTTTACGGTGGTTTTATTTTTTTTGTCCTGGGTGTCACTCTACTTATTGTGAGACAGTGAGAGTATGTGTGTTGAATGGGGTGTACATTTCACCTAGATACTTTGCTGACTGGTATAAGGGAAATGTATGGCTTTGTAAACCTAGTGGTAGAGAAAGGTCACTACACCTTACATTCAGTACACACTTGCAGCTCAGGCCTGAAACCACTCAGCTGTTAATTAGGAGACCAGAAGTAGGTGTCTGCGAACACAGACAGAGAGCTCGCTTAGTCTGGACAAGGAGTCCAGGCACAAGAAGGAGTCTCCAGGAGTATGAGCTGTCTCAGTCTGGGTGCTCGATGTACCCCGGACACAGGAGTAGTCTCTGTGAGAATCCATGCGGATAGCTGCTGAATAGGAGGGGAGCTCTCTCAAGTCTGGACGTTGAAGGTGCCTTCAGACACAAGGAGGAGACTCTGTGAAACTCCATGCTGGTAAATGCTGAACATATGTGTTGTTTTGGCCCAGGCTGTTAGAGTCTGGTCCCGGATAGATAGGGAAATCTATCTAAGTGTAGTAAGTGGCTGGACAAGCCCAGGTCTTATGTTTATGATTTGGTTTTGATTATGTTCTGTTTGCTGTGGACTTTAACCCCTTAATGACCAAGCCATTTTGTAGGTTAAAGACCAGGCCAATTTTTACAATTCTGACCACTGTCTCTTTATGAGGTTATAACTCTGGAACGCTTCTACGGATCTTGGCGATTCTGAGATTGTTTTTCGTGACATATTGTACTTCATGATAGTGGTAAAATTTCTTCAATATAACTTGCGTTTTTTTATGAAAAAAATGGAAATATGGCAAAAATTTTGAAAATTTTGCAATTTTCAAACTTTTAATTTTTATGCCATTAAATCAGAGAGATATGTCACAAAAATTAGTTAATAAATAACATTTCCCACATGTCTACTTTACATCAGCACAATTTTGGAACCAAAATTTTTTTTTGTTACGAAGTTATAAGTGTTAAAAGTTGACCAGCAATTTCTCATTTTTCCAACAAAATTTACAAAACCATTTTTTAGGGACCACCTCACATTTGAAGTGAATTTGAGGGTCAATATGACAGAAAATACCCAAAAGTGACACCATTCTAAAAACTGCATCCCTCAACGTGTTCAAAGCCACATTCAAGAAGTTTATTAACCCTTTAGGTACTTCACAAGAATTGAAGCAATGTGGAAGGAAAAAATGAACATTTAACTTTTTTTCCCAAAATTTTTCTTTCGACACAATTTTTTTAAATTTTGTCAAGGGTATCAGGAGAAAATGAACCACAATATTTGTTGTACAATTTCTCCAGAGTACACCGATATACCATGTGTGGGGGTAAACCACTATTTGGGCGCATGGCAGAGCTCGGAATGGAAGCAGCGCCATTTGACTTTTTTGGCTGGAATTGAGATTGGACGCCATGTCGCATTTGGAGAGTCCCTGTGTGCCTAAACAGTGGAAACCCCCCACAAGTGACCCCATTTTGGAAACTGGACCCCTCAAGGAACTCATCTAAATGTGTTGTGAGAGCTTTTAACCCCCAAGGGCTTCACAGAAGGTTATAACGTAGAGCCGTAAAATTAAAAAATCATATTTTTTCCAAAAAATGATCTTTTCATCCCAATTATTATTTTCCAAAGGATAAATGGACCCCAAAAGTTATTGGGCAATTAGTCCTGAGTACGCTGATACCACATATGTGGGGGTAAACCACTATTTGGGCGCATGGCAGAGCTCGGAAGGGAAGCAGCGCCATTTGACTTTTTTGGCTGGAATTGAGATTGGACGCCATGTCGCATTTGGAGAGTCCCTGTGTGCCTAAACAGTGGAAACCCCCCACAAGTGACCCCATTTTGGAAACTAGACCCCCAAGGAACTTATCTAAATGTGTTGTGAGAGCTTTTAACCCCCAAGCGCTTCACAGAAGGTTATAACGTAGAGCCGTAAATTAAAAAATCATATTTTTTTCACAAAAATGATTTTTTCATCCCAATTTTTATTTTCCAAAGGATAAAAGGACCCCAAAATTTATTGTGCAATTAGTTCTGAGTACGCTGATACCCATAGATGGGGGTAAACCACTATTTGGGCGCATGGCAGAGCTCAGAAGGGAAGCAGCGCCATTTGACTTTTTTGGCTGGAATTGAGATTGGATGCCATGTCGTATTTGGAGAGTCCCTCTATGCCTAAACAGTGGAAACCCCCCACAAGTGACCCCATTTTGGAAACTAGACCCCCCCAAGGAACTTATCTAGATGTGTGGTGAGAGCTTTGAACCCCCAAGGGCTTCACAGAAGGTTATAACGTAGAGCAGTAAAATTAAAAAATCATATCTTTTCCACAAAAATGATCTTTCCACCCCCAATTGTTATTTTCCAAAGGGTAACAGGACCCCAAAAGTTATTGTGCAATTTGTCCTGAGTACGCTGATACCCCATATGTGGGGGGAAACCACTATTTTGACGCATGGCAGAGCTCAAAAGGGAAGTAGCGCCTTTTTCAAATGCAGACTTTGATGGAATGGTCTGTGGGTGTCATGTCACGTTTGGAGAGCCCCTGATGTGCCTAAACAGTAGAAACCCCCCACAAGTGACTCCATTTTGGAAATTAGACCCCCCAAGGAACTTTTCTAGATGTGTGGTGAGCACATTGAACCCCCAAGTGCTTCACAGAAGTTTATAACGTAGAGCCGTGAAAATAAAAAAATCATATTTTTTTCCACAAAAATAATCTTTTTGCCCCAAATTTTTATTTTTATAATGGTAACAGGAGAAATAGGACCCCAAAAGCTATTGTGCAATTTGTCCTGAGTACGCTGATATCCCATATGTGGGGGGAACCACTGTGATCGCCTTACTGCGATCTTTGGGAGGCACAATGAACAAATCTACCAAAGGTGAAGAATTGGTTTTCTTTTTTACGCCGTTCCTCGTGCGATATTAGTGATTAGGCGACTTTATTCCTCGGATCGGTGCGATTACAGCGATACCAGATTTACACCCTTTTTTCATGTTTAGCTTCTGTCACACTCTAAAAGATGCTTTTTTTTGGAATAATTTTTTGTAAGAATTTTTTGCATCGCCGTATTTTGAGAGCTATAATTTTTCCATATTTCGGCTGACAGAGTTATCTGTGGGCTTATTTTTTGCGGGACGAGCTGACATATTTATTGGTATCATATTCGGGCACATAACGTTTTTTGATCGCTTCCTATTCCAATTTTTGTGGAAGCAGAATGAACAAAAACCAGCAATTCAGGAATTGTTTTTTTTTTAATTTTTTTCCCCCGTTCCGCGTGTGGTAAAATTGATAAAGCAGCTTTATTCTTTGGGTCACTACGATTACAGCGATACCTCATTTATATATTTTTTTTATGTTTTGGCGTTTTTTACACAATAAAGAATTTTATAGAAAAAATAATTATTTTTGCATCAGTTTATTCCGCGAGCTATAACTTTTTTATTTTTTTGCTGATGATGCTGTATAGCGGCTTGTTTTTTGCGGGACAAGATGACGTTTTCAGCGGTACCATGATTATTTATATCTGACTTTTTGATCGCGTGTTATTGCACTTTTTCCAAGCGGTATAATGATACCGCTTGGAAAAAGTATAATTTACTACTTTTTTGTGTTTTTTTTTACGGCTTTCACTGAAGGGGTTAACTAGGGTTATGCTTTTATAGATGGGATTTTTACGGACATGGCGATACCTAACATGTGTATTTTTTTTGTTTTTTATTTTTTTTATTACATAAAAATGTGTATTTTTTAGGGGATTTTTTTAAATTATTTTTAAATATTTTTTTTACAATTTTTTTTAAAAAATTATTTTTTTCAACTTGTCCCTTTATGGGACTTTCACTTTTTTTTTACTTTTGATTGCAGTTACAATGCATTGCAATGCTCTGGCATTGCAATGCATTGCAACTATAGTGGAAGCTGCTGTGACATGATCACAACAGCTTCCCGTAGCTAGATGACCCGGAGGTTGTCATGACAACCCCCGGGTCATCAAGCCAGAGATCAGGCCCTGCAAATACATTGCGGTGGCGCTGATCTGATGCACAGGGAGCTCCCGACCCTCTGCCTCCCCCCTGAGCTCTGCGATCGCGCTCGATCGCAGCAGTCAGGGGGTTAACAGCCAGGGGCGGTGGGGGCTCCGCTCCTGACTGTCAGTGCAGGAAGCCTGGCCACTGCAGCGCCGGCTCCTGCACTGATCGCGCTGGGGAAGCTGAAATTTCAGCTTCTCCTGCGCGATCGCTGCTGTGTTTGGTCAGTCAGATTGACTGACCAATCACAGCGCTGTGGGTGCGGGGACCGACGGCAAAGGTCCCCGCACCGCTTGCCGTGCCTGTCAGCTGTCTGTGACAGCTGTCGGCACTGATGTACCACTGCGTGTTTACACGCAGTGGTAGATCAAAGGCATGACGTGCAGAGTCCGTCCTGGTGCCGGAACTGGCACCTTGCCATGACGGACTCTGCACGTCAGTGGACATTAAGGGGTTAATAAAACTGGTTGCGGCCAGTTTTTACCAGAACTGCTGTCTGTGAATGAACTGTTTCCGTGCCACTCCGTCTACCCGGACGGCGATCCCAGAGCTATATCCCCTGAAAAGCTTACATTATATACAGCAGTATTTCGCAAAAAATAAAAAAAATACAGGCCACACATTTTTCGGTGTGGTATCTCCTTGCCGTTCTCTTTTTGTCTTGGGTGTCACTGTACTGATATACAGCAGTATTTACCCTCCCCAAAAAAATAAAAAAAAACACATTTATCATAGTGGTACATCCGTGCCAGATCATATCTGTCCTCTCAGTTCCGTTCGGTGTTTCATTTTTTGTCCTGGGTGTCACTGTATTTATATACAGCAGTATTTAGTCCAAAAAAAAAACAGGCCACACATTTTTCGGTGTGGTATCTCCGTGCCAGCTCATATACGATACGATACACTTTATTGATCCCGAGGGAAATTATAGTATCACAGCAGCGTTACAACAGCATTACAGATAAACCATTACAAACAGCATTACATAGAGTAATTACTAGACATAGATTTGCACATGATTAAACACAATACGTAACAAACAAAGGTACACAAATCTCTAATCATTTCCATTAGTGCACCAGTCCTAGGTCGTAGTCATCTTTCACCCTTAGTGAATTGTTATACATCCCCATAGCGGTAGGCACAAACGATTTCCTGAATTTCTCCTTCTTGCACCTTGGAAGGATTAGACGGCTGCTGAATGTGCTCTTCTGCTTCAAGAAGAGCTCGAATAGTGGGTGTGTATTATTATTATTATATCTGTGCGTGCTCAAAGTTTGGCCAGTTTACGGCAGTTTTCTTTTTTTGTCCTGTGTGTCACTGTACTTATATACAGCAGTATTTTGCAAATAAAAAAAAACAGGGCACACATTTGTCCTAGTGGTACCTCTGTGCCAGCTCATATCTGTGCGTGCTCAAAGTTTGACCAGTTTAGGCCGGTTTTCCTTTTTGTGTCCTGGGTGTCACAGTACGGATATATAGCACTAGTTAGCCCAAAACAAAAAAAAAAATAGGGCACACATTTGTCGTAGTGGTATCTCTGTGACAGCTCATATCTGTGTGTGCTCAAAGTTTGGCCAGTTTAAGGCGGTTTTCTTTTTTGTGTCCTGGGTGTCACAGTGCTGATATACAGCACTTGTTAGCCCAAAAAAAAAAAAAAACAGGTCACACATTTGTCATAGTGGTATCTCCGTGGCAGCTCATATCTGTGTGTGCTCAAAGTTTGGACAGTTTACGGTGGTTTTCATTTTTGTGTCCTGGGTGTCACAGTACTGATATACAGCACTAGTTAGCCCAAAAATAAAAAAACAGGGCACACATCTGTCGTAGTGGTATCTCCGTGGCATCTCATATTTGTGTGTGCTCAAAGTTTGGCCAGTTTACGGCGGTTTTCTTATTTGTGTCCTGGGTGACTGCCGGGGATGGAGTTATCTCTGGTTACTAGTCAAGTTCTCACAGTGAGCTGACCGCGAGAACTGGAGTGCATGTGACCGCCGGGAACCGAGTTATCTCCGGTCATCAGTGGTCATCATCTTCAAGCTTCGCTGTGTCTTGATGTCAGGCTGAGTGGTGCCATGATGCCACTGTTCAGCCAAAGGCATCCAGATGTAGCAGAGCTGTAATCGTCGTGGGACAGTATGTGTATCTTCTCGGCGGACAGGTATGGTATAGCATTGCTTTTTTATTTTATTTGTCTTACAGGAGAACGAGGGCATCGGTGAAATAGGCAATGCAGTAAGTATGTTTTAATTAAGATCTATTAAAGCAGAGGTCCCCATCCGCCGGTCCGCTGTCCAGGACCGGGCCGTTGCAGTTCTGTTGCTGGACCGTGGAGCCATGGCACAGAATGCAGGACACACATGGAGCTGGCGACTGTAGCACTGTATTGACAGCTACAGCCGCAGGCTTCATTAGACATGGATACTCACATTCCGTCGCTGCATCCCTGTCGGCTGCGGCTGCTTCATCCAGTGCTGAGCCGTGACGTAGTACCGCTCATTAAGGTCATGAATATGGACGCGGCCGACAGTTCAGTGACAGAGCGAGGAGGGTAAGCATGATGGGTGGGAGGACGGGGGAGCCCAGCCATGCAAGAGTGGAGAGCAGAGCCTTGTATACAAGGGAAGGAGCAGAGCCTTGTATACAAGGGAGGGAGCAGAACCTTGTATACAAGGGAGGGAGCGGAGCCATGTATACGAGGGTGGGAGCGGGGCCATGTATACGAGGGTGGGAGCGGAGCCATGTATAAGAGGGTGGGAGCAGAGCCATGTATAAGAGGGTGAGAGCGGAGCCATGTATAAGAGGTTGGGAGCGAAGTCATATATAAGAGGGTGGGAGTGGAGCCATGTATAAGAGGGTGGGAGCGGAGTCATGTATACAAGGATGGGAGCGGAGCCATGTATAAGAGGGTGGGAGCGGAGCCATGTATAAGAGGGTGGGAGCGGAGCCATGTATAAGAGGGTGGGAGCGGAGTCATGTATACGAGGGTGGGATCGGAGCCATGTATAAGAGGGTGGGAGCGGAGCCATGTATAAGAGGGTGAGAGCAGAGCCATGTATACTAACTACAACCCCGTCCATAACCCCACCCCTTATGACCGGAGCCATGTATAAGAGGGTGGGAGCAGAGCCATGCATACAAGGGTGGGAGCGGAGCCATGCATACAAGGGTGGGAGCGGAGCCATGTATAAGAGGATGGGAGGGGAGCCATGCATACGAGGGTGGGAGCGGAGCCATGCATACAAGGGTGGGAGCGGAGCCATGTATAAGAGGATGGGAGCCAAGCCATGTATAAGAGGGTGGGAGCAGAGCCATGTATAAGAGGGTGGGAGCAGAGCCATGTATAAGAGGATGGGAGCGAAGCCATGTATAAGAGGGTGGAAGCGGAGCCATGTATACGAGGGTGGGAGCGGAGCCATGTATAAGAGGGTGGGAGCGGAGCAATGTATAAGAGGGTGGGAGCAGAGCCATGTATAAGAGGGTGGGAGCAGAACCATGTATAAGAGGGTGGGAGCGGAGCCATGTAAAAGAGGGAGGGAGCGGAGTCATGCATACAAGGGTGGGAGCGGAGCCATGCATACAAGGGTGGGAGTGGAGCCATGTATAAGAGGATGGGAGCCAAGCCATGTATAAGAGGGTGGGAGCAGAGCCATGCATACAAGGGTGGGAGCGGAGCCATGTATAAGAGGATGGGAGCCAAGCCATGTATAAGAGGGTGGGAGCAGAGCCATATATAAGAGGGTGGGAGCGGAGCCATGTATAAGAAGGTGGAAGCGGAGCCATGCATACAAGGGTGGGAGCGGAGCCATGTATAAGAGGGTGGGAGCGTAGCAATGTATAAGAGGGTGGGAGCAGAGCCATGTATAAGAGGGTGGGAGCAGAACCATGTATAAGAGGGTGGGAGCGGAGCCATGTAAAAGAGGGAGGGAGCGGAGTCATGCATACAAGGGTGGGAGCGGAGCCATGCATACAAGGGTGGGAGCGGAGCCATGTATAAGAGGATGGGAGCGGAGCCATGCATACAAGGGTGGGAGCGGAGCCATGCATACAAGGGTGGGAGCGGAGCCATGTATAAGAGGATGGGAGCCAAGCCATGTATAAGAGGATGGGAGCAGAGCCATGTATAAGAGGGTGGGAGCGGAGCCATGTATAAGAGGGTGGAAGCGGAGCCATGTATAAGAAGGTGGGAGCGGAGCCATGCATACAAGGGGGGGGAGGAGCCATGCATATAAGGGTGGGAGCGGAGCCATGTATAAGAGGATGGGAGCCAAGCCATGTATAAGAGGGTGGAAGCGGAGCCATGTATACGAGGGTGGGAGCGGAGCCATGTATAAGAGGGTGGGAGTGGAGCCATGTATAAGAGGGTGGGAGCGGAGCCATGTATAAGAGGGTGAGAGCAGAGCCATGTATACTAACTACAACCCCGTCCATAACCCCACCCCTTATGACCAAAGCCCCACCCCTGCCACACCTCCATCCCAACCCTGCCGGGCCAAAGAAGAATGATCTTGCATGAAGCCGGTCTCTGGTGCAAAAAAGGTTGGGGACCACTGTATTAAAGGAGTCTGTATCATTATTTCAATTAAAGGACTTTATTCTGGCTGTGTTTTTTTTACCATATAATTATAGGATTAGTAATGGAGAGGTGTCCCATAGACACCTCTCCATTACTAAGCTTTGGGCTCGATGTCACCGGACAATACAAAGGTGACATCAACCCCACAAATATTACCCCACTTGCCACCGCTACAGGGCAAGTGGGAAGAGCCTGGTAAAGTGCTACAGTTGGTGAATCTTTGGATGGGGCGGCTGCGGGCTGCTATTTTTAGGCTGGTGAGGGCCAAAATCCATGGGCCTTGCCAGCCTGAGAATACCAGGCCAGAGCTCTCTGCTTTTTCCTTGGCTGGATAACAAAAATAGGGGGACCCCACGCTTTTTTTTTTGTGGGGATCCCACTATTTTTGGTAACCATTCAAGGTAAGCAGACTACTGCGGCCTGGTATTATCAGGCTGGTAAGATTCACGGAAATTGGATCCTTATCAGCAAAAAATACCTGCCCTAGTAGTCTGCTTTACTCTGGCTGGTTAACAAATATAGGGGGACCCCATGCCATTTTTTTTATTTATTATTTATTTTTTATAGAATCATAGAATGGTAGAGTTGGAAGGGACCGCCTGGGCCATCTGGTCCAACCCCCTGCTCAAAGCAGGATTCCCTAAATCATCCCAGACAAATGTCTGTCCAGCCTCTGTTTGAAGACTTCCATTAAAGGAGTACTCACCACCTCTCGTGGCAGCCTGTTCCACTAATTGATCACCCTAACTGTCAAAAGTTTTTTCTAATATCTAATCTGTGTCTCCTCCCATTCAGTTTCATCCCATTGCTTCTAGTCTTTCCTTGTGCAAATGAGAATAAAGATGATCCTTCTACAATGTGACAGCCCTTGAGATATTTGTAGACAGCTATTAAATCTCCTCTCAGTCTTCTCTTTTGCAAGCTAAACATTCCCAAATCCTGCAACCGTTCCTCATAGTACATGGTTTAGAGACTGGTCACCATTCTGATCGCTCTTCTCTGAACTTGCTCCAGTTTGTTGATGCCTTTTTTAAAATGTGGTGCCCAAAACTGGACACAGTAAACCAGATGAGGTCTGACCAAAGAGGAGTAGAGGGCAATAATGACTTCACGTGATCTAGACTGTATGCTTCTGTTAATACATCCTAGAATTGCATTTGCCTTTTTTGCTGCTGCATCACACTGTTGACTCATGCTCAGTCTGTGATCTATTAGTATACCAAAGTCTTTTTCACATGTGCTGTTGCTTAGTCATATTCCTCCCATTCTGTATATGCTTTTTTCATTTTAATTGCCCAGATGTAGTACTTTGCATTTTTTCCCCATTAAAAACCATTCTGTTAGTTACTTCCCACTACTCCAGTTTATTTATATCTTTTTGAATCCTCTCCTTCTCTGTTCTCTAGTATTAGCTATCCCTCCTAGCTTTGTGTCATCAGCAAATTTAATCAGTTTACCCTCAATTTATTCATCTAAATCATTGATAAAGATGTTGAACAATACAGGGCCCAGGACAGAGCCCTGTGGTACCCCTCTTGAGACATTCTTTCAACTGGATGAGCAGCCATTTACGACCACTCTTTGGTCTGATCACTAAGCCAGTTATGAATCCACCTAAGAGTTGCCTTGTCCATTCCATACTGTGTGAGATACTCTTTGTTTTCCTCCATTTACTGTGTCGTGTACGTCCGGCTGTTTCACATGATTCACCATTGTTTAAATTAGTACAAATGCGTAGTAAGTTTCGTTCCCGCACTTAATACGCATGTGACTAGGAAGATAATTCAGTTTTACCGCATCTAATGATAAAATGATGGGTATGAAATAATGGGTAATTTATGCAGCGGAGACAGAGCATCTCCTCTACATAAATTGACATGCTGCTGTCTGGAAAAATGTGCCGCATGTCCGTCTCTGCAGGGAAACCGTGGGCATTGGTGCACAAATAGTGGGCATGGGATGTCTTGAAATCCCATCGACTATGCTGTAACAGCTGGATGCTGCAGGTTGGACATTGCAGATGTACTCAGCATCCAATCTGCAGCGTTGACTGACCATGGGAACAAACCCCAATATATCTGCAAACAGGAAATCACTTTTTTTTTCCCTTCCCAGAAGCCAACTTTCAATTAGCTTTATTTCAAGTGACAAAAAAATGCATGCAATGAAAAAACGCATTTGGAAAAAACGCGTGTAAAAAATGCATCAAAAACGCAGGTGACCTGTCAATGACCTCAGATGCAGATTTGATGCAGATTTCACCTGTGTCAAATCTTGAGCAAATACTGAGGCATTCCTGATCGTGTGCACATACCCTAAGAGTATGTTCCTACGGGCAGAAACCGGCATCGCTTTGGACGCAGTACATGTCTGCGCTGTGGCTTTTGAACGCAGGTGATTCGGCATGTGTTCACTGAACCGTGCGGAATCACCGCGTCCCATTACATTGTGCGGGTGACTTTATCTTGCGGAGCCTGAGCGTCTCCGCAAGATAAATTGACATTCTGCGGTGGTAAAGACGCGCCACATGTGTGTCTACGCAGGGCTACCGGAGGTGGCCGTTCATCCATAGTGGAGATGGGATATCGTGAAATCCCATCCACTATGCTGTTACATCAGGCCGCCGCAGGTTGGATGCTGTGGATGTACGCAGAGTCAAACCAGCAGTGTTTACTGACCGTGGGAACATACCCTAAAGAGTTTATTGAACTAAAGATTTTAATGATAATTTTCCCTTTTACATGACATAGGACATTGAAATATTGTGCCTACAGTAAGTGTTTTAATAACATTTTGCCTGTGAGGGTAAAACTAGCAGTCACACATGATAGTTTGCCCAGCCAAGGTCCTGATAGCACCCATATGGAAGCAGCTCTGAAGACCATTGTTACGAACATGGTGGCCATGAAAACGTATTGGTATTCAAGGATTGTGTCACAATGGCATCTAATGAGGAGACAACGGAAGATCCTCTCTTTATCTACACCTCTATGTAGTGCAGTTGTAACTGTCTACGTGGTCAAATAGACATGATTGATCCCAGCCATTACCTGGAGATATCAGCTGTCAGTTACATCCAAGTCTCATGGGTGCTCTCAAGGACTGTTCCAACACCATCACCACCACACTAATCCAGAATCAGTCAACTAGCATTTTAGTGATTATTTTGCAGGTTACAAATAACCTCATTGCCATTTATGTTAGGTAACATGCCGATAAAATCTAAATTCATCTGATGTTGAGATGATTGTTGAAATATCCAAAGTTAAAGGTTACATGGATTTATTCTTTATACCATTTTTACATAAATTATTAATTTCCCATATCTTACATTATTTTTAATCATACTGACGACCTTAAAACCGAGCCTGGAGATGATTAAATCTGGTAAAAAGGTTTGATTTTTATAATATATGCCTTTTATTGAAGTGCACAAAATGTCATTAAATCAAAATATAATTCACTTTGCCTACTGGTTGAAAGAAAACTGTCCTTTTAACTTTAAGTGACAAGGTGTTTAGAAACCCCAAAGACGGCTTAACAGTGTTGCTGTGGCATGCATTTTAATGATAAGATTAGCTACTAATATGTGACAGACGCTCCCTTAAGATAAAAACATAGTTAAGAAATTCTGATCTTTCAGGCTGACTTAATATAGCAAAAACCTGAATCGCTGGAAGCCAAGACAAAATAGAAATAAGAAAATGTAAGCCCCCCAGGAATTCAGACGATAAGGATTAGGCAGCTTAAACTGAGACCATGCTGATAAAAGTCAATTAGTAAAAATAGAACCTGTTGTCTGCATCTATTTACTTGTCCATTGTCAGCAAATCGCAACTGCTTACCTTGCTCGATGTAATCCTGTACCCCCAGCTAGAAGCACAATGTACATTCATGTACGCTGCCTAAAATTATTTTCTTATATGTGGTGGTGCAGTTATTATTTCGATTTGAAACATTGATTTTAACATAATTATATAGCGAATGTTATTATTTCATATAATATTGTGTTTTACATTAATTGGAGTGTCCTTTCTACTGATACTCAGCAATAACCTCTTATGTCCTCATAGATGGTGAAGGATAAAGCTAAAAGGACAAGTTCTTTCTTAATATATCCAAGTTCAACAGATCATGACTATGATCAATTTGTCTTAGTGGTTTCAAATAAAAAGATTTTATTTCCCATATAGCATTTACTTAAAGAGAACCTGACTTCTAATATATATGCTGCCCGATCCAGGGTTAGCATGTATCAGGCACTGGCTGTATGATTTCAGCCATGTATGTTTGACTCTGAAACTCTGCAGTATTTTAAAGAAAGATATGCTTTAAATTAGCTGCTGGAAACCAAGCCACATGGGGAACTTGTTTGGACAGATCGGTCCCCAGCATCTACTACACAGCTGCTAAACTTCAGTGGTAGGAGAGACCTGCCAGTCACTGGCAGTGGGTGGAGAGAAGCCAGTAGGAAACCACCTGTAGAGATGAGCAAACTTGGTCAGAAAAGGTTAGCTAATCTCAAAGTCAGCACGAACCTTGCAAATTTGGATTCGTGTTCGGACTCATTAACATTTTCCTCAAAATCGGCAAAATTTGGCTGAAGTTCAGTAAATTATTGAGTTTCCAATAATGCTTTTTAAGGACTTTGGCTAGGATAGTGGTGCTGTATGATGAGCTAGAGGGAAGTGTTTGATGAGGGGACGTGGTAGGGAGTGGTCAAAAGAAGACTTTTATTCTTTTTTTTATTAACTTAATAAGTGGGGATTCCAGCAGCCAATCAGGGCGCAAAACCATCCAAAATGTCCAGACAATGGCTTGTGTCATTGGCTGCTGAAGTCATTTATCTTTCTTCATATAAAAGTGGACATGTGGCTTTGGCGCCATTTTGTGAGTGTAAGGCTGTGTGTTTTTGCGAACTTCCTATTGTGTTTCCCATGCTGTCACCTGTGTGATGACCGGCGATTATGATCAGCAGTAACATTACAGCTGGTAAGATCATTGTTGTCTGTCAGCGTGCTATGGGGCCACACTGTAAGATGTCAGTGTGACCCTACAGTTGTGATCATGACCCACGGTAAAAAGCTTACTGCTGGTCACAGGCATCTACTGAGGAGAGACTACTAGTCTCACCAGCCAATGCCTGCTGTCACTGATTACAGCGAGAGCAGGTGGCTGCTAATGGGCACAGTCATCAGCCAGTGCTCTGTGCTCAAAGTAAAAAAAAAATTAAAATAAGAAATAAATATTAAAATAATAAAAAATACAGCACATACTCACCTTACACCAATCCCTGAAACTATTGTCTCCTGTAAAAAAAATAAAAAAACACCATACACTGTGTGCAGAATTATTAGGCAAATGAGTAGAGATGAGCGACTTTGCCTTTTTTAGGGTCAAAAAGTCGGAGGTTCGACTGAAACACGAAAACCAATGCAAGTCAATGGGGAAGCAAAGTCGGCAGGGAGTGGAGGACAGTAAACACACCTACAGCGCCCATTTCAATGCCAAAGACATCAATTCGAATTACTTAAGCTTGGCAACCTTCATTTACTTTATAATAATAGTTAGGCATTGAAATCTGGGGTTATTTGGCTAAAGTTGGGTAGGGTGCAGGGCTGGCTCCAGGTTATCGTGTGCCCCGGGCAAAAAAGTGTTAGTGGGCCCCTTTAACACATACCACAATTAATGATGCTCTGATACGGCACAAAAATATAGGTATAGTACAAAGACAAATACTTCACTTCTTACATTACATGACTGATATCTATTTTAAATTCTTCAATAGCTCAAAAACCGGACAGTACTGTATATTACTCCATACAGTATTATGGGCACCACATAGTGAGCCATACAGAATAATAAGCACCATATATTGCTCCATACAAATTAATTGGTCCCATATAATGTTCCATACAGTATATGATGAGCTCCACATAATGCTCCAGTATATGATGGTCCCCATATAATGTGCCATAAAGTATAGGACGGTCCCCATAGAGTAGAATGAGCCCCTCATATTGCTCCAAACAGTATAATGAGTTGCATATAAAGCTCCATACAGTATATGATGGTCCCCATATATTGCTCCATACAGAATGGGCTCCATATAATGTTCCATACAGAATAGGCCCCATATGTGCTCCATATGATGCTCCATACCCTATATGATGCCCCATAAATAATGAACCCCATATGATGCTCCAGTGTATGATGGGCCCCATGGATGATGCTCCAGAGTATGATGGGCCAATATAATGCTACATATATAATGGGCCCCATTTATAATGCTCCAGTGTATAATGGGCCCCGTAAATGCTGCTCCAGTGTCTGATGTCCCCCATTTAGAATGCTCCAGTATATGATGGGCCCCATGGATGATGCTCCAGTGTATGATGGGCCAATATAATGCTCCATATATAATGGGCCACATTTATAATGCTCCAGTGTATAATGGGCCCCGTAAATGCTGCTCCAGTGTCTGATGTCCCCCATTTGAATGCTCCAGTATATAATGGGCCTCGTAGATGCTGCTCCAGTGTCTGATGTCCCCCATTTAGAATGCTCCAGTATGTGATGGGCCCTATGGATGATGCTCCAGTGTATGATGGGCCAATATAATGCTCCATATATAATGGGCCAATTTATGATGCTCCAGTGTATAATGGGCCCCGTAGATGCTGCTCCTGTGTCTTATGTCCCCCACTTAGAATGCTCCAGTATTTGATGGGCCCCACGGATGATGCTCCAGTGTATGATGGGCCAATGTATTGCTCCATACATAATCGGCCCCATTTTTAATGCTCCAGAGTATAATGGGCCACGTAAATGCTGCTCCAGTGTCTGATGTCCCCCATTTAGAATGCTCCAGTATATGATGTGCCCCATGGATGATGCTCCAGTGTCTTATGAGTTAATATAATGCTCCATATATAATGGGCCCCATTTGGAATGCTTCATTGTATAATGGGCCCCGTATATGCTGCTCCAGTGTCTGATGTGCCCCATTTAGAATGCTCCAGTATATGATGGTCTCCATGGATGATGCTCCAGTATATGATGGGCTAATATAAAGCTCCATATATAATGGGCCCTATTAATAATGCTCCAGTGTATAATGGGCCCCGTATATGCTGCTCCAGTGTCTGATGGGCCTCATTTATAATTCTCCAGTATATGATGGGCCCCATGGATGATGCTCCAGTGTATGATGGGCCAATATAATGCTCCATATATAATGGCCCCATTAAATGCTTAAGTGTTGTGTTTTGGTAGCTGAGGAGAAAAAGCAAATACGGCAATACACCAGAGAGGCTGGAACCTATTGAATTGCAGTAACCTGAACTAATCACACAACTAGAGGTAGCCGTGGAAAGTTCCTACGTTGATCCTAGACGCCTCGTCACAGCCTGAGTGTTGTGAATGGGTTTGAGATGAGTTCTGAGCAGAGGCTCCCTCTGGTGGTTACAAGCGGTGCTAGTGAAGATTGTGAGGACTGGGAATCAGGTGTTACTGACTGGTCTTATATAAGGGAGTCATTTTGGAAAACCTATCACAAATTACCCAGATGGTGGTCATTCTCTGAGAAACAGGAAGATCGGAAAAGAAATCCATAGAGATATGGGTCCATGGTCTCTTGGGCACAGGCAATGGCATCAACAAACCACTAGAGCGAGAGAAAGGCTTGGAGCGAGAGCAAGTCCCGCAGGACTGCACAAATTCCCTGACATCACGAGACAAGGTAGGCCACCAAAAGGACCGACTAACCAAGTCTCTGGTACCAAAAATTCCGGGATGCCCAGCCAATGCGACACAATGAATCTCAGACATCACACTCTTTTTCCATTGGTCCGGGACAAACAATTTTCCAACAGGGCAGCGCTCGGGCCTATCCTCCTGACACCCCTCCAGAGCAAGTCTCAAATTGGGCGAGATGGCGGAAAGAACTACAACCTCTTTCAAAATAACAGAAGGATCAGATAACTCAGGAGAGTCCGCAAGGAAACTCCTCGAGAGGGCATCCGCCTTAACATTCTTAGTGCCAGGAAGAAAGGAAACCACAAAATTAAAACGTGTGAAAAACAAGGCCCACCTGGCCTGTCTAGGATTGAGTCGCTTGGCAGATTCCAGATAGACCAGATTCTTATGGTCCGTAAGGACCACCACCTGATGTTTGGCTCCCTCCAGCCAATGTCTCCACTCTTCAAAAGCCCACTTCATGGCCAATAACTCCCGATTACCTACGTCATAATTACGTTCAGTAGGAGAAAATTTTCGAGAGAAAAAGGCACAAGGGTTACTTTTAGAGGTCTCTGGATCTTTTTGGGACAAAACGGCACCTGCCCCAATTTCAGAGGCATCAACCTCCACCTGAAATGGCAGAGAAACATCAGGCTGCCGTAGAACAGGAGCAGAAGTGAATCTCTGCTTAAGTTCCTGAAATGCAGAGACTGCCTCAGGAGGCCAATTCACCACATCAGAATCCTTTCTGGTCAAATCAGTTAATGGTTTAACAATAACCGAGAAATTACCAATAAATTTACGATAAAAATTGGCAAAACCCAAATATCTCTGAAGAGCCTTTAATGAAGTAGGTTGGACCCAATCACAGATGGCCTGAACCTTGACCGGTCCATTTCAATAACAGATGGGGACAAAATGAATCCCAGAAATGAGATCCTCTGTACGCCAAAAAGACACTTTGATCCCTTCACATACAGAGCATTCTCTCTCAAAATCTGGAATACAGTTCGAACATGTTTCACATGAGAGTCCCAGTCATTAGAAAAAATCAAGATATCATCCAAATAAACAATCAGAAATTTGTCCACAAAATCCCTGAAAATGTCATTCATGAAGGACTGGAAGACGGAAGGAGCATTAGTGAGCCCAAAGGGCATCACTAGGTACTCAAAATGCCCTTCAGGGGTATTGAATGCCGTTGTCAGTATTCCGGGTTTTCTAGGTAACTTTGTCAATGATTTTGCCCTTTGTTAAAATGGAGTTTGCTGTTTTCTGTGCCCTACTTCCTGTTCGTTTGTTTAAAACCCGGCTCAGGTGCTGGCTTCACTGCTGGAATATTCTGCTTCCGTTTCCCTGCAACCCAGCTGCTTTGTTCCTCACAGATCTTTTGTGTATTTACCAGGAAAGTGCATAACCTTATCTTCAGGTGTTTCTCAGCCACAGCAGTTTCTACCCATGGCTCTGGACATTCTCTGCATATGTAAGTTGCACATACTGTGTTATCACTAAACTGTTGACTTGGGAATTTAACCCTTGGTTCACTCCATCTGATAAGAACTGTGTTTCTGAACTGTTGCTGTTTAACCCTTCGTGCATTACCTCTGGTGAGAGCTGTTGGAACTGTTACTGGAACCTTACTGACATATGAACTTGTTGTTGGACTTCACTGAATTAAGCCACAACTGAGATTAACTTGTTCCTGGACCTCCCTGTGTTTTCTGCATACCTGGATCTGACTCTTCACACACCAGCAGTGTGTAAATCCAGCCACGTTACCTGTGCATCAGACTTACCTTGTGGTCACATTTGTGTGAGGACTCCGTCGTAAGAACTTTACCACCCTCGCTATAGAGGTTCAAGGACTTATATATCCGGATTCATATAACTGGACTTGTGTATATATATATGGACTCATTGCATGTCACTACGGGTTGTTTGAATATTGTTTTTGGGTGTTTTGCTGTTTCACAAATACATTATTTGCATTCAAAGAAACCCGTCTCTGATTGTTCATTGCCCCACGCTATCAGAATCCTCGAGTTCCTACAATAGTATTACAGGATATTCCAGCCTAAAAAAGAGGATTCTGCTGGGGCAATGACGGAGACACGGGCAGACAAATTGTTCACCATAGTTAACTCCTTGCAGCAGGAGGTGGCGGCTGCACACAATCAGATTAGAGACTTGGAGTCTCGGGTTAACCACAATGCACAGGGGTTTGGTCAGGCTCTCCAAGATCTACGTTCTAGGTTAGGAGTCCTGGAGGCCTTACCTACTGAGCCTACCTCATCCACCAGTATGCCCAAATTGCCTCCATTCCGTTTTAATGGTGACCGAAGTCAATTCCGTGGGTTTGTTAATCAATGTATATTATTTTTTGATGTACATGCCTCCTACTACCGGTCTGATAGATCTAAGGTTCTATGTATTATTATGTTGTTGACATCACGTGCACTGGCTTGGGCAAATCCTATGGTTGAAAGTCATGATACCCGTCTAAATAATTTGGACAATTTTCTGGCAGCCATGGCGCAAATGTTCGACGATCCCAACCGCCGTGCTACCGCTGAATCTGCTTTGCTTTCCTTACGCCAGGGGAAACGGTCAGTCATAGAATATGTTACTGAATTTAAAAGGTTAGTGGTGGACACCCAGTGGGAAAACAATGCTTTATTACCAATCTTTAGAAAAGGTTTGTCAAATGCAATCAAGGATGAGCTAGCTCGTTCAGAGTCTCCACAGGAGTTTGAATTGTTTATACAGCACTGTGTACGTATTGATATCCGTTTAACTGAACGCAGACAAGAAAAATGGGCCGCTGTAAATCGCATTACTAATTACTCTCTTCCGTCCAGGGAAACCACAGGCAAAAACCCGCGAGAGGCTGAGGAGGTGCCTATGCAGGTGGACTCACTGCAGAGACGTGAGAATAATGAACGCCGCGAACACCGTCTCCGTGAGCGCTTATGTTTCTATTGTGGTCAATGGACCATTTCCTCATCAATTGTCCTAAATGTCCTAGGCGACCTAACAAGGTGTTGGCGGTAGTAGGGGATTATGATAACACAGACGCTGAGTCTGAAGTTTCAGAAACCAGTCTACATCTAGATGCGTTTTTTCCCCCAATACTGATGCCGACTTCCCTAAAGATCAAGGGGAGAAATATTCACATTGTTCTCTTCCTATACAGTGTGAGACAGTGAGAGCGTATGTATTGAATGGGGTGTACATTTCACAGGTACTTTGCTGACTTGTATGAGGGAAATGTGTGCCTTTGTAAAACTAGTGGTGGAGAAAGGTCATTACACCATCCATTCAAGTACACGTTTGCAGCTCAAACCTGTGGCCACTCAGGTATTGATTAGGAAGCCAGAAGTAGGTGCTTGGGAGCACAGTCAGGGAGCTCATTCAGTCTGGACAAGGGGTCCAGGCACAGAAGGTGTCTCCAAGAGTGTGGGAGCTGTCTTTAGCCCGGACACAGGGAGGTGTCCTGGCACAAGGAAGCAGTCTCTAAGAGTGTGAGCTATCTCAGTCTGGGTGCAGGAAGTACCCCGGACACAGGAGTAGTCGCAGTGAGAATCCGTGCGAATAGCGACTGAATAGGAGGTGACCTCTCTCAAGTCTGGACATTGGAGTTGCCTTCGGACATAAAGAGGAGTGTCTGTGAAACTCCATACTGGTAACATATGTGATATGTGTTGTTTTGGGCACAGACTGGTAGAGTCTGGGTCCCGGATAGAGAGGGCCATCTATCTAAGTGTAATTAGAGGCTAGACAAGCCCAGGTTTTCTGTTTATGATTTGTTTTTATCTGTGTGCTGTGGACTTTAATAAAACTGGTTGCGGCCAGTTTTCACCAAACTGCTGTCTGAATGAACTGTTTCCGTGCCATTCTGTCTACCCAGACAGCGATCCTAGAGCTAAACCCCCCGGAAAGGCTACAATTGGCGGAGAATGCTGGGGCAGCGCAGGGCCTGGTACAGTTAGTGCTGGAGTGTGCATGCAGCACAGTGGCGAGAGACAGCATTAAAGGTGAAGTCTATTGAAATAGCAACAGAAAAAAAAAAAGTGTGTGTCAGCAGAAACGTCTGTTTGGAGCAGTCTTGGAGAGACAGTGGCCCTGATAGGGTCTGCAGAGAGAAAATGTATGCACAGCAAAGCTGAACTTGTTGTGAAAATGACTGTGGAATGTGCAGCAGCAAAAGAAAAGTTTGTGGAGCAGTCTTAAAGAGACAGTAGCCCTAATAGACTTTGCAAAGAAAAAAAAAAAAAAGTGTTTGCACAGCAAGGCTGAATTTTCTGTGGAAAAAAGCTGTGTAGTGTGTGTGCCTTGACTGAAGTCTGCCGTTGTGAAGACAGAGAAGTCTGACAGCATGGAAGACGAGTGTGGATACAAGCATCTTGCTGTGACTCAGTGGGGTCATGAAGGCATCTTGCTGTGACTCAGTGGGGTCACGAAGGCATCTTGCTGCAACTCGGCGGGGTTGTGAAGATTGTCGTCTTACTCAAATCCAGTTGTGCTGTGGCTCGGCGGGGCCACGAAGATTTTTTCAAGGGAAAGCGGTGAAGTTCTGGTGTGAACAGTGCTCCGCGATGGCTGTGAACGGAGCAGCGAATGGGTCTGACAAGTCGGACCGCATATTTGAGAAATGTCTACTGGACATGCAACTGGACATGGTGCGGGAACCATGGGCACCGTATGGAATGGCGGCAGTGGACCATTCTATGGACTCTCCGGGGGTGCCAGTGTTGTCACAGAGTGCCCGGGGAGGTGGTAAGAGATGTTGTGAACTGAGTCCTAAGACTGCTGCTGATTTTTTGTGTAAAAATTACCCTGCCGGTGTGGTTGTTAAAAAGGGGGCGGAGTCTAAAAAAGGGGCGGATTTTCACAAGAGTGTAGAGTGTGGAAAAATGAAAATTGTTACTGGTGGTGGGCTGGGACCTCCTAAAAATGACAATGTGACCGTTGATAACGGGGTAGCTCCAGTAGAAGGGGGTGACGTCAAATTGGGAGGTGACCTGTTAGTCCACAACACCATGGGGAGTGACACAGACCCTGTAGCTGACTGGGACACTATGAAAGTAAAAAGTGAGTTCAGTCAGGAGAGGCTAGACGAGGGAAGAGAGTCCTCCTCTCGTCGTAGACGGCGCAAGGGCCACAAAAAGGTTGTTCCGGTAGTACTCGCTGAAAATGGAAATGAAGAGAATGTAGTACTGTCTGCCTATGCTTCAAGTGTGGATTCTCCTTTAGAGGTAGAAGAGGAGGTGGCCAGTCAGGGCCAAGAGCTGAAAACTATTCGGCTGCAGTATCAGAGTGACATGCTGCAATTATGTGAAAACCTGGAGGACGTGTCCTCAGACCAGCGAGATCTAAAAGGAGGCAACGAGGAAGTTATCCTGTGGCAGAATATGTTCTTTGCCATTAAAGAGGACCGCCGCAAAATCAAGGAAGAGGTTTTGCAGTTGAAGCGTGAGAAGGAGGCGCTGCAGGATGGAGTTTCTGGAAGTGAACAAATCCTAGAACGACTGCGCGAACAGCTCAACCAGGAGCTGTGTGACTCCAAGAAGGAGTGTGATGAACGCAGTAGGGAACTGCAACAGATGAAGAAAGAGTATGTGGATCTCCTCAGGGTCAAAGAAAAACTAGAAGAGGATAAGATGGATGCAGAGCAAATGCGCCAGGTGGTTGAGACAACTCAGCAGGACACCCGTGATGAAAATGGTGATCTGCGCAGAAAGACCCTAGGTCTGGAAGCTCAGGTGAAGGAGCTACAGATGTCCTGTGATACTCTCCAGAAGGCGGAGATGCGCCTTAAGGAAAAGCTCAGACAGATGGAAGCTGAGCGGGAAAAGATGGAGGAGTCCCTCAGAGAAGCTACAGACCAGGGCCAGGAGTTGGCCACTGGAAATGAGAGGTGTAACGCAGATACTTCCTCGAGTGCTGTGAGTTCGGATGATTCGGTGGATGTCGGAGCCGAGATCAAGGAGCTCAAGGAGTGGTTACAAGCCCACTGGACGCAAGAGAAGCTTCAGAGACGGGCAGCTGAGAGGCGAATGGCGGAACTAGAGGAAGAAGTTCTCGCGCTTAAAAGTCGCCTGATACAGTGTCACTCGGTGAACAAGGCCTCCTTGGAGAAAGAAAAGGGCAAACACGTTGCACTCGCTCCCTTTGGCCAGAAGATAGACCTGAGGAGAGCTAAGAGTGTGGTAACGAAAGATAATTGTGAAATGGAAGTGGTCCGGACGGAAATTCACGAAATTGTAGCTGTGAGTCAGCTCAGAAGAAGAGTAAAGGGGAAGAAGCTGAAAGTCAGTTGTCCCTGAACCCTGAGCTGATTGATCGTCTGGAACCCACTGGTGAGACCGAAACGTGTCGGTACAAGTGACTCGTAGATGTACCCGAGGACTTGAGAGAAGAATGCACCCGTGAGTCTGTACATGAAGCGTTTAGGAAGGCCGTGGGAGCCTGTAAGGTGTACTCGACCTCAGGAGCTAAACAGCTGGTGGTCTTGTCCACGACTGAAGTTACAGTGAAGAGGGTGGCAATCCTAAGTGACATGCACTGGCGATGTATTCGCACAAAGCGGTTTCTCCGGTTGAAGACAGAACAAACCGTTAGACAACTAAAGCTTATGAGAAAAGCTCACAGTCTACAGGAAGAGGTCATCCGGGTGCCTCATGTTCTGGTGAGAAAGCTGATCGGGAGAAATGGCCGAGCCATGCAGATAATGGTGAAGAAGTCTGGTGTGGTGAAAGTAAGCAGTCCACGTGATCGTCGGGACTGGATACCAGATGAAGACGGCATGGTGTCATTCTACGCTATAGGAACAGAAGAAAGTCTGGAATATGTCGCATGCTGGTGGCGTACCGTGTGACCTACCTGCGAGAGGTAGAACAATTGAATCTCGCTAGACAGCGAGTAGATAGACAGCATCATCTGAGCAGCAGAAGATGGCAGCCGTCTAAGAATAGTGAGACCCGACAGAGAAAGGGCCCCCTAAATAACAGAACAGCTAAGGCTGAAGTTAGGGACCTTTCAAGACGTCCTGAGGGTAGTGGGCGTGGGTTTAGAGGTAGTGAGACCTCCAGTAACTCAGGTTTGAGAGGCCCACACAGACGACCCGATAGAGTACAGGACAGTACGGAGTCTAACCGGACCTTAGATACCCAGGCAAGACCTGACAAGGTTACGATTGACCACTGGGAGCGAAGGGGAGACCTGACAAGGTTACGTCCCAGAAATGTGACTGGACGAAGTCTGTGACAATGACAGACGGTAGGTCCCTAAGGAATGAGCGAATGTCATTGACTAATATTCCGGGGCTGAACAGAGCAAGGGGCAAGTACATGGTCTCTGTGTGAACTGTGGGTTGAGGTGATTGGATATATTATGTGTTCAACCCCACAAGCTTAAACTTATGTGATGATCATGATGATGATGATGATAATGATGATGATGATAATAGTGATGATACTGATAATGGTAATGACCGTGATAAAGATGAAATTCCTTTGCAGGTGATGTTGGGAGACGAGTATGGTGGTTCTCGGG
This sequence comes from Oophaga sylvatica, assembly GCA_033576555.1. Lineage (NCBI taxonomy): Eukaryota > Metazoa > Chordata > Amphibia > Anura > Dendrobatidae > Oophaga > Oophaga sylvatica. The sequence continues at coordinate 450,040,917 of JARQOD010000004.1, read as the reverse complement.
AACCAAGTGTCCCTGACCTATATAGAAGTATAGTGCTGAGGCAGTGTTCGGAGTTCACTGTCTCTTTTGGGTTGTTGACCAGCCCCCCGGTCTGGATGACCAGCCCTCCGGTCTGGAGAAGAGGGAGGGGATATGTGAGACAGTGAGAGCGTATGTATTGAATGGGGTGTACATTTCACAGGTACTTTGCTGACTTGTATGAGGGAAATGTGTGCCTTTGTAAAACTAGTGGTGGAGAAAGGTCATTACACCATCCATTCAAGTACACGTTTGCAGCTCAAACCTGTGGCCACTCAGGTATTGATTAGGAAGCCAGAAGTAGGTGCTTGGGAGCACAGTCAGGGAGCTCATTCAGTCTGGACAAGGGGTCCAGGCACAGAAGGTGTCTCCAAGAGTGTGGGAGCTGTCTTTAGCCCGGACACAGGGAGGTGTCCTGGCACAAGGAAGCAGTCTCTAAGAGTGTGAGCTATCTCAGTCTGGGTGCAGGAAGTACCCCGGACACAGGAGTAGTCGCAGTGAGAATCCGTGCGAATAGCGACTGAATAGGAGGTGACCTCTCTCAAGTCTGGACATTGGAGTTGCCTTCGGACATAAAGAGGAGTGTCTGTGAAACTCCATACTGGTAACATATGTGATATGTGTTGTTTTGGGCACAGACTGGTAGAGTCTGGGTCCCGGATAGAGAGGGCCATCTATCTAAGTGTAATTAGAGGCTAGACAAGCCCAGGTTTTCTGTTTATGATTTGTTTTTATCTGTGTGCTGTGGACTTTAATAAAACTGGTTGCGGCCAGTTTTCACCAAACTGCTGTCTGAATGAACTGTTTCCGTGCCATTCTGTCTACCCAGACAGCGATCCTAGAGCTAAACCCCCCGGAAAGGCTACAACAGATTCAGTGGGAGGAACAGTGGATATCAAGTTCTGCCATGATAGACTCTGGAGCAGGTGGGAATTTCATGGATTCTTCTTTTGCAGAGGAACATGGTATAAAGACACAACTAAGAGCTTCACCAATCACTATGGAAACGGTGGATGGTTCCCCATTAGTTTCTGGACCAGTAGATCGGGAGACAGTGCCTCTGGAGTGTAAGATGGAACCAGACCATCAAGAAACACTTTCATTCATGTTAATATCTTCTCCTCATTTTCCTGTAATTTGAGGAATTCCCTGGTTACGGTCACAAAATCCAATCATCAATTGGGAAACCAAGGAGATAACCTTTCTCCCGAAGTGCAGTTCTACCATCAGTCCAACTGTGGCGGCTCCAGTTACCCAGAACTTGGAAGAGGTGATACAGGTACCTACTCTCCCTCTGATTTATCAGGAATTCTCAGACATTTGTGATAAAAGGAAGGCAGATCAACTTCCCCCACATAGACCGTATGACTGCCCCATAGAATTGCTTCCTGGAGCAGCGATTCCTTTCGGCCATGTTTACCCGTTGGCGGCTCCGGAATTAAAATCTTTACGAGAGTATATAGATGAGAATTTAGCCAAGGGGTTTATCCGACCATCTTCTTCACCAGCGGGAGCTCCAATATTCTTTGTAAAGAAGAAGGATGGTACTCTAAGACCCTGCATTGACTACCGGGAGTTAAATAAGGTAACCATTCGTAACAGGTACCCGTTGCCCCTAATTCCAGAATTGTTGGAAAGAGTTCGCCAGGCCAAAGTATTTACCAAATTAGATCTTCGTGGGGCATATAATTTACTCCGTATACGGCCCGGAGACGAATGGAAGACAGCTTTTAGATGCCGGTATGGACATTTTGAATATTTGGTGATGCCATTCGGACTCTGTAACGCTCCTGCTGCTTTTCAACATTTAGCCAACGACATTTTCAGGGATTTATTGGACCAATATGTGGTAATTTACCTTGATGACATCTTAATCTTTTCTGACTCCTTACAGGAACATCAGGAACATGTCAAACCGTACTTAGACGTTTGAGAGATAATCATTTGTACATCAAACTCGAAAAGTGTGAGTTCCATTGTTCTGAAATTCAATTTTTAGGCTATGTTATCTCGCCTCAGGGATTGAATATGGAGTCCAGCAAGATCCAGGCAATCTTGGACTGGCCGGTACCAGGAAACATTAAGGAGGTACAACGATTCATTGGCTTTGCTAACTTTTATAGACGGTTTATCCGAAATTTTTCAGAAATTGTCCGTCCCATCACTCTCCTCACCAAGAAGGGGAAGAAGTTTGAATGGTCTTCGCAAGCTCAGGAAGCCTTTGATCGCCTGAAGGGTTGTTTTACCACGGCTCCAATATTGATGCATCCGGATCCTGCACAGCCTTTTATCGTGGAGGTGGACGCGTCTGACTGTGCATTGGGAGCTATCCTCTCACAACGTACCGGAGACAAAGGTTTGCTGCACCCGTGTGCCTTCTTCTCTCGTAGGTTATCTTCTGCAGAACTAAACTATGATGTGGCAGATAAGGAACTTTTGGCAATTATTTCTGCCTTTAAGGAATGGAGACACCATTTGCAGGGGCAACTCAGCAGGTAGTAGTACTCACGGATCATCGCAATTTGGAATTCCTTAAGTCTGCCAGGTGTCTTTCTCCTCGACAAGCTAGGTGGAGTTTGTTCTTGAACCAGTTTAATTTTATTATTTCGTACCGCCCAGGTTCACGTAATGGGAAAGCTGACGCATTATCCCGAATCCATACCGTGGATTCCGTGCCTGGGACCCCGTCGAAGACCATCTTGTCGGAGGCCAATTTCGTTGGAGTGCTCCGGAACCGGGACTTGTGGCAGGAGATCAAGCTGGCCTATGACGGTGACGTATTTCTTGCAGCTCCACCTGACAATGTGAATCTTGTCCTTCGGAATGGTGTGTGGCTTAGAGATCGATGTATTTATGTCCCAGAGGCTGTAAGACTTCGAGTTCTCAAATTGGTCCACGACTCTAAATTGGCTGGTCATAGGGGGGTACAGAAGACGCAGGAATTGTTAACTCGTTTTTTTTGGTGGCCTACCTGCTTGAAGGATGTGAATGACTATGTCCGCTCTTGTGAAGTTTGTGCCCGGTACAAGGTTCCTCGCGTTTCACCTACTGGTCTTCTTAAACCGCTACCTGTACCGTCTCGCCCTTGGGGGTCTATTTCGATGGACTTTATTGTGGAGTTACCCACCTCTGGTGGTAAAAATACTATTTTGGTGGTAGTAGATCGTTTAACGAAAGCTGCTCATTTCATTCCGTGTGCTGGTCTTCCCTCAGCTACAGAGACAGTAGATCTAGTTATCCAGAACATTTTCCGGCTGCATGGGGTACCAGATGACATCATTTCTGACCGGGGAATACAATTTACCTCTAGATTTTGGAAAGGATTTTGTTCTGCGCTCCACATTAATGTTTGCTTGTCTTCTGCATACCATCCTCAGACCAACGGCAGACCGAACGGACAAATCAAACCTTGGAGCAATATCTACGCTGTTACGTCAGTCATTTGCAGGACGATTGGCTGAAGCTACTTCCTCTAGCGGAATTTTCGTACAACAACTCCCAAAGCAGTTCCACGAAGGTAACGCCTTTTTTTGCCAACCTGGGTTATCATCCAAGTATTTTGCCTAGGTCTCCGGTTACGATTTCGGTACCAGCGGTTGAAGACAGAGTGACGGCGTTGCAACGTAATCTTGAAGTTTTGAAGGACTCCCTGACCACAGCACAGGAGCGTTACAAAAAGTCGGCCGATAGATTCCGGAAACCAGCACCTATGTATAAGGTAGGAGACTCAGTTTGGTTGTCCACCAAGAATCTAAAATTGGGTGTTCCTTCGCAGAAACTGGGACAGAAATTCATCGGTCCATTCAAGATCACTGGGATTGTGAGCTCTGTTGCCTGTCGGTTGAAGCTACCACGGACTTTAAAGGTACACCCAGTATTTCATGTTTCCTTATTAAAACCAGTCTCTCCTAACACGTTTCAGGGACGTATCGTACCTCCCCCTCCACCAGTGTTGGTTGATGGCGAAGAACAATTCGTGGTACAGGATATTGTTAATTCGAGACTTCATAGAAACCGGCTTCAGTATCTAGTTAGATGGCAAGGTTACTCTCCTGAAAATGATTCTTGGGAACCAGTAAATAACATCAATGCGCCTCTGAAGATTGCTCAGTTTCATCGGAGATACCCGGACAGGCCTGGTCCAGGACCGTCTGGAGGCCGTCTTTAGGGGGGGAGTAATGTCAGTATTCCGGGTTTTCTAGGTAACTTTGTCAATGATTTTGCCCTTTGTTAAAATGGAGTTTGCTGTTTTCTGTGCCCTACTTCCTGTTCGTTTGTTTAAAACCCGGCTCAGGTGCTGGCTTCACTGCTGGAATATTCTGCTTCCGTTTCCCTGCAACCCAGCTGCTTTGTTCCTCACAGATCTTTTGTGTATTTACCAGGAAAGTGCATAACCTTATCTTCAGGTGTTTCTCAGCCACAGCAGTTTCTACCCATGGCTCTGGACATTCTCTGCATATGTAAGTTGCACATACTGTGTTATCACTAAACTGTTGACTTGGGAATTTAACCCTTGGTTCACTCCATCTGATAAGAACTGTGTTTCTGAACTGTTGCTGTTTAACCCTTCGTGCATTACCTCTGGTGAGAGCTGTTGGAACTGTTACTGGAACCTTACTGACATATGAACTTGTTGCTGGACTTCACTGAATTAAGCCACAACTGAGATTAACTTGTTCCTGGACCTCCCTGTGTTTTCTGCATACCTGGATCTGACTCTTCACACACCAGCAGTGTGTAAATCCAGCCACGTTACCTGTGCATCAGACTTACCTTGTGGTCACATTTGTGTGAGGACTCCGTCGTAAGAACTTTACCACCCTCGCTATAGAGGTTCAAGGACTTATATATCCGGATTCATATAACTGGACTTGTGTATATATATATGGACTCATTGCATGTCACTACGGGTTCTTTGAATATTGTTTTTGGGTGTTTTGCTGTTTCACAAATACATTATTTGCATTCAAAGAAACCCGTCTCTGATTGTTCATTGCCCCACGCTATCAGAATCCTCGAGTTCCTACAATAGTATTACAGCCGTCTTCCATTCATCCCCGTGCTTAATGCGAATAAGGTTATACGCCCCCCTGAGGTCAAGCTTGGTAAACCAAGTAGCGTTTTTCACCCTGGAAAACAGGTCAGAAATCAAGGGTAACGGGTATTGATATTTCACAGTAATATTGTTCAAGAGACGATAATCAATACACGGCCTTAATGAACCATCTTTTTTGGCCACAAAGAAAAAACCGGCACCTAAGGGTGAAGAGGATGGTCTGATATGACCCTTCTCCAATGATTCCTTGATATAAGACCGCATAGCGTCATGTTCAGGTACAGACAAGTTAAAAAGGCGACCTTTAGGGAATTTACTACCCGGCACTAATTCAATAGCGCAGTCATAGCTCCTATGGGGAGGCAAGGATGCAGATTTACTTTCGCTAAACACATCAGAAAAATCAAACAAAAAGTCAGGAACATCCTGAGCCTGGGGGGAGGCAGAAAAAACAGGAGTGTTGGTATTAACACATTGGCAGCCCCAACTGGTTACAGACACAGATTTCCAATCCAAAACAGGATTATGAGACTGTAACCAAGGGAAACCCAGCACGATAATGTCATGCAGATTATATAGAACCAAAAATTTGCAGCACTCCTGGTGATCAGGTTCAACCCTCATTATCACCTGAGTAGAAAACTGGGGTTTATTCTCAGCCAAAGGGGTAGAATCGATCCCCAGTAGGGGAATAGACTTCTGTAGGGGTATCAAGGGAAATCCACAACGTTTAGCAAAATCATAATCCATCAGGTTAATAGCTGCTCCAGAATCAACGAAAGCCTGAGCAGAAAATGAGGACAGAGAGCATATCAGAGTGACAGTTAATAAAAACTTAGTCTGAACACTACCCAAGACAACTGAGCGTGCAAAACGTCTTCCCCGCTTAGGGCAGACTGAAATAGCATGAGAGGCATCACCACAGTAGAAACATAACCCATTGCGCATTCGAAACTCATGACGCTGTGCCCCAGACACCACTCTATCACACTGCATGGGTTCAGAAGCTGGTTCACAAGGCAACACCATTCCACGCATACTTCTCCGCTCACCGAAACGTCTGTCAATTTGAATCGCTAATGACATAGAATCATTGAGACCAGAGGGGACAGGGAATCCCACCATAACATCCTTTACATTATCTGACAGACCCTTCCGGAAAAGGGCCGCCAAAGCGTCGTCATTCCATTTGGTCAGGACTGCCCACCTACGGAATCTCTGACAGTATAACTCAGCGTCATCAAGCCCCTGATTTAATGCCAACAAGGTTTTTTCAGCTTGATCAGTGACATTAGGCTCATCGTACAATAACCCCAAAGCCTGAAAAAACGCATCAACATCACTCAAAACAGGATCCTCAGGTATCAGGGAAAAAGCCCAATCCTGAGGATCGCCGGCAACCCTGATGGGAAAATGACTCCCTTATATAAGACCAGTCAGTAACACCTGATTCCCAGTCCTCACAATCTTCACTAGCACCGCTTGTAACCACCAGAGGGAGCCTCTGCTCAGAACTCATCTCAAACCCATTCACAACACTGAGAGATAACTACACCTAAAGACAGAAAGAGGAAAGCTATCTGCCCCAGAGCAGATCCCCAAAGAAAATAGGAAGCCCCCAAAAATGTAATGGCGGTTAGACAAGAAGAAGCACGGACACAGACAGAAAATAGAATGAGCAAACGCTGGGGCCCAATCTGTCTAGACAGAAAAGTACAGAAAAGGATTCTCACTGCAATCCAAAAAAACCCTAAAAAATACCAACTCTTCTGATTGCAAAAACACCTGAGATCACACGATCTCTACCACCTAAATCAGATCCCTGGTGTAACAAAACTAAGCCGCAGCCACTGAAAAAAACAGGAAAAAGCAAATGAACAAATAACAGTGGCTTCAGATAAACTGAGAGGAGCACAAGCCCCCGGAGGGGACCAGGCTGACCTCCACGGAAGTGCAGGGAACTATGCAAAAAGCAAGCACAAAAATAAAAGCAGAAAATATCTTATCTGAAAGCAGAAGATGCAGGCAAGACTCAGCAAACTTATAAATGAACCAGGAACCACAATTGAGACAAGAACAATTGATCACCGGCAACCATCATGGAGGGAACCTCCCTTATATAAGACCAGTCAGTGATCCCAGATTGCTATTCCTCGCTGAAAGTTTCAGTACTGTCTGTAACCACCAGAGGGAGCCTCTGCTCAGTAACCATCTCTAGCACATTCATAACACTCAAGTGTATAATGGGCCCCTTGGATGCTGCTCCAGTGTCTGATGTCCCACATTTAGAATGCTCCATTGTATGATGGACCCCATGGATGATGCTCCAGTGTATGATGGGCCAATATACTGCTCCATATATAATGGGTCCCATTTATAATGCTCCAGTGTATAATGGGCCCCGTAAATGCTGCTCCAGTGTCTGATGTCCCCCATTTAGAATGCTCCAGTATATGATGGGCCCGTAGATGCTGCTCCAGTGTCTGATGTTCCCCATTTAGAATGCTCCGGTATATGATGGGCCCCATGGATGATGCTCCAGTGTATGATGGGCCAATATAATGATCCATATATAATGGGCCCCATTTATAATGCTCCAGTGTATAATGGGCCCCATAGATGCTGCTCCAGTGCCTGATTTCCCGCATTTAGAATGCTCCAGTATATGATGGGCCCCATGGATGATGCTCCAGTGTATGATGAGCCAATATAATTCTCCATATATAATGGGCCCCATTTATAATGCTCCAGTGTATAATGGGCCCCGTAAATGCTGCTCCAGTGTCTGCTGACCCCCATTTACAATGCTTCAGTATATGATGGGCCCATAGATGCTGCTCCAGTGTCTGATGTCCCCCATTTAGAATGCTCCAGTATATGAAGGGCCCAATGGATGATGCTCCAGTGTATGATGGGCCAATATGGGGTGGTTTCTGACTTTGTGGATTGGTGTCAGACTAACTGTCTAGAACTAAATGTAAAGAAAACCAAGGAGATGGTGGTGAGTTATAGAAGGAAAAAGGAGGATTACATACCAATCACCATTGCTGGCCAGGAGGTTGAGATTGTTGAGAGCTACAAATATTTGGGGGTTCACCTTGACAGTAAACTCGATTGGAGGTGTCATACAGAAAAGGTTTACAAAAAGGGAATGAGCAGACTGTACTTTCTGCGGAAGCTCAGGTCGTTCAATGTGTGCAGTAAAATGCTGGAGATGTTCTACCAGTCCGTTGTAGCAAGCGCCATCTTTTTTGCTATCATTTGCTGGGGCAGTAGTGTGCGAGTAGCTGACGCTAATAAACTCAACAAACTTATCAAGAAGGCAAGCGCAGCTGTTGGCCTCCATCTTGACTCTTTTGAGGAGGTATTGGAGAATAGAATTCAGAAGAAGTGTAGGGCAATAATGAACAATAATACACACCCACTATAAGAGCTGTTCTTGAATCAGAAGAGCACATTCAGCAGCCGTCTAATCCTACTAAGGTGCAAGAAGGAGAAATTCAGGAAATCGTTTGTACCTACTGCTATGGGGATGTATAATAATTTCCTAAGGGTGGCTGAAAAATAATGACTGATGGCTGGTGTACTAATGTCAATTAACATTATCTTATATACACCTGAACTACCCACTTTTATTTATTATGTAATGTTGGTACACCTGTGCAAGATTTGTGTCCTAATATTTTATGTACTGCTGTTTGTATTGCTGCTGTAATACTGTAATTTCCCCCCGGGATCAATAAAGTGTATCGTATCGTATCGTATCGTATCGTATACTACTCCATATACATTATAATGGGCCCCATTTATAATGCTCCAGTATATAATGGGCCCCGTAAATGCTGCTTCAGTGTCTGATGTCCCCCATTTAGAAAGCTCCAGTATATGATGGGCCCCATGGATGATGCTCCAGTGTATCATGGGCCAATATAGTGCTCCATATATAATGAGCCCCATTTATAATCCTCTAGTGTATAATAGGCCCTGCAAATGCTGCTCCAGTGTCTGATGTCCCCCATTTAGAATGCTCCAGTATATGATGGTCCTCATGGATGATGCTCCAGTGTATGATGGGCCAATATAATGCTCCATATATAATGGGCCCCATTTATAATGCTCCAGTGTATAATAGGCCCCGTAAATGCTGCTCCAGTGTCTGCTGACCCCCATTTACAATGCTTCAGTATATGATGGGCCCATAGATGCTGCTCCAGTGTCTGATGTCCCCCATTTAGAATGCTCCAGTATATGAAGGGCCCAATGGATGATGCTCCAGTGTATGATGGGCCAATATAATACTCCATATACATTATAATGGGCCCCATTTATAATGCTCCAGTATATAATGGGCCCTGTAAATGCTGCTTCAGTGTCTGATGTCCCCCATTTAGAAAGCTCCAGTATATGATGGGCCCCATGGATGATGCTCCAGTGTATCATGGGCCAATATAGTGCTCCATATATAATGAGCCCCATTTATAATCCTCTAGTGTATAATAGGCCCTGCAAATGCTGCTCCAGTGTCTGATGTCCCCCATTTAGAATGCTCCAGTATATGATGGTCCCCATGGATGATGCTCCAGTGTATGATGGGCCAATATAATGCTCCATATATAATGGGCCCCATTTATAATGCTCCAGTGTATAATAGGCCCTGCAAATGCTGCTCCAGTATCTGATGTCCCCCATTTAGAATGCTCCAGTATATGATGGGCCCCGTATATGCTGCTCCAGTGTCTGATGTCCCCCATTTAGAATTCTCCAGCATATGATGGGCCCCATGGATGATGCTCCAGTGTATGTTGGGCCAATATAGTGCTCCATATATAATGGGCCCCATTTATAATGCTCAAGTGTATAATGGGCCCCTTAGATGCTGCTCCAGTGTCTGATGTTCCCTTATTTAGAATGCTTCAGTATATGGTGGGCCCCATGGATGATGCTCCAGTGTATGATGAGCCAATATAATGCTGCCTATATAATGGACCCCATTTATAATGCTCCAGTGTATAATGGGCCCCGTAAATGCTGCTCCAGTGTCTGATGCCCCCCACTTAGAATGCTCCAGTATATGATGGGCCCGTAGATGCTGCTCCAGTGTCTGATGTTCCCCATTTAGAATGCTCCGGTATATGATGGGCCCCATGGATGATGCTTCAGTGTATGATGGTCCAATATAATGATCCATAATATTATGGGCCCCATTTATAATGCTCCAGTGTATAATGGGCCCCATAGATGCTGCTCCAGTGTCTGATGTCCCCCATTTAGAATGCTCCAGTGTATGATGGGCCCAATGGATGATGCTCCAGTGTATGATGGACCAATATAATACTCCATATACATTATAATGGGCCCCATTTATAATGCTCCAGTGTATAATGGGCCCCGTAAATGCTTCTCCAGTGTCAAATGTTCCCCATTTAGAATGCTCCAGTATATGATGGGCCCCATGGATGATGCTCCAGTGTATGATGGGCCAATATAATGCTCCATATATAATGGGCCCAATTTATAATGCTCCAGTGTATCATGGGCCCCGTAAATGCTTCTCCAGTGTCAAATGTTCCCCATTTAGAATGCTCCAGTATATGATGGGCCCCATGGATGATGCTCCAGTGTATGATGGGCCAATATAATGCTCCATATATAATGGGCCCAATTTATAATGCTCCAGTGTATCATGGGCCCCGTAAATGCTGCTCCAGTGTCTGATGTCCCCCATTTAGAATGCTCCAGTATTTGATGGGCCCCATGGATGATGCTCCAGTGTGTGATGTGCCCCATGGATGATGCTCAAGTGTATGATGGGCCCCATATATCATTCTCCAGTGTATAATGCTCCCCATATATTGCTCCAAACATTAAAAAAAATGAAATACCTCTCCTCGCTGGGTACTGTTCTACTCTGGACTCCTCAGCGTCGCCATCTTCCAGCTCTCTGCACTTGGACTGTTTAGGCAGAGGGCGTACAGACGTGACTTCATCGCGCTTTCTGACCTGAATGTCACTGTCAGGAATCGCGGAAGACGTCACAGCGGTGGAGCAGGGAGAGGTAAGTGTTGCAAGTGCTGTGGCCCTGAGCAAGCAGGGGGGCCCACTTGTGGGCGACGTTACTGGCACAGGGCCCCTCATAGTACGCCCGTGTGTCTGACGGCGAGTGGGCCCCCCCACTGTCAGAGACACTGTTGCGTACTATGAATGGCCGTGTGCCTGTGCCGTCGCCCACGAGTCAGCCCCCCCACCTGCTCAGGGAACCGACACTTGCCCGGTGCGCCAGGTGCTTATGACGGCCCTGTTGGGGGGAGAGCCCAGTTACAGAGGTGGAAAAACTGGCATATGTTGAGGTGTAGGCTGGACGTTCAGCATCTGCAAATGTAGGATTTGGAGAACTCGGAGGAAGAGGAGGACAAAGGGGGCCATTTTGCTGGCAACCTATGTGTCATCAGGGGAAGGTGGTACAAAATCCTTTGAACCCAGGCATGGTCCATTTTAATGCAGGTGAGATCATCAACATTTTTGGTCGACAGCCGGGTCCTTCTTTCTGTCAGGATTGATCCAGCAGCACTGAAGACTCTTTCTGATAGCACACTACCAGCAGGGCAAGCCAGCTCCTGTAAGTCATATTGTGCCAATTCAGCCAGGTGTCCAGTTTACTGGCCCAGTAGTCAAAGGGGAATGAACTTTGAGGGAGAACATCAATAGGGGAGGAGAGGTAATTTTGAACCATAGTTGACAACTGCTGTCTCCTGTCTGATGCAATCGATTCAGTATTAACAGTCGTGTGAGCTGTAATCAAAAAATCAGTCCACAACATGGTCATGAAACCCTGTCTCCAATGCCACTTCGGCTGTGTGCACCACGAACACCTCTTCCATTTAGCCCAGTACGGCTCATGGTAGAGACTGCACCGCTGCTGTGTGTTGGGAAAGCCTCTAACAAACAGTTTACCAGAGTTGCTTGTTTGTTCGCAAGTATTAGCTCTAGATTCTACTGTGGCATGATGTTCTGTAATTTTCCTTTATAGCATGGATCGAGGATGCTGGCCAACCAGTAGTCGTCATCCTTCATCATTTTGGCAATGCGGGGTCCCTTTTTAGGATCCGCAATACACAATCACACATGTGGGACAATGTTCCAGGTGTCAATGATGCACTGCCAGTAGTGGGTGGAGGAGCACTTTCTGCCAAATCAACATCCCTCCAGTCAACAAAAACCCTGTACCTGACCTAAGCAAGCCAACATTTTCTCTTGCCCCCTGAGAAGCATTCTCCTCCCCAAAATAATCACCCCCCTCTTCCTCCTCCTCCTCTTCTTCTTCCTCCACCTCGTCCAGGACAGTTCCCTGAGCAGACAATGGCTGACTGTCATCAAGGCTTCCCTCCTCCTCCTCCTCAGCTGCAGATGCCTGATCCTTAATGTGCGTCAAAGTTTGCATGAGCAGACGTAAAAGTGGGATGCTCATGCTTATGATGGCGTTGTCTGCGCTTACCAGCCGTGTGCATTCCTCAAAACACTGAAGGACTTTACAGAGGTATTTCAGCTTTGACGTAGAACATAAATTCCCTCTAAAACTAAATTTTATTGATAATCATAAAATCACCAACCCAGTGAAAAAGGTAAAAGCAATTACCAAAGATAAATATCTATACTATTTACGTGGCCTTAACGTGATACGGACCATCATCCATTATGGCAGCCGTCCGTATCACTTTAAGACCTCCTGATGAACCGTTCAGATTGACGGGGAAACGCGTCGGGGCTACAGAAGACACGATAAGTTACCCTTTATGGGAGCAAATATATGGGGCGCTAAGACAACAATATGTCATGCCCTATGAATAATTTATTGAAAAACCAGCACAACTTAATGCTGACATCTTATTAATTGTTGTCTATCATTTGTCCTTTTTTACAATAATTAGGACAATTAGGGTATATCCTTTGCCCTACCGAATTCACTACTATTATATCCCAAATATATTATATATCACGCTATCTAGGGGTACAAGTGTCTTCCTTTTAATTTTATGTGTGCCTAGTTTAAAGACTCTCTTCACTCCTGCCTATCCATATATTTGTTTTCCTACCTATAGTGTAGGGTACAACAGGGCAGTGAGGGCTAGCCTACGCTGAGTGGGGGCGCCAAGTCGAATCTCTAGTGGTGCCAACCTCCACGGTCAGGTAGGATCATTTAGGAGTTATATATAGGCCACGTAAATAGTATAGATATTTATCTTTGGTAATTGCTTTTACCTTTTTCACTGGGTTGGTGATTTTATGATTATCAATAAAATTTAGTTTTAGAGGGAATTTATGTTCTACACAATTTGATTTCATTTCCTATGTATATATGATTTATGTGCTATTACAGCTTTGACCACTGCACACCCGACAACTCGATGTCTGCCCTCAAACTGCCTGCCTGTGTATCTTCCCACAAATGCATTACAGTCTGCCTCTGTTCGCACAGCCTCTCAACCATGTGCATGGTGGAGTTCCACCTTGTTGCAACGTCTATGATTAGGCGGCGCTTGGGGAAGTGGAGCGATCGCTGCAGCCTCTGCATACAACTGGAGTCTACGGGTGAGCGACGGATGTGCGAGCACAGTCTTTACACCTTATGGAGCAGGGCTGTTAACTCTGGATAATTATTTAGGAAGCACTGCACCACCAGGTTCAAGGTGTGAGCCAGGCAAGGTATGTGTCTGAGTTTTGCCAGGGCTATGGCCGCCACAAAAATACGGCCGTTATCACTGACTACCTTGCCTGGCTCAAGATGTAGAGTGCCCAGCCATGACTCAGTTTCTCACTGCAAGTAGTTGGCCAGTACCAAAGACATCATCATTTAAACAGCCTGCTGACACTTACTACTAGCTGTTCGATAGTGGGACACCTCGTGTGCAGCACTGGCAGTTGCTGATGGAGTGCTCGTGCCACTGCGCTCTTTGACACGCTTTTGATTCTGCAGGAGGAGGGTCGAACGTCTACAGCCAACTGTTGCCTATACCGTGGGCTAGGCAGCACTGTCCCACCGCCGCTGTACCCTGTGGACCTTGCATCCACTACATTAACCCAGTGCGCAGTGATGGACACGTAACGGCACTGGCCATGGCTACTGGCCCATGCATCTTTTGTGAGGTGCACCTTTCCACTCACTGATTGTTTGAGTGCATGGACAATGCGGTCTTTCACATGCAGGTGGAGGGCAGGGATGGCTTTTCTAGAAAAGAAGTACCGACTGGGTAGATCATAGCGTGGGACAGCGTAGGCCATGAGCTCTCGGAACGCTGCGCTTTCAACAAAATGGAAGGGCATCATCTCTAATGAGATCAGTTTAACAATGTAGGTGTTCAAAGCCAGTGTACGCAGATGAGAGGATGAGTAGTTTCTTGTCCTACTCAGAGTGTCTGCTAGGGTGAGCTGGACTTGAGAGCTGCATATGGGGGAACTAGCGGAGGACATGACGAGTGAGAGGGGGTTGGTGATGGTGATGTTGGTGGTGGTGGTGGCGGTGGTGATGGCCTAGATTCAGTCTTTCGTTACAAAAAAATTGTGATTCCCTGACTGCTTTGGCCTTGCGATGACACCTCAACATTTCTTGCTGGTGGTGTGCTAACCGGTGGGCTTACAGTGGGGGAAGCGAAGTAGCGTTGCTGGCTACCTTCAGTCAGAGCAGGTGCACATGTGCTATCTGAGGTATTGTAGTCCATCCACGCTTGCAAGTGCATGGTGTTTAAATGTCTAAGCATGCAACTGATATTCAAATTTCTGAGATTTTTCCCTCGGCTAAAGGTCCTTCCGCACTTCTTACAGATAACCTTTGCCTCATCAATAGGATTTTGGTCAAAAAAGTGCCACACTGCACTCTTTCTACTATAGTACAACTTTTCAGGGCTTGCACGCTGTGCTAATTTGACCGTCTGGCCAAGCTGTCCTGCAACTCTTTTTGTTTTCTTAACACCTTTTTGGACTGCTATGGGCCTTCCAGATAACCGCAGCTGCGATGTCGATGCCTGCTGCGGATCCTCCTTCAACAACTGGGTCATCCATCACCTCCTCCTCAATTTAATGTGCACCTTCCTCTGTGTCACCATGTGAGGTGGTAGAGTATGCGGGCACCTAAGTTTCATCAGGGTCAGATTCTGGCTTAGTAGACTGCAAGGGCAATGTAGTGCTGTGGGTGAATGTACCAGCAGAATCATATAGCAGTGGCTGTGCATCAGTGCACTCCATGTCAGATTCATCTTGGACTGGGGAATTCAGGTTTTGACTTGATAACCCAGGCATCGTATGTGAAAAGAGCTCCATGGAGTAATCAGAAGTGTGGCCTGCCGCATCCTTCACTTTTGGTGGGGGTGATGACACAAGGAAAGGTGTTGTTCCTGACCAGGAGCCTGCACTGACGACTCAGTGCTTGCATTTTTTGAAACTTCAGAAGAGGAGGTGATAGAGCTGGAGGCTGTTTCGGCAATATAAGACAAAACCTGTTCCTGATGCTCCGGTTTTAAAATCGGTTTACCTACTTCCAGAAAAAGGAGCCTTCCAGGCCTTCTTGAGCCAGACGATGATGGCGGCTCAACACCTCCTGCCTTAGGTGCTATTGTGTTTTTGGCACTTCCAGCAGAAGCACCACCACCACCACCATCAGTACCAGTTGGCCCCCCACTCCCACGTCTGTGGCCTCTTCCACCATACTTCCTCATTTTTGGGAAAATGTACCCAAAATACTAGCAGATATATGGTACTGAATCTGAAGCGTACAGCTGTATACAGTCTAGGGATATTTGTAAATCTCCGTATATATTTCAGGAGTCAGACACAGACGCTCTCAGGCTCAGTATGGATTAGACAAGAATATAAAAAAAATTTAGATTGTGAACCCCATCGGGGACAGCAACAATAATGTGTGCAAACTGTAAAGCGCTGCGGAATATGTTAGCGCTATATAAAAAAAAAATGTTCCAGGTGTCAATGATGCATTTACAGTGGTGGGTGGAGGAGGACTTTCTGCCAAAAAGGGTACTGTATCACAAGCGTACAGCTGTATACAGTGTTGGGGTAATTTTAAATCTCTGTATATACAATATTTCCAGAGTCAGACACAGACTCTCACAGGCTCAGTATGGATCACACCAGAATATAAAAAGTAGAAAAAGGGTAATGTATTAGAAGCGTACAGTCAGGGCCAGCGTCAGCACCCGGCCTACCCCGGCAAATGCCGGGGTCCTGAACAGGCGGGGGGGCCCACTCGCCGTGGGTACCCCAGCGCCCGTTAGCAGATGAGAGCGGTACCAGCGCCGCCACTGGGCTCCCCGCTTGCTCAGGGCTCCAGCAGCAGCCGGCAAAACACTTACCTCTCCCCGTGCCTCTGCAGCTCCGGGCTCCAGGGGGCACAATCAAGGCGCCCGCGCTTCCTCTCTCAGCAGCACCGCTGGATGATGTCATCATTCAGCGGCCGACTGTGGCAGACAGTAAGCGGGGGCGCCGGACAGGTGAGATGTGAGGTGTGTGTGTCTGTGTGTATCAGTGTGTGTGTGTGTCTGTGTCTGCCTGCGTGTGTGTATGTAGTGCGGTGCTTTGTGTGTGTATGTGAGAGAGTGCTGCGGTGCTGTCTGTGTGTGGTGCTGTATGTGTGATGGTGGTGGGGTAGGCAGTGATGGTGGTGAGGAGGCAATGATGATGATAATGGGGAGGCAATGATGATGATAATGGGGAGGCAATGATAATGATGGGGAGGCAATGATGATAATGGGGAGGCAATGATGTTGATGGGGAGGCAATGATGATGATGATGGGGAGGAAATGATAATGGTAATGGGGAGGCAATGATGATGATAATGGGGAGGTAATGATGATGTTAATGGGGAGGCAATGATGATGATAATGGGGAGGCAATGATGATGA
Source organism: Oophaga sylvatica (assembly GCA_033576555.1). NCBI lineage: Eukaryota > Metazoa > Chordata > Amphibia > Anura > Dendrobatidae > Oophaga > Oophaga sylvatica. The sequence goes on along the minus strand of JARQOD010000004.1, from coordinate 450,023,936 downwards.
TAATGGAGAGTCTTTCCACAGTGCCCTATCCTGAGCCGTAAAAGTGCAGAACGCAGCACAGTACAGAGGAAAGCTCCATATTTTGTATGGAGCATTATATGGGGACCAGTATCCTGTACGGAGCATTATTTGGGGTCCAAGTCCAATATTCTTTATGGAGCATTATATTTGGCCCATAATACTGTATGGAGGACTATGTGGTGCCCATAATATTGTATGGAGGACTGTACTGTCCAGTCTGTACTGTGCGCTGTGAGGATTTGGCGGTTTCTGAGCTATTGTAGAATTTACAATAGATATCACTCATGTAATGGAAGAAAAGAAGTGTTTGGCATTTTACTATACCCATATTTCTCTGAAGTATCTGTGCATCATGAATCGTGGTCTGTTAAAAGGGGCCCACTGAGACTCTTTCGCCCGGGGCCCATAAAAACCTGGAGCCGGCCCTGCATACAGTTCTATACAGTGTTGGGGTGATTTTAAATCTCCGTATATATTTCCGAAGTAACACACAGACGCTCACAGGCTCAGTATGGATTAGACCAGAATATGAAAAGCTGAAAAAGTGTACTGTATCAGAAGCGTACAGCTGTATACAGTGATGGGGTAATTGTAAATCTCCGTATATATTTCCGGAGTAACACACAGACGCTCACAGGCTCAGTATGGATTAGATCAGAATATAAAAAGCAGAAAAAGGGTACTGTATCAGAAGCATACAGCTGTATACAGTGTTGGGGTAATTTTAAATCTCCGTATATATATTTCAGGAGTCACACACAGACGCTCTCAGGCTCAGTATGGATTAGACCAGAATATAAAAAGCAGAAAAAAGGTACTGTATCACCAGATACCAGGTGTATATAGTATAGTGAAAAAATTGTAAATCTCTGTATATATTTCCAGAGTCACATACAGATAGTCAGCATGTATTTGTCCGTGATACCAGCCGGTACACGGTACTGTGTGAGGAGCGTACAGCTCTATACGGAGTGGGAAAAAATGAAAACTCGTTAACTGTGCAGAAATAAAGAAAAGTATTAGTGTTGTGTAAAAATGCAGTCTGCATAGCAGTGTACCCACAGCAATACAGCTAACAGGCAGCCTATTAACCAGCTCTGTTGCTGCACAAAAGAAAATCCTCCCCTGTCACTGGCAGGCAGCCTAATAACCAGTACTGCTGCACACAACAAAATCCTCCCCTGTCACTGCACATTAACTGTACAGCACAATCGCTATCAGCACAAGCACAGAATAACTTTTGTTTTCCTGCCTAACTCTCTCCCTACTGAGAAACAGTGGCAGCAGCCTCTCCCTTCGCTAACATCGGCAGAAGTAAAATGGCGGTCGGCGCTCAGGGCTTTTAAAGCTACTGTGACGCCACACAAAGCAAGCCAATCACTGCAATGCCCTTCTCTAAGATGGTGGTGGCCGCTGCCCATGTCATCGCGTTGCCACAGTGTTCGTCCTTGCTTATTGGCTGAGAACAGGCACCTGCAAGCATTCTGGGAAAACCGACTTTGGCGCTCGGGTCGACGACCGCTTGACTGACCTCATGCTATGCTCGGCTTTCGCTCGGCAAAACCCGACTTTGGCTAAAGTCGGTGATTTTTTAATCTGACCGACCTGTTTCGCTCAACTCTACAAATGAGTATTTTGATCACATCATCCTTTTTATACATGTTGTCCTACTCCAAGCTGTATAGGCTTAAAAACCAAATGCCAATTATGTAAATGAGGTGATTTACATTTCTTTAATGAGGAGGGGTGTGGTCTAATGACATCAACACCCTATATAAGGTGTGATTAATTATTAGGCAACTTCCTTCCTTTGGCAAAATGGGCAGAAGAGAGATTTGACGGACTCTGAAAAGTCAAAAATTGTGAGATGTCTTGCAGAGGGATGCAGCAGTCTTGAAATTGCCAAACTTTTGAAGTGTGATCACAGAACAATCAAGCGTTTCATGGCAAATAGCCAACAGGGTCGCAAGAAGCGTGTTGATAAAAAAGACTCAAAATAACTGCCCATGAATTGAGGAAAATCAAGCGTGAAGCTACCAAGATGCCATTTGCCACCAGCTTTGCCATATTTCAGAGCTGCAATGTTACTGGAGTATCAAAAAGCACAAGGTGTGCCATACTCAGGGACATGGCCAAGGTAAGGAAGGCTGAAAAACGACCACCTTTGAACAAGAAGCATAAGATAAAACGTCAAGACTGGGCCAAGAAATATCTTAAGACTGATTTTTCTAAGGTTTTATGGACTGATGAAATGAGAGTGACTCTTGATGGGCCAGATGGATGGGCCCGAGGCTGGATCAGTAAAGTACAGAGAGATCCACTCCGACTCAGACGCCAGCAAGTTGGAGGTGGGGTACTGGTATGGGCTGGTATCATCAAAGATTAACTTGTGGGACCTTTTCGGCTTGAGGATGGAGTGAAGCTCAACTCCCAGACCTACCTTCTGGAAGACACCTTCTTCAAGCAGTGGTACAGGAAGAAGTCGGTATCATTCAAGAAAAACATGATTTTCATTCAGGACAATGCTCCATCACATGCATCCAAATACTCCACAGCATTGCTGCCCAGTAAAGGTCTAAAGGAAGAAAAAATCATGACATGACCCCCTTGTTCACCTGATCTGAGCCCCATAGAGAACCTGTAGTCCCTCATAAAATGTGAGATCTACAGAGAGGGAAAACATTACACCTGTCGGAACAGTGTCTGCTGCACGCAATGTTGATCGTAAACAGATCAAGCAACTGAGAGAATCTATGGATGGAAGGCTTTTGAGTGTCATCGTAAAGAAAGGTGGCTATGTTGGTCACTGATTTTTTGGGGGGTTTTGAATGTCAGAAATGTTTATTTCTAAATTTTGTGTTGTTATATTGCTTTAACTGCTGAAAGTAAACAAGTGAGATGGGTATATATATATTTTTTTTTAAGTTGCCAAATAATTCTGCACAGAAATAGTTTCCTGCACAAACAGATATCCTCCTAAGATAGCCAAATAAAAAAAACCCACTCCAACTTACAAAAATATTAAGCTTTGATATTTATGAGTCTTTTGGGTTGATTGAGAACATAGTTGTTGTTCAATAATAAAAAGAATCCTCTCAAATACAACTTTCCTAATAATTATGCAAACAGTGTATACTCACCTTAATGCCTAATCCCCAATGCCCACATCACCTGGAAAAGAGAAAAGAGAAAAAAAAATAAACCACCAAACCTCTCACCTTTCTGGATGTAATCTATAATGTCCCACGATGATTCAGAACACTTGTAGAGCAGTCACAACAGCTGATGTGACTGCTTTACCCAGCGACAATCGTGTAACCGCTCCTGCAGTGTGTAACTCTGAGCTGTGGGTAGAAAGTTCACCCTCGGTGATCTCACTTACAGCACCACCGCTGCATGAGGGCTCTTTCAAACAACCTGATATTTCCAGTACTGTTAAAGAGAAGCGTCTGTAAGACACCTATCCATTACTAATCCTATAGTTGTATTGTAAATCAACACACAGCCAGAATAAAGCCCCTTATTTGAAATAATAACTGTTAGGGTTCGATTTCCCGCTGCTGCACAAGGGGAGTCTCGAACCCGTCCCGCTGCGGTCTCCCATTCATCTCCGGCCGCAGTGGAGCCTGCTCAGCAGAGACGTCGGTCCAGGCGTCTTGCCCACTCCTCTACTGTGCAGTGACTTGCTGCTGCCTTTCCTGGATCTGCTATTATAGCCAGTGCTGGAGCAGTCGTCTTTGGGACAAAGTCCTGCGTTTTCCCATCTGAACATGCCCAGAGTGAGATCTCTCATTGGAGATCAGGGGTCACATGTTCAGGTGCTGCAGCGGCTCCTATTGGTCCGCCAGGAAGGTCATGTAGCTACGTGTGTTTGTAACAGCTTCTCATTGGTCCTTGTTCCTGGAAGGTCCTGTAGCTGTTGCTATAAAAGGGTAGCATGGCTGGGCCGCCATGCGCTAATATCAATCATTGTTTGCTATGCGCCAGTGTGATCTCGGCCTTTTGGCTGCGATCGTGTGTCGCGGTCAGAGGGTGCGAGTTTTCCTGGAGTGATCCAGGGGCTTTGCTGGCAGCGTGCTGCTGATTTTCTACTGCGGTATCCGTACCGGCAGTCTGGACTGAGGATGTTCATTAAGAATACGATCCGTGTGGTGGTGGAAGGTGGTGAGAAAAACAACCTGGTGTACGTCGTTCGTGACCTGTTGGAGGGAAAGGCTGGAGCCCATCGTCAGGATATCTACAGCGTCAATGAATTCCGGAGTCAAGGTACATATGATGTAACTTTTGTGAATGAGGGATGCTGTTTGACCGTCTTTGAATGGCTCAGAAGTAATGAAGGTGATCCATGCCTGGAGGGAGTGCGGGTGGAGCCCCTGTTTGGGCTCATGGAAAAAGTGGTGACTGTGACTGTGTACAACCCCTATACAGAAGTAGCACTACTGGAGCAGTTCCTGGAGCGGTACTGTGAATACGTGAAGGGAGGGGAGAAGCAGAAAAATGTCTTGGGCATTTTCAACTGCAAGTATGTGTTTCGGGTGAAATTGAAGAAGGACCCAGGTTGTTTGGGAGGTTTCACCCACCCACCAGCGAACTTTTCAGTGGCGGGTCATAGGGGCTTCCTGTCATACCCAGGGCAGCCACTATACTGCAGGAGGTGCTTTCAGTTCGGGCACCTGCTAAACATGTGTAGCAAGGAGTTGGTTTGCCGTAATTGCAAGCAAGAGGGTCATGTGGCGGCTAGGTGTCCGATGCCTCGTGAATGTGACAGGTGTGGCAGTTCAGAGCACCTGTATAGAGACTGCCCGTTTGGTGTGCCGAGGAGGTCAACTAGAGAGGAGGAGGAAAGAAAGAGACGTGAGGAGGAGCGGAGGCGGGAGGAAGAAAGGAAGAGAGAGGAGGAGGTTAAGAGGCGGGAGGAGGAGAAGAAGCGGAGGGAAGGCGAAGTCGCCGCGCTGCAAAGCATTGTGAGGGCGCCACCCACTCCTGCCGAGAGACGGAGGGAGAAGCGGCAGGAGGACAAGGAGGCTGAGAGAAGGAAGGAGAAGCAACAGGAGGAAAAGGAGGACAAGGAATTTTGGAAGGCCATAAGGCGAGAGGAGCGTTCATGGCCTAAAAAAGAAGTAAAAAAAAAAGTCCCAGTTGCTGAATCATGGTCAGAATGCCTGATGGATTTCGATATATCTGTGGCAGAGGAGGACGCTGAGGTTTTAGTTCATGAGTCTGATCCGAGAAATATTGGTGCCTTCTCCTCGGAAGAGGACTCAGGAGGGTTAAAGTGTCACAGGGAGGGTGGTGGGGAAAACAGAGACATTGAGGTGGTGGAAGAAGGAATGGCCCAGAGGAAGACTGGGCAGAAAAAGGCACGGGTGGAGGAGTATATGGAGGCCAGCGACTCGGAAGGCTGCTCGGCACAAATGGTGGAGGAGGACACTGGCGGTACTGGTTAAGTACGTTTTACTTTTCCAGTAGCCAGGTAGGGTTTTTTTGTGTACATAGCTTTGCTCTTTAAGCAATGGCTATCTGTTTTTTTTTTTGTGTGTTTTATGTAATGTGTGTCAAGTTATATCTGTAGGTTGTTTTTGTATTTTTTTTTCCTTTTTTGGCTTTTTTGGACAAGTGTTTTTTTTAAGCCTTTTGGTTTGTGTTTAGTATGGGTGTTAGAATTATATCTCAAAATGTGAGGGTTTTTAAAAATAAGTTGTGGCGTGCGGCCATTTTTGAGTTTTTTGCAGCGCAAAATGCGGAAATTTTTTGTTTACAGGAGTGTGGGATTGTGGATGGTGTGAAGGGGAGTGAATGGCCTCATGGTGCGTCTGTGTGGTCAGGGAGTGCATGTAATAGAAATGACGGTGTTGGTTTTTTGGTGAAGGGGCGTAACGTGAGTTTGTGTGACTATATGGTGATTGAGGTTGGGAGATGCGTGTTAGCAAATTTTGAGTTTAGAAATATTCGTTTTAGTGTTATTAATGTGTATGCTCCTGTGAAAAAACAGGAGCGTAAAGTTTTATTTGAAAAAATTAAGTTTTTTATTCCAGGTAGAGTGCCTGTTGTGATTGTGGGTGATATGAATGTTGATGTGGGAAAGGTGAATGTGGATGTGTCAAGGAAAGAGTTAATGGACATGGTGAGTGATTTTGGTTTGAGGGATATGCAGAGGGAGTGTAAAGTAACTCCATTGTTAAATACATTTTTTTCTGAGAGTGGGAGGGTGGCGTCTAGACTGGACTATTGTTTTGTTTCAAAAAACCTGATTGCTGTTAGCTATGCACAGGAGAGTGTTCCGTTTTCAGATCATGTGTGTATGAAGTGTGAAGTGGATGTGCATACTGAGGAGGTAACTGGGAAAGGTATATGGAAGCTGAATGTGAGTTTACTGGATGGGGTGGAGGTGAGAGAGGAGTATGAGAGACATTATAAGGAGTGGTGTGAGAGCAGAAGTGAATTCAGTAATGTGTGTGAATGGTGGGATTGGGTTAAATGGAAAATCAAGGTTTTTTTTAAAAAAACTTGGTTACAAGTGTGCAGCTGCTAAGAGAGAAAGGTTTGCAGGGTTGAATGCAAGATTGAGTGTGTTATATAAGCTAAGAGAGGGCGGGATGGATGTGAGTGAAGATTTGTTGAGAGTGAAAAAAGAAGTGAATGAGTTTTTGAGAGAGAGAGGGAGGAGTATTGTGTATAGGGCTAAAATAGAGAACTTGGAAAAGAATGAGAAGTGTTCGCGGTTTTTTTTCAAGAAAGTTTTTGGAAAAAGACAGAGCATGAGTGTTTTGAATGGAGTGGATGGAAATGAAGTGAGTGGTGCGGACTTATGTGAGGAAGTGGCAAAGTTTTATGATGATTTGTATGCAGTGAAATGGAGGGATGAAGGTTTGGAGAGTGATGTGCTGAGTGTTTTGGAAAATAGATTGAATGGGACAGAAAGGGAGAGTTTGATGGGGGAGGTGACGAGTGAAGAAATATGGAAGGTGGTGTGTAGCATGGCGCTGAATAAAACGCCGGGGGATGATGGTCTCCCGGTGGAATTTTATCGTGTGATGTGGGATGTGATTGGGAAGGATTTTGTTGATGTATGTAAGTATATGTGGGCGAATGCAGAGGTGGCGAATGGTATGCGTGCAGGAGTGGTTGTGCTGTTGCCAAAAAAATGGTGATTTGAAAAATCTAAAAAACTGGAGGCCGATCACGTTGCTTAATTGTGATTATAAAATCTATGCGAAGCTTTGGCAAATAGGATGCGTGATGTGGTTGGGAGTGTGGTGGGTGAGGAGCAGTGTTGTTCGGTGCCTGGAAGGCGGTTACATGAGGGTGTGTGTATGCTGAGAGATTGTTTGTGGGACTGTTTGAACCGTAAGAAGGGGGTGTATGTGTTGAGTTTGGATTTTGAGAAGGCGTATGATAGGTTGGCGCATGGTTTTCTGTTTAGAGTGTTGGTGAAGATGGGTTTTCCGGCTGAGTTTGTTGAGAGAGTGAGAAGTTTGTATAAAAATATTTATAGTTGTGTTTTGTTGAATGGGAATGTAGGGAGGAGAGTGAATGTGTTTTCCGGTGTACGGCAGGGGTGCCCATTGTCCCCTGTTGTGTTCATTTGCGCGATTGAGCCGTTGTTGTGTATGTTGAGGAAAGATAAGGTGATTCGGGGTGTGCAAGTGCCGGGGGCGGGGGGGAGGGAGTGGAAGGTGAATGGTTACATGGATGATGTGTGTGTTTTGTGTGATTCAGAGTGTTCGGTGCGTCGTGTGAAGTTGTTGTTATCCGTTTTTTTGTGGAGCGTCTGCGTTTAAAGTGAATTGGGAGAAGACTGAATGTAAGATTTTTGGTGGGAGGACTCTGAGCAATGATATTGGGGTGAATGTGGTGAGTGGACCGATAAAGGTGCTGGGTGTGAAATTTTCAGAGAAGTTGGATGGAGAGGAAAGTTGGGTGGATGTGAGAGAGAGAGTGGAGCGCAAGTTAAATTTTTGGAAGATGAGAGATTTGACGTTTTTTTGGTAAAATTTTAGTTATTAAGAGTGTGGTGTTACCAATTTTTTTGCATGTTGCGGTGGTTTTTCCACCAGGTTATATGTGTGTTAGAAGATTAAATAGGGTTTTGTTTGTATTTTTTTGGCGTTCAAGTATGGAGCGTGCAAGGAGAGAGGTTGTGATGAAGAGAATGGATAAGGGGGGGCTGGGATTCCCAAATTTGAATGTATTTTTTGGCGTGAATATTATGGTGTTTGTATTGGGTGTGATTAGGATGGATGGGAAGTGTGCATGTATGTGCAGGTATTTGTTTGGAAGTTTTCTGTTCCATTTGAAGTGGCGGGAAAGGGATCTAAGGTGCCCAGTGGCTTTTGAGGTGCCTGTGTGGTATGTGTGGGTTTACAAATTTTTGGTGAAGTATGAACTGTGTGATGTGGATGTGAGGTTGTTAGAGAAGAAGAAAGCGGTATATAGGATGACTGAGTGTAGAGAGATGGAATGTGGTATCTATATGGTGAGAGGAAGTGATGTGCAGAAGGTATGGAAGAAGGTACGTATGGATGGTATGACAAATAGACAGAGCGAGATTGTGTGGCAGTCATTGCATGAGGTGTTACCGGTGAGAGACTTCCAGAGAAACCGGGGTTTAGTGAGGAGTGAGATGTGTCCGAGGAGGGGATGTGGTGGGAGAGAGAGTGTGGTGCATTTGTTTTGGAACTGTCAGTATGCTAGAAATGTGATTTCAGGTTTGGGCCCGTTGTGTAAGGAGTTGTGTGATGTGAATTTTTTGACGTTTGAGTTATTTATGTTTGGGTTGGGTATGTGTGGAGAAAAGGAGAGAGTGTTGTGGTTGATGCTTGCATGTATAAAAGAGGTGTTGTGGGATGTGAGGAACGTGTATGTGTTTAAGAGGAAGGAGATTGAGGTTAAAAATTGTTTAAAAATTGTTTTGGGAAAATTGTATTTTTGTTTTGTGTGTGATAAGAGAAAGAGGGGGAGGAGGACGCAGAGGGAATTTGGAAAGTTAAAAAGTGGAAACATCTTGTTAATGTGTCTTAGCTTTTTGTTTTTTTGTGCTTGTAAATAAAGTTGGTTTTCCGATGATGATGGGAACAGCTGCTGCATTATGTAAGTGTACACGCTGTTTGGGAGTCGAGTTCCTTATAGTTTTGGTTATCTGACTGTGGAACTTCCCATCTGAGGGAAAAAAAAAAAAAAAAAAGTCATGTGTATGTGTGGATAGGGACCCGGCTGAAATAAGCCACTAGAATACCGACTTAATCGGTGAGGAGTTTGGTATGGTAGCTGGTCAGGGTCGGTGTCCTAGATGCCCTAGATTACCGGCATAACCGGTGAGGAGTTTTGATTGCCGTATTCAGGGTCTGGCGTTCAGACGCCATAGATTGCGGGTGACTCCCGCGAGGACATTAACACATGATCACGCTTTATGTACGCTTAGCACTTAACTGTGTATCTGAGAGCCTTACAGGACACAGTGCTTTTTCTCAGCGGCCCTGTGACGTAACAGGGTTCGCTTTCAACGCTAGTCAGCGCCCTAGCGTGTTTTCTTTGCCACTCAGTTGTGTCTAGTGAGTGCGCACACATCGCCATATAGCGTTGCGGCTCCTCTTCTAGCGGCTCTGTGGAGTAACAGAGTTCGCACTCATTGCCACAGCGCATTACGGCGTTTATGTTGGCAGCTCTGCGGGATAACAGAGTTTGCTTCTTGCGCCTTTTTGCCAGCAGCGGGCTTCACCTGCACGGTGGACCCCGGGCTGCGAACGCACTTATTATTTATATTATTTTGTGCGTTACGCCAGCCTTAACATAATATTAGCGCCAGGGTCTGGCTGGTAAAATGGCGGACGACCAGCGCCTGCAGCGGTATATCCAGCAGCTGGAGGGTAGGTTGGCGACTCTAGAGCGCACAACCTCAGCGGTGGATGTTACCGCAGTCGCGGTTCAGGCTGCTAGTGTGGCCGCCGCCAGTTTTTCCTCTGCTACCCCTGCTCCGACTATTTCCGCCTCCCACTTCCAGACAAGTTTACCGGTGACAGTAAACAATGTCGGGGTTTCGTCAGTCAGTGCTCCATACATCTAGAGCTTCTGGCTGCACGTTATCCCACGGAGCGGGCGAAAGTGGGTTTTATCATATCCCTTTTGTCTAGCAGGGCGTTGGAGTGGGCAACGCCGTTATTGGAGCGCGATGATCGTGTGGTGCAGAGTGCTCCTCTCGGACACTCTTAAACAGGTCTTTTTAGGATTTCGTGTCACCCACGATACGGCTCTTCAATTGTTGGCTATCACCCAGGGTTCATCCATGGTCAGCCAGTTTGCCGTCCAATTTTGGACTCTGGTCTCTGAGCTGGATTGGCCAGATAAAGTCCTTATACCCGTGTACTGGAGGGGACTGGCAGACCATGTGAAGGACGCCTTGTCCACCAGGGAGATTCCTGCCACACTGGAGGAGCTCATTACCATATCTACCTGCATCGACCTTCGTTTTAACGAGCGGAGGTTGGAGCGGGCCCAGTGTAGGCAGAGGTTCCGGCTGGCGCCCACCTTCGCCAGACCTCTGGAATCTTCCATTCAGGTGTCCGATTCCCCTGAGGCCATGGAGATTTCTCGAGTGAGACCTAAGTCTCGGGCTGCTCGAGTATCTGTGACCTGTAATGCCTGTCAACAAATAGGGCATTATGCTAACAAATGTCCACGGCGGTCGGGAAACGACCGCGTCTAGTAACCATTGGAGGGGGTTCACTAGACACAGCAGTACACGCCTCCAAGTTGTCCTTTAGGGGGACAATCAATTTTGGCTCATCCACTTTATCAGTCACGCTTTGTGTGGATTCTGGAGCCGAAGGAAATTTCATGTCTTCTACCTTCGCTCTCCGCCACTCTATACCTCTGGTGATGCTCGCCAAACCCGTGACTGTTCGAGTAGTGAATGGGTCTACACTGCCTTCACCAATCACACATCAGACCATCCCTTTCACGTTGTCAATGTCACCTTCCCATCAAGAGATTATCTCACTTTTAGTCATTCCCGAGGGAATTAACGAGATCTTGTTAGGGATGCCCTGGCTCCATTTCCATTCCCCACACATTGAGTGGAACTCTGGGAGGATATTGGGTTGGGGTGAGTCATGTAAAGGCAGATGTATGAGGGAATGCATTCAGGTGGCCACTACAGAGATGCCCGCAGATCTTACTTCTCTTCCTAATTACTATTGGTCATATGCAGACGTATTCTCCAAAAAGACTGCAGAAGTCCTTCCACCTCACCGTCCCTATGACTGTCCTATTGACCTCTTGCCTGGAGCAGAACCTCCTAGGGGACGGGTCTATCCCCTTTCTCTCCCGGAGACAGAGGCTATGTCCCAATATATCCAGGAGAACCTGGCAAGAGGATTCATTAGGAAGTCAGTGTCACCTGCAGGGGCGGGGTTCTTCTTCGTGCAGAAGAAGAACGGAGAATTACGTCCATGCATCGATTACAGGGGTCTTAATGCCATCACTGTTAAGAATAAATACCCGTTGCCACTGATTTCTGAGCTATTTGATAGGCTACGAGGGGCAAGGATATTTACGAAATTAGATCTGCGGGGTGCTTATAACCTGATTCGCATCCGTGAGGGGGACGAATGGAAGACGGTTTTTAATACCAGGGACGGGCACTATGAATATCTGGTGTTGCCCTTCGGGCTCTGTAACGCCCCAGCCGTCTTCCAAGACTTTGTTAATGACATCTTCCGGGATATGCTCTCCACCTCAGTCGTAGTCTATCTGGATGATATTCTCATCTTTTCCCCAGATATTGACTCCCACCGGAGAGATGTTTGCAGAGTCTTCGACCTCCTACGGGCAAATTCTCTCTACGCAAAGTTGGAGAAATGTGTGTGTTGAGCAGGAGTCCTTACCTTTCCTGGGCTATATCATCTCCGCCCAGGGATTGGCTATGGATCCTGCCAAACTACAGGCGGTGATGGACTGGTAAGAACCCCATTCTCTAAAGATGGTGCAGCGCTTTATGGGGTTCATTAATTACTACCGCCAGTTTATCCCTCACTTCTCAACTTTGGTAGCTCCCGTGGTTGCCCTCACCAAAAAGGGAGCTAATCCCAAATTGTGGTCTGAAGAGGTCTCCAAGGCCTTCACGTCTATTAAGTCCCATTTCGCTAGAGCTCCCATCCTACATCGCCCGATATTGATAAGCCATTTATATTGGAGGTGGGTGCCTCGTCCGTTGGAGCTGGAGCAGTCCTTTTCCAAAAGGATGCTCAAGGTCGGAAGCATCCATGCTTCTTTTTCTCCAAGACCTTCACACCAGCGGAGAGGAATTATTCCATCGGGGACAGGGAGTTGCTAGCAATGAAGTTGGCCTTCTCGGAGTGGAGACATCTGTTGGAGGGAGCTCGCTTTCCCTTCGAAGTCTTCACGGATCACAAAAACCTGGTACATCTTCAGACAGCCCAGCGGCTTAATTCTCGCCAAGCCAGATGGTCCTTGTTCTTCTCTCGGTTTCATTTCACACTGCATTTCCTCTTGGGAGAGAAGAACATTCGTGCCGACGCTCTCTCTCGCTCTGTGGTGTCCTCGGAGGAGGAGGTGGAGGAGCCTCGGCTAATCGTCCCCACAGAGAGCCTGAGAACAGTGGCCCCGGTTTCGCTAGAGTCTGTGCCCCCAGGCAAGACTTTCGTGCCTACTAATTTGCGACCGGAGGTACTCTCTTGGGCACATTCGTCCAGGGTGGGTGGACACTTTGGGGCAAAGAGGACATCTGAATTGTTGGCAAGGACATACTGGTGGCCGCATATGGTCCGTGACGTTGGGGACTATGTTCGGCGTGTGTCTCCTGCGCCAAGAATAAGTCTCCACGACAACGGCCAACTGGGTTACTTCACCCTTTGCCGGTGGCAGACAGGCCCTGGGAGATGATTGGGATGGACTTTGTGGTGGGCTTGCCCAAGTCTCGAGGTTGCACCATCATTTGGGTAATCACCGACCATTTTTCCAAAATGGTGCATTTGGTGCCGCTTCCACGGTTACCTTCTGCACGGGCTCTGGCAGCGTTGTTCGTTAGGCATATCTTTCGTCTACACGGCATGCCGGACAAAATTGTCAGTGACCGAGGTCCCCAGTTTGCGTCTCGGTTCTGGAGAGAGCTTTGTCGTCTACTCAGTATTGAGTTACATCTCTCTTCAGCGTACCATCCTGAGACGAATGGGTTGGTAGAGAGGGCCAACCAGACCTTGGTCACCTATCTACGACATTTTGTCTCGGTCAGGCAGGATGACTGGGCATCCTTGCTACCATGGGCTGAGTTTGCATTAAACAATGCTGTGGCTGATTCCACTGGACAGACTCCATTCCTCCTAAACTACGGTCAGCATCCACGGGTTCCAGTGCCCATGCCTGTGTCTTCCGCCGACTCCAGGGTGGCAGACTGGGCTGTGGAGGCACGGGACATTTGGGACCGTACCCAGGATGCCATTCAGGCATCCAAGGAGAGGATGAGGTCCTCCGCCGACGCACATCGGCGCCCCGCTCCAACATTTGCTCCTGGGAACATGGTGTGGCTCTCCGCCCGTAACATCAGGCTGCGAGTTGAGTCCACTAAGTTGGCACCCCCGCTACCTGGGTCCTTTCAAGGTCCTCGAGCAGGTTAACCCTGTGGTATACCGCCTAGCCCTTCCGCCTCGCCTTGGTATTACTGACACCTTTCACGTGTCCCTCTTGAAACCCGTGGCCATTTCCCGGTTTTCCGAGTCATCTGCCGGGACGTCGGGTTCATCTACCGACGATCATGAGGAGAACGTCATTGTTGGGTGCAAGGTGGTACGAGGCAAAAAATTTTATTTGGTGGATTTATGGGCCTGAGGATAGATCCTGGGAGCCTGCCGAGCATGTTCACGCTTCGCAGCTCATCGCTGCCTTTGAGCGCAGCGAGGCCCAAAGAAGGGGGGCCCTAGGAGGGGGGTAATGTTAGGGTTCGATTTCCCGCTGCTGCACAAGGGGAGTCTCGAACCCGTCCCGCTGCGGTCTCCCATTCATCTCCGGCCGCAGTGGAGCATGCTCAGCAGAGACGTCGGTCCAGGCATCTTGCCCACTCCTCTACTGTGCAGTGACTTGCTGCTGCCTTTCCTGGATCTGCTATTATAGCCAGTGCTGGAGCAGTCGTCTTTGGGACAAAGTCCTGCGTTTTCCCATCTGAGCATGCCCAGAGTGAGATCTCTCATTGGAGATCAGGGGTCACATGTTCAGGTGCTGCAGCGGCTCCTATTGGTCCGCCAGGAAGGTCATGTAGCTACGTGTGTTTGTAACAGCTTCTCATTGGTCCTTGTTCCTGGAAGGTCCTGTAGCTGTTGCTATAAAAGGGTAGCATGGCTGGGCCGCCATGCGCTAATATCAATCATTGTATGCTATGCGCCAGTGTGGTCATGTGTATGTGTGGATAGGGACCCGGCTGAAATAAGCCACTAGAATACCGACTTAATCGGTGAGGAGTTTGGTATGGTAGCTGGTCAGGGTCGGTGTCCTAGATGCCCTAGATTACCGGCATAACCGGTGAGGAGTTTTGATTGCCGTATTCAGGGTCTGGCGTTCAGACGCCATAGATTGCGGGTGACTCCCGCGAGGACATTAGCACATGATCACGCTTTATGTACGCTTAGCACTTAACTGTGTATCTGAGAGCCTTACAGGACACAGTGCTTTTTCTCAGCGGCCCTGTGACGTAACAGGGTTCGCTTTCAACGCTAGTCAGCACCCTAGCGTGTTTTCTTTGCCACTCAGTTGTGTCTAGTGAGTGCGCACACATCGCCATATAGCGTTGCGGCTCCTCTTCTAGCGGCTCTGTGGAGTAACAGAGTTCGCACTCATTGCCACAGCGCATTACGGCGTTTATGTTGGCAGCTCTGCGGGATAACAGAGTTTGCTTCTTGCGCCTTTTTGCCAGCAGCGGGCTTCGCCTGCACGGTGGACCCCGGGCTGCGAACGCACTTATTATTTATATTATTTTGTGCGTTCCGCCAGCCTTAACAAATAACAAAACACACTTTTCATTTTTTATTTAAAATAACACAGTTATACTTATCTAATGCCCATTCCATTGAAGCCCTCATCTCCTGTAATAATGCAAAAATAAAAAAAAACATATCCTTCACCTTTCTGTAGTTCTTTCCCACGCCATAATTCATATCTGGGATAAACAGTTTTCAACCTGGACAGTGCCAAGATGCGACCGTCCACTCTGAGAACCACTGAGGAATGAGCTGCTGCGAGCGCAGCATTAGTGACTAGCAGAGACATCATCGAGGTTACTTCAAGTCACTGAGGCTGCGTTCCCAGCCAGGCCCCTGAACTGCGGTGACCTCAGCAACATGAGAAAAAGTCAGTAAGTTCACCGCAGTATAGATCAGTGACTTCACCGCACATACTGAAAACACTGACATCTGAAAGAGCACTGATAAAGTGAGATCACTGGGGCTCATCAGCTGAACTTCCTAACAGCAGCTCAGCTCTACACACTGCATGAGTGATTACCTTTTGTATCAGTTGGTAGCCAGCTGTCCTTGAGAGCAGTCGCATCATTGACTGCTCTCAAGGTTATCAGGATTGTCATGGGACATTATGGATTATCTCTTCACATCAGACATGTGAGGAATATGGTTGTTTTATTATTTTAATTCATTTACATAGAACATTGGCTTCAGTGGACTTGGGGATGACGTGAGTATGGTTTAATTTAGAGTCAATAAAGGAGTCTGTGGTATTTGTTCAAATAAAGGACTTTATTATTATTATTAAATTTAAAAATAATAATAATATTAATAATAATCTTTTTATTTATATTGCGCCACATATGCCACAGTGCTTTACAGACATTATCATCGCTATCCCCGATGGGGCTCATAATCTAAATTCCCTATCAGCATGTCTTTGGACTTTATTCTGAGTGTTTGTTTTTTAATATAATATCACTATGGGGTTAGTAATAGGGGCACCTTATAGACGCCTCTCCATTACTAACCCCTGGGCTTGATGTCACCTGACAATATGAAGATGATATTAAGCCCCCAACTATCATCCCACTTGCCAGCGCCCCAGGGTAAGTTGAAAGAGCTAGGCTAAGTATCAGATTTGGTGAATCTTATGTATTTGCCATTTCTGGGGCGGCTGACAACTGATGTTTTCAGTCTGGGACGGGGCCAATATCCATGGCCAGCAGCTGTCTGCCTAGCCTTTGCTGGTTATTAATTATAGGAAGACCCTACATCATTTTTTTTGGGGGGTCTCCCATTTTAGTAACCAGGAAAGGCTTAGTATACAGCTGTGAGCTGATTTTAATAGCCAGGGAAGCTTCATGGGTATTACCCCTTCCGAAACTGTAAACATCTGCTCCCAGCTGTCCGCTTTCCCTCTGCTGGTTAATAAAATTTTGGGGATCCCACGCCATTTTTTTTCAGAAAATTATTTATTTAGTAATAAAATACATGTACAGTACAGTAAACTACACAAGCACTGTACTAATTATGTATGTGACTGACATCTTTATATCTATCTATTCTATGTGTATATATCTATTCTGCCTATTCTATTCTGTCGAGTTACACTGTGATTTTACTGTATGCAATCACAATAGATGGGTTTTCAAGGACATGGGTGTGTAAAAATTGAATGGCACTCACATAGTCCATACTTTTCCTGGTGTCTGCCCCTAATTTGAGCTGTTTTGACAGCTTTTGGGACCCCATGAAGGTGTTGACTATGTTTACTTTTGCCTCCCATTGAATTCAATGGGGTTCAGATATGTTCGGCGAACTGTTCACCGAACATTGGCAAGTTCGCTGATCCCAGTCGAACCGAATCTTAAAAAGTTTGCTCATGCCCCGTGTGACTTGGTCCCTGGCAGTTGTTAAAGTATGTTTTTTTCTGGATCACTGCAGCTTTCAGGGACAAATATATTCGGCTGAGATGATGCAGCCAGTGTCACATACATGCTTTCCGTGGATCATGGATCATGTATCAAAACCAGACAGAGTAATAAACTATTTAAAATTTCAAGCAGCAGTGAAATTACTTATGATTTCTGAGAAACTAGGGGTAACTTAAGATGTAAAAGTAATTGTTTTATCATTGTGTATAATATTGTTGTGCATAAATGCTGTAACACCCTAACATATTTCTCATGATTTTACAAAATTTAAGGTTAAAATGTTACCTAACATATATGATTCCTAGTAAAAAAAAAAAGCAATAGAACAAAATGGTTATGCCAGATAGGTTTTTACTAGTGATGGGCGAGCACTAAAATGCTCGGGTGCTCGTAGCTCTGGTCGAGCAAATTGGAATACTTGGGTACTCGCACAGAACAACAAGCCCAATGTAAGTCTAAGGGAGAGCCGAGCATTTTTAACCCGATCCATCCCCGGGGACCTTTTGAGGTCTAAATACGTTTGAAAATGATAGAAACACTGCTCAAATGACACAGGGACATCATGGGGATCGCCCCAGGAAGCATTCCTGACTCCTAGTTCAAAGCTTTAAACAATGTTGTCAGTTTCATGCCATTTTTACCGATGCACCAAAAAACATACCAAAACGAAACCAAAACGGATTTTGCTGGGAAATATGTTAAGGTACATCCCTTCCAGGTTAAAGACTTGTATATCAAGCAAAATAAATAACCCCAGACCAAAATATTCCTCCACTTGGGCTATGTTCAGACGCAGCGTTTTTGAAGCGTTTTTCAACTTTAACCCCTTACTGCCATCGGACGTACTATCCCGTCCATGGTACCTGGGCCCGTATGACCATGGACGGGATAGTACGTCTCGTGCGATCGGACGCGCTCCCGGGGGGAGCGCAGCCGATCGCGCCCGGGTGTCAGCTGATTATCACAGCTGACACCCATGACTGTGTCTCAGGAGCAGTCACGGACCGCTCCCGGAACATTAACCCCTTGCACACCGCGATCAAACATGATCGCGGTGTACTGGGGGCACAGGGGAGGATCGCGCAGGGTGGGGGATCCCTGCGCGCCCCCCTGAGACCCTCAGAGCAGCGCGATGTGATCGCGCTGTTCTGAGGGCTTCCTCCCTCCCAGGACCCGGATCCAAGATGGCGCCGGGGTCCTGGAGGGAGGCGGCTACCTCAGTGCCTGCTGAGAGCAGGCACTGAGAAGGCTGCAGCACTGCCAGAGCGATCGCTGGTGTGACAGAGTGCTGTGCACACTGTCACACCAGCGATCTGATAAAATACAGTGATGTCCCACCCTGGGACAAAGTAAAAAAGTTAAAAAAATAAAAATAAACATGTTTTAAAAAAAAATCCAAAATAAATAAAAAAAATATATATATATTCCCCAATAAATTCACTTCTTCCTGTAAATAAAAAAAACAAAGCAATAAAAGTACACATATTTGGTATCGCCGCGTCCGTAACGACCCCCCCTATAAAATTGTCCCACTAGTTAACCCCTTTAGTGAACCCCTTAAAAAAAAAAAAAAAACGAAGCAAAAAATCAATGCTTTATCATCATACCGCCGAACAAAAAGTGGAATAACACGCGATCAAAAAGACCGATATAAAAAATCGTGGTACTGCTGAAAATGTCATCTTGTCCCGCAAAAAACGAGCCATCATACAGCATCATCAGCGAAAAAATAAAAAAGTTATAGCTCGCAGAATAAAGCGATGCAAAAATAATTATTTTTTATATAAAATTGTTTTTATTCTATAAAAGCGCCAAAACATGAAAAAATGATATAAATGAGGTATCGCCATAATCGTACTGACCCGAAGAATAAAACTGCTTTATCAATTTTACCACACGCGGAACGGTATATACGCCTCCCCCAAAAGAAATTCATGAATTGCTGATTTTTGTTCATTCTAACCTCCCAAAAATCGAAATAAAAGCGATCAAAAAATGTCACGTGCTCAAAAATGGTACCAATAAAAACGTCAACTCGTCCCGCAAAAAATAAGACCTCACATGACTCTGTGGGCCAAAATATGCAAAAATTATAGCTCTCAAAATGTGATGATGCAAAAACTATTTTTGCAATAAAAAGCGTCTTTTAGCGTGACAGCTGCCAATCATAAAAACCCGCTATAAATAGTAAATCAAACCCCCTTTATCACCCTCTTAGTAAGGGAAAAGTAATAAAATTAAAAAAAGTATTTATTTCCATTTTCCCATTAGGGTTAGGGTTAGGGTTGCGGCTAAAGTTAGGGTTAGGGTTGGCGCTAAAGTTAGGATTAGGGTTAGGGTTGGGATTAGGGGGTGTGTTAGGGTTAGGTTTGTGGTTAGGGTTGGGACTAGGGTTAGGGGTGTGTTGGGGTTAGGGTTGGAGTTAGAATTGGGGGGTTTCCGCTGTTTAGGCACATCAGGGGCTCTCCAAATGTGACATGGCGTGTGATCCCAATTCCAGCAAATTCTGCGTTGAAAAAGTCAAACGGTGCTCCTTCACTTCTCAGCTCTGCCATGCGTCCAAACAGTAGTTTATCCCCACATATGGGGTATCAGCGTACTCTGGATCCCAATAGTTATTGTGCAATTTGTCCTATTTCTTCTGCTACCCTTGGGAAAATAAAAAACTGGGGGCGAAAATATCATTTTTGTACAAAAAAAAATATTTTTTTGTTTTTACGGCTGTACATTATAAACTTCTGTGAAGCACTTGGGGCTTCATAGCGCTCACCACACATCTAGATAAGTTCCTTGTGGGGTCTATTTTCCAAAATGGGGTCACTTGTTGGGGATTTCCACTGTTTAGGCGCATCAGGGGCTCTCCAAATGCGACATGACGCCCCCAGACCATTCCATCAAAGTCTGCAATCCAAAACGTCACTACTTCCCTTCCGAGCCCCAACGTGTACCCATACAGTAGTTTTCTCCCACATATTGGATATCAGCGTACTCAGGACAAATTGGACAACAACTTTTGGGGTCCAATTTCTCCTGTTACCCTTGTAAAAATAAAATATTGGGGCAAAAAAATCATTTTTGCAAAAAAAAAAAAAAGATTTTTTATTTTTACGGCTGTGCGTTATAAACTTCTGTGAAGCACTTCGGGGTTCAAAGTGTTCACCACACATCTAAACAAGTTCCTTGTGGGGTCTATTTTCCAAAATGGGGTCACTTGTGGGGGGTTTCCACTGTTTAGGCGCATCAGGGGCTCTCCAAATGCGACATGACGCCCCCAGACCATTCCATCAAAGTCTGCAATCCAAAACGTCACTACTTCCTTCCGAGCCCTGACGTGCGCCCATACAGTAGTTTTCTCCCACATATTGGGTATCAGCGTACTCAGGACAAATTGGACAACAACTTTTGAGGTCCAATTTCTCCTGTTACCCTTGTGAAAATAAAATATTGGGGGCGAAAAAATCATTTTTGTAAAAAAAAAAGATTTTTTATTTTTACGGCTGTACGTTATAAACTTCTGTGAAGCACTTCGGGGTTCAAAGTGCTCACCACACATCTAGATAAGTTCCTTGTGGGGTCTATTTGCCAAAATGGGGTCACTTGTGGGGGTTTCCACTGTATAGGTGCATCAGGGGCTCTCCAAATGTGACATGACGCCCCCAGACCATTCCATCAAAGTCTGCAATCCAAAACGTCACTACTTCCCTTCCGAGCCCTGACGTGCGCCCATACAGTAGTTTTCTCCCACATATTGGGTATCAGCGTACTCAGGACAAATTGGACAACAACTTTTGGGTTCCAATTTCTTCTGTTACCCTTGTGAAAATAAAATATTGGGGGCGAAAAAATCTTTTTTGTAAAAAAAAAAAAGATTTTTTATTTTACGGCTGTACGTTATAAACTTTAGTGAAACACCTGGGGGTTAAAAGTTCTCACCACACATCTAGATAAGTTCCTTGAGGGGTCTAGTTTCCAAAATGGTGTCATTTATGGGGGTTTCCACTGTTTAGGCAGATCAGGAGCTCTCCAAACACGACATGGCGTCCAGCCAATTCTGCGTTGAAAAAGTCAGACGGCGCTCCTTCCCTTCCAAACTCTGCCATGCACCCAAACAGTGGTTTACCCCCACATATGGGGTATCAGCGTACTCAGGACAAATTGCACAATAACTTTTGGAGTCTTGTTACCCTTGGAAAAATAAAAAATTGGGGTGAAAAGATCATTTTTGTGGAAAAAATATGATTTTTAAATTTTACGGCTCTACGTTATAAACTTGTGTGAAGCACTTGGGGGTTCAAATTGCTCACGAAAGATCTAGAAAAGTGCCTTAGGGGGTCTAGTTTCCAAAATGGGGTCATTTGTGGGGGGTTTCCACTGTTTAGGCACATCAGGGGCTCTCCAAATGCAACATGGCATCCAATCTCAATTCCAGCCAATTTTGGTTGGAAAAAGTCAAATGGTGCTCCTTCCATTCCGAGCTCTGCCGTGCGCCCAAACAGTGGTTCCCACCCACATATGGGATATCAGCGTACTCAGGACAAATTGGACAACAACTTATGTGTCCAATTTCTCCTGTTACCCTTGGGAAAATAAAAAATTAGTGACTAAAAGATAATTTTTGTGGGAAAAAAATAGGATTTTTTATTTTCATGCCCGGGCATTATAAACTTGTGTGAAGCACTTGGGGGTTCAAAGTGCTCACCAAAGATCTAGATAAGTTCCTTAGGGGGTATAGTTTCCAAAATGGGGTCACTTGTGGGGGTTTCCACTGTTTAGGCTCATCTGGGGCACTGCAAACGGAACATGACCCCCATCAACGTCTGCATTCCAAAACGTTACTACTTCCTTTCCAAGCCCTGCCGTGCACCCAAACAGTTTCCCCCCCACATATGGGGTATCAGCGTACTCAGGACAAATTGGACAACAACTTTTGGGGTCCAATTTCCTTGGGAAAATTCAAAAATTTGGGACTAAAAATCATTTTTGTGGAAAATTGTTTTTTTTTTTTTTTCACACCCAGGCATTATAAGCTTTTGTGAAACACTTGGGGGTTCAAAGTGCTCACAACAGATCTAGATAAGTACCTTATGGGGTCTAGTTTCCAAAATGGTGTCACTTGTGGGGGTTTCCACTGTTTAAGTGCATCAGGGGCTCTCCAAACGCGACATGGCGTCCAATCTCAATTTCAGCCAATTTTAGTTTGAAAAAGTCAAACGGCGCTCCTTCCCTTACGAGCTCTGCCGTGTGCCCAAACAGTGGTTTTCCCCCACATATTGGGTATTGGAGTACTCAGGAGAAATTGCATAACAACCTTATCTGTCCATTTTCTCCTTTTACCCTTGTGAAAACAAAAAAAAAGTTTGTAAAAGATCATTTTTGTGGCTAAAAAGTTAAATATTCATTTTTTCCTTCCACGTTGCATTAGTTGCTGTGAAGCACCTGAAGGGTTAATGTGGTTTTGAGTACCTTGAGGGGTGCAGTTTTTAGAATGGTGTCACTTTTGGGTATTTTCTGCCATATAGACCCCTCAAAGTGACTTCAAATGAGAGGTGGTCCCTAAAAAAAATGGCTTTGTAAATTTTGTTGTAAAAATGAGAAATCGCTGGTCAACTTTTAACCCTTATAACTTCCTAACAAAAAAAAATTTTGGTTCCAAAATTGTGCTGATGTAAAGTAGACATGTGGGAAATGTTATTTATTAACTATTTTGTGTGATATATTTCTCTGTTTTAAGGGAATAAAAATTCAAAGTTTGAAAATTGCAAAATTTTAAACATTTTCGCCATATTTGCGTTTTTTTCAAAAATAAACGCAAGTTATATCGAAGAAATTTTACTTCTAACGTGAATTACAATATGTCACGAGAAAACAGTCTCAGAATCGCGAAGATCCGTTGAAGCGTTCCAGAGTTATAACCTCATAAAGAGACAGTGGTCAGAATTGTAAAAATTGGCCGGTCATTAACGTGCAAACCACCCTTGGGGGTGAAGGGGTTAAAGGGAATCTGTCACCCCATTTTTGGACTATGAGATACGGCCACCGCCATCAGGGGCTTACAGTATCTACAGTATTCTGGAATGCTGTAGATAAGCCCCTGATGTCACCTGAAAGAGAAGAAAAATGAGTTATATCATACTCACCCAGGGGCGGTCCGCCGTCCTGTCCGGTTGGATGGGCGTCGCGGTCCGGTTCAGTGCCTCCCATCTTCTAGCGAAGCCAGCCTATTCTTTCCATCCCGTCGCGTAGAGCAGAGGACTGCAGTGCGCAGGCGCCGGACCTCTCTAACATTTTCCGGCGCCTGCGCACTGCAGTCCTCTGCTCTACCCTCACTAGGGCAGATCAGTGCGCCTGCGCAGGAGCCGCGATGGGATGGAAAGAATAGGCTGGCTTCACATTATTCATTTTGTCCTCCCATTCAGTCTTTTTATGCATTGACTGCAAGGCCTGACCTACTACCAAGTCATATGCACTGCAATAACCCCAATCCCCCATTGGAAGAAACATGGAGGAGGGCCTTATTAAAAAAAATTCCCAATAAAAATGAGCGGGGCTCCTGGACTTGGAATGTCCATACATTAAGTGTATGGGCAGGCAAACATTTTCCCTGTGGGGTCTACCTCCTCCTTTTCCATAACAAGTATTTTACGCCCAGCATAACCACCTACCTTTGTTAGGAATTCGACACTGGCTGTAGCAGCATGGAACACGTTAATACTGGTGATCTAGTGGCGGTGGATGATGAGCCATGGAGGAAAGCCTGATTAAAAACTATGCCAAATTTAAAGGAGCTGGTCTCCTAGACTTGGAATACCCATAGACTAAGTGTATGTGCTGGCAAACATTTTCCCCAATGAGGTAAACCTCAACCTTTTCTATAACAAGTATTTTATGCCCAGCATAACCACCCACCTTTGTTAGGAATTCAACATTGGCTTTAGCAGCACGGAACACGTTAACACTGGTGATCTAGTGGAGGTGGATGATGACACGTGGAGGAAGGCCTGATTAAAATATAGTCACAATTTAAAAGAGCGGGTCTCCTAGACTTGGAATGCCCATGCACTAAGTGTATGGGCTTGCAAACATTTTCCTCTGTGGGGTACACCTCAACCTTTTCCATAACAAGTATTTTATGCCCAGCATAACCACCCACCCTTGTTAGGAATTTGACACTGGCTGTAGCAGCACAGAACACGTTAACCCTGGTGATCTAGTGGAGGTGGATGATGAGCCGTGAAGGAAGGCCCGATTAAAAAATAGGCCCAATTTCTAGGAGCGGGTCTCCTAGACTAGGAATTCCCATTTACTTAGTGTATGGGCTCGCAAACATTTCCCCTTGGGGGTGTACATATTTTTTGTATTTTTGTGATGGGCATCATAACAACCTTGCCAAAATATAGAGTGGCCGGAGCATGACTGAATACGTTCACCCTGCTGTTCAAGTGATGGTGGACGGTGAGGATGAGGAGAAGGAGGAGGAGGACACCAAATAGCCAAAATCAGGAAGTGTATATCCATGTTTGGTTGTGAAGAGGTGCATGGGAATACACCTCCCAAAAAATGCAACATTGGAGTTTATGCTTCGCTGTCATCATTTGGTGATGTCGAGAAGTCAGGCCCAATCCATCCCTTGTTCATTTTTTATAGAGTCAGCCTGTCTGCATTTTCTGTAGAAAGGCGAATGCGCTTTTCTGTGATAATGCCACCAGCAGCACTAAAAACTTGCTTGGATAAAATGATAGCGGTAGAGCAGGCCAGGACCTCCAAGGTGTAGAGAACCAGCTCATGCCACAAGTTCTGCTTGGATACCCAATATTTAAAAGGTGCAGAGGAATCACGGAGGACATTGGTACGGTCAGCAAGGTACTACCTCAGCATCTTAGAGATCATTGCATTCCTTGTCAGATTACCCTGCGCCTCAGTGCATGGGCGATAGTAGGGTCTTGGAAAACTGTTCCAGAACTTTGCCAGTGTTCCCCTGCCTCTGCTGGAGTGGACTTGTGTTTGTCTCACCTATCCTGCCTCGTTGGCCAACAAACTGTTTTCTCTGCCCCCAGCGATGGGAATTTTTTAAATAATTCTGCAACAATGGCCCTATGGTACTGCACCATTTTGGTACACCTGTCTGCCTCTGGAACAAGAGATTGAAAGTTATCCTTGTACCATGGGTCTAAAAGTGTCACTAGCCAGTAATGACTGGTACCTAATAATTTTACAATATGAGGGTCACGGGAAAGGCAGCGCAACATAAACTCAGTCATGCGTTCCAGACTGGTAACAGGCAAGACTTCTGTGTCCTCACCAACAGGACAACTGACCAAGGTGTCCTCCTCCTCTTCTTCCTCTTCTTCCCTGTCCTCAGGCCATCCATACTGAACAGACGGTATGACAGTTGTGGTTGTATTCCCATCTATAGAGCTTGAAAGTAGCTCATGTTCTTCCTCCTCCTCCTCTTCCTCATTGTCAACCAATCCACATTGGGATGACACGAGGTTGGGCTGTGAGTAATCACCCCTGTACGTTTCCTTGATCAATGTTCTCGTCCTCCGCCTGCAATGACTCCTCTTTCATTGTGAGCAGAGAGCTTTTCAGAATGCAGATGAGCGGGATGATGATGCTAATTATGGCGTCATCGCTGCTCACCATTTTGGTGGACTCCTAAAAGTTATGGAGGATGCTACATATGTCTGACATCCATGTCCACTCCTGAGGTCTTATGTGTGGAGTCAAACCTGACAAACGACGGCCTTGTTGATGCTGGTATTCAACAACTGTATGCTTCTGCTCACAAATCCTTTCTAACATATGCAGTGTAGATTTCCAACACGTGGGGACATCACACACCAGTCGGTGAGCCGGAATCTGCAAGCAATTGCTGCTGAAGCATGGCAGGCGCGGCTGAAGCTGTAGCTGACTTTCGAAAATGTGCACACAGGCGGCGTACTTTAACCAGCGGATCTGGCAGCTCCGGATAGCTTTTTAGAAAACATTGAACAACGAGGTTCAGCACATGGGCCAGGCATTGTACGTGTGTCAGTTGGCCTCACCTCAAAGCCGCCACCAGGTTTCTGCCATTGTCACACACAACCATGCCTGGCTGGAGATTGTGTGGTGTCAGCCACACATCTGACTGCTCTTTCAGAGCTGTCAACAACTCTTAAGCATTGTGCGGTTTGTCACCTAAGCAAATTAGCTTCAGCAGAGCCTGTTGCCACTTGCTTTGGCAGTGCTGCAGTGCTTCCAGCTTGTGACTCATGTGTTCATTTCTGTCATGGAGGCTGAAGTGGAGGAGGAGGTGCAGGAGCTGTACACAGTGGGGGCAACCCTGATTGACGTAGGGCACGCAATCCTTGGTGTCGAGAGGATGTGTTCCATCCCAAGGTCTGACTGGGTCCCGGCTTCCACTATTTTAACCCAGCGTGCCATCAGCGAGATGTACCCTCCTTGGCCACAAGCACTTTCCCAGCAACTGCATTGTTGAGGGCACGGGTAATGTTGTGGGACACTTGCTTGTGTAATGCCGGGATGGCACAGCAGGAGAAGTAATGGCGGCTGGGACAGAGTACCTTGTTACGGCCGCCGCCATCAGGTTGCTGAAAGCTTCCATCTCCACAAGCCAAAAAGGCAACATTTCGACCGCAAGCAGACGAGAAATATAAGAATTGAGTACTGTGGTCTGTAGGGAGTTGGCTGGGTATTTCCGCTTACGTTCCAATGACTGGGGTATGGACAACTGAAGGCTGTGCTGGGACAAGGACGTGGACGTGCTTGATCGTGCTATTTGACTGTGAGCAATGGCAGGTGCAGTGCAGGAGGCATCTTTGCATGCACCGTGGACAGGGGATTGGCTTGCACGCACAACAGTGGAAGAAGCTGTGGTGTCACCAGCAGAAACTGTTCCTGGAGCCTGTGGTTGGGCCCACAAAGTCAGGTGTTTTGCTGCCATGTGCCTGATCATGCTGGTGGTGGGAAAGGCTGGTAGTTTTGCTACCACTGCTGATGCTGGCATGACAGATGTTGCAAATGGCCTGTTTTGGGTTATCGGCAGAGTCTTTAAAAAATAACCAGACTCGGGAAGACCTAACAGTTGGACTAGCAACTTCCGTCAGGTTGGTGTTACAGGGATTGGTTGCCCGCCTTCTGTCTGCAGCCATCACACTACTTCTTCCTACCTGAAGTGGTGCGACGCCTACCTCCCTCTGTGTGCTGCTGCCCTCGCTCTGCATGTCCTCCTGCCAGGTTGGGTCTGTTACTACATCATCCACCACCTCATCTTCCACTTCCCCACCCTGGTCCTCCTCCTGACTTTCCGGCAAATGTGTCTCATCATCGTCCAGCTCTTGTGACTGTGGCTGCTCAAAGATTTGTGCATCGCTACATGGAATATCATCTTGCCCACTTCTAGTGGAGTGGGCAAGAGGCACATATCTCCAAATGGAAAACTGAACAAGCTCTTCTGAGTGTCCGAGTGTGGGATCAGTTGTCTCAGGGCCCTCAGCATGGTAGGAGGAAGGAGGATCAGGGTAAGGAATATGCTGACAAGATTCACGGCTACTGTGACTTGACCGTGTTGAAAACAGGGTGCTGGTGGTGGTGAATAAGTAACTGGAAGTATCTGCTATCTAACCAACAACCTTTTCACACTGCTCGGGCTTCAATAGTGCTGTCTTGCCACGGTCCCCTAGGACTTCGGACACTAAGGTCCAGCGAGATGTGGGTGTTTTCGATGGGCCAATTTCAGCTTGCCCACGGCCTCGGCCAGCACCATCAGCATCACGTCCACATTCGCCTTGCCCATTGTAAATGGAAAAGAATATTATACACGTTCACTACAAAAGGGTGATTTGGGAGTCAACTTGTATGTAATACGTGTGCTTGCAAACCACACTTTTACCTATCTGGACTTAAGGTAAAAAATGTTTTTGACCTCATCAGATTTAATGATTACGTTAACAGACTGCAAAAAAATACAATGTTTTGGCCTAAACTGGCCAAACTTTGAGCATGCACAGATATGAGCTGGCACGGAGATGCCACTACGACAAATGTGTGCCCTGTTTTTTTTAAGTTTTGGGCTAACTAGTGCTGTATATCAGTACTGTGACACCAAGGACACAAAAAAGAAATCTGCCGTAAACTGGCCAAACTTTGAGCACAAACAGATATGAGCTGCCATGGAGATACCACTATGACAAATGTGTGCCCAGTATTTTTTTTTTTGGGCTAACTAGTGCTGTATATCAGTACTGTGACACCCAGGACACAAAAAAGAAAACCACCGTAAACACGCCAAACTTTCAGCACACACAGATATGAGCTGCCACGGAGATAAGACTACGACAAATGTGTGCCCTGTTTTTTTTTAATTTTTGGGCTAACTAGTGCTGTGTATCAGTACTGTGACACTCAGGAAAAAAAAAGAAAACCAGCCTAAACTGGCCAGGCTTTGAGCATGCACAGATATGAGCTGGCACGGAGATACCACTACAACAAATGTGTGCCCTGTTTTTTTTTATTTGCAAAATACTGCTATATAGAGATGGGTTTCGGACCACCCGACTTTCCCAAAAGTCGAGTCGAATGAAATCGGCCAACTATCGGAAAAAGTCGAAGGTCCGACTGAAACTCGACACGACCCCAATGCAAGTCAATGGGGAAGAAAAGTCGGCAGTGAGTGGAGGACAGTAAACACACATACAGTGCCCATTTCAATGCCAACGACAACAATTCTTATTACTTAAGCTTGTCAACCCTAATTTACTTTATAATAATAGTAACTCATTGAAAACTGGGGGTTATTTGGCTAAAGTTGTGGGGGGGCAGTGCTGGCTCCAGGTTGTTTTCGTGGGCCCCTTTAACACATACCACAATTCATGATGCTCCAATACGGCACAGAAAGATAGGTATAGTACAATGTCAAATACTTCACTTCTTACATTACATGAGTGATATCTATTGTAAATTCTACAATAGCTTAAAAACCGGACAACATAGTCCTCCATACAGTATTATGGGCAAAAACCATACAGAATAATGTGCCCCATATATTGCTCCGTATATAATTGGTCCCATATAATGTTCCATACAGTATATGATGAGCACCACATAATGCTCCAGTATATGCTGGTCCCCATATAATGTGCCACACAGTATAGGAAGGTCCACATAGAGTATAATGAGCCCCACATATTGCTCCATACAGTATAATGAGTCGCATATAAAGCTCCATACAGTATATGATGGTCCTCATATGTTGCTTCATACAGAATGAGCTCCATATAATGCTCCATACAGAATAGGCCACATATGTGCTCCAAATGATGCTCCATATATAAAGGGCCCTATATGATGCCCCATAAATAATGAACCCCATATGATGCTCTAGTATATGATGGGCCCTATGGATGATACTCCAGTATATGATGGGCCTATCTAATGCTGCATACATAATGGGCCCCATATATAATGCTCCATATATAATGGGCTCCATGTGATGCTCCATATATAATGTGCCCTATATGATGCACCATATATAATGGGCCCCATATGATGCTCCAGTATATGATGGGTCCATGGATGATGCTCCAGTGTATGATGGGCTTATATAATGTTCCATATATAATGGGCCCCATATGATGCTCCAGTATATGATGGGCCCCATGCATGATGCTCCAGTGTATGATGGGCCTATATATAATGCTCCATATATAATGGGCCCCATATGATGCTCCAGTGTATGATTGGCCCCATGGATGATGCTCCAGTATATGATGGGCCTATATAATGCTCCATATATAATGGGCCCCATATGATGCTCCAGTATATGATTGGCCCCATGGATGATGCTCCAGTATATGATGGGCCTATATAATGCTCCAGTGTATGATGGGCCCCATTTATAATGCTCCAGTGTATGATGTGCCCCATATATAATGCTCCAGTGTATTATGGTCCCTATCTATGATGCTCCAGTGTATGATGGTCTCCATATATAATTCTCCAGCGTATAATGCTCCCCATATATTGCTACAAACATTAAAAAAATGAAATACCTCTCCTCACTGGGCACTGCTCTACTCTGGACTCCTCAGCGTCACCATCTTCCAGCTCTCTGCACTGTGACTGTTCAGGCAGAGGGCGCACAGACATGACGTCATCGCGCTCTCTGACCTGAATATCACTGTCAGGAGACGCGGAAGATATTACAGCGGTGGAGCAGGTAGAGGTAAGTATTGCAGGTGCTGGGGCCCTGAGAAAGCGGGGGGGCCCACTCGTGGGTGCCGGCACTGGCACAGGGCCCCTCAAAGTACGCCAGTTTCTCTGATGGTGAGTGGGCCTAACCACCTGCTCAGGGCCCAGGCACTTGCCCTGGTGCGCCAGGTGCTGACTCCGGCCCTGGGGGGGTACAGCCAAGTTAGGGAGGTGGAAAAACTGGCATATGTTGAGGTGTAAGCTGGACGTTCAGCAGCTGCAAATGGAGGAATTGGAGAAGTCGGAGGAAGAGGAGGACAATGCGAGCCATTTTGCTGGCAACCTATGTGTTATCAGGGGAATTAGGTACAAAATTCTTCGAAACCCAGGCATGGTTTATTTTAATGAAGGTGAGATCACCAACATTTTGGGTTGACAGCCGGGTCCTTCTTTCTGTCAGGATTGATCGAGTAGCACTGAAGACTCTTTCTGGTAGCACACTACCAGCAGGGCAAGAGAGCTCCTGTAAGACATATTGTGCCAATTCAGGCCAGGTGTCCAGTTACAGGCCCAGTTGTCAAAGGGGAATGAACTGTGAGGGAGAACATCGATAGGGGAGAAGAGTAATTTTGAACCAAAGTTGACAATGCTGTCTCCTGTCTGTTGCAATCGATTCAGTATTAACAGTCATGTGAACAGTACTCGAGAAATCAGTCCACAACATAGTCATGAAAACCCTGTCTCCAAAGCCACTTCGGCTGTGTGCACCACGAACACCTCTTCCATGTTGCCCAGTACGGCTCGTGGTAGAACCTGCACCGCTGCTGTGTGCTTGGAATGCCTCTAACAAACGGTTTACCAGAGTTGCTTGTTTGTTCGCCAATATTAGCTCAAGGTTCTCCTGTGGCATGATGTTCTGTAATTTGCCTTTATAGCGTGGATCGAGCATGCTGACCAACCAGTAGTCGTCATCCTTCATAATTTTGGCAATGCGGGGGTCACTTTTTAGGATCCGTAAGACATAATCACACATGTGGGCCAATGTTCCAGGTGTCAATGATGCACTGCCAGTGGTGGGTGGAGGAGCACTTTCTGCCAAATCCACATCCCTCCAGTCACGAACAAACCCTGTGCCTGACCTTGGCAAGCCAACATTTTCTCTTGCCCCTGAGAAGCATACTCCTCCCCAAAATAATCATCCCCTCATCCTCCTCTTCCTCTTATTCCACAACCTCGTCCAGAACAATTCCCTGAGCAGACAATGCCTGACTGTTGTCAAGGTTTCCCTCATCCTCCTCGGCTGCAGAAGCCTGATCCTTAAGGTGCATCAAAGTTTGCATGAACAGACGCATAAGTGGGATGCTCATGCTTATGATGGCGTCATCTGCGCTTACCAGCCATGTGCATTCTTTAAAATACTGAAGGACTTTACAGAGGTCTTTCAGCTTTGACCACTGCACACCCGACAACTCGATGTCTGCCCTCAAACTGCCTGCCCGTGTTTCCCCCCACAAATGCATTACAGTCAGCCTCTGTTCGCACAGCCTCTCAACCATGTGCATGGTGGAGTTGCACCTTGTTGCAAAGTCTATGATTAGGCGGTGCTTGGGGAGGTGGAGCGATCGCTGCAGCCTCTGCATACGACTAGAGCACAGTCTTCGCACCTTATGGAGCAGGGCTGGTAACTCCGGATAATTATTTATGAAGCACTGCACCACCAGGTTCTAGTTGTGAGCCAGGCAAGGTATGTGTCTGAGTTTTGCCAGGGCTATGGCTGACACAAATTAGGGCCATTATCTACCTTGCCTGGCTCAAGGTGTAGAGTGCCCAGCCATGACTCAGTTTCTCGCTGCAAGTAGTCGGCCAGGATCTCCGCGGTGTGTCTGTTGTTGCCCAAAGACATCATCCTTAAAACAGCCTGCTGACGCTTACCACTAGATGTTCGATAGTGGGACACCTTGTGTGCAATACTGGCAGCTGCGGGTGGAATGCTCGTGCGACTGTGCTCTGTCGACGAGCTTTCACTTCTGGAAAAGGAGGAGGAGGAACGAACGACTACAGCCAACTTTTGCCTATACCATGGGCTAGGTAGCACTGTCCTACCGCCGCTGTCCCCTGTGGACCCTGCATCCACCACATTAACCCAGTGCGCAGTGATGGACACGTAACGGCCCTGGCCATGCCTACAGGCCCATGCATCTGTTGTGAGGTGCACCTTTCCACTCACTGATTGTTTGAGTGCATGGACAATGCGGTCTTTCACATGCAGGTGGAGGGCAGGGATGGCTTTTCTAGAAAAGTAGTGCCGACTGGGTAGGTCATAGCGTGGGACAGCGTAGGCCATGAGGTCTCAGAACGCTGCGCTTTCAACCAAACGGAAGGGCATCATCTCTAATGAGATCAGTTTGTCAATATAGGCGTTCAAAGCCAGTGTACGCGGATGAGAGAATGTGTACTTTCTTGTCCTACTCAGAGTGTCTGCTAATGCGAGCTGGACTTGAGAGCTGCATATGGGGGAACTAGCAGTGGACATGGTGGACTGAGTGGGGTTTGGTGATGGTGGTGGTGATGGCCTATATTCAGTCTTTCGTTGGAAAAACATTGTGATTCACTGACTGCTTTGGCCTTGCGACAACACCTCAACATTTCTTGCTGGTGGTGTGCTAACCGTTGGGCTTACAGTGGGGGAAGCGATGTAGCGTTGCTGGCTACCTTCAGTCAGAGCAGGTGCACATGTGCTACCTGAGATTTTGTAGTCCGTCCACGCTTGCAAGTGCATGGTGTTTAAATGTCTAAACATGCAACTGGTATTCAAATTTCGGAGATTTTCCCTCGGCTAAAGGTCCTTCCACACTTCTTACAGATAACCTTTGCCTCATCAATAGGATTTTGGGCAAAAAAGTGCCACACTGCACTCTTCCTACTATGGGATAAATTTTCAGGGCTTGCACGCTGTGCTAATTTGATCTTCTGGCCAAGCTGTCCTGCAACACTTTTTGTTTTTTCAACGCGTTTTTGGACTGCTACGGGCCTGCCAGATAACCGCAGCTGCGGATCCTCCTCCTCTTCTGAGCTATTGTCAGCGGCACTCTCTTCCCCAATGGATGTCAATCCGGGTTAACCACTGGGTCGTCCATCACCTCCTCTTCAATTTCAGCTGCACCTTCCTCTGTGTCACCGTGTAAGGTGTTAGAGTATGCGGGAAGGGGCACCTGAGTTTCATCAGGGTCAGATTCTGGCTCAGTAGACGGCGAGGGCAATGCAGTGCTGTGGGTGAATGTACCAGCAGAATCATATAGCAGTGGCTGTGCATCAGTGCACTCCACGTCATATTCATCTTGGACTGGGGAATTCAGGATTTCACTTGCTAACCTAGGCATGGTATGTGAAAAGAGCTCCAGGGAGTAATCTGAAGTGTGGCCTGCTGCATCCTTCAAATTTGTTGGGGGTGAAGGACAAGGAAAGGTGATGTTCCTGACCAGGAGCCTGCACTGACGACTCAGTGCTTGCATTTTTTGAAACTTCAGAAGATGAGACGATAGAGCTGGAGGCTGTTTCGGCAATGTAAGCCAAAACCTGTTCCTGATGCTCCGGCTTTAAAAGCGTTTACCTACTCCCAGAAAAGGGAGCTTTCCAGGCCCTCTAGAGCCAGACGATGACGCAGGCTCAACACCTCCTGCCTTAGGTGCTTTTTTGCTTTTGGCACTACCAGCAGATGCACCAACACCACCACCACCATCAATACCAGCTGGCCCACCCGCCCATGTCCTCGGCCTCTTCCACCATAATTCCTCATGATTGGGAAAATGTACCAAAATACCAGCAGATATATGGTACTGTATCAGAAGCATACAGCTGTATACGTTGAAGGGGAAAATTTAAATCTCTGTATATATTTCCGGAGTCACACACAGACACTGTCTCAGTATGTATTTGACCGTAATGCAATAGGCAGAAAAACGGTACTATATCAGAAGCGTACAGCTGTATACAGTGTAGGGGAAAATTTAAATCTCCGTATATATTTCTGGAGTCACACACAGATGCTCACTCAGTATGGATTTGACCAGAATACAAAATGCAGAAAAACGGTACTGCATCAGAAGCGTACAGCTGTATACGGTGAAAGGGAAAATTTAAATCTCCGTATATATTTCTGTAGTCACACACAGTTGCTCACTCAGTATGGATTTGACAGTAATACAAAAGACAGGAAAACGGTACTGTATCAGAAGCGTACAGCTGTTTACAGTGTAGGGAAAAATTTAAATCTCTGTATATATTTCCGGAGTCACACACAGATAGTCAGCATGTATTTGTCCATGATGCCAGCCGGTACACGGTAGTGTGTGAGTAGCGTACAGCTCTATACGGTGTGAGAAAAAATGAACGCTGGGTAACTGTGCAGAAAAAAAGATTACAAGTATTAGTGCTGTGTAAAGAGCAGTCTGCACAGCAATGTACACACAGCAATACAGGCAGCCTAATAACCAGCGCTGCTGCACACAAGAAAATTCTTCCCTGTCACTGCACACTAACTGTACAGCACAATTGCTATCAGCACAAGCACATAAGAACTTCTCTTTCCAGCCACAACTCTCTCCCTACTGATAAACTTCGTCAGCAACCTCTACCTACTGTTAATATCGGCAGAAGTAAAATGGAGGTCAGCGGTCAGGGCTTTTATAGACACTATGACGCCCCCCAAAGCAAGCCAATCACTGCAATGCCCTTCTCTAAGATGTTGGTGGACGCTGCCCATGTCATCTCGTTGCCCACAGTGTACGTCCTTGCTCATTGACTTAAAAAAGGCGCCTGCAAGCATTATGGGGAAAACCGACTTTCTTACTTGTTTTGATGAACGCATGGCCTACTTCACGCTATGGTCACTGCACACTAACTGTACAGCACAATTGCTATCAGCACAAGCACATAAGAACTTCTCTTTCCAGCCCTAACTCTCTCCCTACTGATAAACAGCGTCAGCAACCTCTCCCTACTGTTAATATCGGCAGAAGTAAAATGGAGGTCAGCGGTCAGGGCTTTTATAGACACTATGATGCCCCCAAAGCAAGCCATTCACTGCAATGCCCTTCTCTAAGATGTTGGTGGACGCTGCCCATGTCATCTCGTTGGCCCACAGTGTACGTCCTTGCTCATTGCCTGAAAAAAGGCGCCTGCAAGCATTATGGGAAAATCGACTTTCTTGCTTGTTTTGATGAACGCATGGCCTGCTTCACGCTATGGTAGGGTATCACTCGGCGTAACCCGACTTTGGCGAAAGTCGGCGACTTATGAATCTGACCGACCTGTTTCGCTCAACTCTAATGCTGTATATAAGTACAGTGACACCCAGGACAAAAAAAAGAAAAACTGCCGTAAACTGGCCAAACTTTGAGCACGCACAGATATGAGCTGGCACGGAGATTCCACCCCGAAAAATGTGTGGCCTGTTTTTTTCTTTTTTTTGGGGGGGGGTAAATACTGCTGTATACATTGTGTGCAGAATTATTAGGCAAGATGTATTTGAGAGGATTCTTTTTATTATTGAACAACTATGTTCTCAATCAACCCAAAAGACTCATAAATATCAAAGCTTAATATTTTTGGAAGTTGGAGTGTTTTTTTTTTAGATTTGGCTTTCTTAGGAGGATATCTGTTTGTGCAGGTAACTATTACTGTGCAGAATTATTAGGCAACTTAATAAAAACCAAATATATACCCATCTCACTTGTTTATTTTCACCAGGTAAACCAATATAACAACACAAAATTTAGAACATTCAAAAACAAAAAAAAATCAGTGACCAATATAGCCACCTTTCTTTACGATGACACTCAAAAGCCTTCCATCCATAGAATCTGTCAGTTGCTTGATCTGTTTACAATCAACATTGCGTGCAGCAGCCACCACAGCCTCCCAGATACTGTTCCGAGAGGTGGACTGTTTTCCCTCCCTGTAGATCTCACATTTTATGAGGGACCACAGGTTCTCTATGGGGTTCAGATCAGGTGAACAAGGGGGCCATGTTATTATTTTTTCTTCTTTTAGAACTTTACTGGCCAGCCACGTTGGGAGTATTTGGATGCATGTGATGGAGCATTGTCCTGCATGAAAATCATATTTTTCTTGAACGATACCGACTTCTTCCTGTACCACTGCTTGAAGAAGGTGTCTTCCAGAAACTGGCAGTAGGTCTGGGAGTTGAGCTTCACTCCATCCTTAACCTGAAAAGGTCCCATAAGTTCATCTTTGATACCAGCCCATACCAGTACCCCACCTCCACCTTGCTGGCGTCCGAGTCGGAGTGGAGCTCTCTGCCCTTTACTGATTTAGCCTCGGACCCATCTGTTATGATTTGGTAGCTGAGGAGTGCAGGTAAAAAGGCAATACACCAGAGCAGTTGGAATCTATGAGATTGCAGTACCCTGACTAACCACCACAACTAGAGGCAGCCGTGGAGCGTTCCTACGTTGGTCCTAGACGCCTCGTCACAGCCTGAAAAACTAATTACACCTAAAGATAGAAATAGGAAAGCTATATGCCCCGGAGCAGAACCCCAAAGATAACAGAAAGCCCCCAAACATGTAATGGCGGTTAGACAAGAAGAAATACTGACACAGAAAGAAAATAGTATGAGCAAACGCTGGGGCCCAAACTAACTAAATAGAAAAGGATAGGAAGGGTACTTACTGCAATCCAAGAAAACCCTGAAAAGCACCAACTCTACTAATTTCAAAAACACCTGAGATCACACGACCTCTACCACCTAAATTAGTTCTCTGGTGTAACAAAATCAAAACAGCAGCCACTGAAAAAACTGTAAAAAAGCAAAAGTACAAACATCAATGGCTGAACTAAACTGAGAGGGCAAAAGCCCCCGGAGGGGACCCTGAAGGCCCCACAGAAGTGCAGGACAAAATGCAAAAATCTAGCACAAAAACAAAAAGAAGAAAATGTCTTATCTGATAGCAGGAGATGCAGACATGACACAGCAGGCTACAAGGGAAAAAGGATTCAAGGATTGAGACCAGAACAATTGATCACCGGCAACCCTGATGGGAAGGTGACTCCCTTATATAAGACCAGTCAGTAACACCTGATTCCCAATCATCACAATCTTCACTGGACAGACCAGCACCGCTTGTAACCACCAGAGGAAGCCTCTGCTCAGAACTCATCTCAAACCATTCACAACAGTACCCCCCCCTTGAGGAGGGGTCACCGAACCCTCATTTGAGCAACCAGGTCGGTCAGGATGAGTTCTATGATACGCACGGATAAGTCTCCTAGCATGGATGTCCGAAGCAAACACCCAAGAATTGTCTTCCTGACCATAACCTCTCCATTTAACCAAATACTGGAGTTTCCGTCTAGAAAAACGAGAATCTAATATTTTCTCAACCACATACTCCAGATTGCCCTCAACCAAAACAGGGTCAGGAGGCACAGCAGCAGGAACCACTGGCTCAACAAACCTCTTCAACAAGGACTTGTGGAACACGTTATGGATCTTAAATGTCCCTGGAAGAAGCAAACGAAAAGAAACAGGATTAATAATCTCCATGATCTTATAAGGTCCAATGAACCTAAGCTTAAATTTAGGAGATGCTACTCTCATAGGAATATTTTTTGAGGACAACCAGACCAAGTCCCCTACTTTAAACCGAGGACCATCAGTCCTATGCCGGTTAGCAAACCGCTGGGCCTTCTCCTGAGAGAGGGACAACCTCTCCACTATCTGGTCCCAAATCTGTTGCATACGCTCCACAACAGAGTCAACACCTGGACAGACAGAAGCCTCCGTCTGTCCTGAAGAAAATCGAGGGTGAAACCCAGAATTACAGAAAAACGGAGACATCAAAGTGGCAGAGCTAGCCCTATTATTAAGAGCAAACTCAGCCAAAGGCAAAAAAGAGACCCAGTCATCCTGATCAGCAGACACAAAGCATCTTAGATAAGTCTCCAATGTCTGGTTTGTTCTCTCAGTTTGACCATTGGTCTGAGGATGAAATGCCGAGGAGAAAGACAATTGAACACCCAGTTTAGAACAAAAAGTCCTCCAAAATCTGGAAACAAACTGGACTCCTCTGTCAGACACAATGTTCTCAGGAATGCCGTGTAAACGAACCACGTGCTGAAGGAACAATGGCACCAATTCAGAGGAGGAAGGCAACTTAGGTAATGGCACAAGATGTATCATTTTGGAAAACCTATCACAAATTACCCAGATGGTCATTCTCTGAGAAACAGGAAGGTCGGAAATGAAATCCATAGAGATATGGGTCCATGGTCTCTTGGTCACAGGCAATGGCATCAACAAACCACTAGAGCGAGAGCAAGGCTTGGAGCGAGAGCAAGTCCCGCAGGACTGCACAAATTCCCTGACATCACGAGACAAGGTAGGCCACCAAAAGGACCGACTAACCAAGTCTCTGGTACCAAAAATTCCGGGATGCCCAGCCAATGCGGAACAATGAATCTCAGACATCACACTCTTTTTCCACTGGTCCGGGACAAACAATTTTCCAACAGGGCAGCACTCGGGCCTATCCTCCTGACACCCCTCCAGAGCAAATCTCAAATTGGGCGAGATGGCGGAAAGAACTACACCCTCTTTCAAAATAACAGAAGGATCAGATAACTCAGGAGAGTCCGCAAGGAAACTCCTCGAGAGGGCATCCGCCTTAACATTCTTAGTGCCAGGAAGAAAGGAAACCACAAAATTAAAACGTGTGAAAAACAAGGCCCACCTGGCCTGTCTAGGATTGAGTCGCTTGGCAGATTCCAGATAGACCAGATTCTTATGGTCCGTAAGGACCACCACCTGATGTTTGGCTCCCTCCAGCCAATGTCTCCACTCTTCAAAAGCCCACTTCATGGCCAATAACTCCCGATTACCCACGTCATAACTACGTTCAGTAGGAGAAAAATTTCGAGAGAAAAAGGCACAAGGGTTACTTTTAGAGGTCTCTGGATCTTTTTGGGACAAAACGGCACCTGCCCCAATTTCAGAGGCATCAACCTCCACCTGAAATGGCAGAGAAACATCAGGCTGCCGTAGAACAGGAGCAGAAGTGAATCTTTGCTTAAGTTCCTGAAATGCAGAGACTGCCTCAGGAGGCCAATTCACCACATCAGAACCCTTTTTGGTCAAATCAGTTAATGGTTTAACAATAACCGAGAAATTACCAATAAATTTACGATAAAAATTGGCAAAACCCAAAAATCTTTGAAGAGCCTTTAATGAAGTAGGTTGGACCCAATCACAGATGGCCTGAACCTTGACCGGGTCCATTTCAATAACAGATGGGGACAAAATGAATCCCAGAAATGAGATCCTCTGTACGCCAAAAAGACACTTTGATCCCTTCACATACAGAGCATTCTCTCTCAAAATCTGGAATACAGTTCGAGCATGGTTCACATGAGAGTCCCAGTCGTTAGAAAAAATCAAGATATCATCCAAATAAACAATCAGAAATTTGTCCACAAAATCCCTGAAAATGTCATTCATGAAGGACTGGAAGACGGAAGGAGCATTAGTGAGCCCAAAGGGCATCACTAGGTACTCAAAATGCCCTTCAGGGGTATTGAATGCCGTCTTCCATTCATCCCCGTACTTAATGCGAATAAGGTTATACGCCCCCCTGAGGTCAAGCTTGGTAAACCAAGTAGCGTTTTTCACCCTGGAAAACAGGTCAGAAATCAAGGGTAACGGATATTGATATTTCACAGTAATATTGTTCAAAAGACGATAATCAATACACGGCCTTAATGAACCATCCTTTTTGGCCACAAAGAAAAAACCGGCACCTAAGGGTGAAGAGGATGGTCTGATATGACCCTTCTCCAATGATTCCTTGATATAAGACCGCATAGCATCATGTTCAGGTACAGACAAGTTAAAAAGGCGACCTTTAGGGAATTTACTACCCGGCACTAATTCAATAGCGCAGTCATAGCTCCTATGGGGAGGCAAGGATGCAGATTTACTTTCGCTAAACACATCAGAAAAATCAATCAAAAAGTCAGGAACATCCTGAGCTTGGGGGGAGGCAGAAAAAACAGGAGTGTTGGTATTAACACATTGGCAGCCCCAACTGGTTACAGACACAGATTTCCAATCCAAAACAGGATTATGAGACTGTAACCAAGGGAAACCCAGTACGATAATATTATGCAGATTATACAGAACCAAAAATTTGCAGCACTCCTGGTGATCAGGTTCAACCCTCATTATCACCTGAGTAGAGAACTGAGGTTTATTCTCAGCTAAAGGGGTAGAATCGATCCCCGTAGGGGAATAGACTTCTGTAGGGGTATCAAGGGAAACCCACAACGTTTAGCAAAATCATAGTCCATCAGGTTAATAGCTGTCCAGAATCAACGAAAGCCTGAGCAGAAAATGAGGACAGAGAGCATATCAGAGTGACAGTTAATAAAAACTTAGTCTGAACATTACCCAAGACAACTGAGCGTGCAAAACGTCTTCCCCGCTTAGGGCAGACTGAAATAGCATGAGAGGCATCACCACAGTTGAAACATAACCCATTGCGCTTTCGAAACTCATGACGCTGTGCCCCAGACACCACTCTATCACACTGCATGGATTTAGAAGCAGGTTCACAAGGCAACACTATTCCACGCATACTTCTCCGCTCACGCAAGCGTCTGTCAATTTGAATCGCTAATGACATAGAATCATTGAGACCAGAGGGGACAGGGAATCCCACCATAACATCCTTTACATTATCTGACAGACCCTTCCGGAAAAGGGCCGCCAAAGCGTCGTCATTCCACTTGATCAGGACTGCCCACCTACGGAATCTCTGACAGTATAGCTCAGCGTCATCAAGCCCCTGATTTAATGCCAACAAGGCTTTTTCAGCTTGATCAGTGACATTAGGCTCATCGTACAATAACCCCAAAGCCTGAAAAAATGCATCAACATCACTCAAAACAGGATCCCCAGGTGTCAGGGAAAAAACCCAATCCTGAGGATCGCCGCGCAGGAGAGAGATGACAATTTGAACCTGCTGCGCTGCGTTCCCTGAGGACTTAGATTTTAAGGCAAAAAACAATTTACAATTATTTTTGAAATTCTGAAACTTAGCTCGATCCCCTAAAAACAAATCTGGCCTGGGAATCCTAGGTTCCACAACAGGCAACCTAGCAAGATATGCAGCAATACTCTGAACCTCAGTGGCAAGCTGATCCACACGGCCAGACAACTGTGCAAACTCCATTAAGAGAAAAGATCCTCCCCAGCACCCAGAGATACAGAGGGAAAAAAAAAAAAAATGCAACAAACAGAAAAATATCTCTGACAACTCTGACAGCTTTTTTTTTTTCACAATATTTTTCCCTTCTGTGAGTACCATACAATATTAAATTTTTGGCCGGTGATACTGTTATGTTTCGGTAGCTGAGGAGTGCAGGTAAAAAGGCAATACACCAGAGCAGTTGGAATCTATGAGATTGCAGTACCCTGACTAACCACCACAACTAGAGGCAGCCGTGGAGCGTTCCTATGTTGGTCCTAGACGCCTCGTCACAGCCTGAGAAACTAATTACACCTAAAGATAGAAATAGGAAAGCTATCTGCCCCGGGGCAGAACCCCAAAGATAACAGAAAGCCCCCAAACATGTAATGGCGGTTAGACAAGAAGAAATACTGACACAGAAAGAAAATAGTATGAGCAAACGCTGGGGCCCAAACTAACTAAATAGAAAAGGATAGGAAGGGTACTTACTGCAATCCCAGAAAACCCTGAAAAGCACCAACTCTACTAATGTCAAAAACACCTGAGATCACACGACCTCTACCACCTAAATTAGTTCTCTGGTGTAACAAAATCAAAACAGCAGCCACTGAAAAAACTGTAAAAAGCAAAAAGTACAAACATCAATGGCTGAACTAAACTGAGAGGGCAGAAGCCCCCGGAGGGGACCCTGAAGGCCCCCACAGAAGTGCAGGACAAAATGCAAAAATCTAGCACAAAAACAAAAAGAAGAAAATGTCTTATCTGATAGCAGGAGATGCAGACACGACACAGCAGGCTTCAAGGGAAACAGGATTCAAGGATTGAGACCAGAACAATTGATCACCGGCAACCCTGATGGGAAGGTGACTCCCTTATATAAGACCAGTCAGTAACACCTGATTCCCAATCCTCACAATCTTCACTGGACAGACCAGCACCGCTTGTAACCACCAGAGGAAACCTCTGCTCAGAACTCATCTCAAACCCATTCACAACACCCATCCATCTGGCCCATCAAGAGTCACTCTCATTTCATCAGTCCATAAAATCTTAGAAAAATCAGTCTTAAGATATTTCTTGGCCCAGTCTTGATATTTTATCTTATGTTTATTGTTCAGAGGTGGTCGTTTTTCAGCCTTCCTTACCTTGGCCATGTCCCTGAGTATGGCACACCTTGTGCTTTTTGATACTCCAGTAACGTTGCAGCTCTGAAATATGGCAAAGCTGGTGGCAAATGGCATCTTGGCAGCTTCACGCTTGATTTTCCTCAATTCATGGGCAGTTATTTTGAGCCTTTTTTATCAACACGCTTCTTGCGACCCTGTTGGCTATTTGCCATAAAACGCTTGATTGTTCAGTGACCACGCTTCAAAAGTTTGGCAATTTCAAGACTGCTGCATCTCTCTTCTCGCTACTACTCCGCATCTTCCCTCTGCAAATCTCTTCACTGGCTCCCATTCCCTCAGCGAATCCAATTCAAATTACTAATACTGACCTACAAGGCCATCTATTACCTGTCTCCCCCATATGTCTCTGAACTAATCTCCCGATACCTTCCCTCACGTAATCTCCGGTCCTCCCAAGACCTCCTTCTCTCCTCCACACTTATTCGCTCCTCACCCAACCGCCTCCAAGACTTCTCCCGAATATCCCCCATCCTCTGGAATTCTTTGCCCCAACACATCCGACTATCAACCACTCTCGGATCCTTCAGACGTATACTGAAAACCCATCTCTTCAGGAAAGCCTACAGCCTGCAATGACCCCGCTGCCTCCTCACCACTACCAGAGATATCGCCTCAGCAACACGGGAACTGCTGCAACCCCCCAACCTGCTGTCTCCTTCCTCCATCCTGTAGAATGTAAGCCCGAAAGGGCAGGGTCCTCTCCCCTCTGTACCAGTCTGTGATTGTTAGTTTGTTTACTGTAAGTGATATCTGTAATTTGTATGTAACCCCCTCGCATGTACAGCACCATGGAATCAATGGTGCTATATAAATAAATAATAATAATAATAATAATAATCCCTCTGCAAGACATCTCACAATTTTTGACTTTTCAGAGTCCGTCAAATCTCTCTTCTGACCCATTTTGCCAAAGGAAAGGAAGTTGCCTAATAATTAAGCACACCTTATATAGGGTGTTGATGTCATTAGACCACACCCCTCCTCATTACAGAGATGCAAATCAACTGATTTACATAATTGGCAGTTGGCTTTCAAGCCTATGCAGCTTGGAGTAGGACAACATGTATAAAAAGGATGATGTGATCAAAATACTCATTTGCCTAATAATTCTGCACACGGTGTATATGTACTGTGACACCCAAGACAAAAAAAGAAAACCACCGTAAACTGGCCAAACTTTGAGCACGCACAGATATGATCTGGCACGGAGATACCACACCAAAAAATGTGTGGCCTGTATTCAAATTACACCTGGGGCTAGCTATATATGGCCAATATATCCTACCGGTAGCAGCTGCAGCACCAGAACACAGGACCCTATTGATGTATGCAATGATCTATATACACACATTCAGTGCCTGCAGGCCTTGCACTGATGTGTATAGATTGACGTACACTCCCCTGCCTACTTAACACTGGAACCTATATACTCAGGAATTAGTCCTTAGAAGGAATGTTGGTTTATCTGGATTTGAGTAGTTTACGATGGAAGACCACACACTATCTAATAAATCCCAAATTCTGACCCTATCTAGGCAGCAGCTCTCCCTATATTATCTAAATCCGGAGCTGAATGCGGCGAGCAGGGCTGCGTCCGGTCTCTTATACCCCTAATGATGCTGTGCTGCCAGCCAATCACTGCATGACCATAACAAAGATGGCGTTTTATTGCCTGGCAGACAATCCCTGCATCGTGATTGGGTCTGTAAAGTTCGCCAAGAAAGCTGGGTGGAGACTCGAGTTCCCACCGAGTAATTGCGGAAATGCTCGGTGCTCGCCCAGTACACCGAGTACCATTACACTCGGGCGAGTAATGTGTAGTGGCGAGCGAGTTCGCTTATCTCTTGTTTTCACAAATATGTGGAAGACAAATGTAATATATGACAACATGTCATTAGGAAAAAACTATTAACATCCCTTATAAAAAAATGTAACATTGATACTTTTTATGAATTGTGATACTGACCATATAGTATGCAGCATCGAATGTGCTCAAAGTAATTTATGTTACATTGTTTGCACCATAAGAAAGTCCAAAAAGTGAGTTTCAGAACATATATGCAACATTCTAAAAGTCAACAGTGTGTATTCAGGTGCCGTAAAATATTTAGTTTAAGCACACGATAACAGCATTAAGGCTGGAGTCACACACACCGTCTAAAAAATTGGACCGTTTTAGACGGCCGAAAATCGCACAAATGTTTCCTGAACATTGATCCGTCTGTCATCCGATTTCAATGCGAGGATGCGATTTTGTCGCATCTGAGCGTACGTTTGACATCCATCTGGCGAGATTTTGTCGGAGGCTATCAAAACCGACATATAATGGATCCAAATGATAGTTTTTAAATCACAAAAGAAAGAATAGATATATACACACTATAATATACATATATATATGTATATGT
The DNA here is from genome assembly GCA_033576555.1 of Oophaga sylvatica. Lineage (NCBI taxonomy): Eukaryota > Metazoa > Chordata > Amphibia > Anura > Dendrobatidae > Oophaga > Oophaga sylvatica. The sequence goes on along the minus strand of JARQOD010000004.1, from coordinate 449,978,965 downwards.
CATTGTGACACATATATATATATACATATATTTATAGTTCATACACTTCTACATAGTATAATAGCCGCTAATTCAATTGCCGGTTTCTGTAAAATTACAGAACCCGACATGAAATGACACATGTGTTGTGAATGGGTTTGAGATGAGTTCTGAGCAGAGGCTTCCTCTGGTGGTTACAAGCGGTGCTGGTCTGTCCAGTGAAGATTGTGAGGACTGGGAATCAGGTGTTACTGACTGGTCTTATATAAGGGAGTCACCTTCCCATCAGGGTTGCCGGTGATCAATTGTTCTGGTCTGAATCCTTGAATCATTCCTGTTTCCCTTGTAGCCTGCTGTGTTGTGTCTGCATCTCCTGCTAACAGATAAGACATTTTCTTCTTTTTGTTTTTTGTGCTATATTTTTGCATTTTTGTCCTGCACTTCTGTGGGGGCCTTCAGGGTCCCCTCCGGGGGCTTTTGCCCTCTCAGTTTAGTTCAGCCACTGATGTTTGTACTTTTGCTTTTTCCAGTTTTTTCAGTGGCTGCTGTTTTGATTTTGTTACACCAGAGAACTAATTTAGGTGGAAGAGGTCGTGTGATCTCAGGCGTTTTTGAAATTAGTAGAGTTGGTGCTTTTCAGGGTTTTCTGGGATTGCAGTAAGTACCCTTCCTATCCTTTTCTATTTAGTTAGTTTGGGCCCCAGCGTTTGCTCATACTATTTTCTTTCTGTGTCAGTATTTCATCTTGTCTAACCGCCATTACATGTTTGGGGGCTTTCTATTATCTTTGGGGTTCTGTTCCGGGGCAGATAGCTTTCCTATTTCTATCTTTAGGTGTAGTTAGTTTCTCAGGCTGTGACGAGGCGTCTAGGACCAACGTAGGAACGCTCCACGGCTGCCTCTAGTTGTGGTGGTTAGTCAGGGTACTGCAATCTCATAGATTCCAACTTCTCTGGTGTATTGCCTTTTTTACCTGCACTCCTCAGCTACCGAAACATAACAGTATCACCGGCCCAAAATTTAAAATTGTATGGTACTCACAGAAGGGAAAAAAATATTGTGAAAGAAAAACGGTTGTCAGAGTTGTCAGAGATATTTTTCTGTTTGTGGTTTTTTTTTTTTTTCCCTCTGTATCTCTGGGTGCTGGGGAGGATCTTTTCTCTCAATGGAGTTTGCACAGTTGTCTGGCCGTGTGGATCATCTTGCCGCTGAGGTTCGGAGTATTGCTATCTATCTTGCTGGGTTGCCTGTTGTGGAACCTAGGATTCCCATGCCAGATTTGTTTTTAGGGGATCGAGCTAAGTTTCAGAATTTCAAAAATAATTGTAAATTGTTTTTTGCCTTAAAATCTAAGTCCTCAGGGAACGCAGCGCAGCAGGTTCAAATTATCATCTCTCTCCTGCGCGGCGATCCTCAGGATTGGGCTTTTTCCCTGATACCTGGGGATCCTGTTTTGAGTGATGTTGATGCATTTTTTCAGGCTTTGGGGTTATTGTACGATGAGCCTAATGTCACTGATCAAACTGAAAAAACTTTGTTGGCATGAAATCAGGGGCTTTATGACGCTGAGTTATACTGTCAGAGATTCCGTAGGTGGGCAGTCCTGACCAAATGGAATGACGACGCTTTGGCAGCCCTTTTCCGGAAGGGTCTGTCAGATAATGTAAAGGATGTTATGGTGGGATTCCCTGTCCCCTCTGGTCTCAATGATTCTATGTCATTAGCGATTCAAATTGACAGACGTTTGCGTGAGCGGAGAAGTATGCGTGGAATAGTGTTGCCTTGTGAACCAGCTTCTGAACCCATGCAGTGTGACAGAGTGGTGTCTGGGGCACAGCGTCATGAGTTTCGAAAGCGCAATGGGTTATGTTTCTACTGTGGTGATGCCTCTCATGCTATTTCAGTCTGCCCTAAGCGGGGAAGACGTTTTGCACGCTCAGTTGTCTTGGGTAGTATTCAGACTAAGTTTTTATTAACTGTCACTCTGATGTGCTCTCTGTCCTCATTTTCTGCTCAGGCTTTCGTTGATTCTGGAGCAGCTATTAACCTGATGGATTATGATTTTGCTAAACGTTGTGGGTTTCCCTTGATACCCCTACAGAAGTCTATTCCCTACTGGGGATCGATTCTACCCCTTTGGCTGAGAATAAACCCCAGTTTTCTACTCAGGTGATAATGAGGGTTGAACCTGATCACCAGGAGTGCTGCAAATTTTTGGTTCTGTATAATCTGCATGACATTATCGTGCTGGGTTTCCCTTGGTTACAGTCTCATAATCCTGTTTTGGATTGGAAATCTGTGTCTGTAACCAGTTGGGGCTGCCAATGTGTTAATACCAACACTCCTGTTTTTTCTGCCTCCCCCCAGGCTCAGGATGTTCCTGACTTTTTGATTGATTTTTCTGATGTGTTTAGCGAAAGTAAATCTGCATCCTTGCCTCCCCATAGGAGCTATGACTGCGCTATTGAATTAGTGCCGGGTAGTAAATTCCCTAAAGGTCGCCTTTTTAACTTGTCTGTACCTGAACATGACGCTATGCGGTCTTATATCAAGGAATCATTGGAGAAGGGTCATATCAGACCATCCTCTTCACCCTTAGGTGCCGGTTTTTTCTTTGTGGCCAAAAAGGATGGTTCATTAAGGCCGTGTATTGATTATCGTCTCTTGAACAATATTACTGTGAAATATCAATACCATTACCCTTGATTTCTGACCTGTTTTCCAGGGTGAAAAACGCTACTTCGTTTACCAAGCTTGACCTCAGGGGGGCGTATAACCTTATTCGCATTAAGCACGGGAATGAATGGAAGACGGCATTCAATACCCCTGAAGGGCATTTTGAGTACCTAGTGATGCCCTTTGGGCTCACTAATGCTCCTTCCGTCTTCCAGTCCTTCATGAATGACATTTTCAGGGATTTTGTGGACAAATTTCTGATTGTTTATTTGGATGATATCTTGATTTTTTCTAATGACTGGGACTCTCATGTGAACCATGTTCAGACTGTGTTCCAGATTTTGAGAGAGAATGCTCTGTATGTGAAGGGATCTGTTAGGGTTCGAGTTCCCGCTCCTGCACAAGGGGAGTCTCGAACCAGTGCCGCTGCGGTCTCCCATTCGTCTCCGGCCGCAGTGGAGCCTGCTCAGCAGAGACGTCGTTCCAGGCGTCTTGCCCACTCCACTACTGGGCAGTGACTTGCTGCTGCCTTTCCTGGATCTGCTATTGTAGCCAGTTCTGGAGCAGACGTCTTTGGGATAAAGTCCTGCATTTTCCCTTCTGAGCGTGCCCAGAGTGAGATCTCTCATTGGAGATCAGGGGTCACATGCTCAGGTACTGCAGCGGCTCCTATTGGCCCGCCAGGAAGGCCCTGTTACTACTAGTCTTCTGAACAGGTTCTCATTGGTCCTTGTTCCTGGAAGGTCCTGTGGCTGTTGCTATAAAAGGGTAGCATGGCTGGGCCGCCATGCGCTAATATCAACCATTGTATGCTATGCGCCAGTGTGGTCATGCGTGTGTGTGGTTAGGGACCCGGCTGAAATAAGCCACTAGAATACCGACTTAATCGGTGAGGAGTTTAGTGTGCTAGCTGGTCAGGGTCGGTGTCCTAGATGCCCTAGATTACCGGCATAACCGGTGAGGAGTTTGATTGCCGTATTCAGGGTCTGGCGTTCAGACGCCATAGGTTGCGGGTAACTCCCGCGAGGACATTAGCGCATGACCACGTATTATGCTCGCTTAGCAATTAACCGTGTGCCTGAGAGCCTGACAGGACACGGTGTTTGTTCTCAGCGGCTCTGTGACGTAACAGGGTTCGCCCTCGACGCTAGACAGCGCCCTAGCGTTTTACTTTGCGGCTCACTGAAGCTAAGTGAGTTCGCAATATCGCCATATAGCACTGTGGCATCCCGTTAGCAGCTCTGTGAATTAACAGAGTCTGCACTTACTGCCACAACGCGCTACGGCGTTTATTTTAGCGACTCTGCGGGATAACAGAGTTCGCTACTTTCGTCATCTTACTAGCAGCAGGCTTTGCTTGCACGGTGGACCCCGGGCTGCGAACGCACCTCTCCACTCTATATATTTGGTGCGTTCCGCAGACCCTAACATAATATTAGCGCCAGGGTCTGGCTAGTAAAATGGCGGACGAACAGCGTCTATTGCAGTACATCCAGCAGCTGAAGGGTAGGTTGGAGGCTCTTGAGAGCACAACCTCAGCTGTGGATGTTACCGCAGTCGCTGTTCAGGCTGCTAGCGTGGCTGCAGCCAGCTTGTCCTCTGCCACCTCTGCCCCTACATTATCCCACCTCCCGCTTCCTGACAAGTTTGCCGGTGATAGCAAGCAATGTCGGGGATTCGTGAGTCAGTGCTCTATACATCTCGAGCTTCTGGCTGCACGTTTTCCCACGGATCGGGCACAAGTGGGTTTTGTACTTTCTCTACTCTCGGGCAGAGCTTGGAGTGGGCAACGCGCTGTGGGAGCGCGATGATCGTGTGGTGCAGAGTGCTCCTCGTTTCTTGGAGGCTCTTAAAAAGGTCTTTTTAGGACCCCAGGTCACCCACGATACGGCGCTACAACTGCTGGCATTGACACAGGGTTCGTCTTTGGTCAGTCAGTTTTCCGTCCAGTTTCGGACTCTGGCTGCTGAGCTAGATTGGTCTGATAAAGTTCTTATTCCTATCTACTGGCGGGGACTGGCTGACCATGTTAAAGACGCTTTGGCTACCAGGGAGATTCCCGCCACACTGGAGAAGCTTATCTCCATATCTACCCGCATTGACCTCCGTTTTCACGAGCGGAGGTTGGAGCGGGCCCAGTGTAGGCAGAGGTTTCGGTTGGCTCCTACCTTTGCCAAACCTCTCGAATTCCCCGATCTGGCGTCCGAACCTCAAAAGGCCACAGAAGTTCCTCATGCAGGACCTAAGTCTCGGTCCGTCCGAGTATCCGTGGTTTGTAACCATTGTCATCAGACAGGACACTATGCCAACAGATGTCCACAGCGATCGGGGAAGCGATCGCGTCTAGTGGCCCTGGGAGGAGGTTCACTAGAGACAGCGGCATTTTCCTCCAAGATAACATTTAAAGGGACAATCACTGTTGGTACTTCCATTCTCACCGCCGACCTTTGCGTGGACTCAGGAGCTGAGGGGAATTTCATGTCCTCTAGCTTTGCTCACCGTCATAACCTCTGGTGGCGCTTGACAAATCAGTGACTGTTCGGGTAGTGAATGGGTCGTCATTGCCCTCACAAATTACACACCAGACTGTCCCACTTGCATTGTCTGTATCTCCTTCCCATCAGGAATTTATTTCCCTACTCGTCCTTCCCGAGGGAATAGACGAGATCCTACTAGGTATACCTTGGCTCCGTTTCCACTCCCCACATATAGAGTGGACTTCGGGTAGGATACTGGGTTGGAGTGATGCATGTACAGGCAGATGTGTCAAAAGTTGCGTTCAGGTTGCCATTACTGAGTTACCCGCAGATCTTACTCCACTTCCCAAGCACTACTGGTCATATGCAGACGTGTTCTCCAAGAAGGCTGCGGAGACTCTTCCGCCTCATCGCCCCTATGACTGTCCTATCGACCTCTTGCCTGGCGCAGAACCTCCTCGGGGAAGGGTCTATCCCCTCTCTCTCCTGAGACAGAGGCCATGTCGCAATATATCCAGGAGAACCTGGTAAGAGGGTTTATTAGGAAGTCGGTGTCACCGGCAGGGGCGGGATTTTTCTTCGTGCAGAAGAAAAATGGAGAATTGCGTCCGTGTATTGATTACAGGGGTCTTAACGCCATCACCGTTAAAAACAAGTACCCGTTGCCCCTGATCTCTGAGCTATTTGATAGGCTTCGGGGAGCAAGGGTATTCACTAAACTAGATCTGCGCGGTGCTTATAACCTGATTCGCATCCGTGAGGGGGACGAATGGAAGACGGCTTTTAATACCAGGGATGGGCATTACGAATATCTGGTGATGCCCTTTGGGCTCTGTAATGCTCCAGCCGTTTTCCAAGACTTTGTCAATGACATCTTCCGGGATATGCTCTCCACCTCGGTCGTAGTCTATCTGGATGATATACTCATCTTCTCTCCAGATATTGACTCCCACCGGAGGGATGTTGGCAGGGTCTTCGACCTCCTAGGGGCAAATTCCCTTTACGCAAAGTTGGAGAAATGTGTGTTTGAGCAGGAGTCCTTACCTTTCCTGGGCTATATCATCTCCGCCCAGGGATTGGCTATGGATCCTGCCAAACTACAGGCGGTGATGGACTGGCAAGAACCCCACTCTCTAAAGGCGGTGCAGCGCTTTATGGGGTTCATTAATTACTACCGTCAGTTCATTCCCCACTTCTCAACTTTGGTAGCTCCCGTGGTTGCCCTTACCAAAAAGGGAGCTAATCCCAAATTGTGGTCTGAAGAGGTCTCCAAGGCCTTCACGTCTATTAAGTCTCATTTCGCTAGAGCTCCCATCCTACATCGCCCCGATGTTGATAAGCCATTTATATTGGAGGTGGATGCCTCGTCCGTTGGTGCTGGAGCAGTCCTCTTCCAAAAGGATGCTCAAGGTCGGAAGCATCCATGCTTCTTTTTCTCCAAGACCTTCACACCAGCAGAGAGGAATTATTCCATCGGGGACAGGGAGTTGCTAGCAATGAAGTTGGCCTTCTCGGAGTGGAGACATCTGTTGGAGGGAGCTCGCTTTCCCTTCCAAGTCTTCACGGATCACAAAAACCTGGTATATCTTCAGACAGCCCAGCGGCTTAATTCTCGCCAAGCCAGATGGTCCTTGTTCTTCTCCCGGTTTCATTTCACACTGCATTTCCTCTCGGGAGAGAAGAACATTCGTGCCGACGCTCTCTCTCGCTCTGTGGTGTCCTCGGAGGAGGAGGTGGAGGAGCCTCGGCTTATCGTCCCCACAGAGAGCCTGAGAACAGTGGCCCCGGTTTCGCTAGAGTCTGTGCCCCGGGCAAGACTTTTGTGCCTACTAATTTGCGACCGGAGGTACTCTCTTGGGCACATTCGTCCAGGGTGGGTGGACACTTTGGGGCAAAGAGGACATCTGAATTGCTGGCGAGGACATATTGGTGGCGCATATGGTCCGTGATGTGGGGACTATGTTCGAGCGTGTGTCTCCTGCGCCAAAAATAAGTCTCCATGACAACGGCCAGCTGGGTTACTTTACCCTTTGCCGGTGGCAGACAGGCCCTGGGAGATGGTTGGGATGGACTTTGTGGTGGGCTTGCCCAAGTCTCGGGGTTGCACCATCATTTGGGTAATCACCGACCATTTCTCTAAAATGGTGCATCTGGTGCCACTACCACGGTTACCTTCTGCACGGGCTCTGGCAGCGTTGTTTGTTAGGCACATCTTCCGTTTACACGGCATGCCGGACAAGATTGTCAGTGACCGAGGTCCCCAGTTTGCGTCTCGGTTCTGGAGAGAGCTTTGTCGTCTACTCAGTATTGAGTTAAATCTCTCTTCAGCGTACCATCCTGAGACGAATGGGTTGGTAGAGAGGGCCAACCAGACCTTGGTCACCTATCTACGACATTTTGTCTCGGCCAGGCAGGATGACTGGGCATCCTTGCTGCCGTGGGCTGAGTTTGCATTAAACAATGCTGTGGCTGATTCCACCGGACAGACCCCATTCCTCCTGAACTACGGTCAGCATCCGCGGGTACCAGTGCCTATGCCCGTGTCTTCCGCCGATTCCAGGGTGGCAGACTGGGCTGTGGAGGCACGGGACATTTGGGACCGCACGCAGGATGCCATTCAGGCCTCCAAAGAGAGGATGAGGTCTTCGGCCGATGCCCATCGGCGCCCCGCTCCTACATTTGCTCCTGGGGATTTGGTGTGGCTCTCCGCCCGTAACATCAGGCTGCGAGTTGAGTCCACTAAGTTGGCACCCCGCTACCTGGGTCCTTTCAAGGTCCTCGAGCAGGTTAACCCTGTGGTATACCGTTTAGCTCTTCCACCACGCCTGGGTATCTCCGACACCTTTCACGTGTCCCTCCTGAAACCCGTGCTCATGTCCCGGTTTTCTGAGTCATCTGCCGGGACATCGGGTTCATCTGCGGATGACCATGAGGTGAACGCCATCGTGGGGTGTAAGGTGGTACGGGGCAAAAAGTTTTATTTGGTGGACTGGAAGGGCTATGGGCCTGAGGATAGGTCTTGGGAGCCTGCCGAGCATGTTCACGCTCCGCAGCTCATCGCTGTCTTTGAACGCAGCGAGGCCCAGAGAAGGGGGGGTCCTAGGAGGGGGGGTAATGTTAGGGTTCGAGTTCCCGCTCCTGCACAAGGGGAGTCTCGAACCAGTGCCGCTGCGGTCTCCCATTCGTCTCCGGCCGCAGTGGAGCCTGCTCAGCAGAGACGTCGTTCCAGGCGTCTTGCCCACTCCACTACTGGGCAGTGACTTGCTGCTGCCTTTCCTGGATCTGCTATTGTAGCCAGTTCTGGAGCAGACGTCTTTGGGATAAAGTCCTGCATTTTCCCTTCTGAGCGTGCCCAGAGTGAGATCTCTCATTGGAGATCAGGGGTCACATGCTCAGGTACTGCAGCGGCTCCTATTGGCCCGCCAGGAAGGCCCTGTTACTACTAGTCTTCTGAACAGGTTCTCATTGGTCCTTGTTCCTGGAAGGTCCTGTGGCTGTTGCTATAAAAGGGTAGCATGGCTGGGCC
>JARQOD010000004.1:449887821-449970207 GCA_033576555.1 Oophaga sylvatica | reverse complement strand
ATTGGTGTAAACTTTCAAAAGTTGCAAAATGTTTACGTAACACAAAGTTGTGGATATGCATATACAGTGTTTGCCGACACTTGGCATTTCCTCACCAGTTTCGGGCATCTCCACTAAAAAGAGCAGCATAACTCCATGATTATTGGAATGCCATTTCTAGTGAGGTGTATGAAGGAGCACACCACATCTCATCCCTGCACGACCCTCGTACGTCGGTGTTAATGAATCGGGGCCTAACGGAAGAAGATGAGAACTAATAGATTTCAAAGTTACATTTCTCTTTCAGAAATTACAATAATTTATCATTATTAACTCTTACATGTATTGTTAAAAATTAACTTTTCTTTGGCAAAAGATAATTTTGGATTGGTATTATTGATTCATTCTGTACAATGCAGTACAGACAATCTTCATTGTAAAGCGTGCATTGCTTGAAGGAATGGACAGTAATTATTTATAAAAACACGAGCGAAGTGTACAATACTATTTTTGGTGCACAGCTGACAAAGGAAAAATAGCTTTTGCTCTTAAAGGATGTAATGTAGTTTAAAGCAGCTTCAGCTTGAAACCTAACCATAGGGTAAAAAAAATTAACAGTTAAAAATGAACTGGCCATTTGTTGCGCAGATTATTGCTGAGGCTGGTCAGTGTGAATTGCAAACATAACTTGTGATGGCATCGCAACAAAAGTAGCATGCAGCTGTGATACAGGGAGCAGCAGGGATTAGATAATTATTTAATCTAAGGTATTTATCTATCTATTCTATCTATCTATTCTATCTATCTATTATCTGTCTATATCTATCTCTAATCTATTACATATATAGTACAGACCGAAAGTTTGGACACACCTTCTCATTCAAAGATTTTTCTGTATTTTCATGACTATGAAAATGGTAGAATCACACTGAAGGCATCAAAACTATGAATTAACACATGTGGAATTATACATTACACTTTACAAAAAAGTGTGAAACAGCTGAAAATATGTCTAATATTCTAGGTTCTTCAAAGTAGCCACCTTTTGCTTTGATTACTGTTTTGCACGCAGAAAAGGTGAACGGCTGGACTCTACATGCCTAGTTCCCACTGTGAAGCATGGAGGAGGTGGTGTGATGGTGTGGGGGTGCTTGGCTGGTGACACTGTTGGGGATTAATTCAAAATTGAAGCAGTGAGCGGTCCAGCTCACCCCAAACCATCTCGATTGGGTTCAGGTCTGGTGACTGTGGAGGCCAGGTCATCTGGTGTAGCACCCCAACACTCTCCTTCTTGGTCAAATAGCCCTTACACAGTCTGGAGGTCTGTTTGGGGTCATTGTCCTGTTGAAAAATAAATGATGGTCCAATTAAACGCAACCGGATGGAATAGCATTCTGCTGCGAGATGCTGTGGTAGCCATGCTGGTTCAGTATGCCGTCAATGTTAAATAAATCCCCAACAGTGTCCCCAGCAAAGCACCCCCACACAATCACACCACCTCCTCCATGCTTCACAGTGGGAACCAGGCATGTAGAGTCCATCCGTTCACCTTTTCTGCGTGCAAAGCAGTAATCAAAGCAAAAGGTGGCTACTTTGAAGAACCTAGAATATAAGACATATTTTCAGTTGTTTCACACTTTTTTGTAAAGTGTAATGTATAATTCCACATGTGTTAATTCTTAGCTTTGATGCCTTCAGTGTGATTCTACAATTTTCATAGCTATGAAAATGCAGAAAAATCTTTGAATGAGAAGGTGTGTCCAAACTTTTGGTCTGTACTGTATATCTATCATCTATCTACCATCTATCTTTTTATCTATCTATTTTATTTATCTGTCTCTATTATCTATCTATCTATCTATCTATCTATCTATCTATCTCAATATTTATTATCTACAGTCATGGCCAAAAGTTTTGAGAATGACACAAATATTAATTTTTACAAAGTCTACTGCTTCACTTTTTCTAATGGCAATTTGCATATACTCCAGAATGTTATAAAGAGTGATCAGCTTAACAGCAATTACTTGCAAAGTCAATATTTGGCTAGAAAATGAACTTTATCCCCCAAAACACATTTCAACATCATTGCAGCCCTGCCTTAACCCCTTCCCGACCTTTGACACAGCGTATGCGTCATGAAAGTCGGTGCCAATCCGACCTATGACGCATACCCTGTGTCATGGAATGATCGCCCTCCTGCGGGCCGGGTGACCGTTCACTGACCCCGGTCACCCGACCCGCAGGTACAGGGGGACCTATACTTGACCCCAGGAGGGGTGGCTTAGGACCCCCGGGTGTACGATCGCTCGTGCTGTCATTTATTTAACCCCTTTCAGCTCTGATTGGAGCTAGCATCCATGTGACGCTAGCCATCCAATCAGAGGTGGAGGGGCGGAGTAAAATAATGGCTGCCTCGCTCCTCAGCTTCATCCCATCCGTGGAAGCTGAGGAGCGAGGTTCCTGACCGCTCACCTGTCCCCAGAGACCGCGATCGCCGCCGCCCGCCGCCACCCGCTGCTGCCCGCCGCTGCCCGCTGCTGCCTGTCACCGCCACAGCCTCTGACTGCCCCACTGCTGCTCCTGAGGACAGGTACTGACCCCTCCTGTCCTCCACTCCCCCCAATCTCCATTCTCTCCCCCCTGTCTCCCCTGATCACCACCTGCTCTGGTGATCTCCCCTAATTCTCCTGCTGCTGCATTATCTCCACTCCTCGGGCTCCATTGCTCCCCTCCTCCCCTCCTAAACCCCCCCTGCGCCTGACAGCTCAGTTTGATCTCCCCCCTCCCCTGGTAATCACCCCCCACCACTGATCACCCCCTGATCACCCCCTGCCTCCCCCAATCACCTGCTGCTGCCGCCGTCTGCATCTGCTGGTCCTGTGCTCTCCTCCTGCCCCCACCTGCACTTGACAGCCCCATCCTCCCCTGGTGATCACCCCCTGCCCCCCTGATCACCCCCTGCCCCCTGATCACCCCCTGCCCCACTGATCACCTCCTGCCCCACTGATCACCCTCTGCCCCGCTGATCACCTGCTGCTGCTCCATCTACAGCTCGTCCTCTGCTCCCCTTCTGCTCTCCCCGTGACTGATCACCCCGTGCCTCCGCTGATCACCCCGTGCCTCCGCTGATCACCCCGTACCTCCGCTGATTACCCCGTGCCCCGCGACTGATCACCCCGTGCCCCGCAACTGATCACCCCGTGCCCGCGACTGATCACCCCGTGCCTCGAGACTGATCACTCCGTGCCCCGTGACTGATCACACCCCTGCCCCACTGATCACTCCCTGCCCTGCTGATCACCTGCTGCTGCTCCATCTACAGCTCATCCTCTGCTCCCCTCCTGCCCCCGCGCCTGACAGCCCCCCCGCGTCTGACAGCTCCCCTCTCGCCTGACAGCCTCCTCCTGCGCCTGACAGCCTCCTCCTGCGCCTGACAGTCTCCTCCTGCGCCTGACAGCCTCCTCCTGCGCCTGACAGCCTCCTCCTGCGCCTGACAGCCTCCTCCGGCGCCTGACAGCCCCCCACACCTGACAGCCTCCTCCTGCGCCTGACAGCCTCCTCCTGCGCCTGACAGCCCCCCGGCACCTGACAGCCCCCCCACGCCTGACAGCCTCCTTCTGCAGCATAAAGTTACACCAAACACTCGCACATACACACGCACACACACACTATAATAAAGGTTAGATTTTGTACACGCACACACACCACACGCACAATGTCCCGCTCATCCCAGTCATCCCAGTCACAGAGGGTCTACTCAGTTGAGGAGGCATATGCCTTTCTTGCCTCCGAAACTGATAGTGAGGGAGAGGACCCCACCTTTCTCTATTCCTCCCCTCTTCCTCCTCCAGTGACACAGATGTACCAACACCAAGATGTCGCAGTACAAGAAACCATCCAGAGCCTGGGGAAGAAGAGCTGGAGGCCGGGGAAGAAGAGTCGGAAGCGGGGGAAGAAGATCAACAGCAAAATGTGAGTAACCCCCAACCTAGTGCTAGTCACACCCAACCTAGCACTAGTGCCCCCTCCTGGACCCCCGTCCCTGAAAATTTTGCTCTACAGATTCCTGATTTTGTTCCCCAATCAGGAATCCAGTTCAAGACTGCCAACTTCAGGGAAATAGACTTTTTCAAAGTCTATTTCTCGGAGTCAATCGTCAGTCTCATGGTGGAACAAACAAACTTATACGCCCAGCAATTTTTTGCCAAAAACCCAAATTCATATTATCTTGGAGTCCCGTTGACTCTGTAGAAATGATGAAATATTGGGGACTGGTCCTTCACATGGGGATTGTGAAGAAACCAGAACTTCGCCAATACTGGAGTACTGATATTTTATATCAAACTCCAGTATTTGGCATTGTTATGATTCGCAAAGGTTTTGAGGCGATTCATAAGTTTCTTCATTTCAGGGACAACACTGACAGCCTTCCCCGCGATGACCCGAATTTTGATAGACTGTTCAAAATTCGGCCGGTCATCGAACACTTCAGCACCAAATTTGCTGTAGTGTACATTCCCGAAAGGGAAATTTGTGTGGATGAATCCCTCGCCCACTTCAAAGGGAGGCTTCAGTTGTGCCCTGGGGTACAACAAACACATGGGGGAGTTGATCTTTCTGATCAAGTCCTCCAGCCCTATAGTGCCATGCGGAAGGCGAAGGTGTGGTATAAAAAACTGGCTGTGCACATCGTGCAAATGGCAATGTATAACGCATACGTGCTATCACGATGTGCAGGCCAGACCAACAACACCTTCCTTCAGTTCCAGGAGGCGGTGATAAAGGCCCTGATGTTTGGAGAGGAGGACGGAGCGCGCCCCAGCACTCCGGGAACTCAAGTTTCCCGCATGGTACCAGGGCAACAATTTCCCAGTGAGGGGATAAGAAAAAGGTGCTTGGTGTGCTATAAAAGGGGGACAAGAAAAACCACTCGTTTCCATTGTGAAACGTGTCCTGACAAACCTGGACTGTGTGTGAATGAATGCTTCAGAATTCATCACACGTCCGTGGACTAAACACATACTGACATTCCCCTACAGAACTCACCCACACAAGCCTGACATACACACACACACACCAACCTGACGTACACTACGCCACACACACCAACCTGACGTAGTGTGTCAGGATGGTGTGTGTGGCGTAGTGTACATCAGGTTGGTGTGTGTGGCGTAGTGTACGTCAGGTTGGAGTGTGTGTGGTGTAGTATACACCACACACACCAATCTGATGTACAATACACTACACCACACGCCAACCTGACATGCACTACACCACACACACCAACCTGACCTACACTACACTACATGCCAACATGACATGCACTACACCACACACACAAAACCTGACGTAGTGTCAGGTTGGTGTGTGTGTGGCGTAGGGTACATCAGGTTTGTGTGTGTGGCGTAGCGTACATCAGGTTGGTGTGTATGTGTGGTGTATACTACACCACACACACACCAACCTGACGTACACTACACTACACCACACGCCAACCTGACATGCACTACACCACACAAACCAACCTGACGCAGTGTGTCAGGTTGGTGTGTGTGGCGTAGTGTACATCAGGTTTGTGTGTTTGGCGTAGCGTACGTCAGGTTGGTGTGTGTGTGTGGTGTATACTACACCACACACACACACCAACCTGACGTACACTACACTACACCACACGCCAACCTGACATGCACTGCACCACACAAACCAACCTGACGTAGTGTGTCAGATTGGTGTGTGTAGCGCCCGCATCCCTGCCTGCTGCCAGACAGGGACGTCGCTCTCCTCACCTGCGCTTAGCGTCCTCAGTGCTCCCAGGCCCCTCTGCGCCTATGGCGTCCTCCTTTCGCCCTGCTGGTTCCGCGCGCTCCTTCCCTGCTACTGGCCTTAGGGCGCGCGCCCGCACCCTCCCCCGCTCTTAAAGGAGCCGCGCGCATTTTCCAAATCAGTCTCCAGCCAATGCTGGAGGACTCCACCCTATATTAAGGGCTTCCTCCTTAATGTAGGTGCCCGAGCAATGTTGTTCCTGTGCAGTCTAACTCTGTTTCAGCCATCAGCTCCTGATTCCAGTTACCTGCCTGTTACCTGTCGGCTTGCCTGTCTGCCATCCGTCTGCAGTTCCATCCAGAGGTTCGGACGTCATCTGCAGAGATCCCCGGCTCTTGCCTGCTCACCTAGGAGCGATCATCTGCCATCCGACTGCAGCTCCATCCGGAAGTTCGTACATCATCTGCAGAGATCCCCGGCTCTTGCCTGCTCACCTGGGAGCGATCATCTGCCATCCGACTGCAGCTCCATCCGGAAGTTCGGACATCATCTGCAGAGATCCCCGGCTCTTGCCTGCTCACCTGGGAGCGATCATCTGCCATCCGACTGTAGCCTACCTGGAGGCTCCACCATATCAGGTCGTATATACCTGCCTGTCTAGAGACTGCCTGGTCACTTGCTGTGACAACCTACCTGTCTAGAGACTGCCTAGTCACTTGCCATGACAACCTGCCTGCCCAGAGACTGCCTGGTCACTTGCCATAACAAACCTGCCTGCCCAGAGTCTGCCTGTTCACTTGCTGTGACAACCTGCCTGTCTAGAGACTGCCTGGTCACTTGCCGTGACAACCTGCCTGCCCAGAGACTGCCTGGTCACTTGCCGTGACAATCTGCCTGCCCAGAGACTGCCTGGTCACTTGCCGTGACAACCTGCCTGCCCAGAGACTGCCTGGTCACTTGCTGTGACAACCTGCCTGCCCAGAGACTGCCTGGTCACTTGCCGTGACAACCTGCCTGTCCCAGAGTCTGCCTGGTCACTTGCCGTGACAACCTGCCTGTCCCAGAGACTGTCTTGGTCACTTGCCGTGACAACCTGCCTGCCCAGAGACTTCCTTGGTCACTTGCTGTGACAAACCTGCCTGTCCAGAAACTACCTATATCCTCTGCCGTGAATCCCTGCCCTTTTCCCAGGTGCCACCTGCTCTCTTACAAGTAAAATCTCTTGTATAATAAAGCTTTGTGGTTCCACCAACCTGACCTGTCTCGTCAGTAGTTCCACCCACCAGACCCGTTACAGTTTGCTCGGGCCATGGAACCCGGTGGCACCCAAACCCCTTCACTCCCGGAACTGTGTCATGAGCTGTCTCGCCAGAGGTCTCAACAGGAGACCATCCTGGGTCACCTGCGGAACGTCAAATCCCGTCTGGACACTCTGAAATCATCACTTGCAACCATCGCTGGAGCCATGACTCATAATCCGTCAGTCCCGCTGATTCCCAATTCCGTGGTTTCCATTCCCGGACCCCGACTGTCAGCTCCTCCTAGGTTTGGAGGCGATCCTGCTCTGGCTCGGGGTTTCATTAATCTGTGCACCCTGCATTTTGAACTCCTGGCACACCAGTTTAACTCTGACCGGGCCAAAATTGCCTTCATCATGTCCCATCTCACCGGAGAAGCCCTGGCCTGGCTTAATCCTCTCTGGGAGAGAGAGGATCCTCTGGTATCTGACCTGCCTGCTTTTCTCTCGGCCTTCCGGAAGGTATTCGACGAACCTGGACGGAAGACTTCCTCTGCATCATCTCTGCTGCGTCTCCGTCAGGAGAGTCTCACCGTTGGTCAATATGCCATACGGTTCCGGACTTTAGCCTCAGAACTAGCTTGGGACAATGAAGCTCTAATTTCGGTCTTCTGGGAGGGTCTGTCCGGCCGTATTAAAGACGAACTTGCCGGTCGGGACGTTCCAACCTCTTTAGATGATTTAATTAATCTTGCCAATCGAATTGATCTACGGTTCCAGGAACGAGCCAAAGAGATCACCCGTAAAAAACAATTTTCCCCTCTGCACCCTCGTGTCAGAGATCTATAACCTCTTCCGTTTCTGCTCAGGTGCACACTGCTGAGCCTATGCAGGTCGACCAGACCAAGATGGTCAAAGCCCGTCAGGACTCACGCCGTGCCGAGAAAAGTTGCTTCTACTGCGGCAGTAAGGAGCACTGGATCCAAACCTGTCCGGAGAAGTCGGGAAAACGCCTGTGTCTAGGTTCGCTCGGAGAGGTCAATCTAGACAAAAATAAATCCTCTTCATCCCTGCTGCTGTCGGTTTCAATTCTGATCGGTAAGAACCGCCACTTCAAAATGGCCCAACTTGATTCTGGAGCAGCTGGGAATCTCGTGTCACAGGCTCTAGTAGAGAAGTATCACATTCCCACCAAACCTCTTGTTGAACCTGTATCTGTTGCTGCTGTGGATGGGGGCCTCCTACCTCGTCCCATCCGACTTATCACCGAAGTCATAACCCTGCAGGTGGGAATGTTGCATTCTGAGAGCATCTCATTTCATGTTCTGCCTGGACTCTCTCATGCTTTCTTACTAGGTCTGCCTTGGCTCCAAAAACATGCACCTGTGCTCGACTGGCAGAATGGAGAGGTTCTTCGCTGGGGACAGGACTGTCATAAAACGTGTCTGGTGCCTGTTCATCCTGTCTATTCTTCTCCTACACCTGCTAATCTACCTGGACTCCCGATTCCATATTGGTCATTTGCTGATGTCTTCAATAAAAAGGAAGCAGAGACATTACCCCCGCATAGACCATATGATTGCCCGATTGATCTGTTACCCAGTACTACGCCTCCCCGTGGGCGTATTTACCCGTTGTCTGCTGCTGAGACCAGGTCGATGTCCGAATATATCGAGGAGAACTTAGCAAAGGGATTCATCCGGAAATCTACCTCCCCAGCGGGAGCAGGTTTCTTCTTCGTTAAAAAGAAAGACGGATCTCTCCGTCCCTGTATTGACTACAGAGGCCTAAATTCGATCACGGTGAAGAATAAGTACCCTCTTCCGCTCATTCCAGAATTGTTTGATCGTCTTAGAGGGGCTAGAGTCTTCACCAAACTAGATCTTCGTGGAGCATACAACCTGGTTCGTATCCGTCGAGGAGATGAATGGAAGACGGCATTCAACACCCGGGACGGCCACTACGAGTACTTGGTGATGCCCTTTGGTCTCTGTAATGCTCCAGCAGTCTTTCAGGAGTTGGTCAACGACATCTTCCGGGACCTCCTCTATTCCTGCGTTGTGGTGTACCTTGACGACATCTTGGTCTTCTCTCCGGATCTTCAGTCTCACCGGAGGGATGTTCGTCAGGTTCTGCTCAGGCTCAGGCAGAATCACCTCTTCGCCAAATATGAGAAGTGCCTCTTTGAGCAGACATTGCTTCCGTTTCTGGGCTACATCATTTCTCAGACAGGCCTACGAATGGATCCGGAAAAATTGTCTGCCATCGAGAAGTGGCCCCGACCAGAGGGGTTGAAGGCCATTCAGCGGTTCCTGGGATTCGCTAACTATTACCGTCTCTTCATACCGCACTTCTCTTCCAGGACTGCTCCAATCTCAGCGCTCACTCGCAAGGATGCTAACCCCAAACAGTGGACGACCGAAGCAGAGGAGGCCTTCCTTTCTCTGAAACAGGCCTTCTCTTCCGCTCCAGTGCTGCATCGCCCGGATGGCAACAAGCAGTTCTTCCTGGAGGTGGACGCTTCCTCTGCTGGAGCCGGAGCGGTTCTTACCCAAAAATCGCCATCCGGGAGAATGGTATCCTGCGGTTTCTTCTCCAAACTCTTCTCCTCCTCCGAGCGCAACTACTCCATAGGAGATCGAGAGTTATTGGCCATTAAGTTGGCATTGGAGGAGTGGCGTTACCTACTCGAAGGGGCTCTTCATCCGGTAATCATCTACACGGACCACAAAAATCTGGCATACCTCCAGCAGGCACAGAGACTTAATCCTCGCCAAGCCCGGTGGTCCTTGTTTTTTGCCCGCTTCGATTTTCTTTTGCATTTTCGCCCAGCTGACAAAAACGTCAAGGCGGATGCCTTGTCTCGGTCTTTTCTGGTGTCGGATCTCGAAGATGAGCCTAAACATATCATCGATCCCGCCAGAGTGATGCAGGTGGCTCCCGTGAGTCTAAATCGTCTCCCTCCTGGTAAGACGTTCGTATCAGAAACCGATCGGAAGAGAATCCTACATTGGGGTCACTCGTCTAAACTCGCTGGCCACGCTGGTCAAAAAAAAACCCTCCAACTCATTACCCGGCATTATTGGTGGCCTACCCTGCACAAAGACGTAATAGACTTTGTTTCTGCCTGTGTTTCCTGTGCCCGCAACAAAGTTCCGAGACACCTGCCTACCGGCCGTCTTCTTCCGCTTCCTGTACCCGCTGCCCCCTGGCAGCATATAGCCATGGACTTCATAACAGATCTGCCCGTCTCTGCCGGTTGTACGGTCATTTGGGTGGTCGCTGACCGCTTTTCCAAGATGGCTCACTTCATTCCTCTGCCAGGTCTTCCGTCTGCACCCGAGTTGGCTAAAGACTTTATCCGCCACATCTTCCGTCTTCATGGTCTGCCTCGTCACATTGTGTCGGATCGTGGGGTTCAGTTCACCTCACGTTTCTGGAGAGCCACTTGTAAGTTGCTAGACGTCACCCTGGATTTTTCCTCCGCTTACCACCCACAGTCCAATGGACAAGTTGAACGAATAAATCAGAATTTGACCAGTTATCTTCGACACTTCGTTAATGCCCACCATTCTGACTGGGTGGAGCTCCTGCCTTGGGCCGAATTCTCCTACAATAATCATGAGAGCGAATCTTCCACCAAGTCTCCGTTTTTTGTAGTCTTCGGTCAGCACCCTCGGATCCCTGTCCCTGTTTCCATCTCTGTGGACAATCCAGCTGCGGAATCTCTGGTTAGAGAATTCTCCTCCATCTGGGAGAGTACCCGGTCCGCACTCATTCAGTCATCCGAGCGCATGAAAAGACATGCTGACAAAAAACGTCTGGATCCTCCTCAATTCCGTCCTGGGGACAAAGTCTGGCTTTCGTCCAAATATGTTCGACTCAAAATTCCGTCCTACAAGTTAGGTCCTCGGTTCATCGGTCCTTTTGAGATCATCAGTCAGATCAATCCGGTGTCCTATAAATTGAAACTCCCAGCCAATTTGAGAATTCCTAATTCTTTTCATGTATCTCTCCTCAAACCTGTGGTTCTTAACTCTTTTTTTAAGTCTACATGTACACCTCCTGCTCCAGTGTCTGCTGATGATGAATTTGAGGTAGAGAACATTCTGGCCACAAAAAGGGTAGGAAGAAAGACTTATTTTTTGGTGGATTGGAAGGGGTTTGGTCCTGAGGAGAGAACCTGGGAGCCTCGGGAGAACATCCATGCCCCTCTTATCCTAGCTAAATTTCTTTCTGGCCTAAAGAAGGGGGGGCCTAGAGGGGGGGTACTGTAGCGCCCGCGTCCCTGCCTGCTGCCAGACAGGGACGTCGCTCTCCTCACCTGCGCTTAGCGTCCTCAGTGCTCCCAGGCCCCTCTGCGCCTATGGCGTCCTCCTTTCGCCCTGCTGGTTCCGCGCACTCCTTCCCTGCTACTGGCCTTAGGGCGCGCGCCCGCACCCTCCCCCGCTCTTAAAGGAGCCGCGCGCATTTTCCAAATCAGTCTCCAGCCAATGCTGGAGGACTCCACCCTATATTAAGGGCTTCCTCCTTAATGTAGGTGCCCGAGCAATGTTGTTCCTGTGCAGTCTAACTCTGTTTCAGCCATCAGCTCCTGATTCCAGTTACCTGCCTGTTACCTGTCGGCTTGCCTGTCTGCCATCCGTCTGCAGTTCCATCCAGAGGTTCGGACGTCATCTGCAGAGATCCCCGGCTCTTGCCTGCTCACCTAGGAGCGATCATCTGCCATCCGACTGCAGCTCCATCCGGAAGTTCGTACATCATCTGCAGAGATCCCCGGCTCTTGCCTGCTCACCTGGGAGCGATCATCTGCCATCTGACTGCAGCTCCATCCGGAAGTTCGGACATCATCTGCAGAGATCCCCGGCTCTTGCCTGCTCACCTGGGAGCGATCATCTGCCATCCGACTGTAGCCTACCTGGAGGCTCCACCATATCAGGTCGTATATACCTGCCTGTCTAGAGACTGCCTGGTCACTTGCTGTGACAACCTGCCTGTCTAGAGACTGCCTAGTCACTTGCCATGACAACCTGCCTGCCCAGAGACTGCCTGGTCACTTGCCATAACAAACCTGCCTGCCCAGAGTCTGCCTGGTCACTTGCTGTGACAACCTGCCTGTCTAGAGACTGCCTGGTCACTTGCCGTGACAACCTGCCTGCCCAGAGACTGCCTGGTCACTTGCCGTGACAACCTGCCTGCCCAGAGACTGCCTGGTCACTTGCCGTGACAACCTGCCTGCCCAGAGACTGCCTGGTCACTTGCCGTGACAATCTGCCTGCCCAGAGACTGCCTGGTCACTTGCCGTGACAACCTGCCTGTCCCAGAGTCTGCCTGGTCACTTGCCGTGACAACCTGCCTGTCCCAGAGCTGTCTTGGTCACTTGCCGTGACAACCTGCCTGCCCAGAGACTTCCTTGGTCACTTGCTGTGACAAACCTGCCTGTCCAGAAACTACCTATATCCTCTGCCGTGAATCCCTGCCCTTTTCCCAGGTGCCACCCGCTCTCTTACAAGTAAAATCTCTTGTATAATAAAGCTTTGTGGTTCCACCAACCTGACCTGTCTCGTCAGTAGTTCCACCCACCAGACCTGTTACAGTGTGTGTGGCGTAGTGTACATCAGGTTTGTGTGTGTGGCGTAGTGTACGTCAGGTTGGTATGTATGTGTGGTGTATACTACACCACACACACACCAACCTGACGTACACTACACTACACCACACGCCAACCTGACATGCACTACACCACACAAACCAACCTGACGCTGTGTGTCAGGTTGGTGTGTGTGGCGTAGTGTACATCTGGTTTGTGTGTTTGGCGTAGCGTACGTCAGGTTGGTGTGCATGTGTGGTGTATACTACACCACACACACACCAACCTGACGTACACTACACTACACCACACGCCAACCTGACATGCACTACACCACACAAACCAACCTGACGTAGTGTGTCAGGTTGGTGTGTGTGGCGTAGTGTACATCAGGTTTGTGTGTGTTGCATAGCTTACGTCAGGTTGGTGTGTGTGTCTGGTGTATACTACACCACAAATACACACCAACCTGACTGTACACTACACTACACCACATGCCAACCTGACATGCACTACACCACACACGCCAACCTGACGTAGTGTGTCAGGTTGATGGGTGTGGCGTAGTGTAAATCAGGTTTGTGTGTGTGTGTGGCATAGCGTACGTCAGGTTGGTGTGTATGTGTGGTGTATACTACACCACACACACACCAACCTGATGTACACTACACCACACGCCAACCTGACATGCACTACACCACACAAACCAACCTGACGTAGTGTCAGGTTTGTGTGTGTGGCGTTCTGTACGTCGGGTTGGTGTGTATGTGTGGTGTATACTACATCACTCACACACCAACCTGAAGTACACTACACCACACACCAACCTGACGTACACTACACCACACACCAACCTGACGAACACTACACCACACACACCAACCTGACGTAGTATTAGGTTGGTGTGTGTGGCGTAGTGTACGTCAGGTTGGTGTGGTGTAATATAGTGTACATCAGGTTGTTGGTGTGTGTGTGGTGTATATTACACCACACACCAACCTGACATACACTATATACTTTCCATAAGCGACATGGTGCCTGCTAACGATTAGAGTTAATTTTCCCTTCAAAAAGTCAAATGGTGCTCCTTCCCTTCCGGGTCCTGTCGTGCGCCCAAACAGTGGTTTATGACCACATATGAGGTATCGGTGTACTCAGGAGAAATTGCCCAACAAATTATAGGATCCATTTTATCCTGCTGCCCATGTGAAAATGAAAAAATTGATGCTAAAAGAAAATTTTTATGAAAAAAAAAGTACTTTTTCATTTTCACGGATTAATTTGTGAAGCAGCTGGGAGTTAAAAGTGCTCACTATGCATCTAGATAAGTTCCTTGGGGGGTCTAGTTTCCAAAATGGGGTCACTTGTGGGGGTGCTCCAATGTTTAGGCACACAGAGGCTCTCCAAATGCGACATGGTGTCCGCTAACGATTGGAGTTAATTTTCCCTTCAAAAAGTCAAATGGTGCTCCTTCCCTTCCGGGCCCTGTCGTGCACCCAAACAGTGGTTTATGACCACATATGAGGTATCGGTGTACTCAGGAGAAATTGCCCAACAAATTTTAGGATCCATTTTATCCTGCTGCCCATGTGAAAATGAAAAAATTGATGCTAAAAGAAAATTTTTATGAAAAAAAAAGTACTTTTTCATTTTCACGGATTAATTTGTGAAGCAGCTGGGGTTAAAAGTGCTCACTATGCATCTAGATAAGTTCCTTGGGGGGTCTAGTTTCCAAAATGGGGTCACTTGTGGGGGTGCTCCAATGTTTAGGCACACAGGGCTCTCCAAATGCGACATGGTGTCCGCTAACGATTGGAGTTAATTTTCCCTTCAAAAAGTCAAATGGTGCTCCTTCCCTTCCGGGCCCTGTCGGCACCCAAACAGTGGTTTATGACCACATATGAGGTATCGGTGTACTCAGGAGAAATTGCCAACAAATTTTAGGATCCATTTTATCCTGCTGCCCATGTGAAAATGAAAAAATTGATGCTAAAAGAAAATTTTTATGAAAAAAAAAGTACTTTTTCATTTTCACGGATTAATTTGTGAAGCAGCTGGGGTTAAAAGTGCTCACTATGCATCTAGATAAGTTCCTTGGGGGTCTAGTTTCCAAAATGGGGTCACTTGTGGGGGTGCTCAATGTTTAGGCACACAGAGGGCTCTCCAAATGCGACATGGTGTCCGCTAACGATTGGAGTTAATTTTCCCTTCAAAAAGTCAAATGGTGCTCCTTCCCTTCCGGCCCTGCGTGCCCCAAACAGTGGTTTATGACCACATATGAGGTATCGTTGTACTCAGGAGAAATTGCCAACAATTTTAGGATCCAATTTTATCCTGCTGCCCGTGTGAAATGAAAAAATTGATGCTAAAAGAAAATTTTTTTGGAAAAAAAAGTACTTTTTCATTTTCACGGATTAATTTGTGAAGCAGCTGGGAGTTAAAAGTGCTCACTATGCATCTAGATAGTTGCTTGGGGGTCTAGTTTCCAAAATGGGGTCACTTGTGGGGTGCTCCAATGTTTAGGCACACAGGGGCTTTCCAAATGCGACATGGTGTCCACTAACGATTGGAGTTAAATTTCCCTTCAAAAAGTCAAATGGCGCTCCTTCCCTTCCGGGCCCTGCCGTGCGCCCAAACAGCGGTTTATGACCACATATGAGGTATCGGTGTACTCAGGAGAAATTGTCCAACAAATTTTAGGATCCATTTTATCCTGCTGCCCGTGTGAAAATGAATAAATTGTTGCTAAAAGAAAATTTTTGTGAAAAAAAAAGTACTTTTTCATTTTCACGGATTAATTTGTGAAGCACCTGGGAGTTAAAAGTGCTCACTATGCATCTAGATAAGTTGCTTGGGGGGTCTAGTTTCCAAAATGGGGTCACTTGTGGGGTGCTCCAATGTTTAGGCACACAGGGGCTTTCCAAATGCGACATGGTGTCCACTAACGATTGGAGTTAAATTTCCCTTCAAAAAGTCAAATGGCGCTCCTTCCCTTCCGGGCCCTGCCGTGCGCCCAAACAGTGGTTTATGACCACATATGAGGTATCGGTGTACTCAGGAGAAATTGTCCAACAAATTTTAGGATCCATTTTATCCTGCTGCCCGTGTGAAAATGAATAAATTGTTGCTAAAAGAAAATTTTTGTGAAAAAAAAAGTACTTTTTCATTTTCACGGATTAATTTGTGAAGCACCTTGGGGTTAATAGTGCTCACTATGCATCTAGATAAGTTCCTTGGAGGGTCTAGTTTCCTAAATGGGGTCACTTGTGGGGTGCTCCAATGTTTAGGCAAACAGGGGCTGTCCGCTAACGATTGGAGTTAATTTTCCCTTCAAAAAGTCAAATGGCGCTCCTTCCCTTCCGGGCCCTGCCGTGCGCCCAAACAGTGGTTTATGACCACATATGAGGTATCGGTGTACTCAGGAGAAATTGCCCAACAAACTTTAGGATTCAATTTATCCTATTGGCCATGTGAAAATGAATAAATTGTTGCTAAAAGAAAATTTTTGTAGGAAAAATTATAATGTCCATTTTTTCCTTCCACGTTGCTTTAGTTCTTTTGAAGCACCTGAAGGGTTAATAATCTTCTTGAATGTAGTTTTGAGTAGCTTGAGGGGTGCAGTTTTTAGAATGGTGTCACTTTTTGGTATTTTCTGCCATATAGACCCCTCAAAGTGACTTCAAATGTGAGGTGGTCCCTAAAAAAAATGGTTTTGTAAATTTTGCTGTAAAAATGAGAAATCGTTTGTCAACTTTTAACCCTTATAACTTCCTAACAAAAAAAAATTTTGTTCCCAAAATTGTGCTGATGTAAAGTAGACATGTGGGAAATGTTATTTATTAAGTATTTTGTGTCACATAACTCTCTGGTTTAACAGAATAAAAATTCAAAATTTGAAAATTGCGAAATTTTCAAAATTTTCGCCAAATTTCCATTTTTTTCACAAATAAACGCAAAAATGATCGACCTAAATTTACCACTAACATGAAGCCCAATATGTCAAGAAAAAACAATCTCAGAATCGCTAGGATCCATTGAAGCGTTCCTGAGTTATTATTTCATAAAGGGACACTGGTCAGAATTGCAAAAAATGGCAAGGTCTTTAAGGTCAAAATAGGCTGGGTCATGAAGGGGTTAAAAGGACCAGCTAACCTCTTTTCAGTGATTGCTCCATTAAGACAGGTGTGGGTGTTGATGAGGACATGGCTAGAGATCAATCTGTCATGATTAAGTAAGAATGATACCACTGGACACTTTAAAAGGAGGCTGGTGCTTGGCATCATTGTTTCTCTTCTGTTAACCATAGTTGTATCTAAAGAAACACGTGCAGTCATCATTGCAATGCACAAAAATGGCCTAACAGGGAAGAGTATCGCAGCTAGAAAGATTGCACCTCAGTCAACAATCTATCGCATCATCAAGAACTTCAAGGAGAGAGGTTCCATTGTTGCCAAAAAGGCTTCAGGGCGCCCAGGAAAGACCAGCAAGCGCCAGGACCATCTCTTAAAAGTGTTCCAGCTGCGGGATCGGGCTACCAGCAGTGCAGAGCTTGCTCAGGAATGGCAGCAGGCAGGTGTGAGTGCATCTGCACGCACTGTGAGGCGGAGACTCTTGGAGCAAGGCCTGGTCTCAAGGAGGGCAGCAAAGAAGCCACTTCTCTCCAGAAAAAACATCATGGACAGACTGATATTCTGCAAAAGGTACAGGCAGTGGACTGCTGAGGACTGGGGTAAAGTTATTTTCTCTGATGAATCCCATTTTCGATTGTTTGGGACATCAGGAAAACGCCTCATTCGGAGAAGACAAGGTGAGCGCTACCACCAGTCTTGTCTCATGCCAACTGTTAAAGCATCCTGAAACCATTCATGTGTGGGGTTGCTTCTCAGCCAAGGGAATCGGCTCTCTCACAGTCTTGCCTAAAAACACAGCCATGAATAAAGAATGGTACCAGAATGTCCTCCAAGAGCAACTTCTCCCAACCCTCCAAAAGCAGTTTGACGATCAATAATGCCTTTTTAAACATGATGGAGCACCTTGCCATAAAGCAAAGGTGATAACTAAATGGTTCAGGGAACAAAACATAGAGATTTTGGGTCCATGGCCTGGAAACTCCCCAGATCTTAATCCCATTGAGAACTTGTGGTCAATCATCAAGAGACGGGTGGACAAACAAAAACCTAAAAATTCTGACAAAATGAAAGCATTGATTGTGCAAGAATGGACTGCTATCAGTCAGGATTTGGTCCAGAAGTTGATTGAGAGCATGCCAGAGAGAATTGCAGAGGTCCTGAAGAAGAAGGGTCAACACTGTAAATATTTACTTGCTGCATTAACTCATTCTGTCAATATAAGCTTTTGTTACTCATATGTTTGCAATTATTATATTTCTGTCTGTGATAAAAACATCTGTCAAACACACATAAAAACTAGAGGGCTGCAGATCATGTGAAAATATAATATTTGTGTCATTCTCAAAACTTTTGGCCATGACTGTATCATCTATGTACTATCTATCTATCTATCTATCTATCTATCTATCTATCTATCTATCTATCTATCTATCTATCTATCTATCTATCTATCATCTATCTACACTGCTCAAAAATTAAAGGGAACACTCAAATAACACATCCTAGATGTAAATTAATGAAATATTCTCATTAAATACTTTCTTGTGTACAAAGTTGAATGTGCTGTCAACATAATCATACAAAAATCATCAATGGAAATCATATTTTTGAAACAATGGAGGCCTAGATTTGGAGAGACCCCCAAAATGAAAGTGGAAGCAAGTGAAAATGAAAATCAAAACAAGACAAAATTAAAGAGGAAACAAGTCAATATGATGCTAAGTATTGTGTGTGGCCTCTACGTGCCTGTATACATCCCTACAATGCCTGGGAATGCTCCTTATGAGGTTGCGGATGTTCTCCTGAGGGATCTCCTCCCAGACCTGGACTAATGCATCTGTCAACTCCTGGACAGTCTGTGGTGCAATGTGACATTGGTGGATGGAGTGAGACATGCTTTCCCAGATGTGCTCAATCGGATTCAGGTCTGGGGAACGGGCAGGCTAGTCTATAGCTTCAATGCCTTCATCTTGCAGGAACTGCTGACACACTCCAGCCACATGAGTTCTGGCATTGTCCTGCATTAGGAGGAACCCAGGGCCAACCGCACCAACATATGGTCTCACAAGAGGTCTGAGGATCTCATCTTGGTACCTAATGGCAGTCAGGCTACCTCTGGAGAGCAAATGGAGGGCTGTGTGGCCCTTCAAAGAAATGCCACCCCACACCATTACTGACTCACTGCCAAACCGGTCATGCTGAACAATTGTTGTCCAATTTCTCCTGTTACCCTTGTGAAAATAAAAAATTGGGGGCGAAAATATCATTTTGTGAAATAAATATGATATTTTATTTTTACGGCTCTACTTTAAAAACTTTTGTGAAGCACTTGGGAGTTCAAAATGCCCACCACACATCTAGATAAGTTCCTTAGGGGGTCTAGTTTCCAAAATGCATTCACTTGTGTGGAGTTTCCACTGTTTAGGCACATCAGGGGCTCTCCGAACTTGACATGGAGTCCAATCTCAATTCTAGCCAATTTTGCATTGAAAAGTCAAATGGCGCTCCTTCCCTTCTGAGCTCTGCCATGTGCACAAACAGTGGTTTACATGCATATGTGGGGTATCAACGTACTCAGGACAATTTGTACAACAACTTTTTCGGTCCAATTTCTCCTGTTATTCTTGGTAAAATAAAAAAAATTGGATCTAAATTACATTTTCTGTTAATAAACTTCTTGAAAATGGTTTTGAGCACCTTGATGGGTGCAGTGTTTAGAATGGAGTCACTTTTGTTTTTTTTCTATCATATAGACCTCTCAAAGTGACTTCAAATGTGATGTGGTCCCTAAAAGAAAAATGGTGTTGTAAAACTGAGAAAGCTCTGGTCAACTTTTAACCCTTATAACTTCCTAACAAAAACAAAAAAATGTTGGTTCCAAAATTGTGCTAATGTAAAGTAGACATGTGGAAAATGTTACTTATTAACCCTTCACCCCCAAGGGTGGTTTTCACGTTAATGACCGGGCCAATTTTTACAATTCTGACCACTGTCTCTTTATGAGGTTATAACTCTGGAACGCTTCAGCGGATCTTTGCGATTCTGAGAATGTTTTCTCGTGACATATTGTACTTCACGTTAGAGGTAAAATTTCTTCGATATACCTTGCGTTTATTTTTGAAAAAAACGCAAATATGGCGAAAATTTTTAAAATTTTGCAATTTTCAAACTTTGAATTTTTTTTCCCTTAAAACAGAAATATGTCACACAAAATAGTTAAGAAATAACATTTCCCACATGTCTACTTTACATCAGCACAATTTTGGAACCAAAATTTTTTTTTGTTAGGAAATTATAAGGGTTAAAAGTTGACCAGCTATTTCTCATTTTTACAACAAAATTTACAAAGCCATTTTTTTTAGGGACCACCTCATATTTGAAGTCACTTTGAGGGGTCTATATAGCAGAAAATACCCAAAAGTTACACCATTCTAAAAACTGCACCCCTCAAGGTACTCAAAACCACATTCAAAAGTTTATTAACACTTCAGGTGCTTCACAGGAGCTGAAGCAACGTGGAAGGAAAAAATGAATATTTAACTTTTTAGCCACAAAAATGATCTTTTACAAACTTTTTTTTATTTTCACAAGGGTAAAAGGAGAAAATGGGCAGATAAAGTTGTTGTGCAATTTCTCCTGAGTACAACAATACCCCATATGTGGGGGAAAACCACTGTTTGGGCACACAGCAGAGCTCGTAAGGGAAGGAGCGCCGTTTGACTTTTTCAAACTAAAATTGGCTGGAGTTGAGATTGGACGCCATGTCGCGTTTGGAAAGCCCGTGATGCACCTAAACAGTGGAAACCCCCACAAATGACACCATTTTGGAAACTAGACCCCCTAAGGAGCTTATCTAGATCCAGTGTGAGCACTTTAAACCCCAAAGTGTTTCACAAAAGTTTATAATGTCTGGGTGTGAATAAAAAAAAAAAAATTTTCCAAAAAAATGATTTTTAGTCCCAAATTTTTGATTTTTCCCAAGGAAATTGGACCCCAAAAGTTTTTGTCCAATTTGTCCTGAGTACGCTGATACCCCATATGTGGGGGGGGAAATTGTTTGGACGCACGGCAGGGCTTCGAAAGGAAGCAGTAACGTTTTGGAATGCAAACATTGATGGGGGTCATGTTCCGTTTGTAGTACCCCAGATGAGCCAAAACAGTGGAAACCCCCACAAGTGACCCCATTTTGGAAGCTAAACCCCCTAAGGAACTTATCTAGATCTTTGATGAGCACTTTGAACCCCCAAGTGCTTCACACAAGTTTATAATGCCTGGGCATGAAAATAAAAAATCCTATTTTTTTCCCACAAAAATTATCTTTTAGTCACTAATTTTTTATTTTCCCAAGGGTAACAGGAGAAATTGGACCACAAAAGTTGTCCAATTTGTCCTGAGTATGCTAATACCCCATATGTGGGGGGGAACCACTGTTTGGGCGCCTGGCAGAGCTCGGAATGGAAGGAGCACCATTTGACTTTTTCCAACCAAAATTGGCTGGAATTGAGATTGGACGCCATGTTGCATTCGGAGAGCCCCTGATGTGCCTAAATAGTGGAAACCCCCACAAGTGACCCTGTTTGGGAAACTAGACCCCCTAAGGAACTTATCTAGATCTTTGGTGAGCAGTTTGAACCCCCAAGTGCTTCACACAAGTTTATAACGTAGAGCCGTAAAATTAAAAAATCATATTTTTCCACAAAATTGATGTTTTCACCCCAATTTTTATTTTCCCAAGGGTAACAAGACTCCAAAAGTTATTGTGCAATTTGTCCTGAGTACGCTGATACCCCATATGTGTGGGTAAACCACTGTTTGGGTGCATGGCAGAGTTTGGAAGGGAAGGAGCACCGTTTGACTTTTTCAACGTAGAATTGGCTGGATGCCATGTCGTGTTTGGAGAGCTCCTGATCTGCCTAAACAGTGGAAACCCCCCACAATTGACACCATTTTGGAAACTAGACCCCTCAAGGAACTTATCTAGATGTGTGGTGAGCACTTTGAACCCCGAAGTGCTTCACAGAAGTTTATAACGTACAGCCGTAAAATAAAAAATCTTTTTTTTTTACAAAAATGATTTTTTCGCCCCCAATATTTTATTTTCAAAAGGGTAACAGCAGAAATTGGACCCAAAAATTTGTTGTCCAATTTGTCCTGAATACGCTGATACCCAATATGTGGGAGAAAACTACTGTATGGGTGCACGTCTGGGCTCGGAAGGGAAGTATTGACGTTTTGGATTGCAGACTTTGATGGAATGGTCTGGGGGCGTCATGTCGCATTTGGAGAGCCCCTGATGCGCCTAAACAGTGGAAACCCCCCACAAGTGACCCCATTTTGGAAAATAGACCCCACAAGGATCTTATCTAGATGTGTGTTGACCACTTTGAACCCCGAAGTGCTTCACAGAAGTTTATAACGTACAGCCGTAAAAATAAAAAATCCTTTTTTTTTTTTTACAAAAATGATTTTTTCGCCCCCAATATTTTATTTTCACAAGGGTAACAGGAGAATTTGGACCCAAAAGTTGTTGTCCAATTTGTCCTGAGTACGCTGATACCCAATATGTGGGAGAAAACTACTGTATGGGTGCATGTCTGGGCTCGGAAGGGAAGTAGTGATGTTTTGGATTGCAGACTTTGATGGAATGGTCTGGGGGCGTCTTGTCGCATTTGGAGAGCCCCTGATGCGCCTAAACAGTGGAAACCCCCCCACAAGTGACCCCATTTTGGAAAAAAAAAGACTTACAAGGAACTTATCTAGATGTGTGGTGAGCGCTATGAAGCTCCAAGTGCTTCACAGAAGTTTTATAACATACAGCCGTAAAAACAAAAAAATCATTTTTTTTTTACAAAAATGATTTTGTCGCCCCCAGTTTTTTATTTTCCCAAGGGTAACAGAAGAAATAGGACAAATTGCACAATAACTCTTGTGGTCCAGAGTACGCTGATACCCCATATGTGGGGGTAAACTACTGTTTGAGCGCATGGCAGAGCTCAGAAGTGAAGGAGCACCGTTTGACTTTTTCAATGCAGAATTGGCTGGAATTGAGATCAGACGCCATGTCACATTTGGAGAGCCCCTGATGTGCCTAAACAGCGGAAACCCCCAATTCTAACTCCAACCCTAACCCCAACACACCCCTAACCTTAGTCCCAACCGTAACCACAAACCTAACCCTAACACACCCCTAACCCTAATCCCAACCCTAACCCTAATCCTAACGTTAGCGCCAACCCAAACCCTAAATTTAGCCGCAACCCTAACCCTAATGGGAAAATAGAAATAAATACATTTTTTAATTTTATTATTTTTCCCTAACTAAGGGGGTGATAAAGGGGGGTTTGATTTACTATTTATAGCGGGTTTTTATGATTGGCAGCTGTCACGCTAAAATACGCTTTTTATTGCAAAAAATAGTTTTTTTCATCACCACATTTTGAGAGCTATAATTTTTGCATATTTTGGCCCACAGAGACATGTGAGGTCTTATTTTTTGCGGGACGAGGTGGCGTTTTTATTGGTACCTTTTATGACCACGTGACATTTTCTGATCGCTTTTTATTTCGATTTTTGTGAGGTTAGAATGAACAAAAATCAGCAATTCATGAATTTCTTTTGGGGGAGGCGTTTATACCATTCCGCGTGTGGTAAAATTGATAAAGCAGTTTTATTCTTCTGGTCAGTATGATTACGGCGATACCTCATTTATATCATTTTTTTATGTTTTGGCGC
This sequence comes from Oophaga sylvatica, assembly GCA_033576555.1. Lineage (NCBI taxonomy): Eukaryota > Metazoa > Chordata > Amphibia > Anura > Dendrobatidae > Oophaga > Oophaga sylvatica. Next base: position 449,946,773 of record JARQOD010000004.1, on the reverse strand, counting down.
TTTTATAGAATAAAAACAATTTTATATAAAAAATTATTATTTTTGCATCGCTTTATTCTGCGAGCTATAACTTTTTTTTTTTTTTCGCTGATGATGCTTTTTGATGGCTCGTTTTTTGCGGGACAAGATGACGTTTTCAGCAGTACCATGTTTATTTATATCGGTCTTTTTGATCGCGTGTTATTCCACTTTTTGTTCGGCGGTATGATGATAAAGCATTAATTTTTTGCTTAGTTTTTTTTTTTTTTAAGGGGTTCACTAAAGGGGTTAACTAGTGGGACAATTTTATAGGGGGGGTCGTTACGGACGCGGCGATACCAAATATGTGTACTTTTATTGTTTTGTTTTTTTTATTTATAGGAAGAAATGAATTTATTGGGGAATATATATTTTTTTTTATGATTTTTTTTACCACTTTTTATTTTTATTTTTTTTACTTTTTTACTTTGTCCCAGGGTGGGACATCACAGTATTTTAGCAGATCGCTGGTGTGACAGTGTGTACAGCACACTGTCTCACCAGCGATTCGCTCTGGCACTGCCTAGCAGGCTTCCCTGCAGGACCCCGGCACCATCTAGGATCCGGGGACCTGGAGGGAGGACGGACCCTCGGAACAGCGTGACACATCGCGCTGTTCTGAGGGTCTCAGGAGAGTGCGCAGGGAGCCCCCTCCCTGCGCGATCCTCCCCTGTGCCCCTGGTACACCGCGATCATGTTTGATCGCGGTGTGCCAGGGGTTAATGTTCCGGGAGCGGTCCGTGACCGCTCCTGACACATAGTGGTGGGTGTCAGCTGTGATAAACAGCTGATCGCATATGATGTACTATTCCGTCCATGGGAATGAGGTCCAGGGTCACATGGACGGAATAGTACGTCGGATGGCAGAGAGGGGTTAAGTATTTTGTGTGATATATCTCTGTGATTTAAGGCATGAAATTTGGAAAATTGCAAAACTTTCAAAATGTTCGCCAAATTTCTGTCATATCAAAGAAATGTTATGACTATCATGAAGTACGATATGTCTTGAGAAAACTGTGAGAGAATCACCTGGATCCATGAAAGCGCTCCAGTGTTATAACTTCATAAAGGCACAGTGGTCATTGGCCCGGTCATTAACATGCAAACCAATCTTGGGGTTAAGGGGTTAAAATATTCTTGGTTTTCTGAATGCCTGTGAAGAAACCTAAAACTATGCAACATCTGAATGCAAAGGTAAAACAACATGTAAATGTAATAAAAGAGTCCTTTTTTGTCCTGAAGTAGGTCCTTGCAGGAACAACCCCCACTAAGTGGGGAACGGGATAACAGCTAACCCGTTTTAACTTCTTTGCTTCATCCCCAAAAACAGAGCTGGGTGACCTGACCAAGCCTGGGAGGTCAAGATTAACCTTTTTGTGCTGCCTGTCAGCAGGTCTCATAATGTATTTAAAATGTACAGTTCACATAAAAATTCACAGCATTTATATCAAAACACACTACATATCCGGTATCCCATAGAAATGGCCACTTTGTTGAATAGCACACAGTCACACCTCCAATAGTAAAATATAAATAAAAAACCTGACCAGTACCTCCTAGGTGTGAACAGGTGCCAGCTGCGCTATCTATCTATCTATCTATCTATCTATCTATCTATCTATCTATCTATCTATCTATCTATCTATCTATTCTATCTATCCACCTTTCTTTCCACCTATCTATCTATCCTTCTATCATCTATCTATCATTCTAATATCTATCTCTATCTATCTATCTATCTATCTATCTATCTATCTATCTATCTATCTATCTATCTATCTATCTATCTATCTATCTATCTATCTATCTATCTATCTATCTATCTATACATCCATATGGAGTGCCCCACCAGGGCCGGGGGGTACTCGGTACCTGGCCCGGCAGTTCTTAAAGGGGGAAGTCAAATCAGCAGTGACCGGGTCCGTGGCCCTGGGCATCCAATAAAATTGTCAAAGATGATGGTGGGGATAGTTTGTAGGATAATTAGTTTGTGACGCCACACTTGGTGTTAGACTATATATGGCCGACGCTGCGGTTCAGGTCCAGTGGGGCGGATGGTGACGCAGCAGAGATGTTACTGCTCTCCACAGGTAGCGCTAGGCCCCATGCACATGTAACAGGCTGTTCAGGTGGTGGTGAAGGTGGAGGTGCAGAGAATAAGCAAGGGACACAGAAAAGTGCAGTTATCTTTACCTTTTTCTTCTTGGTAAGCAAAAATGCAATACGGGGTACTAGTTACAAATGGTAGCAGGAGTCCGGCCAGCCTGGAAGCATTCAGGGGATCCACCCTGCCAGGTGGGGTTAGAGGTCTTTCTGCTGCGCTCTCTTTTCTGGTCCCCCTGCCTGTAGCTAAGCCGCGACCCTCTCCTGGATGTTGGCTTTAAACTGTATGGCAAACAGCGTGAGCCTATCACAGGCACTGTCTGTCCACTGGCAGCCCTGTGCACTTGGTCTGCTGCGGTACCTACAGGTGTTCGGTGTGGTCAGGGAGCTTGTAGTCCCCTGCCCTACAGATTTGGCTGTCGGGGCATACAGTACCCGCACAGCCCAGGACTCTGGCGTCTTTTTTATCAGCGCTCCGCTCTGGGATCAGCTCTCACGCAGCTGTGATTCCCAGAGCCCTTGTCTCCGTTCCTCTCTCTACCCTCTCCACAGTCTAACTGACTCTTTCCAGAACAATCTCCTTACCTCAGCACTAACTCCTCCCACCAACTGTCACTCCCTTAAGCCCCACCCCTTCTGGTCTGGAGTTAGAACAAGTGTTGGATGTTGTGTATTACCTCGCATGGGACCTCTTTCTGCTTCCAGGCATGACATCACTACTCTGTAAAGGGAGGCAATGTCACCGTGGCAACCGGACTCTGATTCCACATCATCTATTATCTATCTATCTATCTATCTATCTATCTATCTATCTATCATATCTAATCATCTATCTATCTATCTATCTATCTATCTATCTATCTATCTATCTATCATCTAATCTATCTATCTTATCTATCTATCCTATCTATTCATCTATCTATCTCATCATTATCTATCTCACTATCTACATATATGTATCATAACCACTGAGAGGAATACATTAATATTGTTATTGATCTAGAGGTGACAGGATTGGAATATGGAGCATTAATCAGCAAGATAACCATCAGTTCTTGAAGCTGATGCATTGAAAACAGTGAAATTATTCAGGCGTAAATATCTGAGTGACTTTGGCAAGAGCTAAGTTATGATAGGTAGACAACTAGATTAGAACATCTATTAAATGTCATGTCTTGTTAGATGTTCTCAGTTTGCAGTGGTTGGTGCCAGGGCAAATTTCAGTTTTCCTGCTGCCCGAGGTGAAAAGTGAAATGTCGCCCCTCAGTACAGTGTAATATTAACCTTCAATGAATGAACACAATTTCCAACAATTTTTGTTTTTTTTTACTTTAATGCTATTTATTGTAGTGTGTATTGCGTTTTTTGAGACCAGTGAAATATTTATTTTTCTGTCCATGGAGCTGATTGAGTGCTTGTTTTTTTGCATTGTGAGCTGACATTTTCCTTAATACAATTTTTGTGCACAAATAACATTTAGATTGCTTTTTATTGCATCCAGGGCTGCCACTAGGAATTTTGGGGCCCATACTGGCAAAAATTTTGGGGCCCCTTAAGACTCCACCCAGTCCCCACCCCAGCCATGCCTCCACCCCTTGAACTGTCCACAGCCCCACCACTCTCTCTTGGAAAAACTCAATTTCTCACCAATCACACATTAACAGTTTCCATCACCAGATCACACATATAGCCAGCAGCTTTAGTTTGGGCCAAAAGATTTTTTAAGACGCCACAACGACAAGGTAGACTCTTTTGGCTGGGCCATACTCAACTCTAACCTATTAAACATTTGTTATAATATGCAAGGTACATTTTTATTTATTTTTAAATTTTTAAAAATGACCAATAATACCACATACAAGGGACAAATACCACCACACCATGACTAGACACAATATTATCACCACATAGTGACCTATAATACCATCTACAAGGAACAAATGCCGCCACACCATGTCCAGACCACATATTACCACCACAGTTACTGAATAATATCACATACAAGGAAAAAATACCACACAACCATGACCAGACCAATATTACCACACACAGTGACCATATAGACATACAAGGAACAAATACCACCACAACCCTGACCAGACCACATATTACCACCACACAGTGACAATAATAGCACATACAAGGAACAAATACTCCACACACATTGACCAGACCACATATTACCACCACACATGTGACTGAATATACAATACAGGAACAAATACTGCCACAAACATCATGCCACAACATATACCACACATTGTGACCGAATATCATTGATCATTATTAAAATTATGCACATAGTGCCATTGTACACAGGAAATCTTACTAGTATGCGTATCGTGTACAGTTACAGTGATCACACGGTGCCTGTATATCCGAGCTCTGTATATAGTGACAGGTCAGATACAGTGATCCCCAGTGACATTATACACAGGAGCACTGCATATAGTGTACAGTGTACTGGTAATACAGTGATCACCGGTAACATCATACACAGGACCTCTGTATACAGTATACAATGTATAGTGTCAGTGTACAGGTAACACACTGACTCACCAGTGACGTCTCTAGCTGAAGTTCTTCATCTTTGCGTTTCTTTTTAATCCTGTGACAAAAAAACCTGACTGGCACATCCAGACTAATGTGAACTAGGTGCAAACCAAGGGAAGCTACCCCCATGTAAAACATACAAAAAAGGCTGCACTCAAGCATACTAAAGCATGACAACATGGAATACATGAAATTTAGAATAGCAATATGGCTTTGGAATATAAGGAAAAATTTGAGACGCTTAGTATAAACATTTGGCCAAACATTTTAAAGCCCACCAACCATCGTCAAGGTGGTCTCAATTCTGGTGAGTCCCTGACATAATGTGAACATACCTCTATTAGGCTGATATCTGAATTTCTGGGTGAATATGCACCTCTGTCAGTAATGCCTGCATTTATGGGTAAAGTAGGGACATGGTGTAATTAATTTTTTTGTCTTTTTTTGTCTTTTTAATCCTGCTCAGACCACCATCACTTCTTTCAGCCAGGACTCGTCTCTGCATAAAATAACACAGTTATCTAGAGCACCACTTCCAGAGCACATTCCCCACTTTTTCTCTTTCTTTTATACTACACATCTGAATACAGACGTTCACCCACCATTAATATATAATTGGTTATTATTCAACCCACCATTCCAAATATAAATTATAATCCACCACTGTGCCCCCACTATCTGTACATAGCCACTTTCCCATTTAATATATAAATTAATTAGCACATATACTCTTCCCCTAATTCATTACCTGTCACTTTATCCTCAACGCCCCCCACTATGTACCTCACGCTCTAACCCTTACCCCGATTCATTATAGTTACATGCTTTCTGTCCAAGTTCATTGTCATGTCTTCTCTCTCCCACCCTCTATTCATTATCAACTGCACTTCCCTACATTTGATACATCATTTACTCCCCCACCCTCAAAATTCAACATTATTTGCTCTCCTCACTCCCCAACTTCAATTCAATTGCTGTCCCCTTGTCCCCCGTCCCGACACTCACTTCATTTGCAGTCCCCATCACCCCCATTTCATTTGCAGTCCACCTTACTTCATTATTTACAGTCCTTATCCCTCTTCACTACATCTGCAGTCCCCCTTACTTCATGATTTGCAGCCCCTATCATTTCATCATGTGCAGTACCCCTCAAACACACTTCATCATCTGCAGTCCTCATCACCCCCACTTCATCATTTGCAGTCCCCATCACCCGACATCATAATTTGCAGTCCCCATCACCCCCATTTCATCATTTGCAGTCCCCCTTACTTCATTTGCAGCCCTCTATCATTTCATCATGTGCAGTCCTTCAAACACCTTCATCATTTGCAGTCCCCATCACCCCCACATCATTTGCAGTCCCCATCATCCCCACATCATCATTTGCAGTTGCCATCACCCCCACATCATCATTTACAGTCCCCATCACCACACATCATCACTTGCAGTCCCCATCACCTCCCATCATCATTTTCAGTCCCCATCACCCTCACATCATCATTTGCAGTCCCCCTTACTTCATCATTTGCAGCCCCCTATCATTTCATCATGTGCAGTACCCCTTCAAACACACTTTATCATTTTCAGTCCCCATCACCCCACATCATCATTTGCAGTCCCTATCACCCCCACATCATCATTTGCAGACCCCATCACCCCCACATAATCATTTGCAGTCCCCATCACCCCACTTAATTTGCAGTCCCCATCACCCCCACATCATTATTTGCAGTACCCATCACCCCCCACATCATCATTTGCAGAATACCTTACTTCATCATTTACAGTCCCCTATCCGCCATTCACTGCATCTGCAGTCCCCCTTACTTCATGATTTGCAGCCCCCTATCATTTCATCATGTGCAGTACCCCCTCAAACACACTTCATCATCTGCAGTCCTCATCACCCCCACGTCATCATTTGCAGTCCCCATCACACCCACATCCTCATTTGCAATCCCCATCACCTCTATTTGCAGTCCCCATCATCACTTCATCATCTGCAGTCCCCATCACCTTCACTTCATCATTTGCAGTCCGCATCACCCCCACATCATCATTTACAATCCCCATCACCCCACTTCATCATTTGCAGTCCTCCTCTCTTCATCATTTGCAGCCCCTATCATTTTATCATGTTCAGTACCCCCTCAAACACACTTCATCATCTGCAGTCTCACTCCCCCCACCTCAACCCATTTAAAAAAACAAAAACTTTTTTTATACTTATCTCAGTCGTTCCCAGGGCGTTTAGTGTGTTTTCTGCAGTGAAGCAGCTAGACTGTTATGATTTGGTAGCTGAGGAGAGCAGGCAAAAAAGGAAATACACCAGAGCAGTTGGAAACTATGAGATTGCAGTACCCTGACTAACCACCACAACTAGAGGCAGCCGTGGAGCGTTCCTACGTTGGTCCTAGACGCCTCGTCACAGCCTGAGAAACTAACTACACCTAAAGATAGAAAGAGGAAAGCTATCTGCCCCGGAGCAGATCCCCAAAGAACATAGAAAGCCCCCAAACATGTAATGGCGGTTAGACAAGAAGAAATACTGACACAGACAGAAAATAGTATGAGCAAACGTTGGGGCCCAAACTTACTAAATAGAAAAGGATAGGAAGGGCACTTACTGCAATCCCAAAAAACCCTGAAAAGCACCAACTCTACTAATTTCAAAAACACCTGAGATCACACAACCTCTACCACCTAAATTAGTTCTCTGGTGTAAAAAAAACAAAACAGCAGCCACTGAAAAAACTGGAAAAAGCAAATGTACAAACAACAGTGGCTGAACTGAACTGAGAGGCAAAAGCCCCCAGAGGGGACCCTGAAGGCCCCCACAGAAGTGCAGAACAAAATGCAAAAATCAAGCACAAAAACAAAAAGCAGAAAATGTCTTATCTGTTAGCAGGAGATTCAGACACGACACAGCAGGCTACCAAGGAAACAGGAATCAAGGATTGAGACCAGAACAATTGATCACCGGCAACCCTGATGGGAAGGCGACTCCCTTATATAAGACCAGTCAGTAACACCTGATTCCCAATCCTCACAATCTTCACTGGACAGTCCAGTACCGTTTGTAACCACCAGAGGGAGCTTCTGCTCAGAACTCATTTCCAGCCTATTCACAACAGTACCCCCCCCTTGAGGAGGGGTCACCGAACCCTCATTTGAGCAACCAGGTCGGTCAGGATGAGTTCTATGATACGCACGGATGAGTCTCCTAGCATGGATGTCCGAAGCAAACACCCAAGAATTGTCTTCCTGACCATAACCTCTCCATTTAACCAAATACTGGAGTTTCCGTCTAGAAAAACGAGAATTCAATATTTTCTCAACCACATACTCCAGATTGCCTCAACCAAAACAGGGTCAGGAGGCACAGTAGTAGGAACCACTGGCTCAACAAACCTCTTCAACAAGGACTTGTGGAACACGTTATGGATCTTAAATGTCCCTGGAAGAAGCAAACAAAAGAAACAGGGTTAAGAATCTCCATGATCTTATAAGGTCCAATGAACCTAGGCTTAAATTTAGGAGATGCCACTCTCATAGGAATATTTCTTGAGGACAACCAGACCAAGTCCCCCACTTTAAACGGAGGACCATCAGTCCTATGCCGGTTAGCAAACCGCTGGGCCCTCTCCTGAGAGAGGGACAACCTCTCCACTACCTGGTCCTAAATCTGTTGCATACGCTCCACAACAGAGTCAACACCTGGGCAGACAGAAGCCTCCGTCTGTCCAGAAGAAAATCGAGGGTGAAACCCAGAATTACAGAAAAATGGAGACATCAAAGTGGCAGAGCTAGCCCTATTATTAAGAGCAAACTCAGCCAAAGGCAAAAAAGAGACCCAGTCATCCTGATCAGCAGACACAAAGCATCTTAGATAAGTCTCCAATGTCTGGTTTGTTCTCTCAGTTTGACCATTGGTCTGAGGATGAAACGCCGAGGAGAAAGACAATTGAACACCAATTTTAGAACAAAAGGTCCTCCAAAATCTGGAAACAAACTGGACTCCTCTGTCAGACACAGTGTTCTCAGGAATGCCGTGTAAACGAACCACGTGCTGAAGGAACAAAGGCACCAATTCAGAGGAGGAAGGCAACTTAGGTAATGGCACAAGATGTATCATCTTGGAAAACCTATCGCAAATCACCCAGATGACGGTTATTCTCTGAGAAACAGGGAGGTCGGAAATAAAATCCATAGAGATATGGGTCCATGGTCTCTTGGGCACAGGTAATGGCATCAACAAACCACTAGAAGGAGAGCAAGGCTTGGAGCGAGAGCAAGTCCCGCAGGACTGCACAAACTCCCTGACATCACGAGACAAGGTAGGCCACCAAAAGGACCGACCAAGTCCCTGGTACCAAAAATTCCGGGATGACCGGCCAACGCGGAACAATGAATCTCAGACATTACACTCTTTTTCCACTGGTCCGGGACAAACAATTTCCCAACAGGGCAGCGCTCGGGCTTATCCTCCTGGCACCCCTCCAGAGCCAGTCTCAAATTGGGCGAGATGGTGGAAAGAACTACACCCTCTTTCAAAATAACAGAAGGATCAGATAACTCAGGAGAGTCCGCCAGGAAACTCCTCGAGAGGGCATCCGCCTTAACATTTTTAGTGCCAGGAAGAAATGAAACCACAAAATTAAAACGTGTGAAAAACAAGGCCCACCTGGCCTGTCTAGGATTAAGTCGCTTGGCAGATTCCAGATAAACTAGATTCTTATGGTCAGTAAGGACCACCACCTGATGTTTGGCTCCCTCCAGCCAATGTCTCCACTCTTCAAAAGCCCACTTCATGGCTAATAACTCCCGATTACCCACGTCATAATTACGTTCAGTGGGAGAAAATTTTCGAGAGAAAAAGGCACAAGGGTTACATTTAGAGGTCTCTGGATCTCTTTGGGACAAAACGGCACCAGCCCCAATATCAGAGGCATCAACCTCCACCTGAAATGGTAGAGAAACATCAGGCTGCCGTAGAACAGGAGCAGAAGTGAATCTCTGCTTAAGTTCCTGAAATGCAGAGACTGCCTCAGGAGGCCAATTCACCACATCAGAACCCTTCTTGGTCAAATCAGTTAATGGTTTAACAATAACAGAGAAATTACCAATAAATTTACGATAAAAATTGGCAAAACCCAAGAATCTTTGAAGAGCCTTTAATGAAGTAGGTTGGACCCAATCACAGATAGCCTGAACTTTGACCGGGTCCATTTCAATAACAGATGGGGACAAAATGAATCCCAGAAATGAGATCCTCTGAACGCCAAAAAGACACTTTGATCCCTTCACATACAGAGCATTCTCTCTCAAAATCTGGAACACAGTCCGAACATGTTTTACATGAGAGTCCCAGTCATTGGAAAAAATCAAGATATCATCCAAATAAACAATCAGAAATTTATCCACAAAATCCCTGAAAATGTCATTCATGAAGGACTGGAAGACAGAAGGAGCATTAGTGAGCCCACAGGGCATCACAAAGTACTCAAAATGCCCTTCAGGGGTATTAAATGCCGTCTTCCATTCATCCCCGTGCTTAATGCGAATAAGGCTATATGCCTCCCTGAGGTCAAGCTTGGTAAACCAAGTAGCGTTTTTCACCCTGGAAAACAGATCAGAGATCAAGGGTAACGGATATTGATATTTCACAGTAATATTGTTCAAGAGACGATAATCAATACACGGCCTTAATGAACCATCTTTTTGGGCCCCAAAGAAAAAACCGGCACCTAAGGGTGAAGAGGATGGTCTGATATGACCCTTCTCCAATGACTCCTTGATATAAGACCGCATAGCGTCATGTTCAGGTACAGACAAGTTAAAAAGGCGACCTTTAGGGAATTTACTACCCGGCACTAATTCAATAGCGCAGTCATAGCTCCTATGGGGAGGTAAGGATGCAGATTTACTTTCGCTAAACACATCAGAAAAATCAATCAAAAAGTCAGGAACATCCTGAGCCTGGGGGGAGGCAGAAAAAACAGGAGTGTTGGTATTAACACATTGACAGCCCCAACTGGTAACAGACACAGATTTCCAATCCAAAACAGGATTATGAGACTGTAACCAAGGGAAACCCAGTACGATAATGTCATGCAGATTATACAGAACCAAAAATTTGCAACTCTCCTGATGATCAGGTTCTACCCTCATTATCACCTGAGTAGATAACTGAGGTTTATTCTCAGCCAAAGGGGTAGAATCGATCCCCAGTAGGGGAATAGACTTCCGTAGGGGTATCAAGGGAAACCCACAACGTTTAGCAAAATCAAAATCCATCAGGTTAATAGCTGCTCCAGAATCAACGAAAGCCTGAGCAGAAAATGAGGACAGAGAGCATATCAGGGTAACAGTTAACAAAAACTTAGTCTGAACACTACCCAAGACAACTGAGCGAGCAAAACGTCTTCCCCGCTTAAGACAGACAGAAATAGCATGAGAGGCATCACCACAGTAGAAACATAACCCATTGCGCTTTCGAAATTCATGACGCTGTGCCCCAGAAACCACTCTATCACACTGCATGGATTCAGAAGCAGGTTCACAAGGCAACATTATTCCACGCATACCTTTCCGCTCACGCAAACGTCTGTCAATTTGAATCGCTAATGACATAGAATCATTGAGACCAGAGGGAACAGGGAATCTCACCATAACATCCTTTACATTATCTGACAGTCCCTTCCGAAAAAGAGCTGCCAAAGCGTCGTCATTCCATTTGGTCAGGACTGCCCACCTACGGAATCTCTGACAGTATAACTCAGCGTCCTCAAGCCCCTGACTTAATGCCAACAAAGTTTTTTCAGCTTGATCAGTGACATTAGGCTCATCGTACAATAACCCCAAAGCCTGAAAAAAACGCATCAACATCACTCAAAACAGGATCCCCAGGTGTCAGGGAAAAAGCCCAATCCTGAGGGTCGCCGCGCAGGAGAGAGATGACAATTTGAACCTGCTGCGCTGCGTTCCCTGAGGACTTAGATTTTAAGGCAAAAAACAATTTACAGATATTTTTGAAATTCAGAAACTTAGCTCGATCCCCTAAAAACAAATCTGGCATGGGAATCCTAGGTTCCACAACAGGCAACCTAGCAAGATAGGTAGCAATACTCCGAACTTCAGTGGCAAGCTGATCCACACGGCCAGACAACTGTGCAAACTCCATTGAGAGAAAAAAAAATCCTCCTCAGCACCCAGAGATACAGAGGGAGAAAAAAAAAATGCAACAAACAGAAAAAAAAAATCTCTGACAACTCTGACAACTCTGACAACTTTTTTCTTTCACAATATTTTTCCCTTCTGTGAGTACCATATAATTTTCAGTTTAGGCCGGTGATACTGTTATGATTTGGTAGCTGAGGAGAGCAGGCAAAAAAGGAAATACACCAGAGCAGTTGGAAACTATGAGATTGCAGTACCCTGACTAACCACCACAACTAGAGGCAGCCGTGGAGCGTTCCTACGTTGGTCCTAGACGCCTCGTCACAGCCTGAGAAACTAACTACACCTAAAGATAGAAAGAGGAAAGCTATCTGCCCCGGAGCAGATCCCCAAAGAACATAGAAAGCCCCCAAACATGTAATGGCGGTTAGACAAGAAGAAATACTGACACAGACAGAAAATAGTATGAGCAAACGTTGGGGCCCAAACTTACTAAATAGAAAAGGATAGGAAGGGCACTTACTGCAATCCCAAAAAACCCTGAAAAGCACCAACTCTACTAATTTCAAAAACACCTGAGATCACACGACCTCTACCACCTAAATTAGTTCTCTGGTGTAACCAAAAACAAAACAGCAGCCACTGAAAAAAACTGGAAAAAGCAAATGTACAAACAACAGTGGCTGAACTGAACTGAGAGGCAAAAGCCCCCAGAGGGGACCCTGAAGGCCCCCACAGAAGTGCAGGACAAAATGCAAAAATCAAGCACAAAAACAAAAAGCAGAAAATGTCTTATCTGTTAGCAGGAGATTCAGACACGACACAGCAGGCTACCAAGGAAACAGGAATCAAGGATTGAGACCAGAACAATTGATCACCGGCAACCCTGATGGGAAGGTGACTCCCTTATATAAGACCAGTCAGTAACACCTGATTCCCAATCCTCACAATCTTCACTGGACAGTCCAGTACCGTTTGTAACCACCAGAGGGAGCTTCTGCTCAGAACTCATTTCCAGCCTATTCACAACACTAGACTATATGGACTGTAGTCAGGACCTGTAAGGAGCCCATACATTCTAGAGCATTCACTACTGAGATGGCTATAATGTATGGGCTTAAGTCAGGACCCGCAGGGAGTCCATACATTCTGGCTATAGCCAAGCAGAAGCTGCGCAGCTGACTAGGTAAGACAGCCATGGACAGCTCCAAAAAGGCTCCTGGGTCCCAGCACCACTTGTGTGCCGCAGTATACAGTATTTTAGAGCACAATGGGGCCCGATCAGCAGAAGCACAAGAGTTGAGCCCCGGACCTGCGGGCCCCTCAGTGTACTGCTGCTGACCGGGCCCCATACAGCAGTAAGGGCAGTAATGCCCTGATGGCGGCCCTGATTGCATCTTTTACAGAGGTGAGATGGCAAAGACAACATGGTTCTGGTGCTCCAATAGTTTTTCTCTTGTACAACCTAATTAACTTCATGTTTTGATGATTTTGATAGACTGGACTTTTACAGATGCACCAATACCAAATAGGATTTTAAATTCTTTTATTTTTAATATGGGAGAAGAGGATAATTACAATTTTTATATTTTATATAATACTAAAACAGTACTCGCGCTCTGAATCAAACACAAACCTAACAATACTGATCGCAACACGTACCTGAATTCTTCCCAAAGGATTGTACACGGATATTGAGATGATAAATCAGCGGGTGATGCTTGTGTGATAATGGACACTTAGATAACTAGTTTGTGCACTGAACCACTGAATGTAAAGGAAAAAAGTAAAATCAGTAACCACATAAAATTAGGGCTTAAATAAGCATTGATAGCTGCTCATAGAGTTAAAAAGAGGACGAAAATATATATATGTCCTTATATAAAATGGTACATGTGCCTGTTGAGTAATCCCTATGAAGGAAAAATTACAATACTAAAGTGCTGGTAATAAATCTCTGGATGTGCAAATATGCATATAAAATGTGCAATTTAAGCAAGGATAAAGTGCATTTAGCATAATATGGAGATAACCAAAAATAAAGTGCCAACTGTGCAATATTGGAATGCAAGATTCTTAAAAGAATTCGGGTTTATACAATACCCATTTCCTTATATAAATACGTGAAGTGGTAAAAGAGGGTCCTGGTAATCCTATGTGCTCGATGGGGGTATAATCGGTGCTATTATATTAATTCACAAGCTGTACCTTGTGCAAAGAGTGTTAATATACCCAGTATCCTGAACGGTAGTGTGATACTTAGCTTGGGATGAATAATTCAGGATGATCCGGTATTTGTAAAAGGAAAAGAGTCCTGGAGAGCTGCCCCGTCCGGCAGCAAGCTCTCCTTCTCACTAGCGCTGCAGCGCGGCTGTTCTCCGGGGAGCGCCGGCAGTATCCGGACACCGACACGGCTCTCCTTCCTACCAGCGCTGCAGTGCAGCTGTTCTCCGGGGAGCGCCGGCAGTATCCGGCAGTATCCGGACGCCGACACGTGACACGATCACGTGATGTCCTTGTTCAAACTACTGTGTGCAGGAAGAGCCACAATTCCATCCTACGCGTTTCGGAGAGCTAATGGCCTCCTTCATCAGGGATGGCTCTGCCTGCACTGGGCTCATATAGATATATCCTTGGTCCGTATAGTCAATTGAAAGCAAATAGTGCTATGTCGTTGTTTAATCCTCTGGGCTTTAGAGTTTCTAATTCAAAGATCCATCTTGTTTCTTCCCTGGACATCTGTTTAATAAAGTCCCCTCTGCGCCAGTCTTTTTTAACCACTTTAATTCCAGTGACTTTTATATCTCTAAGCGATCCTTTATGTACCAGCTTAAAGTGTCTGGACAGGGGATGTGTATCCACATTGTTCTTTATATTGCGCAAATGTTCCCCAATTTGTTTGCATAAGGGGCGTATAGTGCTCCCGACATACATCTTTTTACATGGACACTCAATAACATAAATCACTCCTGCTGTTTTACAAGTTATGAGATCCATAATTTCAAATTTTATACCACTTTGAGAAGTAACCATTTCTTGTTTGGTAAGCTGTAATGTCCTGCACACTTTACATTTTTTGCAGGGATAAAAACCTTTCATAGTTGTTTTAAAAGGGCCGACACACGTATTACTGTTCAGAGGCTTTTCCAAATTCCGTACTGTTGGTGCAATTAGATAATTAAGATTTTTAGCTTTTCTAAATATAAAGCTAGGATTTTCCGTAATTTTATCTCCGATGACTTTGTCATCCCTCAGGAGTCCCCAATGTTTAGACACTATTTTTTAAAAAAGATGTATATTGGAATTATACTGTATAATTATGGGGACAGATATTACATCTGAAGGTTCAGATAAGGGGTCTCTCCTAGGTTTAGTATTGTATAGAATCTCCTCCCTAGGAGTGTTTTTGACATTTTCTTTAATGCTAGATAAAAATTCTTCTTTATAGCCTTTGTTTAAAAACTTGCTAATAAGTGTGTCGGCTTCCTTCAATAGCCTTTGTTTAAAAACTTACTAATAAGTGTGTTGGCTTCCTTTAAGCTGGTACATAAAGGATTGCTTAGAGATATAAAAGTCACTGGAATTAAAGTGGTTAAAAAAGACTGGCGCAGAGGGGACTTTATTAAACAGATGTCCAGGGAAGAAACAAGATGGATCTTTGAATTAGAAACTCTAAAGCCCAGAGGATTAAACAACGACATAGAACTATTTGCTTTCAATTGACTACACGGACCAAGGATATATATATATATGAGCCCAGTGCAGGCAGAGCCATCCCTGATGAAGGAGGCCGTTAGCTCTCCGAAACACGTAGGATGGAATTGTGGCTCTTCCTGCACACCGTAGTTTGAACAAGGACATCACGTGATCGTGTCACGTGTCGGCGTCCGGATACTGCCGGATACTGCCGGCGCTCCCCGGAGAACAGCCGCGTTGCAGCGCTAGTGAGAAGGAGAGCTTGCTGCCGGTCGGGGCAGCTCTCCAGGACTCTTTTCCTTTTACAAATACCGGATCATCCTGAATTATTCATCCCAAGCTAAGTATCACACTACCGTTCAGGATACTGGGTATTAACACTCTTTGCACAAGGTACCGCTTGTGAATTAATATAATAGCACCGCGTATACCCCCATCGAGCACATAGGATTACCAGGACCCTCTTTTACCACTTCACGTATTTATATAAGGAAATGGGTATTGTATAAACCTGAATTCATTTAAGAATCTTGCATTCCAATATTGCACAGTTGGCACTTTATTTTTGGTTATCTCCATATTATACTAAATGCACTTTATCCTTGCTTAAATTGCACATTTTATATGCATATTTGCACATCCAGAGATTTATTACCAGCACTTAAGTATTGTAATTTTTCCTTCTTAGGGATTACTCAACAGGCACATGTACCATTTTATATAAGGACATATATATATTTTCGTCCTCTTTTTAACTCTATGAGCAGCTATCAATGCTTATTTAAGCCCTAATTTTATGTGGTTACTGATTTTACTTTTTTCCTTTACATTCAGTGGTTCAGTGCACAAACTGGTTATCTAAGTGTCCATTATCACACAAGCATCACCCGCTGATTTATCATCTCAATATCCGTGTACAATCCTTTGGGAAGAATTCAGGTATGTGTTGCGATCAGTATTGTTAGGTTTGTGATTGATTCAGAGCGCGAGTACTGTTTTAGTATTATTTATTATCTTTCTTTCTCCTTGTGGTAGGAGTTTTTGTACTTGCAGCGGATCCAGCACATATATACTTGCGCCGCTACATCTTATTTTAAAAATTTTATATTTTGTTTTTATATTTTTTAAAACCTTTTCTTTGCTCTATATTTTAGTCTTCTTAGGAAGAACCTGAACCTGTCATCTGACTGCTTCTACTAAATACTGCAAAACCAGAGAATTGCAACATATAAGACATATTACTATCTCATATGAGGGCTATAATGGCAGCGACAGAGGCCCCTGGCTTCCATGCCAATTGCCAATTGGTACCCCACGAATGCTGATGGGATCTTGTGCGAGCATTACCTGGCCATGACCATTCCATTTAAATGCCACTGTCAGAAATTGACAGCAGCATCTAAATGATTAACGGTAGCATTCAAAGCTTAGCTATGGCCAATGTTAATGGTGACAAATTCTGGTTGTGTAACATCTACTGCATATGGAAAAGGACTACGCTTCTGAGCCAGATATGCACATTATGACCTGCACTGAGGCACTACCAATGCTGAGTTTGCAGGCAGGGATCTCAAATTTTTAAATATAGATTCCCTGTTTTTTACTCAGTAAAACCTAACCACTTTTCCAACTCCCTCTCCCTCATTTCTGCAAACCACACCTTGTTACACACCTGTTGTGAATATGCTGGAGGCGGCTTCTGAGCTGGGGCTCCCTCCGGTGGTTGCTGAGGGTAATGAACTGATTGGTGAATGGCCTTCAGCTGGCGCTGAATGGTAGGATATAAGTGGCTTGAGTTCCCAGCAGCTTTGCCGGTTATCAATTGTTTTTCTGGTCTTGTTTGAAGCACTGCTAGTTTCCTGCTCTCCTTCAGATAAGTGTTTGCTTTTTTTTTTTCTCTGTTTGATTATCTCTGCTGGTTTGCTGCCTGCAGTGGACTGCAGCCTGTCCCCTTTTGGGGGTCTGGCGCTGCAATTGTGCTCCGTTTGTGTCTGCACTTTTGCTTTGCTCTTTTGTTACTTTTAATTTTAATTTAAGTCAGGGTGGATTTGATTTAAATCAAACTGATTTAAATCACGATTTAAATCACTAGTCAGTAAGGCTTGATTTAAATCAGTGATTTAAATCAAAGTTTCTACCTAAACTAGTTCTTGCTACTTTAACATGCAAGTAGATGAAAATTTTTAGAATCACTTTTTATATTACTTTTTTCTCCCCAGTTTAATGGGTTAATCATTCATATTTGGACACCACTGTTCTGTTGTACTTAGGAAGGAGAAAAATAATCCTGACCTTAATAACAATTTAAATAGATTTATTCAACTGAAACAATAA
The DNA here is from genome assembly GCA_033576555.1 of Oophaga sylvatica. NCBI lineage: Eukaryota > Metazoa > Chordata > Amphibia > Anura > Dendrobatidae > Oophaga > Oophaga sylvatica. The sequence continues at coordinate 449,928,887 of JARQOD010000004.1, read as the reverse complement.
CAACATTACAGCATAAGTTATTTGCATAAACAAACATCCATGTTTGTTAACTAATTTGGCTAAACAAAATATATATATATTTTAAGAAACTTAGACTGTCAGCCCAGCCGACACATGAATAACTTAAATACTACTGTCCCTGCTGTCCTCTGTAGCTCACTCGTTGTCATCTTCATCATCATCTTCTTCTTTGTTCCTATTCATAATCTGGAAAAGATAAACAAGCTTTCCTGCTTTATTGGGTCCCAACCGATTTCTCAATTTAGAATGAATGAGTCCAAAGGAAGAGAATATTCTTTCAACGCCTGCAGAAGAAGCTAGTAGCTACTGCTGTTAAAAGTGAAATCATTACTTGAACAGTCTCTAAATCCAAGCGCTTAAGTGACTTCCACCAGTTTACTGGTGTGACCTTCCTTAAAATATCTTCAGCAAACATATATTTCTTTAATGGTTCCCCCTTAGCTCTGAAGTTTATTATAGTTGGCATTAAAGATGGATGATTGCTGGATATCCATGTCATAGCTAAATCCTCTTCCTCAGCACTTAGGTTTTGACCCTGATATTGGATATTGACAATATTTGCCAAAAAATGAGCTGGAGTCAGTGCTTGTCCCATTCGTTTGTTTACTGCTTGTAATTTAATTCTGTCCATGTGTAGTTCTGTTTTTAAATGTTCACTCAGTTCCTTCCAAATTTCAACAGCATCCGCAATAAAACAGCTATTTTTCTGTATTTTGTTTAAAGCTTGAGAGATGGGTTTCAGGAAGCTCAGCATATGTTCAACATTTCTCTTAAGCCCAATGTTGAGGACTTTGGCCGTGACAGTGCCATCTATTTTATCTCGATTTTCTTCACAAAGTGTCATCAGAATAGGCCAGTTTTTGATATACTGCTCAAAACAGTCCACCACAGAGTTCCATCTAACATCTTGTGGGAGCGTTAGCTTGGTTCCACCCATCCTTTTCAGAGCTGCTGCAGCAAAATGATTATTACGGAAGTATTTAGCATTTTCAACATTAGCCTTTATTTCTGGAACACTTAAGTCTTTGGCTAAGAGGTGCAGCAAATGAGCACTGCAACCATATGTTATTAGCTTTGTATTCCCTCCCTGCTCTTCTAAATTTCTTCTCATCTTGGATACGTTTGCAGCATTGTCAGTGACCAAACTGCGTACTAGACATTTGAATTTTTGTTCACATGTTGTTATAGCTTTTACTGCCACTTCTTGTAAGTATTCTGCTGTGTGTGCATTTCCTGACGTATCAGTTGTTTGTGCAAGGAAGACTTTACCTTCTTCTGTTGTTATACAAGCACATACAATAGGATCATTGTGGACATTACTCCACCCATCAATACTTAGGTTAACAATTTTACCCTCCAGAGCTGTTGCACATTGCTCCATTTCTCTGTCATACACTTGATCCAGCAGTTTCCCTGCAACATCAACTCTGCTGGGTGGACTGTATCCTGGTCTCAGTGACTGAACCATATTAATGAAATGTGGGTTCTCAGTCAGACGGAAAGAAGAGTTCGTTGCATAAATAAACTGGGCAATTTTTTCATCAATCAACTCTTTTTCTAATCTGCTAGTTCTTATCACAAACCTATCTATGGTGGTTTCAGGAGGTAAAGGTTTTTTCTTCCTTTTGGGTGATGGTGATATGTGGCTGTGGGTGTCTGATGATGATGCTGCTGCTAATGAAGCACTATCCTGGATGGATAACTCTGAAACTGTAGAACAGGATGATGGTGATCTTGGAGGTGGATAGTTTCCAGAATCCATGAATTCCCCTAAACAAAAAAAGTCAATGCTGTTATTTTATTGTTTATACAATTTCTGCTTATTGTACACAACACAGCACTGCCCCAAAAGGAATATTTGTTTTTCTTCATAACTGTACCAAATGACAGTAACATGCAGTAATAATAAGAAATATAATTTTTCTCACACATGACAGTTCAGTCTTTAGAAATAGGATTCAATAAAAATGTTTACCAACCTGGAGATCCTGCCTGTTCAGAAGTGTTTCTTTGGTCATCTTCATCACCGCACTTCTCATGATGTTGCCTCATTCGCGCCACCAGGCCTTGCATCTCTTTGTTGCATCGTTTGCATTTTGCACGCATGCCTGCCTTACCGATAGGCGAAGGAGCTTCATTAAAATATTCCCAAACTGGGTCTCTTTTACAGCCTGCTGCCATTATAAGGAAAGAATGTAATAAACCTCAGATCGTACACACAAACAGATCCAGATTTGTCTGTCTGTGGCTATGCTGCAGTATTGTGCTCAAAGTTTCACTTTCATTTTCTTGTCTGCTTGCCCTTCCTCCTCCTCACACTTAGATTCACATTCTTCTTGTGTTGTGCAGATCTATTCCACTCCAAACAATCAAACATATTGTCTAACTTCTTGGACTTGGCACTGAAGGGGTTGATTCTGTATTCATATAGGTTTGTAGAACAATAGGATTAAGGTATTTTTCTCAACTCTGTTCATGTTGTAACATTTTTGCCGTGAAGAAGAGGCTGGGACCTCTTCGGAGTCAAATTCAGTTTTGAGAACTGCGTAAGTAAAGCGAGAGTTTGTGATAATATAGGAGAGAAACTGCCCACTAATCCTACAGAAACCTCTGGAAGAGCATGGCATTGTGAATGTTACACATATACAGCCTTTATTCTAACAAACAACTCAGCTTTATCTCATGATGGAAGAACCTTTGGATGGTAAAATATTTTCCTCAAAAAGCAGTTTATTGAAAAAAATCCGATTTAAATAAAAAAAAATCCGATTTAAATAAAAAAAATCTGATTTTTTTTTTATTTTTTAAAAAAATCATTGATTTTTATCCACCCTGATTTAAGTTTTGTTACACCAGAGATCTGATTTAGGTGGTAGAGATCGTGTGATCTCAGTGTTTTTGCAATCAGAAGAGTTGGTATTTTTTAGGGTTTTTTTTGGATTGCAGTGAGTATCCTTTCCTGTACTTTTCTGTCTAGACAGATTGGGCCCCAGCGTTTGCTCATTCTATTTTCTGTCTGTGTCCGTGCTTCTTCTTGTCTAACCGCCATTACATGTTTGGGGGCTTCCTATTTTCTTTGGGATCTGCTCCGGGGCAGATAGCTTTCATCTTTCTGCCTTTAGGTGTAGTTATCTCTCAGGCTGTGACGAGGCGTTTAGGATCAACGTAGGAACGCTCCACGGCTACCTCTAGTTGTGTGGTTAGTTCAGGTTACTGCAATCCAACAGGTTCCAGCCTCTCTGGTGTATTACCGCTTTTGCTATTTTTTGCAATTTCTCCTCAGTTACCGAAACATAACACACATCCCTTCCTCAACCATAAAATATAGGTAATGGTAACCATAATTAAAAGACCATAATTAAAGACATAATTTCTTACAGTCCCATGTAATACCACAAATATCACAAGGTGAGTCCTCTTTGAGTACTGGTAATGTGGTAGCTGTTATACAGGTATTTTATGGCATTATAAAATCTACACAAATTACTCAGATGGACTTCCATCGTTTTATCCCCCACCAAATGCAAAGTTTTCTCTTGAGGCGCAGCAGTGACGTCAGCAGGTTGGTGAGGTGATCTCAACCTGCCGCTGCACGTGACCTGTGCTCCGGAAGTATTGGTACTCAAATCTTCAATTGTAGTTCAGTCTAAAAGATGCAAATATGATTTCATGCAGAAAACAGGGAACTTTCTACCGGTTCTCCAAATCCGTTGTCAGATTAACAACTCTTTTGGAAAGCTGCTAAAAATGGTCCCCCTTGAATGACACCTCAGACTGCTGCCTGAGGCAAGATGCTCATCTCATGGCTGAAATGTCCCTGGTTGACACATTCCAATAGTATTTCACATAAGAACAACCAGTGAACTGGGGTGTTTTGTACCCCCAAGGATCATTCATAATTTAGAGAGCAAAGGCTAACCTATTTGATCTGATACCACAGAAAGTCTATTGTAGCACAAATTTCTGAAAAAAATAGGAAACTTATTAGGAAGACATTGTAAAAGGGGGTCAAAAAAATAGCAGGGGGAATCATAGCAAAAAAAATTAACAGCAATATCTAGATATTAAGTTAAGCATTGTATTGAATGATTCCAGTTGAAAACTTACTATATTTTTTGCCAAATCTTCTAAATTAAAATAATATGCATTTGTGGGACAACTTATTTAATGATAGCATATTGCCAAGTTTTTTTTATAAAGCTGTGTTTTCACAATGTGCACAAAAACAGTGAATTGATCCTTAAGGTTATAAACACTGATAGGTTAATTTTATTTGCATGAAATTTACAAGAATTTTGGAAATAAGTGAATTTTCATACATTTTGAGTACATTGAAGACTACTGTCTTATACAACTTCCAAGTAATATTTGTGCAATATGTAAGCTGAAAATAGAGATATGTTATTCACTTTTGCGGTATCTTTATTTCTATGGTATTTGATAGCAGTATAAAAGTACAAAACTTTTTTTTTTACTGCTTTACAATCTACATAGCAAAAACAGTTCCAAAACCTCAAGTTATTATTGTCTAGTTTGACCTTTAAAAAAATCTTCATTGATCTACCCTATGTTTTGTTTAGAAGCTTTTCTTAAGTGTATCATTTTAGCGTAATTAATTTAATTCTCTTAGGTGCAATGTTGTTAGAAATCATTATCTACAATAAATTATAAAAATAATCAAACCAACAAGAGAACTGATGGGCACGATTGTAAAATGATAATGTATTTAATTAATGAATCAATTATCCTTCATTAACAGTACTAAGCTTTCTATGAAAATCTCCCAGCATGTATCGTTCTTTGTTCTGATAATTTTGATGCTTCTGGGGAGTTAATCATCTCTTTCATTTATGGAATGTAAAGCATGAGGGAAAACACAGTCACAGTAAGTTGGGTTGGAAGGCAGAGGCTCATGGGTACTCCATTTTGCTGAATTGTGCCTCTTTTATTAAAATACCTGAAGGGCATTATTTGCCACTAGCCGCAGGTTTTCCAGTGCCTAGATTGACAAGGTCAGAGTATCAAGTGAAAAAAAAATATTATTTTTGCTGCTACTCATAGGTTATTTTTCAATTCCCTTCCTTTGTCTCCCACCTGCTGATACAGAGCCTTTCCAGAGTAGTGGTAGGAAATAAACGCAATTTTCACACTCTGCACATTAGTCTGCAGAGACATATGGAGGAAAACGAGTAATGTTCCTCTTCTCATCCGCAGTAAAGCAATGTCTGTCCAGAACTCCACCAACTAGAAAGCAATGTGCACACAGTAAGCACCGATGTGGTAGGAAGTGCAACAGCCTTGCTGCCTCAAGTAATTTTCACCTCATGTAAGTAGTGCAGTGTGATGCTTTCCTCTTTGTGCATGTAATAAAAGTGGCCTTCCTAGGGAAAACAGACCGAAAACTAATATGTAATGAGGTTTATATGCACACAAGAAAGCTTATTTTGGAATAAAATGCTGTAGAGCCTTGAGCTGTCAACCCGCTCTCCCATACAGAGGAATTCTTGTTCGGTCGAACGCTCCTGTATTGTAGCGCCGACGTATTTGTACGCTTCCCTTCCTCCTCGTCAGGGATACAAACTCACTCACTGCCGTGGCCCCCGTCCCACCCTTCCTACTGTTGGTGCCCGGGGTCTGCGTACGTTTCACAAATCACTGGGAACTGTGCTTAGGCTAATTGCTCAAGCGCTCCCTCCTTCCAACACATGCCTTTCTAAAGTATCACCAGTCAATGGCTTTGAGACACATTAATTAATGAACCTCCACCAGATGGGAGGAGACTAGGCAATGTGTTCACTTTGCTAGCTACATGCTTGCTAGTTCTCTGGCCTCCTGTTCTTATTTATCTTCAAGTACCTTCTTGTACCTGCCCGTGCTTGCCATTGCATGCCTGTATACCAGCCATACTTGTAGTACCTGCCTGCACTTGCCGTGCCCACCAGTATACCAGTCGTACCTGGCTGCACCTGCCAGTGCCCTTCTATATACCAGCCGTACTTGCCTTGCCTTTCTGCACATGCATATGTATGCCTGTATATCATGGCCCTGCATATGCATGCCTGTATATCATCTGTACCTGGCTGCACCAACCAGTGCCCACATATATACCAGCCATACCATCCTGCATCTGTCAGTGCCAGTCTTTATACCATCCATACTTGCTGTATCTGCCTGCACCTGCCAGTGCCTGTATGAATACATACTGCAAAGCTGCTGGTGGAAACTCCTCGGACGTCCCACAGAGGGGGCACTTATCAATATACTGTGCAGCATTATGGAGGAAATAGGAGCGCTTGTATTATAGCAGCAACTGGTGTGTGCGCTGATTACTTAGGCCTGAGTTTCTGACATTATAGATGTTGTGTATAAGAGCCCAATTGGCAATAGCTGTTGGTTGAGACAACTCCTAAGGCTTGATCGTCCCTCTTTGAGTGTATTTTTGTATTTAGCACCTTTCTAAACTATAGTTCATATGTAACTTTATTAATTCAAAAATATATATGCAACAAAGAATTGTCATTTTTTATACCATTGTGTGGTGCATATTGTGATTTTTCTGCCACCACTAATGTGAATTGATTGTGCTGTGGTATATTGACCCTGAGAGGGTTCATTGATTATAGTGGGCATTATACGTGATTACTAGAGTTGAGCGATACTTTCCGATATCCTAAAGTATCGGAATCGGAATGGTATCGCCGATATCACTAAAATATCGGCGATACCCGATACCGATACCGGAAGTCCCATGTAAGTCTATGGGAACAAAATATCGAAATTAAAAAAAACCCATTCTTGCCTTGTTGGTTAATTGTACATGAAGGAAAACAAGAAAGAGTAATGTAGAATGTATTGGGGGAGGTTGAGGAGACATTAAAGGCATAGATGTTTGACCCAATCCAATGGAATAGCATTAATTTTTTTTTTTTAAGGAAATACGTTCGGATTGACGAACAAATTGACAATGTTGTTAACCTTTTTTCTATTTTGTCAAATATGTCTGTTTCACAACTTCCATGGTCTTCACCTTTTTAACTTTTCACACACTTTCTCCTTCATAATTTTCAGCAGCATCATCTTTCTCATCAAATTATTCTTCATCTTCACCTTCTTAATCTTCTAAAACTTCTTGCTATTCATCTTTTTGTTAACATTACTTATATTGTTCTTATTAAACAGTTATTATTCTTCATATTCTACTTCTTCATCTTCTTCCTATTCATCCTTTTCATCATATTCTTATTTGTGACAGACATTCCTGTACTTGTAATCTGTAAAACTCTGAATTTTCATCCTTCCGTTCTTGCTGTCACGAAAGATTTTAATTACAACAGTATTTGTCCGCGTTCAGTTTAGCCTGCAGCAGCATCAGGCATTTTCCAGGGGCACCACGAGGAGGAACGGACTCACCCCCATACACTGCTTAGTCTTCTTCTGCTTAGAATTTAGAGCATATATTTTGCTCTTCATTTTGGTCTTATACTTAATGTTCTTCTGCTTTTTGATCTTCTGCTTATTGTTCTTCTGTCTCTTGTTCTGTATCTTGTAGTTTGTCTTAACCTTCTTTGTCCTGTTGGTGATGGTACAAAAGCCAATGGAAGTAACGAGGACCAGCTGACTGTGCTGGAACCCGGAGGGTCAGCAGAAGGAAAAGAGCCAATGGCACAACCGAGGACCAGCTGACGTTACTGGGACACGGTTACTAAGCAGGAGGTACCTGTGCTCCAAAGCACTACCAAGGACCAGCAGACGTTGCTGGAACTCGGATACCGACATGGAGGCACCTAGGCCAAAGGCACTGCGGAGAACCAGCTGACGGTACTGGAACCCGGATGGGTAGCAGAAGGTACAAGAGCCAATGAAAGTAACGAGGACCAGCTGACTGTGCTGGAACCCGGAGGGTCAGCAGAAGGAAAAGAGCCAATGGCACAACCGAGGACCAGCTGACGTTACTGGGACAGGGTTACTAAGCAGGAGGTACCTGTGCTCCAAAGCACTACCAAGGACCAGCAGACGTTGCTGGAACTCGGATACCGACATGGAGGCACCTAGGCCAAAGGTACTGCGGAGAACCAGCTGACGGTACTGGAACCCGGATGGGTAGCAGAAGGTACCCATGGAAATTAAAGTTGAGGCAGCAGGACTGTTTGCCGTTCACACAGCAGGGGAACAGCTGACATTACTGAACCCCAGTAACACAGGAGCAAGTGTAGACTGTGCTAACAGCACTTCCGAGAAACAACTGGCGGTGTTGTAACCCAGGATGAGAAGAGAACAGGGTGGAGGCAGCAGGACTTTTTGCCGTTCACACAGCAGGGAACAGCTGACATTACTGAACCCCAGTAACACAGGAGCAAGTGTAGACTGTGCTAACAGCACTTCCGAGAAACAACTGGCGGTGTTGGAGCCCAGGGTCAAGGAGGATGTTTAAATACTAGATCAAGTATTTTCCTTGTTACGTGTCAATTAAAAATGTCTATACTCCAAACAAGAGAAATATAACCTTTAGTACCATAAGATGATGATTTTACTTTAAAAAATATATGTAAATTAATAATTGACAAACATAAACGCATACATTTTCATGTTGAAAAGCAATGCAAACCACAATAAAAATCGGTTAAATAATCTGCTATACGGTTTTAAATAAAAGCATACAAGTACATATCAGAATCCATTAATGATGGATAAGTAACAGTATGTACACCATTTTCATTTGCTGAATAATATCACTAAAAAGTTTTTAAAAATATCTAAAATTTCCATCATGTAATACTGATAATATGTGGCAATCATTTATATTAACAAAAAAAAACTTTAAAAAGTGCATAGTGAAAACAGCTATTTATGCCTGACTGTGGACTTGCAAGCATGACAACGGATAGATAAGGTATATATAGATGACACTGCATAGCCACAGATGGTGAATGGCGATGTAATACTGTACCTCAATAAAGTGTGCGTTACTACTACATCCTTATTTTTATATAGCTTTATAAAAGGGTACGTGCATGTATGCTTGCGCCTTTGTTTGGACGCACAGACTGGCTTCCTGCTGTGACGCGTTGGGTATTGGAGCGTCTGTGCGTCTTATGACGCAGACTAACATTCACGGTGCGCATCGTTCATCATCGCAAGCGTACCGACAACACAAAGGCGTTGTCATGACTGCTTTACTCAGTAAACATGCACCTATGATGAAACATACACGCATGTGCCCTATTACATAACAAGCTACAAGAAAAATGCGTGTGAGGTGTGACACAGCTGTTTTGTTAAGGTACAGTATTATATCGACATTGTACAGGTGTCGCTATTCAGTCTGATAAATAGATATCATTCACCTATTCTATCAGTTGTCGTTCTTTCAGCACCACTTACAGGTATATTTTTGCTATTGTGACTATGCACTATTGACTTTACCAAGGTAATGCATGATTTTTGTTAGCGATTATCATGTTTACATGAAGGACCTTTATGATATGGGCTGTTAACTTTCTAATCAAATATGTATTTTTTAAAATGACACAAATATAAGTAATGTTGAAGAGGACTATTCCTACATGCATTGTTTGCACAATATTACAGGTGTACATCACATCCCTTAATCAACATTGGATATTATATTTACTTGTATGCTTTTATTTCAAAGGCAAGAACACTGAAGTATAACCTTCGCACTGCAGCAGTTGTCAAAGTTCAACCCACATTATGCACTTCCAACATTGCAGTATTTGAGTCATCATGATGTGAGTTGGATTTGTCTAAGCTATGGAGTGACAAGGTTGACCATCAGTATCCTATAGCATAAGTAGGCTTTTGTGTTTGCATTTGTTTTCGACATGTGCATATCTGTAATAATATGTCACAATTATTTTGTTACAGATTTGTGACAAAGACAAATCATTTTATGGTTTGAAAGTTGACGTTTCAAATGTTTACAGCTTAGAAATCATGGGTAGCCTCATATCTATGTGTAGCACTAGACACTTTGAGATGTAATTTTTTTTTTTCACCATGATTAGGTAGCTAGCAGTAATTTTTGCCGGACACACAGCAGGGGAACAGCAGGCGTTACTGAACCCCACAAACACATCAGCGATTGTTTTCATCTGTGCATCTAACACTTCTGAGCAGCAACTGGCGCTGTTGAAGCCCAGGGTCAAGGAGGGTGTAGGCAGAGGCCTAGTATGAGACGTTTGAAGTTGAAGTTGTAGTTAGCAGCAGTAATTTTTGCCAGACACACAGCAGGGGAACAGCAGGCGTTACTGAACCCCACAAACACATCAGCGATTGTTTTCATCTGTGCATCTAACACTTCTGAGCAGCAACTGGCGCTGTTGAAGCCCAGGTCAAGGAGGGTGTAGGCATGAAATATTGAGTTATTGCCTTGTTACGTGGCCATTGCAAATGTATGTACTTCAAACAAGAATAAATGAAGTTTTACTACAACAATAAAATGATAAATTTCAATTACAAGAATAGAAAAATATTTATACTTGACAGTCCTCTGTGGTTGATAACGTTTAATGGCTAACTGAAAATATGGTAACAAATTCAAAGCTTTCGAGACTACTCAGGTGTCTTCATCAGGCTAAGAGTAAAGCCAAAAATGAAGAATCACATATTTCTACACACAACAGGACACAGGAATAGCTAAGACAAGTGAGGGAGGGACAAGTGAGGGGAGACCGGCAACAAAAAGGAGAACAAGGATGAATTATCAGCGCCACACAATCACAGATAAATTAATGAATTTACCTGTGGCAAAAGACTTTTGTATGCCCGGTCATAGCATCATGGATATGGAATTACTGTTATTAAAATATAACTTCAAATATGAGAAACGTACAAAGGTTTCAGAATATAAGCTCATCATGACCTTTGACACTGTTAGTGATGGAATGAATAGATCACATGGATTTATGTCATTCTATATCAATTAAGGAATCTGCGTCTATGCCCTTCCAGGGTCATGAAAACCCAAAAAAATACGCCAATGAGAGGGCAATCAAACTTTCTATCCTTATCTAGGAACTGTTCCAATATTTATGTTCATCCCTGTGAGATAATGACAGTTCTGATACACGTCACTTACTTGTCTTACCTATTGCACTATTCCTGTGTCCTGTTGTGTATAGAAATATGTGATGCTTAATTTTTTTAGTTAGTCTTTCCCTGATGAAGAGACGTGAGTAGCCTTGAAAGCTTGCAATTTGTTTCCATCTTTTCAGTTATCCATTAAAAGGTATCAACCACTGCTGACTCTGAAGTCTAAATATTTTTCTATCTACTGGCTAACACGGTACAAAGATACACATGTTTTCTAATTTCAAGAAGGAAAAATAAAGAAAATACAAATATAAACGCATATATGCACATGCCAAAAATAAATAGAACAACACAACACCCAAAAAATTGGTAACAAAATATAGTGTTGTAAATTTAAGAATAAAAGTCAATTTTTTTTTTTATGAATAATGCTTAAGGAACGCTATGTTAAACCATAACATAGTGAAGACAATGGATTTTGTAATAGTCACTCATCATCATCATCGCAAATTTTATGTGACAGTCACAGACATTTCAATTATTTAAGTTCATAAAATCGTAACTTTCTATAGCATGTATGACATGTCCAGCATGGACTCATCAATGTGATTGATGACACAATAATGTACAATAAAAAATAACCATTTAAAAAAACATTAGGCATTGTTTGTCACAATTTAAGTGTGTGCCTGCAAGTGTAGGTGAAACAAAGGCTACGGATAGCAAAGGTATATTCTATGTCTGTATCAGACAGTGGACAGCCTCTGATGGGTAATGCCGATGTTATACTGTACGTCAATAAAGTCTGCGGCTGAAATCATGCATTTTTTGCTTGTAGAGTGTTGAAGAGGGTAAAAGAATGTCTGGTTGCGCAAAGCTTTATCCGTCAACACTACCTTCCTACTGTCACGCGTAGGGTAGGGTAGCGTGTGGCAATTAGCTGACTATCAAATGTGAGTTAGGCTGCGTTATTGCGCACTAGGGACGCAAAAAAAATACAGCAGTAATAATTTAATGTGTAATACTCCACCTATGACAAACCAAAAAATTACGTTCCCTCTTTAACAATGTACAAGACTAACAAGCCTAATGGTTGACGCTGACTTAATTGAGATACAGTATTACATCAACATTGTCCATGAGTAACTATGCACTGTGATACCTATATACCAGTATTAATTTATATCTCTTGTGGTTGTTTCAACAGCACTTGCAGGTATAACTACCTATTGTCAGTATGCATGATGCACTTTCTAGATGTAATAATTTATTATTGGACATTATTACCATGTTTACATGCTGGCCATTTCATATATGGTGTTTGAAGTTACAGTTGGCATCAGTATGTGTATTTTATAATGTCTGTCATAAATAAAACTCGTGATGATGATGATGAGGATTTAATGATTCGTACATCCATTGAGTGCATTATCTTACAGGTACAGATAAAGTTCCTTAAAAAGCATTAATTCATAAGTCTGAAATGTACTTTTATGCATTAATTTCAAAATGTGAAGAGTAGACTATGTTTTATTTTTTGTTACCATTTCTAATAGACATGTGCAGATATGCGCTGTGATGACAAATTATTATTTGTCCATATTTGTCATAAAAATTTATCATTCTAGGCCTGCAAAACTTCACAATTTCATGTTTTCAGCATAACAAGCAGGGTGACGGCTCTTCCCTATTTGGAGCATGTTGGGCATGTGTTTTTCTGTCCATGTGTCGGGAACAGGACACTTCTTGCCGTTGACACAGCAGGGGAACAGCTGGCGTTACTGAACCCCACTAACAGTAGAGCTTGTGTTTTGTTCTGTGGACACGACACTTCTGAGCAGCAACTGGCAGTGTTGGAGCCCAGGGAGTAGAGTTCAGGTGGTAGAAAGATGAACATAACAGGAGACATGGATAACGTTGCGAACCAGTTATTTAATCTGAAAACGGACAGACAAATTCTGGCGAGATCCATGCCTTGTTCATTTTCAGAAAAGTAAGCCGGTCTACATTATCGGAGGATAGTCGCATGCGACGGTCTGTTAGTACACCACTTGCAGCACTAAAGATGCTCTCCGATAATACACTGGCAGCAGGCAAGCCAGCACCTCCAATGCATACTGGCTAAGCTCTGGCCATGTATCCAGCTTAGAGACCCAAAACTTGAATGGGGAAGAGCCATCTGGGAGTACACTGAGAGGCAAAGCCAAGTAGTCTGTCACCATCTGACGGATACGTTGCCTCCCGCTGACTGGAGCCCTCTCGGATGGTGTAGACATTTGTGGCGCTGCCACAAAACTTTGCCACATTTTTAACATACTGGTCTTTCCCTGTGCAGAGGCACTGCGTGTGCTCCCTCTTGTTGCAGAGCTCTCTACACTGCCTCGACGCACAGAGCTGCTTTGTAAAGCAGTAGCAGCAGCAGTGCTCTCGGCAGTAAGGTAGAACATTAGGGATTGCACCAGTGTGTCTTGGTACTCCCGCATTTTACGCTCCCGGTTCAACGGTGTGATGAGGCTTTTGACGTTGTCCCGGTAGCGAGGGTCTAGGAGGGTGTACACCCAATAATCAGACGTCGTGAGAATGTGGGCGATGCGGCGGTCGTTTCTTAGCACTGCAGCATGAAATCAACCATGTGCTGCAGACTCCCAACTGGCAAAGAAACGCTGTCCTCTGCAAGAGGCGTTATCTCTGCCTGCTCTGCATCACCCCACCCTCGCTCTACATACTGACTAGAGCGTTGTGTACCTCCCTCTGGAGCGATGTCTTCCTCCTCCATTGACTCCTCCTCCTCATCCTCCTCACAAAGTGAGCCCTGCCCAGCCCTTTGTGAGGAACCACGTTGCGCTGACTTTCCAGAAGGTGATGGAATTTGTGACTCCTCATCCTCCACCTCTTCCAAAACCTCATCCCTTATTGCTTGCAGTGTTTTTTGAAGCAGGCAGATAAGGGGGACAGTCAGGCTGACTAGTGCATCATCTGCACTCGCCATCCGCGTTGACTCATCAAACGCACGCAAAACGTGGCACATGTCCTTCATAGTGGCCCACTCATTAATGGTGAAGTGTGGACGGCGCAAATTGCGTGTTGATTGCGCCTGATGCAGCTGATACTCCATAACTGCTGGCTGCTGCTCACACAACCGCTCCAACATATGTAACGTTGAATTCCACCTGGTGGATACGTCACATATGATGCGATGTTCAGGAAGGCACAATCTGCGTTGCAGAGCTGCAATGCGCGATCTGGCCATGCTGGAACATCGCAAGTGAGCGCACTCTAGGCGGACCTTGTGCAGCAGTGCATCAAGATCCGGATAGTCCCTCAAAAAACTCTGCACGACCAAGTTGAGCACATGTGCCAGACATGGTATGTGAGTGAGGTTGCCAAGGCCCAGAGCTGCCACCAGATTTCGGCCATTGTCACACACTACCAAGCCTGGCTGGAGATTCGCTGGCAAAAACCACACGTCGCTCTCCTGCTTGATGGCATTCCAGACCTCCTGCGCTGTGTGGCTTCGATTCCCCATGGGAATTAATTTCAGAACGGCCTGTTGCCGTTTGGCCACGGCTGTGCTCATATCGGTCGCATCAGGTAAGCGTCCACGGGTCCATGTGGAGGTAGACCGTGACGGCTCCTGCAGCGATGATTCTGAGGAACTGGAGTAGGAGGAGGAGTCAATGTGGACAGACTTGATTCCGGCAATCCTTGGAGTTGGCAGAACACGTACAGCGCCACTCGCAAGATCTGTACCCGGCTCCACAACATTCACCCAATGGGCAGTGAGTGAAAGGTATCGTCCCTGGCCATGGTACTGGTCCACGCATCGGTGGTCAGGTGGACCTTGCTACTGACGGCGTTTAGTAGCGCATGTTTAATTTTTGCCTCAACATGCTTTTGCAGACCAGGGACGGCTTGCCTGCTGAAATAAAATCGGCTGGGCACATTGTATTGTGGGACTGCCAATGCCATTAATTCACGGAAACTGTCAGTCTCCACCAGCCTGAATGACAGCATTTCAAGGGACAGGAGTTTTGCAATGCCAGCATTCAGAGCCTGTGCTCGTGGATGGTTTGCCGAGTATGGCCGTCTTTTATCCCATGCCTGTGCTACCGATGGCTGTTTTGTGGCCTGGGTGTGTGAGGATGACAGGGAACTTGCAGCTGTGGGTGGAATAACACTGTGTCTCTGGACAACAGTGACAGAGGTTCTTCCATGGCGATCCTTTGAGGAAGCCGAACCAGCTGTGTGTGAACTGGAGGAAGAGGCTCCAACAGGAGCTGAAGATGTAGGTGCTGCTGTAGGTTGGCCTACATCTCCAGTGTGTCTTTGTAACTCAACAAAGTGCTTTGACCGCACATGTTTCCACATATTTGTTGTATTAAGGTTACTGACACTTTTACCTCTTTTAATTTTTTGATTACACAGCTTGCATT
Organism: Oophaga sylvatica; assembly: GCA_033576555.1. NCBI lineage: Eukaryota > Metazoa > Chordata > Amphibia > Anura > Dendrobatidae > Oophaga > Oophaga sylvatica. Next base: position 449,913,381 of record JARQOD010000004.1, on the reverse strand, counting down.
TTACATAGCAAATATCATCTGCAACTGTATCAAAAAAGGACCACGCAGAGCAAGTCCTGGGAGCGCCCGGTTTGGCTGTTGTAAGAGAACTGCTCCGAACGGGTGCCAAACTGGAGGCTACTGGCAAGCGAGTCTGCAGCCTACCTCTCCCTACTGTTTGGACCGTTGGTGCAATCTCTTCCTCAGAGCTGCTCCCACCACCTTCCTGTTCCTCACGCCATGTTGGGTCTTGGACCTCATCATCTCCACCACTACCCTCTTCCAACACCTGCTGTTGTTGGGTGGTCTGGCCAGCACCATGCTCAACAGAAACTGGCAACTGAGTCTCATCATCATCAGATGCGTTCTGCGGTGTGCTGACCATCGGCACTGGCTCACCCGCCTCTTCAGATTCAGAGAGACACAGCTGTTGCGCATCACTGCATACTGCCTCTTCTTCACATTCCAGAATGCTGCTTGGCTGGGCCCCTGTTTCCAAGCCAACAGATTCTGAGAACAGAAGCAGAGACTCAGCTGGCTCCTGTACAGAGCTCTCTGACTGCCTGGGCAATTTGGCAGGCGGTGAAGAGACTGATGGTTGTTCAACAGTGCTGTGGTCCTGAGAGAAGGTGGAAGCTATTGAAGTCGATGCATTGGCTGCCATCCAACCAACAACGGCTTCAATTTGTTCTTCACGCAGCAGGGGGGTACGCTGAGCTCCTACAAAAGTGCGCATAAAGGAACGCTCACGGGGAAAACTGGTGGACGCTGTGTCACTGGGTGCGGCAGCAGCCACAGAATCCCCACGTCCTCTCCCTGCTGCAAATCCACGGCCTCGACCACGACCACGTGCCTTACTCACTGACTTCTTCATCTTGGTAGATTGATAAAGAAAGTCAGAAAAGTTAAGGCCTAAGTGTGGTTATTCCTCACAGACTACAGTGAACCCTGCAGACAACTGTTCAGTATCTGTGAAAGGCCCCTTTGTGTACTTCTATAGTGTTTGCAACCAATGTATTGTATACGGATGGAAGCGCGTCACACTAATAGATTAGATTTTTTTCCACTAAAATGGAGCAGCACCAATTAGAGAAAAATGTGAAGGATGAGGCAGTGACACACGCTCAGCAGACTACAACCGGCAGTGGTTGAAGTACAAACTGGAGCGTAATCTGCACTCACAAAATGAAAAGCTCACAGACTACAGTGAACACTGAAACACAACTATTCACTATCTGTGAAAAGCTCCTTTGTGTACTTCTATAGTGTTTGCAACCAATGTATTGTATACGGATGGAAGCGCGTCACACTAATAGATTAGATTTTTTCCCACTAAAATGGAGCAGCACCAATTAGAGAAAAATGTGAAGGATGAGGCAGTGACACACGCTCAGCAGACTACAACCGGCAGTGGTTGAAGTACAAACTGGAGCGTAATCTGCACTCACAAAATGAAAAGCTCACAGACTACAGTGAACACTGAAACACAACTATTCACTATCTGTGAAAAGCTCCTTTGTGTACTTCTATAGTGTTTGCAACCAATGTATTGTATACGGATGGAAGCGCGTCACACTAATAGATTAGATTTTTTTCCACTAAAATGGAGCAGCACCAATTAGAGAAAAATGTGAAGGATGAGGCAGTGACACACGCTCAGCAGACTACAACCGGCAGTGGTTGAAGTACAAACTGGAGCGTAATCTGCACTCACAAAATGAAAAGCTCACAGACTACAGTGAACACTGAAACACAACTATTCACTATCTGTGAAAAGCTCCTTTGTGTACTTCTATAGTGTTTGCAACCAATGTATTGTATACGGATGGAAGCGCGTCACACTAATAGATTAGATTTTTTTCCACTAAAATGGAGCAGCACCAATTAGAGAAAAATGTGAAGGATGAGGCAGTGACACACGCTCAGCAGACTACAACCGGCAGTGGTTGAAGTACAAACTGGAGCGTAATCTGCACTCACAAAATGAAAAGCTCACAGACTACAGTGAACACTGAAACACAACTATTCACTATCTGTGAAAAGCTCCTTTGTGTACTTCTATAGTGTTTGCAACCAATGTATTGTATACGGATGGAAGCGCGTCACACTAATAGATTAGATTTTTTTCCACTAAAATGGAGCAGCACCAATTAGAGAAAAATGTGAAGGATGAGGCAGTGACACACGCTCAGCAGACTACAACCGGCAGTGGTTGAAGTACAAACTGGAGCGTAATCTGCACTCACAAAATGAAAAGCTCACAGACTACAGTGAACACTGAAACACAACTATTCACTATCTGTGAAAAGCTCCTTTGTGTACTTCTATAGTGTTTGCAACCAATGTATTGTATACGGATGGAAGCGCGTCACACTAATAGATTAGATTTTTTTCCACTAAAATGGAGCAGCACCAATTAGAGAAAAATGTGAAGGATGAGGCAGTGACACACGCTCAGCAGACTACAACCGGCAGTGGTTGAAGTACAAACTGGAGCGTAATCTGCACTCACAAAATGAAAAGCTCACAGACTACAGTGAACACTGAAACACAACTATTCACTATCTGTGAAAAGCTCCTTTGTGTACTTCTATAGTGTTTGCAACCAATGTATTGTATACGGATGGAAGCGCGTCACACTAATAGATTAGATTTTTTTCCACTAAAATGGAGCAGCACCAATTAGAGAAAAATGTGAAGGATGAGGCAGTGACACACGCTCAGCAGACTACAACCGGCAGTGGTTGAAGTACAAACTGGAGCGTAATCTGCACTCACAAAATGAAAAGCTCACAGACTACAGTGAACACTGAAACACAACTATTCACTATCTGTGAAAAGCTCCTTTGTGTACTTCTATAGTGTTTGCAACCAATGTATTGTATACGGATGGAAGCGCGTCACACTAATAGATTAGATTTTTTTCCACTAAAATGGAGCAGCACCAATTAGAGAAAAATGTGAAGGATGAGGCAGTGACACACGCTCAGCAGACTACAACCAGCAGTGGTTGAAGAACTAACTGGAGCGTGATCTGCACTCAAAAAATCAAAACCTCACAGACTGCAGTGAACACTGAAACACAACTATTCACTATCTGTGAAAAGCTCCTTTGTGTACTTCTATAGTGTTTGCAACCAATGTATTGTATACGGATGGAAGCACGTCACACTAATAGATTTGATTTTTTTCTAATATAATGGAGCTGCACCAATTCCACTAAATAAAATAAAAAAAAAAAAGAGTCAGTGACACGTGCAGATGCCTACAAACAGCGGTGGATGCAGAGCAAACTGCAGCGTCACCTGCACTGTCACACACACACCTTGCACAGAGCTGTTAAAACAACACTGGCAAAATGAAGCTTTACACAGCGGTTGGTAAACTAGCCTGCCTCAAGCACAGTAGTACACAAAATCGCAATATCTAACTGTCCCTCAGAGTGAGCAGAGTAGCGTTCTGTCCCTTACTGAGTTCACAGCACAGTGACGCTAAAATGGCGGCGGCGCCTTTTATAGTGCATTCTGACATCATTTCAGCAGCCAATCACAGCCATGCCATTAGTTAAGATGACCGCAGCATTACAGGATGTGCCCACACTTCGTAGGATTCCTCATTGGCTGACTAAAATCACATTGCCTCTCAAAGAATTATGGGAACTTCCGATTCCGGTATACGATATGGAAAAAGTATCGGAATTAAGTATCGGAATTCCGATAACGCGAATATCGGCCGATACCCGATACTTGCGGTATCGGAATGCTCAACACTAGTGATTACGTGACCCTAAAAGACCAAGAGAATTTCAAATTCAAGAGAAGGGACAGTTGGAAGACCAGACTGTGCTACATTTTAAGTTATATTTATACATGATGCTGAAATGTGCAAACGGACAACTTTATACAGCGATTTCATATTTTTTTAATGCTATGCTGGTGATTTAGGGACCTCAGTACAAGAGAATGGTTCCCTTTAAAGGCATTATCCATGTATACTCTGCTGCACAACATTATAAATATAAATCTCTGAGTTAAAGGGGTTGTCCCATCTTCATTGTTCAGGAGATCATCACTGACTTCCTGGTTACCAGGGTGCATGCTTTCCTGTTTGTTGTACTATTGACCCCAACTGTTATGTTTTGGTAGCTGAGGAGAATAAGCAAAAACGGCAATACACCAGAGAGGCTGGAACCTATTGGATTGCAGTAACCTGAACTAACCACACAACTAGAGGTAGCCGTGGAGCGTTCCTACGTTGATCCTAGACGCCTCGTCACAGCCTGAGAGATAACTACACCTAAAGGCAGAAAGATGAAAGCTATCTGCCCCGGAGCAGATCCCCAAAGAACATAGGAAGCCCCCAAACATGTAATGGCGGTTAGACAAGAAGAAGCACGGACACAGACAGAAAATGTCCCTGGAAGAAGCAAACGGAAGGAAACAGGATTAAGAATCTCCATGATCTTATAAGGTCCAATGAACCTAGGCTTAAACTTTGGAGATGCAACCCTCATAGGGATATTTCTTGAGGACAACCAAACCAAGTCTCCCATTTTAAACCGAGGACCATCAGTCCTATGCCGGTTGGAAAAACCGTTGGACCTTCTCCTGAGAGAGAGACAACCTCTCCACTACCTGGTCCCAAATCTGCTGCATTCGCTCCACAACAGAGTCAACACCTGGACAGACAGAAGCCTCCGCCTGTCCCGAAGAAAATCGAGGGTGAAACCCAAAATTGCAGAAAAATGGAGACATCAAGGTGGCAGAGCTAGCCCTATTATTAAGAGCAAACTCAGCCCAAGGCAAAAAAGAGACCCAGTCATCTTGATCAGCAGACACAAAACATCTCAAATAAGTCTCCAAGGTCTGGTGTGTTCTCTCGGTTTGTCCATTGGTCTGAGGATGAAAAGCAGAGGAGAAAGATAATTAAACACCAAGTTTAGAACAAAATGTCCTCCAAAATCTGGAAACAAACTGCACTCCTCTGTCAGACACAATGTTCTCCGGAATGCCATGTAACCGAACCACGTGCTGAAGGAACAAAGGCACCAATTCGGAGGAGAAAGGTAACTTAGGTAATGGCACAAGATGTATCATCTTGGAAAACCTATCACAGATTACCCAGATAATGGTCATTCTCTGAGAAACAGGGAGGTCGGAAATAAAATCCATAGAGATATGGGTCCATGGCCTCTTGGGCACAGGTAATGGCATTTACAAACCACTAGAGCGAGAGCAAGGCTTGGAGTGAGAGTAAGTCCCACAGGACTGAACAAATTACCTGACGTCACGAGACAAAGTAGGCCACCAAAAGGACCAACTCACCAAGTCTCTGGTACCAAAAATCCCAGGATGACCAGCCAACGCGGAACAATGAATCTCAGACATCACACTCTTCTTCCACTGGTCTGGGACAAACAATTTCACAATAGGTCAGCGCTCAGGTTTATCCTCCTGACACCCTTCCAGAGCCAGTCTCAAATTGGGCGAGATGGCGGAAAGAACTACACGCTCATTCAAAATAACAGTAGGATCAGATAACTCAGGAGAGTCCGCAAAGAAACTCCTCGAGAGGGCATCCGCCTTAACATTCTTAGTGCCAGGAAGAAAAGAAACCACAAAATTAAAACGTGTGAAAAACAAGGCCCACCTGGCCTGTCTAGGATTAAGTCACTTGGCTGATTCGAGATAAACCAGATTCTTATGGTCCGTGAGGACCACCACCTGATGTTTGGCTCCTTCCAGCCAATGTCTCCACTCTTCAAAGGCTCACTTCATGGCCAATAACTCTCGATTACCCACGTCATAATTACGTTCAGTTGGAGAAAATTTTCGAGAGAAAAAGGCACAAGGATTACTCTTAGAGGTCTCTGGATCTCTTTGGGACAAAACGGCACCTGCCCCAATTTCAGAGGCATCAACCTCCACCTGAAATGGTAGAGAAACATCAGGCTGCCGTAGAACAGGAGCAGAAGTGAATCTCTGCTTAAGTTCCTGAAACGCAAAGACTGCCTCAGGAGGCCAATTCACCACATCAGAACCCTTTTTGGTCAAATCATTCAATGGTTTAACAATACCGGAGAAATTACCAATACATTTACGATAAAAATTGGCAAAACCCAAAAATCTCTGAAGAGCCTTTAATGAAGTAGTTTGGACCCAATCAAAGATGGCCTGAACCTTGACCGGATCCATTTCAATAACAGATGGAGACAAAATGAATCCCAGAAATGAGACCTTCTGTACGCCAAAAAGACACTTTGATCCCTTCACATACAGTGCATTCTCTCTCAAAATCTGGAACACAGTCCGAACATGTTTCACATGAGAGTCCCAGTCATTGGAAAAAATCAAGATATTATCCAAATACACAATCAGAAATTTATCCACAAAATCCCTGTAAATATCATTCATGAAGGATTGGAAGACGGAAGGAGCATTAGTGAGCCCAAAGGGCATCACTAGGTACTCAAAATGCCCCTCTGGGGTATTAAACGCCGTCTTCCATTCATCCCCGTGCTTAATGCGAATAAGGTTATACGCCCCCTGAGGTCAAGCTTGGTAAACCAACTAGCACTTTTCACCCTGGAAAACAGGTCAGAAATCAAGGGTAACGGATATTGATACTTCACAGTGATCTTATTCAAGAGACGATAATCAATACACAGCCTCAATGAACCATCCTTTTTGGCCACAAAGAAAAAACCGGCACCCAAGGGTGAAGAGGATGGTCTGATATGACCCTTCTCCAATGACTCCTTGATATAAGATCGCATAGCATCGTGTTCAGGTACAGACAAGTTAAAAAGGCGACCTTTAGGAAATTTACCACCAGGCACTAATTCAATAACACAATCATAGCTACTGTGAGGGGGCAAGGATGCAGATTTACTTTCACTAAATACATCCGAAAAATTAGTCAAAAAGTCAGGAACATCCTGAGACTGGGGAGAGGCAGAAAAAACAGGAGTGTCGGCATTAACACATTGGCAGCCCCAACTGGTCACAGACACAGATTTCCAATCCAAAACAGGATTATGAGACTGTAACCAAGGGAAACCTAGTACAATAATGTCATGCAGATTATACAGCACCAGAAATTTGCAACTCTCCTGATGATCTGGTTCAATCCTCATTATCACCTGAGTAGAATACTGGGGTTTATTCTCCGCCAAAGGGGTAGAATCAATGCCCAGTAGGGGAATAGACTTCCGCAGGGGTATCATGGGAAACCCACAACGTTTGGTAAAGTCAAAATCCATCAGGCTAATAGCTGCTCCTGAATCAACAAAAGCCTGAGCAGAAAATGTGGACAGGGAGCAAATCAGGGTAACAGTCAACAGAAATTTAGTCTGAACACTACCCAAGACAACTGAGCATGCAAAACGTCTTCCCCGCTTAGGGTAGACTGAAATAGCATGAGAGGCGTCACCACAGTAGAAACATAACCCATTGCGCTTTCGAAACTCATGACGCTGTGCCCCAGAAGTCACTCTATCACACTGCATGGGCTCAGAAGCTGGCTCACAAGGCAACACTATCTCACGCATACCTCTGCGCTCACGCAAACGTCTATCAATTTGAATAGCCAATGACATAGAATCATTGAGACCAGAAGGAGCAGGGAATCCCACCATAACATCCTTTACATTCTGTGACAGCCCCTTCCGAAAAAGGGCTGTCAAAGCATCATCATTCCATTTGGTCAGGACTGCCCACTTTCAGAATTTCTGACAGTACAACTCAGCATCTTCAAGACCCTGATTTAATGCCAACAAGGTTTTTTTCAGCTTGATCAGTGACATTAAGTTCATCGTACAATAACCCCAGAGCCAGAAAAAATGCATCAATATCATTCAAAACAGGATCCCCAGGTGTCAGGGAAAAAGCCCAATCCTGAGGATCGCCGCGCAGGAGAGAGATGACAATTTGAACCTGCTGTGCTGCGTTCCTTGAGGACTTAGACTTTAAGGCAAAAAAACAACTTACAGTTATTTTTGAAATTCAGAAATTTAGCCCGATCCCCCAAAAACAAATCTGGCATGGGAATCCTAGGTTCCACAACCGGCAACCTAGCAAGATAGGTAGCAATACTCCGAACCTCAGTGGCAAGCTGATCCACATGGCCAGACAACTGTGCAAGCTCCATTGAGAGAAAAAAAAATCCTCCTCAGCACCCAGAGAAAAAGAGGGAAAAAATGCAACAAACAGGAAAAAAAAAAATCTCTGACAACTCTGACAGCTTTTTTTTTTTCTTTCCACACTATTTCTCCCTTCTGTGAGTACCATATAATTTTCAGCTTGGGCCGGTGATACTGTTATGTTTTGGTAACTGAGGAGAATAAGCAAAAACGGCAATACACCAGGGAGGCTGGAACCTATTGGATTGCAGTAACCTGAAATAACCACACAACTAGAGGTAGCCGTGGAGCGTTCCTACGTTGATAGTAAAAGCCTCGTCACAGCCTGAGAGATAACTACACCTAAAGGCAGAAAGATGAAAGCTATCTTCCCGGAGCAGATCCCCAAAGAAAATAGGAAGCCCCCAAACATGTAATGGCGGTTACACAAGAAGAAGCACGGACACAGACAGAAAATGGAATGAGCAAACGCTGGGGCCAAATCTGTCTAGACAGAAAAGTACAAGGAAGGATACTCACTGCAATCCAAAAAAACCCCTAAAAATACCAACTCTTCTGATTGCAAAAACACCTGAGATCACACGACCTCTACCACCTACATCAGATCTCTGGTGTAACAAAACTAAGCTGCAGCCACTGAAAAAACAGGAAAAAGCAAATGAACAAATAACAGTGGCTTCAGATAAACTGAGAGGAGCACAAGCCCCCCGGAGGGGACCTGGCTTACCTCCACAGAAGTGCAGGGAACAATGCAAAAAGCAAGCACAAAAATAAAAGCAGAAAATATCTTATCTGATAGCAGAAGATGCAGGCAAGACTCAGCAAACCTCCAAATGAACCAGGAACCACAACTGAGACAAGAACAATTGATCACCGGCAACTATCATGGGAGTGTACCTCCCTTATATCAGACCTGTCATTGATCCCAGATTGCCATTCCTCGCTGAAAGGTTCAGTACTGTCTGTAACCACCAGAGGGAGCCTCTGCTCAGAAACCATATCTAGCACATTCATAACACCCAACTGTGTACTCTGTGATGCCTTGCCTTTGCAGTATCATGGAGCACAGGGGCACCTCGGCTGACTGGGAACGGGAGCAAGCAGTGATTTTCTTCAATCAGGCCGGCTTCAGAGCAGTACTTACAAGACAAATAGCAAAGTGTTGCAAGCACTACCTATCTTTAGCCACTGCTGCTAGGCTTCAGTATTGAACGATATCCTAAGTAACGGGGCTGTAAACAAAAATAAAACAAAACAGAAAAACAGCTATATAAGGCAAATAGAGTCAGATGGAAAATGAAAACTTGCCTGATTACTACCTGTCTAACTTTTGTTTGCTATTTTTGAATATTGAAATAATCCTTTAGATTATTATATCACCCTCAGACTGCGTCTCATTAACATTTTATTAATTTGTCCCTTCTTCATTCTGTCTAGGTAGATGTTTTAGTCATACGGTGCTGCTCACCATTATTGTCACCCCTTCATTTTTTCATAGACTGTACAATATCTTCAGAAATAAATCGAAATGTACCATAGTTATATCCTCAGGATTTTTTAATTAGTTGTCCAAAGTAATACAACAATAAAACATTGTTTTTCAACTGACATGTTGCAATTTGAAAGAAGAAACAGAATAGGCAGCATGTGTAGCAATAAAAATACCCCTAATTAATAATTGGTTGCACACACTTTAGCACCGATGACAACTTCCAAACGTTTCTTGTAGTCATCTATAAGCTTCTTGCACTTTTCAGCTGGTATTTTCTCCCACTCTTCCTTTGCAGTTTATTCAAGCTATTGAATGTTTGTAAGGTTCTTTTTCCAAATGACAGATTTCAGCTCACCCCAAACATTTTCACTGGGATTGAGGTCAGGACTCATTGCTGTCCATTTTAAAACAGTCATTTTTTTTTCTTTTTCAACCATTCCTGTGTACTATTGGATGTGTGCTTTGGGTCATTTTCTTGCTGGAGGACCCATGGTCTTCGACTCAAACCAAGTTTTCTTACACTGGGTAGGACATTTCACTCTAAAATCTCTAGGTAATTCTCTGATATCATGATTCTTGTGATAAAGTCAGACGCAGCAAAGCAACCCAACAGCATTATGGATCCTCCACCATGCTTTACCCCTTCACCTCTGTAAGGGGGTGACAGGTCGCCTCAGTTGCGCCCTCTCCTCCTTCCATGTCACCCTCGTGTCTCTTATGTGTAGACTGCCTTAATTGTACTGTGTGTCACCTGTATTTGTCATGTAATGTAATGTCTGTATTGCTCCTATTGTAATCTATTGTACTGGGGAGTACTCGCTGACTGTGTGCTCAGTAGACTTTGCCTGTGAACTGTCCCTTTAAATAACTTGGCCACAACTACCCCCCCTGTGTCCCCTTGTTACACTTGGCGTAGTCGGCAGGGTGGACCCTGGGACTGATGGATGGAATATGTAAAACTTGTGATTTTGGAATGTTGTCCGCCATAGGAGAAGTAGAAATGGCAGCTGACTGCAATATGTGATGTGCTGCCTGAAATGGAAGAAATGGAGCTGTCGGCTGACAGAGACCCTGAGATTTGTGACTTTGAGATTGGGACTTGTGATGTGTTGTCCGTCGTGACAGGATTGCAGATGGCGGATGTTGTAGACTTAGAAATGGCGCCGACCACTGAAAAGAGGGTGACAGTTGGCGCGAAAAATGAAGACAAGGCTGCTTGTCGTTGGCATCACCCAAGAATTTTGGCACCAGAAGAAAGAAGGCCACACACCACTGTGATGGATGCACGCTAGAAATGGGTGTGGGCGAAGATAGAGCTCCCGCCCCCGCAGCTGAACTTAGAGAAACAGGTGGAGCAGCAGGAAGTGACCCCACCCACGACTGGGTGAAACCTAAAAAAGAAGGACTGTTTGCTGGATTATGACGCGCTATTATCTGCTGACATGTAGAGGCGCTGTCCCTTTAAATAACTTGCCCACAACTACCCCCAGTCCCCTTGTTACACCCAAAGTCTGTTTTCACCTTCCTGACCAGGCCAATTTTTACAATTCTGACCACTCTCGCTCTATGAGGTAATAACTCTGAACGCTTCAATGGATCCCACTGATTCTGAGACTGTTTTCTAGTGACATATTGTACTTCATGATGGTAGTAACATTTCTTAGATATGACTTACATTTATTTGTGAAAAAAACTGAAATTTGGTGCAAATTTTGAAGATTTTGTAATTTTCAAACTTATAATTTTTATGCTCTTAAATCAGAGATATAACAAAAATAATGGAGGAACTAAGATTGCCCTTGGAGGGATATACACATATATCCCTCCAAGGGCAATCTTATAATTATAGTAATACATATAATTATATATATATAATTTCCAAATTGGGGAGACCCTCAAATAAACCCCAACTAGAAAATTTAACTTTTATTCTATTTATTAAAATAAGCTTAATTACCGTACATACTCATGTATAAGCCGACCCGTGTATAAGCCGACCCCCCTAATTTTGCCACAAAAACTGGGAAAACTTATTGACTCGCGTATAAACCTAGGGTGAAAAATGATTATACCCCCATATGATGCTCCACAGATTATGCCCCCGTATGCTGCACAGATTATGCCCAATATGCTCCACAGATTATGCCTCCATATGCTCCAGAGTATGCCCAATATGCTTCAGAGATTATGCCCCCATTTGCTCCAGATTATGCCCCCATATATTCCACAGATTATGCCCCGTATGATCAACAGATTATGCCCCCATATGCTCCAGATTATGCCCCATATGTTCCACAGATTATGCCCCCATATGCTCCAGATTATGCCCAATATGCTCCAGATTATGCCCCCATATATTCCACAGTTTATGCCCCCATATGCTCCAGATTATGCCCCCATATGTTCCACAGATTATGCCCCCATATGCTCCAGATAATGCCCCATGTATTCCACAGATTATGCCCCCATATGCTCCATATTATGCCCCATATGTTCCACAGATTATGCCCCCATATGCTCCATATTATGCCCCCATATATTCCACAGATTATGCCCCCATATGCTCCAGATTGTGCCCCATATGTTCCACAGCTTTTGCCCCCATATGCTCCATATTATGCCCCCATATGCTCCAGATTATGCCCCCATATGTTCCACAGATTATTCCCCATATGCCCCATAGTATAGGCCTCATATGCTGCTGCAAAAAAAAATAAAATGACATACTCACCTCTCGTCGCTGGGGGCCAGGTGCCGGTGTCCTGAGCAGGCGGTGACAGCGGTGCGCTATGGAGGACAGGTGCCGGTGTTACCGCTCGCTCAGGACCCCGTCACCTGAGATATTCACCTGTCCCGTTCCACCGCTGCGCTGCTCCCTCGGTCTGACTCCTCTGGCTGTGAATGTTCTGGCAGGGGGCGGGGCGCGCACTAACGACATCATCGCGCCCTCTGCCTGATCATTCATAGCCAGAGGAGTCAGACCGAGGGAGCAGCGCAGCGGTGGAACGGGATAGGTAAATATCGCTATACTCACCCCTCTGCCGGCACGGTCCCTGCAGCCTCTCCTCTTCTCCCGGCGCTCTCCGCAGCACTTCAGTCCTGCAGCGGTCACGTGGTACCGCTCATTAAAGTCATGAATATGCGCATATTCATGACTTTAATGAGCGGTACCACGTGACTGCTGATGGAAGGAAGAGCTGCGGCCCAAGAGACCATGGGAGACGCAGGGGGCTACAGAGACCGTGCCAGGAGGGGGTGAGTATATGTGACAGCCACGCTCCCCTCCCCTGCCGACCCCCTGGTATATGACTCGAGTATAAGCCAAGAGGGGCACTTTCAGCCCGAAAAAATGGGCTGAAAATCTCGGCTTATACTCGAGTATATACCATGTTCCAAATTATTATGCAAATTGGTTTTAAGTGTTATAGCGTTTTTGTTTTTTTTTTGTAAATGAAATCCATTGATGGTATTGTGTCTCAGGGTTCTTTGGTTCACTGATATCAATCTCAGATACCTGTGATAATTAGTTTGCCATGTGAGCCCAATAAAAGGAAAACTGGATGTTCCACACTATTAAGCAGGCCAGAGTTTTCAAGTAACATTGGAAAGAAAAAGGATCTCTCTGCTGCTGAAAAGCATCAAATAGTGCAAAGCCTTAGTCAAGGGATGAAAACATTAAATATTTCCCAAAAACTTAAGCGTGATCATCGTACTGTTAAGAGATTTGTAGCTGATTCTGAGCATAGACATGTTCATGCTGATAAATGCAGAATGAGGAAGGTTCCTGCCAGGCAAGTTCATCGGATTAAGAGAGCAGCTGCTAAAAAGCCATTACAAACCAGCAAACAGATATTTGAAGCTGTTGGTGCCTCTGGAGTCCCTCGAACCTCAAGGTGTAGGATCCTTCTAAGGCTTGCTGTGGTGCATAAACCTACTCTTCGGCCACCCCTAAACAGTTCTCACAAGCAGAAACGGTTGCAGTGGGCCCAGATATACATGAAGACTAATTTTCAAACAGTCTTGTTTACTGATGTGTGTCGAGCAACCCTGGATGGTCCAGATGGATGTAGTAGTGGATGGTTGGTGGATGGCCACCATGTCCCAACAAGGGTGCAACGTCAGCAAGGAGGTGGAGGAGTCATGTTTTGGGCCGGAATCATGGGGAAACAGCTGGTAGGGCCCTTTAAGGTTCCTGAAGGTGTGAAAATGACCTCTGCAAAGTATATAGAGTTTCTGACTGACAACTTTCTTCCAAGGTATAAAAAGCAGAAACGTTCCTTCAGAAGCAAAATCATCTTCATGCGTGACAATGCACCATCTCATGCTGCAAAGAATACCTCTGAGTCATTGGCTGCTATGAGCATAAAAGGAGATAAACTCATGGTGTGGCCACCATCTTCCCCTGACCTCAATCCTACAGAGAACCTTTGTACTGTAGTATCATCAAGCAAAAGATCTGTGAGGGTGGGAGGCAGTTCACATCAAAACAGCAGCTCTGGGAGGCTATTCTGACTTCATGCAAAGAAATACAAGCAGAAACTCTCCAAAAACTCACAAGTTCAATGGCTGCAAGAATTGTGAAGGAGAAATCAAAGAAGGGTTCCTATGTTAACCTGTAACTTGGCCTGTTAGGATGTTTTGGAGTTAAGTAGCTTTTTTGTTCAGTGAATGTGACCTCCTAATGCTGCAAATTCCACAAATGAGCATTTTTAGTTCTTTAAGGCTAAGTGCACACATTCAGGAATGTGTGCAGAATTTTCCTGAGCAAAACCGGACTATTTTCATGGTAAAAACGCATGCGTTTTTGCACTGATTTTGCGCGTTTTTGGTGCGTTTTTTGCTCGGATTTTGCGAGTTTATACCGCAAAATTTTCCTGAACTTTCTAGGTCAATAATATAGCGGGAAAATGCTAGTTTTCCGCGAAATTAATGAACATGCTGCTTTTTTTTCCTGCGATGCGTTTTTTTCGCGGAAAAAAACGCACCATGTGCACAAAAATTGCAGAATTCATTCTAAATAATAAGATGCTTCATTCATGCATCTTTTACACGTTTTTTGCCGCGAAAAAAAAACGCAAATAATCCTGAACGTGTACACTTAGCCTTAAGCATATCAAATGTTCAGAAATTCTACTGTGCGTAATAATTTGGAACAGTGCATTTTGAGTTTTTATTCATTTTGGAGATTATACTGTTATCATTGGGCGGTTTCTTCAATAAAATTCTATGTATACTCTAACGGTGATGACTTTTATTAGACTGACTGTCATTTGAGCCGACCACTTAGGAAAATCAGAGAAAAATATCATTTGCATAATAATTTGGAACATGGTGTAAAAGACGCTTTTTATTGCAAAAACTAATTTTTGCATCACCACAATTTAAGAGCTATAATTTTTCCATATTTGGCCGACAGAGTCATGTGAGGGCTTGTTTTTTGAGGAATGAGCTATTGGTACCATTTTCAGGCACATGACATTTTTTGATCGCTTTCCATTCCAATTTTTGAATAAAAACCAGCAATTCAGATTTGCTTTTTGGGTTTTTTTTTATACCGTTCTGCATGTTGTAAAATTGGTAAGGCAGTTTTATTCTTCAGGTAAGTACGATTAAAGCAATACCCAATTTATATAATTTTTTTATGTTCTGGCACTTTTACACAATAACAACTATTTTATAGAAAAAATAATTATTTTTGCATCGCTTTATTCTGAGAGCTATAAATTTTTATTTTTCTGCTGATGGAGCTTTATTGTGGCTTTTTTTATGTGTGACAAGGTGACGTTTTCAGCTGTACAATTTTTATTTATATTCTTCTTTTTGATCGCATTTTATTGCACTTTTTGTTCGGCAGTATGATGATAAAGCATTGCTTTTCGCATCTTTTTTTTATAGTGTTCACTGAAGGTGTTAACTAGTGGGACAATTTTATAGAGCGGGTCCTTATGGAAGCGGCGATACCAAATATGTGTACTTTTATTGTTTATTTTTTTATTTACGTAAATGTATTTTTTGGAAAAATATTTCTTTTTTTTTCTTTAGTTGGATATTTTTTTAAAATATTTTTACACTTTCTAATATATATTTCTTTACGGTAACAAATTGCAAGCTTTCGAGACTACTCAGGTCTCTTCATCAGGCTAGACTAATACAAAATCTGAAGAATCACATATTTATACACAACACAGCACAGAAACAATGCAATCGGTAAGACAAGTGACGTGAAGCAGAATAGTCATTATGGCAGAGGACTACAAGATACCAGGTACTTTCAGCTGCATCACATCTAATGTGGTGTACCTAATTATATGTACTAAATGTCCAACTGGGGGTCTGTATGTGGGAGAAACCGGGCAAAAACTGAGAACAAGGATGAATTCTCATCGCCACACAATAAGAGAAAAAAGAATGGATCTACCTGTGGCAAAACATTTTTGTTCCCCTGATCATAGCGTGTTGGATATGAAATTACTTGTACTGAAAGGTAGTTTCACATCTTAGAGACACAGAAGAGTTTGCGAATACAAATTGATGGTGACCTTTGACACTCTTAATGCTGGAATGAACCTGTCACATAGATTTATGACGTTTTACATCAATTAAGGAATTTACTCCAAAGACCCTGACCCTGACTCCAAAGACTCCAAAAACATCACAAAACATTACCAGACCCCAATCAGAGGGCAATAAAACTTTCACACTCCTTATCTATGAACTGTTCCAATATTTATGCTCATCCCTCTGCCATAATGACTATTCTGCTTCACGTCACTTGTCTTACCGATTGCATTGTTTCTGTGCTGTGTTGTGTATAAATATGTGATTCTTCAGATTTTGTATTAGTGTAGCCTGATGAAGAGACCTGAGTAGTCTCGAAAGTTTGCAATTTGTTACCATCTTTTCAGTTAGCCATTAAAAGGTATCAACCACTGAGGACTCTCAACTCTAAATATTTTTCTATCTACTGGCTAACACTGTACAAAGATATACATCTTTACTGTATCAAAATGACAGGGAAGGAAACATCTCAGGTCCTGCTCTTTGCAGGCACTGGGAAGCCACCTTCCCTGAAGAACCCTGAAGGACCTCGCGGCCATCTTGCGGCCCGGAGTCTCCATGGAGACCATCAGGACAACGCGATCGCATCACATTTTCTTGATGGAAACGAGGAGGGAATGACCTCCCGTGCTATTTTCCTCTATGTCACTGCCACTTCTGACAGCGTTATCAGAGGGGTTAAATGCCTGGGATCAGTGCTCACACAGAGCTTACACCCGCACCCGATCGTGACGGCGCTTAGCGTGATGTCGCGCGATCGGTGCGCCATAGCTGTACTGCTGTTTACGGGAACACAGCTCCTGCAGAGCAGTACATGTACAGCGCATGTTGGAAAGAGGTTAACTGTTGGCAGGGTGTTCTTTTCCGTATAAGCTTCATTGCACCGTCTGTAAACAAACTGTTGCTTTGCATTGCCAAAAAGATCTATTTTTGTTTTTTCTATCCACCGAACATTTTCCCAGAAAGATTGTAGCTTTTCACGGTACTCTTTGGCAAAGATCAGTCTTTCTTTTTTATGTCTTTTCTTTAGCAATGGTTTTTTTCTTGGTTTAGGCCCATAAAGATTTGCTTGATTTAGTGTGTGGCGTATATAGTACTTGTTGAAACCATGACCCAAGACTGTTCCAGGTTGGCCTTCAGGTCTTTGGATGTTTGACATGGTGTTTTTTTTAACATTCCCACCAACCTTCGAAGATACAGGTGCATCTCACAAAATTAGAATATCAACAAACAGTTAATTTATTTCAGTTCTTCAATACAAAAAGTGAAACTCATATATTATATAGAGTCATTACAAGCAGAGTGATCTATTTTAAGTGTTTATTTCTGTGAATGTTGATGATTATGGCTTACAGCAAATGAAACCCAAAAGTCATTATCTCAGTAAATTAGAATACTTTATAGCACCAGCTTGGAAAAATGATTTTAAAATCCAAAATGTTGGCTTACTGAAATGTATGGTCAGTAAATGCACTCAATACTTGGTCGGGGCTCCATTGGCATCAATTACTGCATCAATGCGGCGTGGCATGGAGGCGATCAGTCTGTGGCACTGCTGGGGTGTTATGGAAGCCCAGGTTGCTTTGATAGCAGCATTCAGCTTGTCTGCATTGTTGGGTCTAATTCTACTTTTGTGAGATGCACCTGTATTTCTTGTCAAGTTTCCCTTTTCCCCCAAATCCAGGAAGGTTCTTGACGGTACCATTCTTGGCAAATATCTTAATAACATTTCGCACTGTTGAAACTAGGATACCAAGCCTCATACCCTTTGGAAGTCTTGTGTTTGCTAATGATAGCAGTTCTGATGTCCTCAGACAGATTCTTTGTCTTCACCATTGTGACAATGGAACATGGCCTACCATGTGGCTTTTTAAAAAACACTGACGTCATCATTCATTGGTTATTTCATGCCACATGGGCACCGACAATTAATCACAGTTGATTCTCATTTGTGCCTCACCACGGGCGAGTCAAAATGTATTTTCAAACTATTTAATGAACAGTCATGGCCAAAAGTTTTGAGAATGACACAAATATTATATTTCCACATGATCTGCTGCCCTCTGGTTTTTATGTGTGTTTGACAGATGTTTTTATCACAGACAGAAATATAATTGCAAACATATGAGTAACAAAAGCTTATATTGACAGTTAGAATGAGTTAATGCAGCAAGTCAATATTTGCAGTGTTGCCCCTTCTTCTTCAGGACCTCTGCAATTCTCCCTGGCATGCTCTCAATCAACTTCTGGACCAAATCCTGACTGATAGCAGTCCATTCTTGCACAATCAATGATTTCATTTTGTCAGAATTTTTAGGTTTTTGTTTGTCCACCCGTCTCTTGATGATTGACCACAAGTTCTCAATGGGATTAAGATCTGGGGAGTTTCCAGGCCATGGACCCAAAATCTCTGTTTTGTTCCCTGAGCCATTTAGTTATCACCTCCATCATGCTGGAAAAGGCATTGTTGATCGCCAAACTGCTCTTGGAGGGTTGGGAGAAGTTGCTCTTGGAGGACATTCTGGTACCATTCTTTATTCATGGCTGTGTTTTTAGGCAAGACTGTGAGAGAGCCGATTCCCTTGGCTGAGAAGCAACCCGACACATGAATGGTTTCAGAATGCTTAACAGTTGGCATGAGACAAGACTGATGGTAGCGCTCACCTTGTCTTCTCCGAATGAGGCGTTTTCCTGATGTCCCAAACAATCGAAAAGGGGATTCATCAGAGAAAATAACTTTACCCCAGTCCTCAGCAGTCCACTGCCTGTACCTTTTGCAGAATATCAGTCTGTCCATGATGTTTTTTCTGGAGAGAAGTGGCTTCTTTGCTGCCCTTCTTGAGACCAGGCCTTGCTCCAAGAGTCTCCACCTCACAGTGCGTGCAGATGCACTCACACCTGCCTGCTGCCATTCCTGAGCAAGCTTTGCACTGCTGGTAGCCCGATCCCACAGCTGAAACACTTTTAAGAGACGGTCCTGGCACTTGCTGGTCTTTCTTGGGTGCCCTGGAGCCTTTTTGGCAACAATGGAACCTCTCTCCTTGAAGTTCTTGATGATGCGATAGATTGTTGATTGAGGTGCAATCTTTCTAGCTGCGATACTCTTCCCTGTTAGGCCATTTTTGTGCATTGCAATGATGACTGCACGTGTTTCTTTAGAGATAACCATGGTTAACAGAAGAGAAGCAATGATGCCAAGCACCAGCCTCCTTTTAAAGTGTCCACTGGTGTCATTCTTACTTAATCAAGACAGATTGATCTCCAGCCATGTCCTCATCAACACCCACACCTGTGTTAATGGAGCAATCACTGAAAAGAGGTTAGCTGGTCCTTTTAAGGCAGGGCTGCAATGATGTTGAAATGTGTTTTGGGGGATAAAGTTCATTTTCTAGCCAAATATTGACTTTACAAGTAATTGCTGTTAAGCTGATCACTCTTTATAACATTCTGGAGTATATGCAAATTGCCATTAGAAAAAGTGAAGCAGTAGACTTTGTAAAAATTAATATTTGTGTCATTCTCAAAACTTTTGGCCATGACTGTAAAGGGTGCCAATACCAGGTTCACAGCAAGCTTTAGGTTTTTCTATTTTTCCCTCCCATTGATTATTATTTTATGTTATTGTTTATCATTTGTTTTTTGGTATTTAACATATGTGCTCTATACAAAAAAACTGTTTCGCTTGATCATTTTTTTTCAGGGGATATTCCACATTATGTACTTAAATTTCATGGGTGCCAATAACAATGAGCAGTACTGTATAATTTGGTGTTATCTAGCCATGGTATGTTGCTATTATCAAGTCACAGAATGGTGATTTTATTCCATTTTGGTATGGTGATGCTATTCATTCACAGTATGGTGGTATTATTAGTATAATTAAAATTGTAATATTTTGAATAAATTATGTGGGGTTAGGGCTCGTCTATATATAAAGAATACAGATTCTAGTACAGAATTGTATGCTGTGTATTTTCTAATCGAACATATGTTTTAGGAAACAAAGTCCACACCAGTGAACCTAAAATATAACCTTAAGTTGACAATTTGAGATTCTTGCTTCTGGTGATTCCAAGCAATAAGCAAGGATTTATAATCTTCTGTCAGGGAATTTTAATTTTATTATTTACTGTTTGATTCCAAGGCTAATGACTAGTGATGAGTGAGTATGCTCGCCACTGCTTGATGCACGTATCTGTTACGCATGTTTTGCGGTTGTGAGACAGCCAATAAACATGCAGGATTTGCCTGCGGTACGTTATAATTCAGTAGCCACCTTGACTGGGCGCTTGTGAAGATTTTTACTATCTCTGACCTGGTGTCAAGAGGTGGGTGTGGGAAGCATTGAATATTCTTTTTCAATATATGCCAGATTTATTGGGCAGCATGGCTGAGTGCTGTTTCCATCCATTTCAGTGATTTTCTGCCCCTCCCCTCCCAGCCCTTTAGATAGGGTCTGCTGTAAAAATGCTTGAGTTTCCCATTGACTTCCATTATACGCGGTACTCCAGTTGAGCGTGTTCGAGCATCCAATCTGCTCAATTCAAGTATCGAGCGCTCGAGCATTTCAGTGCTCGCTCATCACTACTAATGCCCAACGCTGTAGTCTGTCATCGGTGGCCGGTCTTCCTGGCTGTTCTTTCCCTAATCTGTCAGCGGTGCCCAGTGTCCCTGGGAAGCAGCACAGAGTTCCAATAGAGCTTGCAAACTTTCCTCTGAAGTTGACCAAGTCTCTAGATCTGGCCAGCTTTAGTGGCACTGATCTCCTCTGATGCTGCAGAGGGAAAGGTTCCTGTGCTTGCAGCATTGGAGAGCGTACATCTTGCACTAGCAGGGCGACCATGCTGCTGGCCTAAACTGTCAATTTATCAAGAGAGCAGCGCTCTAGCAGAGGAAAACAGCAGCACACAATTTTAGAATATTGGATAAATATTAAACTCCTTTAAAAGTTTAAATTCACCAAAACAGCCATAAACAGTATTTTATCGGACCACAAGTCCAATGAAAGGACTACAGAAGATTGCACTGAAAACTAGTCTTCTTAGCAGTGTGATCTTCGCAAAGAAGTGTGACACTCTAAATAGGATATAAGGTAAAAAATTGTACTAGACCAGATTCTCTACATGTTTTTTATGTAAAGCATGCTATAACAGCAATAAATACTCATAGATTGTAAGCTTGTGAGCAGGGCCCACACTCCTCTTGTTATCTGTTGAATTATGTGATTATTGTTATTCTGTAATGTAATTTATTGTCTGAACAGGTGCCCTCTAAAATGTAAAGTGCTGCGGAATATGTTGGCACTATAGAAAATAAAGTTATTATTATTATTATAAATTATTATTAAATACACTTTCTCATATTTGTAACTGTACATGATGCATTTTATTTCATGTATTTCTGAAACTATTTCTTTTTAGCTATAAGTCAAAAAATGTTCCCTCTAAGCAGCAAAAAAAATCAGTCTGGTGCTGAGCAGTACATTTACAAAACATTTACATATTCCAGTTCACAAATAGACTTGAATTTAGACACCATGCACAAAGGGTGTTAAATGGCAATACCCTCTTTAATCAATGCCCTATTCATACACTAATCAAAGAAACATATGTAGGCGCCATGGGTAGTGTGAACACGCACTGCCAACAGATTCTCTCTCTAATTACTGCCCTGTTCAAATGCTAATTACTACAATGATCAAGGGACATTAGTGGAATCACTTGGACATCTGATCTTTAGGATGGTGTCTTCACAAAGAATCTACTATGTAAAAATACTGCAACTGAGTCAGCTTCAATGATTAAACATCAATAAACAAGATTGTACCTGCTGTGAAGTTGAATGTCCTGGCAAAGCCGCAAGAAATAACAGGATTTTATAAGCAATATTTAATGTATATGCATTTGTTAATCTAGAAACTAAAGGGTATGCCACACTGAACAACATCGCTAACGGGATCGCTAAAAAACGTCACTATTTAGCGATCCGTTAGCGATGTTGTTGTGTGCGGCATCTGCCAGCGACGAGCTTCCTGCTGTGATCTCGCTCGTCGCTGGAATCGTTCCGGACTAGAGTTGAGCGATACTTTCCGATATCCTAAAGTATCGGAATCGTAATGGTATCGCCGATATCACTAAAATATCGGCGATACCCGATACCGATACCGGAAGTCCCATGTAAGTCTATGGGAACAAAATATCGAAATTAAAAAAAAACCCATTCTTGCCTTGTTGGTTAATTGTACATGAAGGAAACAAGAAAGAGTAATGTAGAATGTATTGGGGGAGGTTGAGGAGACATTAAAGGCATAGATGTTTGACCCAATCCAATGGAATAGCATTATTTATTTTTTTTTTAGGAAATACGTTCGGATTGACGAACAAATTGACAATGTTGTTAACCTTTTTTCTATTTTGTCAAATATGTCTGTTTCACAACTTCCATGGTCTTCACCTTTTTAACTTTTCACACACTTTCTCCTTCATAATTTTCAGCAGCATCATCTTTCTCATCAAATTATTCTTCATCTTCACCTTATTAATCTTCTAAAACTTCTTGCTATTCATCTTTTTGTTAACATTACTTATATTGTTCTTATTAAACAGTTATTATTCTTCATATTCTACTTCTTCATCTTCTTCCTATTCATCCTTTTCATCATATTCTTATTTGTGACAGACATTCCTGTACTTGTAATCTGTAAAACTCTGAATTTTCATCCTTCCGTTCTTGCTGTCACGAAAGATTTTAATTACAACAGTATTTGTCCGCGTTCAGTTTAGCCTGCAGCAGCATCAGGCATTTTCCAGGGGCACCACGAGGAGGAACGGACTCACCCCCATACACTGCTTAGTCTTCTTCTGCTTAGAATTTAGAGCATATATTTTGCTCTTCATTTTGGTCTTATACTTAATGTTCTTCTGCTTTTTGATCTTCTGCTTATTGTTCTTCTGTCTCTTGTTCTGTATCTTGTAGTTTGTCTTAACCTTCTTTGTCCTGTTGGTGATGGTACAAAAGCCAATGGAAGTAACGAGGACCAGCTGACTGTGCTGGAACCCGGAGGGTCAGCAGAAGGAAAAGAGCCAATGGCACAACCGAGGACCAGCTGACGTTACTGGGACACGGTTACTAAGCAGGAGGTACCTGTGCTCCAAAGCACTACCAAGGACCAGCAGACGTTGCTGGAACTCGGATACCGACATGGAGGCACCTAGGCCAAAGGCACTGCGGAGAACCAGCTGACGGTACTGGAACCCGGATGAGTAGCAGAAGGTACAAGAGCCAATGAAAGTAACGAGGACCAGCTGACTGTGCTGGAACCCGGAGGGTCAGCAGAAGGAAAAGAGCCAATGGCACAACCGAGGACCAGCTGACGTTACTGGGACACGGTTACTAAGCAGGAGGTACCTGTGCTCCAAAGCACTACCAAGGACCAGCAGACGTTGCTGGAACTCGGATACCGACATGGAGGCACCTACGCCAAAGGCACTGCGGAGAACCAGCTGACGGTACTGGAACCCGGATGGGTAGCAGAAGGTACCCATGGAAATTAAAGTTGAGGCAGCAGGACTGTTTGCTGTTCACACAGCAGGGGAACAGCTGACATTACTGAACCCCAGTAACACAGGAGCAAGTGTAGACTGTGCTAACAGCACTTCCGAGAAACAACTGGCGGTGTTGTAACCCAGGGATGAGAAGAGAACAGGGTGGAGGCAGCAGGACTATTTGCCGTTCACACAGCAGGGGAACAGCTGACATTACTGAACCCCAGTAACACGGGAGCAAGTGTTAACTGTGCTAACAGCACTTCCGAGAAACAACTGGCGGTGTTGTAACCCAGGGATGAGAACAGAACATGGTGGAGGCAGCAGGACTTTTTGCCGTTCACACAGCAGGGGAACAGCTGACATTACTGAACCCCAGTAACACAGGAGCAAGTGTAGACTGTGCTAACAGCACTTCCGAGAAACAACTGGCGGTGTTGTAACCCAGGGATGAGAAGAGAACAGGGTGGAGCAGCAGGACTATTTGCCGTTCACACAGCAGGGGAACAGCTGACATTACTGAACCCCAGTAACACAGGAGCAAGTGTTAACTGTGCTAACAGCACTTCCGAGAAACAACTGGCGGTGTTGTAACCCAGGGATGAGAAGAGAACAGGGTGGAGGCAGCAGGACTATTTGCCGTTCACACAGCAGGGGAACAGCTGACATTACTGAACCCCAGTAACACAGGAGCAAGTGTTAACTGTGCTAACAGCACTTCCGAGAAACAACTGGCGGTGTTGTAACCCAGGGATGAGAAGAGAACATGGTGGAGGCAGCAGGACTTTTTGCCGTTCACACAGCAGGGGAACAGCTGACATTACTGAACCCCAGTAACACGGGAGCAAGTGTTAACTGTGCTAACAGCACTTCCGAGAAACAACTGGCGGTGTTTGTAACCCAGGGATGAGAAGAGAACATGGTGGAGGCAGCAGGACTTTTTGCCGTTCACACAGCAGGGGAACAGCTGACATTACTGAACCCCAGTAACACGGGAGCAAGTGTTAACTGTGCTAACAGCACTTCCGAGAAACAACTGGCGGTGTTGTAACCCAGGGATGAGAAGAGAACATGGTGGAGGCAGCAGGACTTTTTGCCGTTCACACAGCAGGGGAACAGCTGACATTACTGAACCCCAGTAACACAGGAGCAAGTGTAGACTGTGCTAACAGCACTTCCGAGAAACAACTGGCGGTGTTGTAACCCAGGGATGAGAAGAGAACATGGTGGAGGCAGCAGGACTTTTTGCCGTTCACACAGCAGGGGAACAGCTGACATTACTGAACCCCAGTAACACGGGAGCAAGTGTTAACTGTGCTAACAGCACTTCCGAGAAACAACTGGCGGTGTTGTAACCCAGGGATGAGAAGAGAACATGGTGGAGGCAGCAGGACTTTTTCCGTTCACACAGCAGGGGAACAGCTGACATTACTGAACCCCAGTAACACAGGAGCAAGTGTAGACTGTGCTAACAGCACTTCCGAGAAACAACTGGCGGTGTTGTAACCCAGGGATGAGAAGAGAACATGGTGGAGGCAGCAGGACTTTTTGCCGTTCACACAGCAGGGGAACAGCTGACATTACTGAACCCCAGTAACACAGGAGCAAGTGTAGACTGTGCTAACAGCACTTCCGAGAAACAACTGGCGGTGTTGTAACCCAGGGATGAGAACAGAACATGGTGGAGGCAGCAGGACTTTTTGCCGTTCACACAGCAGGGGAACAGCTGACATTACTGAACCCCAGTAACACAGGAGCAAGTGTAGACTGTGCTAACAGCACTTCCGAGAAACAACTGGCGGTGTTGTAACCCAGGGATGAGAAGAGAACAGGGTGGAGGCAGCAGG
>JARQOD010000004.1:449857565-449887721 GCA_033576555.1 Oophaga sylvatica | reverse complement strand
ACAACATCGCTAACGGGATCGCTAAAAAACGTCACTATTTAGCGATCCCGTTAGCGATGTTGTTCAGTGCGGCATCTGCCAGCGACGAGCTTCTGCTGTGATCTCGCTCGTCGCTGGAATCGTTCCGGACCCTATTTTATCGTCGGCGCTCCCGCTGGGTAAGTATAATCGCTAAGTGTAGCACCTTTTCTTAGCGATTTAGCGGTACTTTTGTAAAGTCGTTAAGAAGATCGCTAACGGCGATAGCGTCCTTAACGACATCGCTAAGTTAGGTAGCTACTAGCGATATAAAAACAATCCCGCTAGCGATCTCATTAGTATGCGACGCTAACGAGATCGCTAGCGGGATTGTGTAGTGTGGCAGTACCTTAAAATGTAAAATGTTTTTAGATGTGTTTGAAAGTAGATTTAAAGGACCAATATTTATGAAAGAACAGCATATATAAAACCTACAGTGGCCTGCACAAATATGTATACAAACTAGGTATACATTGAGAGAAAACAATTCCCTTGCTAGATTCTCCCCAAAACAAAGGGAAAAATATAAAAAATGATGACTAAAGACTTTACACTTTTATTTTTTATTTCAAGAAACAGTTGGAAATGGCACTTACTAGTGCTTCACACAAAATTAGAATATCATCAAAAAGTTAATTTATGGTATTTTAGTTCTTCAACAAAAAAGTGAAACTCATATATTATATAAAGTCATTACAAACAAAGTGATCTATTTCAAGTGTTTATTTCTGTTAATGTTGATGATTATGGATTACAGCCAATTAAAGGGAATCTATCACCCAATTTTTGCCCTATGAGATAGGGCCACCACCATCAGGGGCTTATCTACAGCATTCTGTAATGCTGTAGATAAGCCCCCGATGGCACATGAAAGTGAAGGAAAACAATTTATTTTATACTCATCCAGGGGCGTTCTGCCGTCCGGTCGGGTCTGATGGTTGTCGCAGTCCAGTCCGGGGCCTCCCATCTTGTAGCGAAGCAGGCCTCTTCTTTCTGTCCCATCGCGGCTCCTGTTCAGACGCACTGCTCTGTCCTGGTGAGGGCAGAGCAGAGTGCTACAGTGCGCAGGCGCCGGACCTCTCTGACCTTTCCCGGCGCCTGCCGAGCGAAACCCGACCATAGCGTGAAGTCGATCATGCGGTCGTCGACACGAGAGCCAAAGTCGGTTTTCCCATAATGCTTGCAGGCGCTTTTCCTCAGCTAATGAGCAAGGACGTACACTGTGGGCAACGAGATGATATAGGCAGCGGACACCACCATCTTAAAGAAGGGCATTGCAGTGATTGTCTAATTGACAGCTCTCAATTATTAACCTGGCTTAAAGTCACCTTTCAATAGCAAGGTGGCTTTAACCCCTTATTAACCCATTTGCCACCGCTACAGGGCAATGGGAATAGACGGGCAAAGTGCCTGAAAAGGCTAATCTAATTATAAATTTGCCTTTTCTGGGGTGTGAGGGGGCAGATGTTAGTAGGCAGGGGGGGCACAAGATAAATGCACCCTCCCTGGCCTATTATCATTTGCCCCCACTCGCTTGCTTTGTCTGTCTGGTGGAGAAAATACAGCGGGAGCCCACACATTTTTTTCAACAAATTTACACCTTTAATTAACCCCTACATGTGTGAAATTTCACACACATACACTCATGTAATTGTTAGAGAAAACCATATATCAAACTACATGAAATGACATGGTTAACTGTATGTAAACCATGTGTCATTTCATGTCGGGTCTGTAGTTTCACAAAAGCCGGCGATTACAGTATGTAGAAGTGTATGAACTATAAATATACGTATATGTCACAATGACATGTTTATATATATATATATATATATATATATATTAGGGTTCGAGTTCCTGCTGCTTCACAAGGGGAGTCTCGAACCAGTCCCGCTGCGGTCCCCCATTCATCTCCGGCCACAGTGGAGCCTGCTCAGCAGAGACGTCAGTCCCAGCGTCTTGCCCATTCCAGTACTGTGCAGAGACTTGCTGCTGCCTCTCCTGGATCTGCTATTATAGCCAGTGCTGGAGCAGATGTCTTTGGGATGAAGTCCTGCGTTTCCCCTTCTGAGCATGCCCAGGGTAAGATCTCTCATTGGAGATCAGGGGTCACATGTTCAGGTACTGCAGCAGCTCCTATTGGTCCGCCAGGAAGGTCCTGAAACTACATGTGTTTGAAACAGTTTCTCACTGGTCCTTGTTTCTGGCAGGTCCTGTAGCTGTTGCTATAAAAGGGTGGCATGGCTGGGCCGCCATGCGCTAACATCAATCGTTATATGCTTAGCGCCAGTGTGGTCATGCTTGTGTGTGGTTAGGGCCCGGCTGAAATAAGCCCCTAGAATACTGACTTAATCGGTGAGGAGTTTGGTATGCTAGCTGGTCAGGGTCAGTGTCCTAGATGCCCTAGATTGCCGGCATAACCAGTGAGGAGTTTGATTGCCGTATTCAGGGCCTGGCGTTCAGATGCCATAGATTGCGAGTGACTCCCGCGAGGACGTTCTATGTTTGCTTAGCTGTTCACTGTGTACCTGGGTGCCTGACAGGACACAGAAGTTTGTCTCAGCGGCGCTGTGACGTAACAGGGTTTGCTTTCAACGCTAGACAGCGCCCTAGCGTGTTTATTTTGCGACTCAGTTGAGTTAAGTGAGTTCGCACACATCGCCATATAGCGCTGCGGCACTCCTTCTAGCGGCACTGTGGATTAACAGAGTTTGCACATATTGCCACAGCGCGTTACGGCGTTTATTTTGGCGACTCTGCGGGATAACAGAGTTCGCTTCTTGCACCATTTTACTAGCAGCAGGCTCCGCCTGCACGGTGGACCCCGGGCTGCGAACGCACCTCTCCACATCTTATATTTGGTGCGTTCCGCAGACCCTAACATAATATTAGCGCCAGGGTCTGGCTAATAAAATTGCGGATGACCAGCGTCTACCGCAGTACATCCAGCAGCTGGAGGGTAGGTTGGCGGCTCTTGAGCGCACAACCTCAGCTGTGGATGTTACCGCAGTCACTGTTCAGGCTGCTAGCGTAGCTGCAGCCAGTTTGTCCTCTGCCACCTCTGTCCCTACATTGTCCCACCTCCCGCTTCCAGACAAGTTTGTTGGTGACAGCAAGCAATGTCTGGGATTCGTAAGTCAGTGCTCCATACACCTCGAGCTTCTGGCTGCACGTTTCCCCACGGATCGGGCACAAGTGGACTTTGTGATAGCTCTTCTGTCGGGCAGAGCGTTGGAGTGGGCAACGCCGCTGTGGGAGCGTGACGACCGTGTGGTGCAGAGCGCTTCTCGTTTTCTGAAGGCTCTGAAAAAGGTTTTTCTAGGACCTCAGGTCACCCACGATATGTCGCTCCAACTGCTGGCAAGTACCCAAGATTCGGCTTTGGTCAGCCATTTTGCTGTCCAGTTTCGAACTGTGGCCTCGGAATTAGAGTGGCCAGATAAAGTCTTCATTCCCGTTTTCTGGAGAGGACTGGCGGGTCATGTGAAAGACTCCTTGGCTACCAGGGAGATTCCTGCCACACTGGAGAAGCTTATCGCTATTTCCAACCGCGTCGACCTCCATTTCCACGAGCGGAGGCTGGAACGTGCCCAGTGTAGGCAGACTGTCCGGTTGGCTCCTACCTTCGCCACCCCTCTGGAGTCGCCTGTTCAGGCGCCCGACCTTCAGGAGGTTGCTCCTGCAGGATCTAAATCTCGGGTCACTCGTCCATCCCCGATTTGTTATATTTGCCAGCAGCAGGGACATTTTGCCAACCGATGTCCACAGCGGCTGAATAAACGGTCGCGCCCAGTAACCGTAGGAACAGGGTCACTGGACGCCATGAGTTTTGCCCCTAAGGTGCTCCTCAAGGGGATAATTACCCACGGTTCTACCACCCTACCCGTCAAGCTGTGTGTGGATTCTGGGGCAGAGGGGAATTTTATGTCGTCCTCCTTTGCTTCTCGCCACACCATGCCTTTGGTGTTGCTGGCTGAACCAGTATCGGTACGGGTGTTGAACGGAGCAATTCTGCCCACATAAATCACCCATCAGTCTGCCCCACTCACCTTGTCTATGTCTCCTTCCCATCAGGAGAATATATCATTTTTTATCCTCCCTGAGGGTATAGATGAGGTTTTGTTGGGATTACCCTGGCTCCGCCACCTCCCTCCCCATATTGAGTGGTCTTCAGGGAGAATTCTGGGTTGGGGTAATTTATGTAAAGGCAGATGCATTAGGGACAGCGTGCAGGTCAACACCACTGAGATACCCATAGACCTCTCTCCTCTTCCCAAGGTCTATTGGTCTTATGCCGACGTTTTCTCGAAGAAGGCTGCGGAGACTCTTCCGCCTCATCGCCCCTATGACTGTCCTATCGACCTCTTGCCTGGAGCTGAGCCTCCTAGAGGAAGTGTTTATCAGTGTCACCAGCGGGTAGAGGGGTTCTTCTTTGTGCAGAAGAAGAATGGAGAATTACGTCCGTGCATTGATTATAGGGGTCTCAACGCTATCACCGTGAAAAATAAGTATCCTTTGCCGCTAATCTCTGAGCTCTTTGACAGGCTTCGGGGAGCAAGGGTATTTACTTAGCTAGACCTGCGGGGTGCGTATAACCTGATTCGCATCCGTGAGGGGGACGAATGGAAGACGGCATTTAACACCAGGGATGGGCATTATGAATATCTGGTAATGCCCTTTGGGCTCTGTAACGCCCCATCTGCCTTCCAAGACTTTGTGAACGACATCTTCCGGGATATGTTGACCACCTCGGTGGTAGTCTATCTGGATGACATTCTCATCTTTTCTCCAGATATGGCCTCCCACTGGAGAGAAGTCTGCTAGGTCTTCGACCTCTTGCGAGCAAATTCCTTATATGCGAAGTTGGAGAAGTGCATGTTTGAGCAGGAGTCTCTACCTTTCCTGGGCTATATCATCTCCACCCAGGGATTGGCTATGGATCCTATCAAACTACAGGCTGTGATGGATTGGCAAGAACCCCACTCCTTAAGGCGATGCAACGCTTTATGGGATTCATTAACTACTATCGCCAATTCATTCCCCACTTCTCTACTTTGGTAGCTCCCTTGGTGGCCCTCACCAAGAAGGGAGCTAATCCCAAGTTGTAGTCAGAGGAGGTCACCAAGGCGTTCTCCTCCATCAAGTCGCATTTCGCCAGTGCTCCCATCTTACATCGCCCCGATGTCGATAAACCGTTTATCTTAGAGGTGGATGCCTCTTCTGTTGGTGCTGGAGCAGTCCTTTTTCAAAAGGATGCCCAGGGTCGGAAGCATCCCTGCTTCTTCTTTTCCAAGACCTTTACACCAGCAGAGAGGAATTATTCCATCGGGACAGGGAGTTACTGGCTATGAAGTTGGCCTTCTCCGAGTGGAGACATCTTCTGGAGGGGGCTCGCTTCCCCTTCCAAGTATTCACGGACCATAAGAACTTGGTGTATTTGCAGACGGCCCAGCGGCTAAATTCCCGTCAGGCCAGATGGTCCTTGTTCTTCTCCCGGTTCCATTTCACCCTCCATTTCCTCTCCTGTGAGAAGAACATTCGCGCAGACGCTCTATCTCGCTCCGTGGTGTCCTCTGAGGAGGTGGAGGAGGAGCCTCGGCTTATTGTCCCCACAGAGAGCCTAAGAACGGTGGCTCCGGTTTCGCTTGCATCTGTGCCTCCGGGCAAGACTTTTGTGCCCACCAATTTGCGACCGGAAGTACTCTCTTGGGCACATTCGTCCAGGGTGGGTGGACATTTTGTGACAAAAAGGACTTCTGAGTTGCTGGCGAGGACATATTGGTGGCCGCAGATGGCCCGTGATGTCAGGGAATACGTTCAGGCATGCGTCTCCTGCGCCAAGAATAAGTCCCCTCGACAACAGCCAGCTGGGTTACTTTTCCCTTTACCGGTGGCAGACAGGCCTTGGGAGATGGTCGGGATGGATTTTGTGGTGGGCTTACCCAAGTCTCGGGGCTGCACCATCATCTGGGTGATAACCGACCACTTCTCCAAAATGGTGCACTTAGTGCCGTTACCACGGTTACCGTCTGCACGGGCCTTGGCAGCATTATTCATTATTATTATTATAGATTATTATAGATTTTTTATAGCGCCATTTATTCCATGGCGCTTTACATGTGAAGAGGGGCAAGTATAGACAAGTACAGTAAACATGAGCAATACAAGGCACACACAAGTACAGAAGGAGAGAGGACCCTGCCCGCAAGGGCTCACAGTCTACAGGGATGGGTGAGGATACACTAGGAGAGGGTAGAGCTGGTCGTGCGGTGGTTCAGTATTTATTAGGCATATTTTCCGCCTACACGGTATGCCAGACAAAATTGTCAGTGATCGAGGTCCCCAGTTTGCGTCTCGGTTCTGGGGAGAGCTGTGTTGTTTACTCAGCATTGAGTTGAATCTCTCCTCTGCATACCATCCCGAGATGAATGGGTTGGTAGAGAGGGCCAACCAGACCTTGGTCACATACTTGCGACATTTTGTCTCTGCCAGGCAGGATGACTGGGCATCCTTGCTACCGTGGGCTGAGTTCGCTCTAAATAATGCTGCGGCTGACTCCACCGGACAGACCCCATTCCTCCTGAACTACGGTCAGCATCCGCGGGTACCAGTGCCCATGCCCGTGTCTTCCGCCAATTCCAGGGTGGCAGACTGGGCTGTGGAGGCACGGGACATTTGGGACCGCACCCAGGATGCCATTCAGGCCTCCAAAGAGAGGATGAGGTCTTCGGCCGATGCCCATCGGTGCCCCGCTCCTACATTTGCTCCGGGTGACCTAGTGTGGCTTTCTGCCTGAAACATCAGGCTACATGTAGAGTCCACCAAGTTAGCACCTCGCTTTTTAGGCCCCTTTAAAGTTCTTGAGCAGGTGAACCCGGTGGTTTACCGCCTAGCCCTTCCGTCTTGCCTTGGTATCACTGACACCTTTCACGTGTCCCTCCTGAAACCCGTGGCCATTTCCCGGTTTTCCAAGTCATCTGCCGGGACGTCGGGTTCATCTACCGATGATCATGAGGTGAACGCCATTGTTGGGTGCAAGGTGGTACGAGGTAAAAAATTTTATTTGGTGGATTGGAGGGGTTATGGGCCTGAGGATAGGTCCTGGGAGCCTGCCGAGCATGTTCACGCTCTGCAGCTCATCGCTGCCTTTGAGCGCAGCAAGGCCCAAAGTAGGGGGGGCCCTAGGAGGAGGGTAATGTTAGGGATCGAGTTCCTGCTGCTGCACAAGGGGAGTCTCGAACCAGTCCCGCTGCGATCCCCCATTCATCTCCGGCCGCAGTGGAGCCTGCTCAGCAGAGACGTCGGTCCCAGCGTCTTGCCCATTCCAGTACTGTGCAGAGACTTGCTGCTGTCTCTCCTGGATCTGCTATTATAGCCAGTGCTGGATCAGACGTCTTTAGGATGAAGTCTTGCGTTTCCCCTTCTGAGCATGCCCAGGGTAAGATCTCTCATTGGAGATCAGGGGTCACATGTTCAGATACTGCAGCAGCTCCTATTGGTCCGCCAGGAAGGTCCTGAAACTACATGTGTTTGGAAAAGGTTATAACAGAAAACCAATTAGCGAACAAAAAAGATACTGACTTGGGAATAGCTATACTTATTTAGGAGAACAAAAAAGTCAAAAAAAGTATCTAAAAAAATATACAATGTTTTATTTGATACAAAAGATATAAATGTCATAAAATTACAGCATTGTGCATATATATTCGACAATTATACATATAATTAAGGATGAGATGATCCACCTAAGAAGTGAGAAAATATGACGTAGCACAACTGTGGTGGTGCACAAGTAGGTTCCCAACCAGATATAGTGAATAGAAAACTTGGCACTCAACTTATGGTATATATAGTATATCCAACTTTATTGCAGTCAAGGTACACGTGGGTACAGGATGGAGACGTTTCGGTCCAATATGGACCTTCATCAATCTGACGGCAATATAGAGTAAATAAAGTAAAGTAAATAACATAACTTAACAAAATAAACAAAACAAAACAAAATAAATTTGTGATAGAGACCATATACATTGTGAACAATGTTACCCAATGGTAAAATTAGAGAGTAAAAATGAAAATCGAGTAAAGAAAGCTCCGATACCTACCCGACTGCTTTTAGGTGAGTATTTATTTCAATTTGAGTCATACAGGCTATGTGCCTATTGAAGGAGGGAGATGGATGAGATGAGTATGAGGAAGG
Source organism: Oophaga sylvatica (assembly GCA_033576555.1). Lineage (NCBI taxonomy): Eukaryota > Metazoa > Chordata > Amphibia > Anura > Dendrobatidae > Oophaga > Oophaga sylvatica. The sequence continues at coordinate 449,879,503 of JARQOD010000004.1, read as the reverse complement.
AGAAAGCCCAATTGTTTATGAATCATATATATAGAGATAGGGCTTATAAAGCCATGGCTTATTTACCTTGAAGGAGAGGGTAATGTAGGAAAGAAAACTTGTTCATGCGGCAGGATAAGAAAAAGGACCTAAGGTAAGAGTGTCACATAAATATATGTATATATATACATAGAGAAGTAAAGTGACAAAATTAATATCACATCTTTTGTATGTGGATTAGGTGTACCTTTTGGTCCAGGGTGCACGATTTATGTTCCAACAGGATTCTAATCGCTCCTATATGGTATCTGTGAATATGTAAAATATTCAAATGGATCCGTGCCAAGTAGATAGATGTGCTGCACTTGATATATGTGCATATAGGACAATATAGATAATATCCCTCACTAAAGTTAACAGAGTTATGGTGACATCCATGGTAAATGTAATAAGTATAGTGTGCCAATTTTTGGATCGGTACATTTGTGGTGAAATCACATAAGGTACTTACACGAGGGTAGCGCCGCTCTCTCCCACACTGACGCGGTATCCGCCGCTTGTCAGCTGGGGAGGAAGCGCTCCCTCGTGCATAAGTAGGGAAGAGGCGGGACATTGTGATGCGTCCACTAGCACTGCGTCACCGGAAGTGGCGCATAGCGCATCATGTCACCGGAAGTGACGTGTGCGTTACACTCCGTCGGTGCTTGCGTTCACATGTGTTTATTATGTACAATAATGCAATAATGTTGTAGGGTTGTATTTAGGATGCGTTATGTTGAAATGGCACAAGGAGAAATGGGTGTGAGTACCCAAGAATGGTTATATGCCGGCATCCATTTGAAATAGAGGGGAGACATAAAAAGTAAAAGTAAAAGTTATATAGGTGGATCATGTATATGAAATGGTAGAGGGAGACATAACGATTGGAAGAAGGGAAGGAGATAAGTATTATGTATCAATAAATGCGTTTATTAAGATATATATAGAAAATCAAGTCGTAGCCCATGGTACAATAGAATGTTGGGGATAAAATGCAGTCGGGTAGGGAGAGTCCAAGGGTGAGGGTCAAGGTCAAGAAATTCAATATAACCGACTCTGTAATGAAAAGAAAACAGAGTTAGAGTGATTCCTTACAAACAATATATTAGGAATTGTGTTAGGAATACAATATAAGGTTAAAGGAATCCGACATACTAGACGAGAAAAAACCTATTACAGGATATTAGAGCATTTGGAGGAACGTCAATACAGAGAAAAATTTTTTTTTTATTATTACATTATGGTATAGAAGATATAGGAATCTTGACCCGTAAGGGGACAAGAAGTTACAAAACCTTGGATGGCAATCCGATTTGAATGACTAGCAGGGAGCCTATTTCATCGTGCTAGATAAAGGACAAGAGGTCATAGTCCCTGTTGAGGCCCTTGGGTGATAGAGCCTGGAGTTCGTGTATCCAGTATGCCTCCCGTTTTTTAAGGAGGCGTATTCGGTCACCACCTCGTCTAGGTTTAGAGATGTGTTCAATGACCTGGAACTTTAGTTGTGATATTTGGTGGCCTTTTGTGATAAAGTGGTACGGTATGGGAAGCAGTAGATTCTTGCATCTGATCGTAGACTTATGTTTAGAAATCCTGTCTTTTATGGCTTGTGTGGTCTCCCCCACATATAGGAGACCACAGGGGCACTTAATGAGGTAGATGACGTAGGAGCTATTGCAAGTGGAATAGCACTTGATGTTGTACTTCTTGCCGGACTGGGGGTGATGTATTAAATCACCCTTCAGTACATTGTGGCACTGGTTGCATTGTAGGCATGGGAAGGTTCCCATTTTTGGGTTTGACAGGAATCTTTGGGTATGTGGTTGAACATTCCCACCGATGTCGGCTCTGACCAAGTCATCCCGGAGGTTGGGTGCCCTTTTATAACAGGGTAGAAAGGGATTTCTAAACTCCGGTACCTCGGGATGTGCTCTACTGAGTAGTCCCCAATGTCGTCTGATGGTTTTGTGTAGAATTTGGACATAGGGGTGATAAGTATGGACAAAGGGGATTCTACTGTCAATGGAGGATCTTGGTCTAACGACTGGTGTACCTGCCTCTGTCAGGAGATCGGGGGGATATCCTCGCTCCAGGAATTTATTATGCATTTCATTATGGCGTTTCGTGCGGTTGCCGTGATCGGATACTATTCTTTGTACACGTTGAAATTGGGATCGTGGTATGGACTTTTTTACAGCCGGTGGATGTAGGCTATTGAAGTGCAGAAGGCTGTTACGGTCCGTGGGTTTAGTGAAAATGTCCGTACTTAGGTTACCATGTTGGTCCTTGATGACCGTGGTATCAAGGAAGTTGACCCTTTCCTGATCCTCCGTCATAGTAAATGAGAGGCCCAGCCATGCCCCATTTAGTTTTTCAAAGAACTGCTGTAGTGTAGATTTTGGACCCTCCAGATGCAAAAAATGTCATCTATGAATCTCAGCCATAGGCGACCATGTGCACGGAAAAGGGGGTCAGTATAAACTATCTCTTCTTCGAATTTAGCCATGTAGCAAATTGCGTAGGGGGGGGCCACATTTGACCCCATGGCCGTCCCCTTAATTTGCATGTAGAAGGATTCTTCAAATAGGAAGAAGTTCTTAGTGAGAACTATAGCCAATAGTTCTAGGCAGAATTGTATAGAATCGCTGTGCATCTGGGAAGATTCCAATAATCGTCTAGTGCATGAGATTCCCTGTAAGTGTGGTATTGACGTATACAAATCCTTTACGTCTAGGGTGACAAGGATTGTAGATTCCGGTAGAGGGCCCAGAGAATTAATTTTCCTCAAGAAATCACCAGTGTCAAGAATGAATGAGGGTATCTCCCGGACTAGTGGGGTGAGGATTTTCTCCAAGAATATTGACAGTGGGGAAAGGATAGACTCGGTGGAGGCAACTATTGGTCTGCCAGGGGGATTCTCAATGTTCTTATGTATCTTCGGTAATGTATAGAATACCGGCATAATAGGATTCTTTTTAACAAGGTACTCCCTGGTTTAGAGTCTATGACCCCCAGGTTTGAATAGGTAGTCAAAATGTCTTCAATTTGGCCCCTGATCCCACTAGTGGGATCGTTCGTAAGTTTAATGTAAACTGAGTCATCATTTAGTTGGCAAAGAATCTCCCTTTGATAGTCGGATCTGTTCATGATCACTATAGAGCCCCCTTTGTCAGCGGGCTTAATTGTGATCGTTTTATCCTCACGGAGGGATCGCAAGGCCTGTTGGTCTAGGGGACTAAGATTAGGGTTGTAGTGTAGTTTCCCTTTTTCCATATCATGTCTAAGTTGTTTGGAAGCAGAATCCACAAACTCAATAAATGCTTCTAGAGCATGTGACCCCCGTGGGGGAACATAGGTGGTCTTGGTACGGAGACCTAGTGTTGTGATCGAGAGAGATCGGTGGTCTCGGGGTGGATCTACTGTACTATATGGATTATTAGCAAAATGGACCTTAAGTCGCAGACTACGGAAGAACCTTTGTAGTTCCATGTCTAGATTAAATGTGTTCAGTCGATAAGCTGGACAGAACGACAAGCCCCTCTGTAGTAGATGGTATTCCGCTATACTCAGTGTCCTTGATGATATATTGGTGACCAGTGGGCAAGTACCTGGGAACGGGTTACCCTCTGGTCTATGTCCCTTCTTGCGTTGTCCTCTACGTATCCTCTTCCTCTTTGGCGCCTGGTGCGTTGGCCTAAAAAACGACTTGGTCCGGACGGGGATCTCTCCTTTCTGATTCCGAGCCCGATGTGGATAGATCCGTGGAGGATCTATAATTAGACCTAGTGTAGGATGGACGAAAATTGTTAGTGAATTGCCAGCGATATACACGGCCCTGTTCGTAGTCGTCCGCGTCCCTCTGAAATGTAATTCTCTTTCTATGTTCGGTATCCTTTCTATGTTGATCGGTCACTGACTTTATTTTTGCTTTTAGAGTGGCTAATTCCTCAGAGGTCCCTACTGAGGTTAGTTGAGTCTCGATATTAATAATCTCCTCCTTTGTTTTCGTGATAGCCACTTGGAGGTGTTCGATCGTTAGAGTCATTAAGTCAAATGAGCATTTGTTTAGGATTTGTTCGAATTTAAGGCAAAAGTCTGTAGAGTCTCGGAAGAGGGTCGGTTGCAATGGTACTCTTAGCCCTCTTGGGATCCTCTTCAAATGCAAATATTCAGATAGAGTTGCATAGTGAAGCTCGTAGTTGATCTGGTGGCGGAGTTCCCTTTCAAGATCCCTTCCCCTTGTTTCCCTAGGAGGAACTTTCAAGAAGTCACTCGAAAGGTTCAGTTTAGATAAGATACTAGAGGTCTCTTCGATGTTATAGGAGAAAGTGCCAGTGGACATAGTTCACAGTGTGCGTACGGAAGATATGTGCAGAGAAAATATGACGTAGCACAACTGTGTGGTGCACAAGTAGGTTCCCAACCAGATATAGTGAATAGAAAACTTGGCACTCAACTTATGGTATATATAGTATATCCAACTTTATTGCAGTCAAGGTACACGTGGGTACAGGATGGAGACGTTTCGGTCCAATATGGACCTTCATCAATCTGACGGCAATATAGAGTAAATAAAGTAAAGTAAATAACATAACTTAACAAAATAAACAAAACAAAACAAAATAAATTTGTGATAGAGACCATATACATTGTGAACAATGTTACCCAATGGTAAAATTAGAGAGTAAAAATGAAAATCGAGTAAAGAAAGCTCCGATACCTACCCGACTGCTTTTAGGTGAGTATTTATTTCAATTTGAGTCATACAGGCTATGTGCCTATTGAAGGAGGGAGATGGATGAGATGAGTATGAGGAAGGAGAAAGCCCAATTGTTTATGAATCATATATATAGAGATAGGGCTTATAAAGCCATGGCTTATTTACCTTGAAGGAGAGGGTAATGTAGGAAAGAAAACTTGTTCATGCGGCAGGATAAGAAAAAGGACCTAAGGTAAGAGTGTCACATAAATATATGTATATATAACATAGAGAAGTAAAGTGACAAAATTAATATCACATCTTTTGTATGTGGATTAGGTGTACCTTTTGGTCCAGGGTGCACGATTAATGTTCCAACAGGATTCTAATCGCTCCTATATGGTATCTGTGAATATGTAAAATATTCAAATGGATCCGTGCCAAGTAGGTAGATGTGCTGCACTTGATATATGTGCATATAGGACAATATAGATAATATCCCTCACTAAAGTTAAACAGAGTTATGGTGACATCCATGGTAAATGTAATAAGTATAGTGTGCCAATTTTTGGATCGGTACATTTGTGGTGAAATCGCATAAGGTACTTACACGAGGGTAGCGCCGCTCTCTCCCACACTGACGCGGTATCCGCCGCTTGTCAGCTGGGGAGGAAGCGCTCCCTCGTGCATAAGTAGGGAAGAGGCGGGACATTGTGATGCGTCCACTAGCACTGCATCACCGGAAGTGGCGCATAGCGAATCACGTCACCGGAAGTGACGTGTGCGTTACACCTCCGTCGGTGCTTGCGTTCCACATGTGTTTATTATGTACAATAATGCAATAATGTTGTAGGGTTGTATTTAGGATGCGTTATGTTGAAATGGCACAAGGAGAAATGGGTGTGAGTACCCAAGAATGGTTATATGCCGGCATCCATTTGAAATAGAGGTGAGACATAAAAAGTAAAAGTAAAAGTTATATAGGTGGATCATGTATATGAAATGGTAGAGGGAGACATAACGATTGGAAGAAGGGAAGGAGATAAGTATTATGTATCAATAAATGCGTTTATTAAGATATATATAGAAAATCAAGTCGTAGCCCATGGTACAATAGAATGTTGGGGATAAAATGCAGTCGGGTAGGGAGAGTCCAAGGGTGAGGGTCAAGGTCAAGAAATTCAATATAACCGACTCTGTAATGAAAAGAAAACAGAGTTAGAGTGATTCCTTACAAACAATATATTAGGAATTGTGTTAGGAATACAATATAAGGTTAAAGGAATCCGACATACTAGACGAGAAAAAACCTATTACAGGATATTAGAGCATTTGGAGGAACGTCAATACAGAGAAAAATTTTTTTTTATTATTACATTATGGTATAGAAGATATAGGAATCTTGACCCGTAAAGGGACAAGAAGTTACAAAACCTTGGATGGCAATCCGATTTGAATGACTAGCAGGGAGCCTATTTCATCGTGCTAGATAAAGGACAAGAGGTCATAGTCCCTGTTGAGGCCCTTGGGTGATAGAGTCTGGAGTTCGTGTATCCAGTATGCCTCCCGTTTTTTAAGGAGGCGTATTCGGTCACCACCTCGTCTAGGTTTAGAGATGTGTTCAATGACCTGGAACTTTACTTGTGATATTTGGTGGCCTTTTGTGATAAAGTGGTACGGTATGGGGTACGGTACTTTATTTACTCTATATTGCCGTCAGATTGATGAAGGTCCATATTGGACCGAAACGTCTCCATCCTGTACCCAGTGTACCTTGACTGCAATAAAGTTGGATATACTATATATACCATAAGTTGAGTGCCAAGTTTTCTATTCACTATATCTGGTTGGGAACCTACTTGTGCACCACCACAGTTGTGCTACGTCATATTTTCTCTGCACATATCTTCCGTACGCACACTGTGAACTATGTCCACTGGCACTTTCTCCTATAACATCGAAGAGACCTCTAGTATCTTATCTAAACTGAACCTTTCGAGTGACTTCTTGAAAGTTCCTCCTAGGGAAACAAGGGAAGGGATCTTGAAAGGGAACTCCGCCACCAGATCAACTACGAGCTTCACTATGCAACTCTATCTGAATATTTGCATTTGAAGAGGATCCCAAGAGGGCTAAGAGTACCATTGCAACCGACCCTCTTCCGAGACTCTACAGACTTTTGCCTTAAATTCGAACAAATCCTAAACAAATGCTCATTTGACTTAATGACTCTAACGATCGAACACCTCCAAGTGGCTATCACGAAAACAAAGGAGGAGATTATTAATATCGAGACTCAACTAACCTCAGTAGGGACCTCTGAGGAATTAGCCACTCTAAAAGCAAAAATAAAGTCAGTGACCGATCAACATAGAAAGGATACCGAACATAGAAAGAGAATTACATTTCAGAGGGACGCGGACGACTACGAACAGGGCCGTGTATATCGCTGGCAATTCACTAACAATTTTCGTCCATCCTACACTAGGTCTAATTATAGATCCTCCACGGATCTATCCACATCGGGCTCGGAATCAGAAAGGAGAGATCCCGTCCGGGACCAAGTCGTTTTTTAGGCCAACGCACCAGGCGCCAAAGAGGAAGAGGATACGGAGAGGACAACGCAAGAAGGGACATAGACCAGAGGGTAACCCGTTCCCAGGTACTTGCCCACTGGTCACCAATATATCATCAAGGACACTGAGTATAGCGGAATACCATCTACTACAGAGGGGCTTGTCGTTCTGTCCAGCTTATCGACTGAACACATTTAATCTAGACATGGAACTACAAAGGTTCTTCCGTAGTCTGCGACTTAAGGTCCATTTTGCTAATAATCCATATAGTACGGTAGATCCACCCCGAGACCACCGATCTCTCTCGATCACAACTCTAGGTCTCCGTACCAAGAGCACCTATGTTCCCCCACGGGGGTCACATGCTCTAGAAGCATTTATTGAGTTTGTGGATTCTGCTTCCAAACAACTTAGACATGATATGGAAAAAGGGAAACTACACTACAACCCTAATCTTAGTCCCCTAGACCAACAGGCCTTGCGATCCCTCCGTGAGGATAAAACGATCACAATTAAGCCCGCTGACAAAGGGGCTCTATAGTGATCATGAACAGATCCGACTATCAAAGGGAGATTCTTCGCCAACTAAATGATGACTCAGTTTACATTAAACTTACGAACGATCCCACTAGTGGGATCAGGGGCCAAATTGAAGACATTTTGACTACCTATTCAAACCTGGGGGTCATAGACTCTAAAACCAGGGAGTACCTTGTTAAAAAGAATCCTATTATGCCGGTATTCTATACATTACCGAAGATACATAAGAACATTGAGAATCCCCCTGGCAGACCAATAGTTGCCTCCACTGAGTCTATCCTTTCCCCACTGTCAATATTCTTGGAGAAAATCCTCACCCCACTAGTCCGGGAGATACCCTCATTCATTCTTGACACTGGTGATTTCTTGAGGAAAATTAATTCTCTGGGCCCTCTACCAGAATCTACAATCCTTGTCACCCTAGACGTAAAGGATTTGTATACGTCAATACCACACTTACAGGGAATCTCATGCACTAGACGATTATTGGAATCTTCCCAGATGCACAGCGATTCTATACAATTCTGCCTAGAACTATTGGCTATAGTTCTCACTAAGAACTTCTTCCTATTTGAAGAATCCTTCTACATGCAAATTAAGGGGACGGCCATGGGGTCAAATGTGGCCCCCCCCTACACATTTGCTACATGGCTAAATTCGAAGAAGAGATAGTTTATACTGACCCCCTTTTCCGTGCACATGGTTGCCTATGGCTGAGATTCATAGATGACAATTTTTGCATCTGGGAGGGTCCAAAATCTACACTACAGCAGTTCTTTGAAAAACTAAATGGGGCATGGCTGGGCCTCTCATTTACTATGACGGAGGATCAGGAAAGGGTCAACTTCCTTGATACCACGGTCATCAAGGACCAACATGGTAACCTAAGTACGGACATTTTCACTAAACCCACGGACCGTAACAGCCTTCTGCACTTCAATAGCCTACATCCACCGGCTGTAAAAAAGTCCATACCACGATCCCAATTTCAACGGGTACAAAGAATAGTATCCGATCACGGCAACCGCACGAAACGCCATAATGAAATGCATAATAAATTCCTGGAGCGAGGATATCCCCCCGATCTCCTGACAGAGGCAGGTACACCAGTCGTTAGACCAAGATCCTCCATTTACAGTAGAATCCCCTTTGTCCATACTTATCACCCCTATGTCCAAATTCTACACAAAACCATCAGACGACATTGGGGACTACTCAGTAGAGCACATCCCGAGGTACCGGAGTTTAGAAATCCCTTTCTACCCTGTTATAAAAGGGCACCCAACCTCCGGGATGACTTGGTCAGAGTCGACATCGGTGGGAATGTTCAACCACATACCCAAAGATTCCTGTCAAACCCAAAAATGGGAACCTTCCCATGCCTACAATGCAACCAGTGCCACAATGTACTGAAGGGTGATTTAATACATCACCCCCAGTCCGGCAAGAAGTACAACATCAAGTGCTATTCCACTTGCAATAGCTCCTACGTCATCTACCTCATTAAGTGCCCCTGTGGTCTCCTATATGTGGGGGAGACCACACAAGCCATAAAAGACAGGATTTCTAAACATAAGTCTACGATCAGATGCAAGAATCTACTGCTTCCCATACCGTACCACTTTATCACAAAAGGCCACCAAATATCACAACTAAAGTTCCAGGTCATTGAACACATCTCTAAACCTAGACGAGGTGGTGACCGAATACGCCTCCTTAAAAAACGGGAGGCATACTGGATACACGAACTCCAGACTCTATCACCCAAGGGCCTCAACAGGGACTATGACCTCTTGTCCTTTATCTAGCACGATGAAATAGGCTCCCTGCTAGTCATTCAAATCGGATTGCCATCCAAGGTTTTGTAACTTCTTGTCCCTTTACGGGTCAAGATTCCTATATCTTCTATACCATAATGTAATAATAAAAAAAAATTTTTTTCTCTGTATTGACGTTCCTCCAAATGCTCTAATATCCTGTAATAGGTTTTTTCTCGTCTAGTATGTCGGATTCCTTTAACCTTATATTGTATTCCTAACACAATTCCTAATATATTGTTTGTAAGGAATCACTCTAACTCTGTTTTCTTTTCATTACAGAGTCGGTTATATTGAATTTCTTGACCTTGACCCTCACCCTTGGAATCTCCCTACCCGACTGCATTTTATCCCCAACATTCTATTGTACCATGGGCTACGACTTGATTTTCTATATATATCTTAATAAACGCATTTATTGATACATAATACTTATCTCCTTCCCTTCTTCCAATCGTTATGTCTCCCTCTACCATTTCATATACATGATCCACCTATATACCTTTTACTTTTACTTTTTATGTCTCCCCTCTATTTCAAATGGATGCCGGCATATAACCATTCTTGGGTACTCACACCCATTTCTCCTTGTGCCATTTCAACATAACGCATCCTAAATACAACCCTACAACATTATTGCATTATTGTACATAATAAACACATGTGGAACGCAAGCACCGACAGAGGTGTAACGCACACGTCACTTCCGGTGACGTGATGCGCTATGCGCCACTTCCGGTGACGCAGTGCTAGTGGACGCATCACAATGTCCCGCATCTTCCCTACTTATGCACGAGGGAGCGCTTCCTCCCCAGCTGACAAGCGGCGGATACCGCGTCAGTGTGGGAGAGAGCGGCGCTACCCTCGTGTAAGTACCTTATGCGATTTCACCACAAATGTACCGATCCAAAAATTGGCACACTATACTTATTACATTTACCATGGATGTCACCATAACTCTGTTTAACTTTAGTGAGGGATATTATCTATATTGTCCTATATGCACATATATCAAGTGCAGCACATCTATCTACTTGGCACGGATCCATTTGAATATTTTACATATTCACAGATACCATATAGGAGCGATTAGAATCCTGTTGGAACATAAATCGTGCACCCTGGACCAAAAGGTACACCTAATCCACATACAAAAGATGTGATATTAATTTTGTCACTTTACTTCTCTATGTATATATATACATATATTTATGTGACACTCTTACCTTAGATCCTTTTTCTTATCCTGCCGCATGAACAAGTTTTCTTTCCTACATTACCCTCTCCTTCAAGGTAAATAAGCCATGGCTTTATAAGCCCTATCTCTATATATATGATTCATAAACAATTGGGCTTTCTCCTTCCTCATACTCATCTCATCCATCTCCCTCCTTCAATAGGCACATAGCCTGTATGACTCAAATTGAAATAAATACTCACCTAAAAGCAGTCGGGTAGGTATCGGAGCTTTCTTTACTCGATTTTCATTTTTACTCTCTAATTTTACCATTGGGTAACATTGTTCACAATGTATATGGTCTCTATCACAAATTTATTTTGTTTTGTTTTGTTTATTTTGTTAAGTTATGTTATTTACTTTACTTTATTTACTCTATATTGCCGTCAGATTGATGAAGGTCCATATTGGACCGAAACGTCTCCATCCTGTACCCACGTGTACCTTGACTGCAATAAAGTTGGATATACTATATATACCATAAGTTGAGTGCCAAGTTTTCTATCCACCTAAGAATTGGACATTGTGGATACCTGCTTATATGCCATATCATATATAAAAAAGCGCAATTTGTTGTCATAAAAATCCTTACTGGGTCCACACAGGGCTACCATGGAGTGACTATATCATGTTATACATATAATAGCGCTATATAGAGAAAAAGTAGGCATACATTTTTATATATATCTAGGGGTGAAATTACCCATTTTTCAGAAGCAGGTTGTGATGTCCGCAGAATGTCCAAGAACCCTGACGCGCGTTTCGCGAGCTGGACGCTCGCTTCCTCAAAGGGGGGCGTGGAGGAAGCTTTGAGGAAGCGAGCGTCCAGCTCGCGAAACGCGCGTCAGGGTTCTTGGACATTCTGCGGACATCACAACCTGCTTCTGAAAAATGGGTAAATTTCACCCCTAGATATATATAAAAATGTATGCCTACTTTTTCTCTATATAGCGCTATTATATGCACGGTGGACCCTGGGCTGCGAACGCACCTCTTCACATCTTATATTTGGTGCGTTCCGCAGACCCTAACATATATATATGTGTTCTATGTGTATATATCTATTCTTTCTTTTGTGATTTAAATACTATTCATTTGGATCCATTATATGTCGGTTTTGCAAGCCTGCGAGAAAATCTCGCAAGTCGGATGAAAATCGGAGTTACAACTACGGTCAGATGCGACTAAATCGCATCTTTCCAGGAAAATCGGATGCCAGACGGATGACTGTTCATGACATTTTGCTGCCATAATCGACCGACTAAAACGGTCCGATTTTTTGTCGGTGTGTGTGACTCCTGCCTTAGGGCTGAAAACAGAAGTTCTTATGTGCTTGTGCTGATAGCAATTGTGCTGTACAGTTAGTGTGCATTGACAGGGGAGGATTTTCTTGTGTGCAGCAACGCTGGTTATTAGGCTGCCTGCCAGTGACAGGGGAGGATTTTCTTGTGTGCAGCAGCGGTGGTTAATAGGCTGCCTGCTAGCTGTATTGCTGTGTGTACACTGCGGTGCAGACTGCTTTTTACACAGCACTAATACTTTTATTCTTTTTTTCTGCACAGTTACCGAGCATTCATTTTTTCCCACACCGTATAGAGCTGTATGCTCCTCAAACACTACCGTGTACCGGCTGATATCACGGACAAATACATGCTGACTATCTGAGTGTGACTCTGGATATAAATACGGAGATTTACAATTACCCCTAGACTGTATACAGCTGTACGCTTGTGATACAATACCCTTTTTCTGCTTTTTATATTCTGGTCTGATCCATACTGAGCCTGTGAGCATCTTTGTCTGACTCCTGAAATAAATACGGAAATTTAAAATTACCCCAACACTGTATACAGCTGTACGCTTCAGATACAGTACCCTTTTTCTGCTTTTTATATTCTCGTCTAACCATACTGAGCCTGTTAGCATCTGTGTCTGACTTCAGAAATATATACGGAGATTTAAAATTACCCCAACACTGTATACAGCTGTACGCTTGTGATACAGTACCCTTTTTCTGCTTTTTATATTCTTGTCTAATCCATACTGAGACTGTGAGCATCTGTGTTACTCCGGAAATATATATGGAGATTTAAAATTACCCCAACACTGTATACAGCTGTATGCTTGTGATACAATACCCTTTTTCTGCTTTTTATATTCTGGTCTAATCCATACTGAGCCTGTGAGCGTCTGTGTGTTACTACGGAAATATATAAGAAGATTTAAAATTACCCCAACACTGTATACAGCTGTATGCTTGTGATACAATACCCTTTTTCTGCTTTTTATATTCTGGTCTAATCCATACTGAGCCTGTGAGTATCTGTGTCTAACTCCGGAAATATATACAGAGATTTAAAATTACCCCAACACTGTATAAAGCTGTACGCTTGTGATACAGTACCCTTTTTCTGATTTTTATATTCTGGTCTAATCCATACTGAGCCTGTGAGCATCTGTGTGTTACTCCTGAAATACATATGGAGATTTACAATTACCCCTGCACTGTATACGCTTGGTATCTTTTGATACATTACCCTTTTTCTGCTTTTTATATTCTTGTGTAATCCATACTGAGCTTGTGAGAGTCTGTGTCTGACTCTGGAAATATATACTTAGATTTAAAATTACTCCAAAACTGTATACAGCTGTACGCTTGTGATACAGTACCCTTTTTCTGCTTTTTATATTCTGGTCTAATCCATATTGAGCCTGTGGGAGTCTGTGTCTGACTGGAAATATATACGCAGATTTAAAATTACCCCAACACTGTATATGCCTGGTATCTTCTGATACATTACCCCTTTTCTGCTTTTTATATTCTGGTGTAATCCATACTGAGCCTGTGAGAGTCTGTGTCTGACTCTGGAAATATATACGGAGGTTTACAATTATCCTTAGATTGTATACAGCTGTACGGTTCTGATAAATTACCCTCTTTCTGCTTTTTATGTTCTGTTCTAATCCATACTAAGCCTATGAGCGTCTGTGTGTTACTCCGGAAATATATACGGAGATTTAAAATTACCCAACACTGTATACAGCTGTACGCTTGTGATACAGTACCCTTTTTTCTGCTTTTTATATTCTGGTCTAATCATGTGCTAGACAAGGGACACACAAGTACAGAAGGAGAGATGACCCTGCCCGCGAGGGCTCACAGTCTACAGGGGATGGGTGAGGATACACTAGGAAAGGGGATATTCTGGTGTAATCCATACTGAGCCTGTGAGAGTCTGTGTCTGCCTCTTGAAATATATACGGAGATTAACAATTATCCCTAGACAGTATACATCTGTACGATTCTGATACATTACCCTTTTTCTGCTTTTTATATTCTGGTCTAATCCATACTGAGCCTGTGAGCGTCTGTGTGTTACTTCTGAAATATATACGGAGATTTACAATTACCCCTACACTGTATATGCCTGGTATCTTCTGATACATTACCCTTTTTCTGTTTTTTATATTCTGGTCTAATCCATACTGAGCCTGAGAGCTTCTGTGTGTGACTCTGGAAATATATACAGAGATTTAAAATTTTCCCCTTCACCATATACATCTGTATGCTTCTGATACAGTACCATATATCTGCTGGTATTTTCACAAACATGAGAAAGTATGGAGGAAGAGGCGGCGGATGTGGGCATGGGGGGCCAGCTGGTACTGATGGTGGTGGTGGTGGTGCATCTGCTGGTAGTGCCAAAAGCACAATAGCACCTAAGGCAGGAGGTGTTGAGCCTGCATCATCGTCTGGCTCCAGAAGGCCTGGAAGGCTCCCTTTTCTGAGAGTAGGTAATCCGCTTTTAAAGCCGGAGCATCAGTAACAGGTTTTGTCTTACATTGCCGAAACAGCCTCCAGCTCTATCGCCTCCTCTTCTGAAGTTTCTAAAAATGCAAGAACTGAGTCGAGATTGCAGGCTCCTGGTCATGAACAACACCTTTCCTTGTGTCCTTCACCCCCACCAAAAGTGATGGATGCGGCAGGCCACACTTCAGATTATTCCATGGAGCTCTTTTCACATACCATGCCTGGGTTATCAAGTCAAATCCTGAATTCCCCAGTCCAAGATGAATCTGACATAGAGTGCACTGATGCACAGCCACTGCTAGATGATTCTGCTGGTACATTCACCTAAAGCACTACATTGCCCTCGCAGTCAACTGATCCAGAATCTGACCCTGATGAAACTCAGGTGCCCCTTCCCGCATACTATACCACCTTACACAGTGACACAGAGGAAGGTGCAGATGAAATTGAAGAGGAGGTGATGGATGACCCAGTTGTTGACCCAGAAGGATCCGCAGCAGACATCGACATCGCAGCAGCGGTTATCTGGCAGGCCCGTAGCTGTCCAAAAAGGTGTTAAAAAAGCAAAGAGAGATGCAGGACAGCTTGGTCAGACAGTCAAATTAAATCCTGAAAATTTATCCCATAGTTGGAAGAGTGCAGTGTGGCACTTTTTTGACCAAAATCCTATTGATGAGGCAAAGGTTATATGTAAGAAGTGCGGAAGGACCTTTAGCCGAGGGAAAAATCTCCGAAATTTGAATACCAGTTGCATGCTTAGACATTTAATCACCATGCACTCGCAAGCGTGGACGGACTACAAAACCTCAGGTAGCACATGTGCACCTGCTCCGACTGAAGGTAGCCTGCAACGCTCCATCGTTACCCCCACTGTAAGCCCACCGGTTAGCACACCACCAGCACGAAATGTAGAGATGTCATCACAAGGCCAAAGCAGTCAGGGAATCACAATGTTTTTGCAACGAAAGACTGAATCTAGGCCACATCACCATCACCACCACCATCACCAAACCCCTCTCAGTCCGTCATGTTCCTGCTAGTTCCCCCATAGGTAGCTCTCAAGTCCAGCTCACCCTAGCAGACACTCTGAGTAGGACAAGAAAGTACTCATCCTTTCATCCGCGTACACTGGCTTTGAACGCCTACATTGCCAAACTGATCTCAGTTCCGTTTGGTTGAAAGTGCAGCGTTCCGAGAGCTTATGGCCTACGCTGTCTCACGCTATGACCTACCCAGTCGGCACTTCATTTCTAGAAATGCCATCCATGCCCTCCACCTGCATGTGAAAGACCGCATTGTCCATGCACTCAACCAATCATTGAGTTGAAAGGTGCACCTCACAACAGATGCATGGGCCAGTAGGCATGGCCAGGGCCCTTACGTGTCCATCATGAACACTGGGTTAATGAGGTGGATGCAGGGTCCACAGGGGACAGCGGTGGTGGGACAGTGCTGCCTAGCCCATGGTATAGGCTACAGTTGGCTGTACTCGTTCGACCCTCCTCCTCCTCCAGAAGCGAAAGCTCGTCGACAGAACGCAGTCGCACGAGCACTCCATCCGCAGCTGCCAGTGTTGCACACGAGGTGTCCCACTATCGAACAGCCAGTAGTAAGCGTCAGCAGGCTGTTTTAAAGATGATGTCTTTGGGTGACAACAGACACACCGCGGAGGTACTGGCCGACTACTTGCAGCGAGAAACTGAGTCAAGGCTGGGCAGTATACATCTTGCGCCAGGCAAGGTAGTCAGTGATAACGGCTGTAATTTTGTGGCGGCCATAGCCCTGGCAAAACTCAGACACATACCTTTCCTGGCTCACACCTGGTGGTGCAGTGCTTCCTAAATAATTATCTGGATTTAACAGCCCTGCTCCATAAGGTGCGAAGACTATGCTCGCACATTAGTCATTCTTGCCCGTAGACTCTAGTCGTATGCAGAGGCTGCAGCGATCGCTCCACCTCCCCAAGCACCGCCTAATCATATACTTTGCAACAAGGTGGAAGTCCACCATGCACATGGTTGAGAGGCTGTGCGAACAGAGGCAGGCTGTAATGCATTTGTGGGAGGATACATGGGCAGGCAGTTTGAGGGCAGACATGGAGTTGTCGGGTGTGCAGTGGTAAAAGCTTAAAGACCTCTGTAAAGTCCTTCAGTGGTTTGAGGAATGCACACGGCTGGTAAGCGCAGACGACGCCATCATAAGCTTGAGCATCCCACATATGCCTCTGCTCATGCAAACTTTGACACACATTAAGGATCAGGCGTCTGCAGCAGAGGAGGAAGAGGAGGGAAGTCTTGATGACAGTCAGCCATTGTCTGCTCAGGGAACTGTCCTGGACAAGGTGGAGGAAGAAGAGGAGAAGGAGGAGGAGGAGGATGAGGGGGATGATTATTTTGTGGAGGAGGATGCTTCTCAGGGGGCAAGAGAAAATGTTGGCTTGCCAAGGTCAGGTACAGGGTTTGTGCGTGACTGGAAGGATGTGGATTTGGCAGAAAGTGCTCCTCCACCCACCACTGGCAGTGCATAATTGACACCTGGAACATTGGCCCATATGTGTGATTATGTCTTGCGGATCCTAAAAAGAGACCCCCGCATTGCCAAAATTATGAAGGATGATGACTACTGGTTGGCCAGCATCCTCGATCCATGCTATAAAGGCAAATTACAGAACATCATGCCACAAGAGAACCTAGAGCTAATATTGCTGAACAAACAAGCAACTCTTGTAAACCTTTTGATAGAGGCATTCCCAGCACACAGCAGCGGTGCAGGTTCTACCACGAGCCGTACTGGGCCAAATGGAAGAGGTGTTCATGGTGCACACAGCCGAAGTGGCGTTGGAGACAGGGGTTTCATGACCATGTTGTGGACTGATTTCTCGAGTAACGCTCACATGACTGGTAATATTGAATCGATGGCAACAGACAGGAGACAGCAGTTGTCAACTATGTTACAAAATTACCTCTTCTCCTCTATCGGTGTTCTCCCTCACAGTTCATTCCCCTTTGACTGCTGGGCCTGTAAACTGGACACCTGTCCTGAATTGGCACAATAGGCCTTACAGGAGCTCGCTTGCCCTGCTGGTAGTGTGCTATCAGAAAGAGTCTTCAGTGCTGCTGGATCAATCCTGACAGAAAGAAGGACCCGACTGTGACCCAAATTGTTGGTGATCTCACCTTCATTAAAATAAACCATGCATGGATTTCAAAGGATTTTGTACCACCTTCCCCTGATGACACATAGGTTGCCAGCAAATTGGCTCACTTTGTCCTCCTCTTCCTCCGACTTCCCCAATTCCTCCATTTGCAGCTGCTGAACGTCCAGCCTACACCTCAACATATGCCAGTTTTTCCACCTCCCTAACTGGCTGTACCCCCCAGGGCTGACGTCAGCACCTGGCGCACCCGGGCAAGTGCCGCTGCCCTGAGGCACTGGCACAGGTCCCCTCACAGTATGCCGGTGTCTCTGACGGTGGGGGAGCCCACTCGCCGTCAGAGACACCGGCGTACTATGAGGGGCCCTGTGCCACTGCTGTCGCCCACAAGTGGACTCTCCCTGCTTGCTCAGGGCCCTAGCACTTGCAATACTTACCTCTCCCTGCTCCACCGCTATGATGTCTTCCGCGTTTCCTGACAGTGACTTTCAGGTCAGAGAGTGCGATGACGTCACGTCTGTGCGCCCTCTGCCTGAACAGTCATAGTGCAGAGAGCTGGAAGATGGCGACGATGAGGAGTCCAGAGTAGAGCAATGCCCAGCCAGGAGAGGTATTTCATTTTTTTTATGTTTTCAGCAATATATGGGGAGCATTATACACTGGAGAATTTTATATGAGCCTATAATACACTTGAGCATCATAGATAGGGCCCATTATATACTGGAGCATTATAAGTGGTGCCCATTGTATATGGAGCATTATATAGGCCCATCACACACTGGAGCATCATGCATGGGGCCTATCATACACTGGAGCATTATAAATGTGGTCCATCATACACTGGAGCATCATATGCGGGACCCATTATACACTGTAGCATTATAAATGGGGCCAATTATATATGGAGCATTATATAGGCCCATCATACACTGGAGCATCATATACGGGGTCCCTTATATACTGGAGCATTATAAATGGGGCCCATTATATATGGAGCATTATATGGCCCATCATACACTGGAGCATCATCCATGTGGCCCATCATATACTGGAGCATTATATGGGGCCCATTATATATGGACCATTATATGGGCCCATCATACACTGGAGCATCATATAGAGGGCCCATTATACACTGGAGCATTATAGATGGGGCTCATTATATATGAAGCTTTATTTAGGCCTATCATACACTGGAGTATCATGCATGTGGCCCATCATACACTGGACCATTATAAATGTGGCCCATCATACACTGGAGCATCATATACGGGGCCCATTATACACTGGAGCATTATATAGGCCCATCATACACTGGTGCCTCATGCATGGGGCCCATCATACACTGGAGAATTATAAATGGGGCCCATCATACACAGGAGCATCATATATGGGGCCCCTTATACACTGGAGCATTATAAATGGGGCCCATTATATATGGAGCATTATATAGGCCCATCATACACTGGAGCATCATCCATGGGGCCCATCATACACTGGAGCATTATAAATGTGACCCATCATACACTGGAGCATCATATATGGGGCCCCTTATAAACTGGAGCATTATAAATGGGGCCCATTATATATGGAGCATTATATAGGCCCATCATACACTGGAGCATTGTACATGGGGCCCATTATATATGGAGCATTATATAGGCCCATCATATACTGGATCATCTTATACGGGGCCCATTATACACTGGAGCATTATTAATGTGGCCAATTATATATGGATCATTATACACTGTATGCATAATTATTAGGCAAGTTGTATTTGAGAGCATTCTTTTTCTTATTGAACAACAACTATGTTCTCAATCAACCCAAAAGACTCATATCAAAGCTTAAGATTTTTGTCAGTTGGAGTGTTTTTTTTTTTAGATTTGGCTATCTTAGGAGGATATCTGTTTGTGCAGGAAACTATTACTGGGCAGAATTATTAGGCAACTTAATAAAAACCAAATATGTACCCATCTCGCATGTTTATTTTCACCAGTTAAAGCAATTATAACAACACAAAATTTAGAAATAAACATTTCTGACATTCAAACCCCCCCCAAAAAAAAATCAGTGACCAACATAGCCACCTTTCTTTATGATGACACTCAAAAGCCTGCCATCCATAGATTCTGTCGGTTGCTTGATCTGTTTACGATCAACATTGCGTGCAGCAGCCACCACAGCCTCCCAGACACTCTTCCGAGAGGTGTAATGTTTTCCCTCCCTGTAGATCTCACATTTTATGAGGGACTACAGGTTCTCTATGGGGTCCAGATCAGGTGAACAAGGGGCTATGTCATTATTTTTTCTTCTTTTAGACCTTTACTGGGCAGCCACGCTGTGGAGTATTTGGATGCATGTGATGGAGCATTGTCTGGCATGAAAATCATGTTTTCTTGACCGATACTGACTTCTTCCTGTACCACTGCTTGAAGAAGGTGTTTTCCAGAAACTGGCAGTAGGTCTGGGAGTTTAGCTTCACTCCATCCTCAACCCGAAAAGGTCCCACAAGTTCATCTTTGATAATACCAGCTCATACCAGTACCCCACCTCCACCTTGCTGGCGTCTGAGTCGGAGTGGAGCTCTCTGCCCTTTACTGATTCAGCCTCGGGCCCATCCATCTGGCCCATCAAGAGTCACTCTCATTTCATCAGTCAATAAAACCTGGAAAAATCAGTCTTAAGATATTTCTTGGCCCAGTCTTGACGTTTTATCTTATATTTCTTGTTCAAAGGTGGTCGTTTTTTTCAGCCTTCCTTACCTTGTCCATGTCCCTGAGTATGGCACACCTTGTGCTTTTTGATACTCTAGTAACATTGCAGCTCTGAAATATGGCAAAACTGGTGGCAAATGTGTTGTGAACACGTTGGAGGCGACTTCGGAGCTGGGGCTCCCTCCGTGGTTGCTGAGGGTAATGAACCAATTGCTGAATGGCCTTCCGCTGGGTCTGAATAGTCTGATTAAGTGACCTGAACTCCCATCAGCCTTGCCGGTAATCAATTGCTCTTCGAGGTCTTGCTTGGAGCTCAGCTTGCATTCCTGCTTTCATTCAGATAGGTGACTTGCTATTTTTTTTTCCTCTGGTTGGATTTTTCCTTGCTGGTTTGCTGCCTTGCAGTGGACTTCAGCCTGTTCCCCTTTTGGGACCTGGCGCTGCATTTGTGCTCAGTTTGTGTTTGCACTTTGGCTCTGTTCCTGTGTCACTTTTTATTTGCTGCATTGCTGTGTGTTACACCAGAGATCTGATTTAGGTGATTGAGATTGTGTGATCTCAGGTTTTTTTGTTAATCAGAAGTGTTGGTATTTTTGTCAGGGTTTTTTGGGTTGCAGTCAGAATTCTTTCCTATACTTTTCTATCTAGACAGATTGGGCCCCAGCGTTTGCTCATTCTATTTTCTGTCTGTGTTCGTATTTTCTTCTTGTCTAACCGCCATTACATGTTTGGGAGCTTCCTATTTCTTTGGGGTTCTGCTACGGGGCAGTTAGCTTTCATCTTTCTGCCTTTAGGTGTAGCTATCTCTTCGGCTGTGACGAAGCATCTAGGATCACCGTAGGTACGCTCCACGGTTACTTCTAGTGTTGCGGTTAGTTTAGGGTCCTGCAACCCTCTCTGGTGTATTGCTGCTTTGGCTATTTTTTTGTTATTTTTCCTCAGCTACCGAAACATAACACAAATGGCATCTTGGCAGCTTCACACTTGATTTTCCTCAAATTCATGGGCAGTTATTTTGAGCCTTTTTTTATCAACACGCTTCATGCGACCCTGTTGGCTATTTGCCATGAAACGCTTCATTGTTCAGTGATCACGCTTCAAAAGTTTGGCAATTTCAAGACTGCTGCATCACTCTGCAAGACATCTCACAATTTTTGACTTTTCAGAGTCCGTCAATCTCTCTTCTGACCCATTTTGCCAAAAGGAAAGGAAGTTGCCTAATAATTAAGCACACCTTATATATGGTGTTGATGTCATTAGACCACACCCCTCCTCATTACAGAGATGCAAATCACCTGATTTACATAATTGGCAGTTTGCTTCAAGCCTATACAGCTTGGAGGACAACATGTATAAAAAGGATGTG
>JARQOD010000004.1:449796636-449857465 GCA_033576555.1 Oophaga sylvatica | reverse complement strand
AATCCTGAAAATTTATCCCATAGTTGGAAGAGTGCAGTGTGGCACTTTTTTGACCAAAATCCTATTGATGAGGCAAAGGTTATATGTAAGAAGTGCGGAAGGACCTTTAGCCGAGGGAAAAATCTCCGAAATTTGAATACCAGTTGCATGCTTAGACATTTAATCACCATGCACTCGCAAGCGTGGACGGACACAAAACCCAGGTAGCACATGTGCACCTGCTCCGACTGAAGGTAGCCTGCAACGCTCCATCGTTACCCCCACTGTAAGCCCACCGGTTAGCACACCACCAGCACGAAATGTAGAGATGTCATCACAAGGCCAAAGCATCAGGGAATCACAATGTTTTTGCAACGAAAGACTGAATCTAGGCCACATCACCACCACCACCACCATCACCAAACCCCTCTCAGTCCGTCATGTCCACTGCTAGTTCCCCCATAGGTAGCTCTCAAGTCCAGCTCACCCTAGCAGACACTCTGAGTAGGACAAGAAAGTACTCATCCTCTCATCCGCGTACACTGGCTTTGAACGCCTACATTGCCAAACTGATCTCAGTTCCGTTTGGTTGAAAGTGCAGCGTTCCGAGAGCTTATGGCCTACGCTGTCTCACGCTATGACCTACCCAGTCGGCACTTCATTTCTAGAAATGCCATCCCTGCCCTCCACCTGCATGTGAAAGACCGCATTGTCCATGCACTCAACCAATCATTGAGTTGAAAGGTGCACCTCACAACAGATGCATGGGCCAGTAGGCATGGCCAGGGCCCTTACGTGTCCATCATGAACACTGGGTTAATGAGGTGGATGCAGGGTCCACAGGGGACAAGCGGCGGTGGGACAGTGCTGCCTAGCCCATGGTATAGGCTACAGTTGGCTGTACTCGTTCGACCCTCCTCCTCCTCCAGAAGCTAAAGCTCGTCGACAGAACGCAGTCGCACGAGCACTCCATCCGCAGCTGCCATGTTGCACACGAGGTGTCCCACTATCGAACAGCCAGTAGTAAGCATCAGCAGGCTGTTTTAAAGATGATGTCTTTGGGTGACAACAGACACACCGCGGAGGTACTGGCCGACTACTTGCAGCGAGAAACTGAGTCAAGGCTGGGCAGTATACATCTTGCGCCAGGCAAGTGTAATGTATGTGGTACAGTTCATATAGCGTCTTGTGCTTGGGTGCGATGAAAATACTTGAGACACAGGTTGATAAAGAAAGTCTTGTATTGCTTCATACAAATTGGCAAAAATAAACACACAGGTTGCAAACACAGAAGCAGGAGACACAGCAGGCCAGAGTAATCTAAGCTCAGCAATAACTCTCTACAACAGATTCAGATCTTCTCTGTTACCGCAAGTCCATGCAAACGTGAGGCTCTCAAGAGCAGAGTTCAGAGTCCACAAGTGCTTCAGAGTTCCTCAGTAGGAATGGCTGGAGTACAAGGTCCAAGGCTTCAGGAGTCAGAACACAGGTTCACTGCAGGCTAGATTCTGAAGCACTGATTACTCAGCTGTGGCTGTTTAAGAAGCAAACGGAGAGAATCAGGGCGGGAACATGCAAGCTGGAAAACTCCATTTTGACTGAGGGCAAGATAGCTGCAGCAAAACAGAAAGCAAAATGGCAGACGAACAAACTGAGTTTCAGAAACAGATACACAGAACCTTACATTACTCCCCCCTTAGGGACAACCTCCGGATGACCTCAGACCAGGCTTGTGTGGGTACCTCTGATGAAACTGACGGAGCAAGCGAGGAGCATTAACGTTATTGACTGGCTCCCATGAGTTGTCCTCCACTGGGTAGCCCTGCCATTTAATCAGATATTGTAACTGATTTCTATACAACCTGGAATCTAAAATCCTTTCCACCACAAATTCTTCCTGACCATCGACTAGCACTGGGTCAGGGCAAGGAGAAGAACGTCCAGGAAACGTATTGGGTGTCGCAGCCTTTAGTAGGGATACATGAAAGACAGGGTGGATTCTCATAGTTCTGGGCAATTGAAGACGACAAGCAACGGCACTTATAATCTTACTGATTTTATAGGGTCCAATGTACTTATGTCCCAACTTAGACGATGGAATCCTTAATTTAAGATTTCTGGTTGACAGCCAGACCAGGTCTCCTACCTTAAAAGCTGGTGCAGGTTTACGAAATTTATCTGCTGCCTTCTTGTACCTTTCCTGAGCCGATTCCAGATTCTCCTTTAGAAGATCCATATTCTTCTGCAAAGTCGTGACTCTTTCAGCCACTGCTGGCAAAGGCGTCTCTATGGGAAATCGTGGTAGAATGTTAGGATGATAACCTAGATTAGAGTAAAAAGGAGACTGTTTAGTGGAGGCACTCTGAGAGTTGTTGTAAGAGAACTCAGCCAATGGAAGTAGATCCACCCAATCATCCTGTAGGTGGCAGATAAAGCAGCGGAGATACTGCTCCAGGGTTTGATTGGTTCGTTCGGTTTGTCCATTAGTCTGGGGATGAAAAGCAGAAGAAAGGTTTACTTTAATGTCCAATGCTGCACAGAAATTTTGCCAAAACCTAGAAGTGAATTGCACCCCTCGATCCGAAATAACCTCATCCGGTACTCCATGTAAACGAAACACATCTTTAATCATCAAATCTGATGTCTGTTTTGCAGTGGGTAAGCCGACACAAGGGATAAAATGAGCTGCCTTTGTTAAACGGTCAACCACCACTAGAATAGTGTTCTTCCCTTGAGAGGTTGGTAATTCCACAATGAAGTCCATAGAAATGGATCCC
Source organism: Oophaga sylvatica (assembly GCA_033576555.1). Lineage (NCBI taxonomy): Eukaryota > Metazoa > Chordata > Amphibia > Anura > Dendrobatidae > Oophaga > Oophaga sylvatica. Next base: position 449,854,709 of record JARQOD010000004.1, on the reverse strand, counting down.
CACGGGCGGGACGGGGTGGGAAGAGCTGTAACAGACCAGTTGGTGAAGAGCGAGGTGTCTTGCATCTTGCACAAACCTCACACGAAGTGACATAGTCCAAAACATCCTTCCTACAAGTGGGCCACCAAAAGAAACGAGAAAGAAATTCCTGTGTCTTTAGAATTCCTCTATGCCCGGCTATTTTGGAATCGTGAATGAGTTGCAATACTCTCAATCTGACTGTTTCAGGTATATACAGACGTTGTCCCAGAATCCACACACCATTCTTAAAGACAAGACTTACGTCCCTTGGGGGTTGAGCCAAAAAAGAATCCGCATGGTATGCTTCCTTGATGTCTTTAATTAGGTCTTGATGATGAATCACTCCTAGGAATCTAGAGTCAGGAAGAATAGTCTTAGGAGGAGTAATTGGACGTGTCTCTGCTGAGTAAATCCTAGAGAGTGCATCAGCCTTTCCATTGCGCGATCCTGGTCTATAAGAAATAATAAAATTAAATTGGTTTAAGAAAAGATTCCAGCGAGCCTGGCGAGGAGTCAGGCACTTAGCCGACCTGATGAACTCAAGATTACGATGATCTGTCAGAACGACTATTTGCTGTGCAGCTCCTTGAAGAAGGTGTCTCCATTCTTTGAAGGCGGCAATAATGGCCAACAACTCTCTATTGCCCACATCGTAGTTCTTCTCAGCCGAAGACAACTGCTGGGAAAAGAAGGCACAGGGATGCAAGACATTCTTCTCACCTGTTCTCTGAGAGAGTATAGCTCCCACGGCACAGTCTGAAGCATCCACCTCTATTATGAAGGCAAGCTCTGGGTTGGGATGTACTAGGATAGGTGCAGTGGTAAATTTATCTTTTAGACGGGAAAATGCTTCCTGGGCTTGGGGAGTCCAGGAGAACTTAGACTCTTTCCGGGTAAGTTGGGTGATAGGTGACACTACCTCAGAGAAATTTCTAATGAAACGTCTATAGAAGTTTGCAAACCCGATGAAGCGCTGTACCTCCTTCACATTTCTAGGACTTGGCCAATCATTGATGGCTTGGGTTTTACTTCCATCCATACTAATTCCTTGTGTAGACAGTACATACCCAGAAATTGAATTTCGGTCTTATGGAATTCACACTTTTCAAGCTTGATGTAAAGATGATTTTGTCTTAGACGTTCCAAGACCATTCTCACATGTCCATGATGTTCCTCTGTGGAGTTAGAAAAAATTAAAATATCATCCAAATAAATTACCACGAATGTATCTAGGAGATCCCTGAAGATGTCATTCACCAAGTGTTGGAAAGTGGCTGGGGCGGTACTCAGACCAAAAGGCATAACCAGATATTCAAAGTGTCCATAGCGTGACCTGAATGCAGTCTTCCATTCATCCCCAGGTCTAATACGGACTAAGTTATAGGCCCCACGAAGATCTAGTTTAGAAAAAATTTGGCATGTCGCACTCTCTCCAATAACTCAGGGATTAAAGGCAATGGATAACGGTTTCTAATAGTAACCTTATTGAGTTCCCTATAGTCTACGCATGGTCTCAGGGATCCATCTTTCTTCTTTACAAAGAATATGGGTGCCCCTGCAGGAGATGAAGAGGGGCGTATGAAGCCCTTGGCTAGATTTTCGTCTATGTACTCTTTTAAAGCCTTCAGCTCGGGCCCCGCCAGGGGGTAGATCTTACCAAAAGGTATCTCTGCTCCAGGCAATAATTCAATTGGACAATCATATGGACGGTGAGGAGGAAGCTGGTCAGCGTTCTTCTTGTCACATAAATCCACATAGTCCTGGTATACAGCTGGTAGTTCAGGGACTGACATGGTTCCTTTAGGAACAGAGCAAGCTGAAATTTTTGGACTCATCTGTTTCTCTGGAAAGTGTAATTCCTTGGTCTCCCAGTTAATGGTAGGATTCTGAGCCTGCAGCCATGGTAGCCCTAGAATAATGGGAAAGTGAGGAGAAGAGATAAGCATAAAGGACAGTTTCTCTTGATGATCTTTACCCATAAGAACCTTTAAAGGCTCTGTTTCCTGATCCACTGGTCCAGAGGTCAGCAGGGAGCCATCCACAGTTTCCATCTGTACTGGAGCAGCCTTCTTCACTGAACGTATTCCCTGTTTTAGAGCAAAGGAGACATCCATAAAATTTCCACTTGCACCTGAGTCGATCATAGCAGAGCTAGACACCCAGGCTGAGTCAACCCAGAGTTTGATGGAAAGAAAACAGTGAGAATTGTTTTTCTTACAACTCAGCTGGGACACCGCTGAGGAAACTTGAAAGATGGCAGCATTTACACACAGTCAACGTCCTCAGAGGTAACGGAGTTTAAGTCCGAGAAATCAAGATCTGTTGCTGCAGCTCTCTCTGGAGCCTGAGGCTCGGACCTGACAGATCCCCTCTCGCAACACTCACAATGAATGAGTGCTGCAGTAGTCTTGCGAGAACGGCTGGGACAGTTAATAATAAAGTGCCCTGACTTACCACAATAAAAACATAGATTCTCCTTAAAATGATGTTCCTTGCGTGCATCACTAACCCGTCGTAGTAAAGAGTCTACCTGCATGGGTTCAGGTTCAGGTTCCCGTGTAATCCTATTCAAAGGTTCCTTAGCTGGAGAGGAAGGTAGGAAAAGGTTAGTACGATTGCTTTCGAACCATCTCTCTTGCCTGCGTTCAGTTAAACGAGTATCAATACGGATGCAGTAGTTAATAAAGTCACCTAACGCAGTGGGAGGGTCGGCACGAGCAAGTTCATCCTTAATCAGTGGGGATAACCCCTTTCGAAAAATAGATTTTTTGGCGGAATTGTCCCAGGTGGTATCAAGGGCCCATCTCCTGAAATCCAAGGCATATTCAGCTACCGAGTGCTTACCTTGGCGCAAAGCTAACATGGCTGCTTCAGCTGTTGCACCTCGATTGGGGTCATCAAACACCTGCCCCATGGCTGAAATAAAATCATCAAGGTGATTCAAACAATCATCCTCAGTCTCAATCAGAGGGTTTGCCCATATCAAAGCCTTGTTGGTAAGCAACATAATTATAGTAAGCACCTTAGATCGTTCAGTAGGAAATTGTGAAGCATGTGCAGAAAAAAAAAGATTGCATTGATTAACAAATCCCCTGAATTTTTCACGTTCACCACCAAAACGAAAAGGGGGCAACTTGGGAATCCCAGAACTCGGGGCCACGGCAGGAGCCTGGACTCGCCCCTCCAGAACCTCAATCCTGGCTCGCAAATCCTGGGTAGTCTGTCCAACCACTTGCAAATTGTGATTATTTAGGTCCTGAAGATTTGTAAGACGGGTCTTTATATTCTGCAAATCTGCAAGGATATTATCAGTCACTCCGCAAAGTTCCTTTATGCGAGCCTCCATTTTCCAGATCTTTTAAGACAGGATACTGGAAGAAGAGGAGAGAAAAAAAAAACAATAGTGTTCACCTGTGGCAACACTGAAGAAAGAAAAAACTTTAAGGGAACTGCTCACCTGGAATGGTTGTGAGAAGTCACAACCACTATCATCACAGAAAGCTTTCAACCAGACATCTGATATCCAGAGTTTCAGCAGACAAAAAGAGAAGAGAAAAAAAAAAACAAAAAACAATAGTGTTTACCTGTGATAACACTGCAGAAAAAAAACTTAAGGGAATTGCTCACCTGGAATGGTTGTGAGAAGTCACAACCACTGTCATCACAGAAAGTACAACCGGACATCCGATATCCACAGTACAGCAGACAAGCCTTTCCAGACCCAGCAGACACTAACGTTTGGCTTCAGAATCTTGTAATGTATGTGGTACAGTTCATATAGCGTCTTGTGCTTGGGTGCGATGAAAATACTTGAGACACAGGTTGATAAAGAAAGTCTTGTATTGCTTCATACAAATTGGCAAAAATAAACACACAGGTTGCAAACACAGAAGCAGGAGACACAGCAGGCCAGAGTAATCTAAGCTCAGCAATAACTCTCCACAACAGATTCAGATCTTCTCTGTTACCGCAAGTCCATGCAAACGTGAGGCTCTCAAGAGCAGAGTTCAGAGTCCACAAGTGCTTCAGAGTTCCTCAGTAGGAATGGCTGGAGTACAAGGTCCAAGGCTTCAGGAGTCAGAACACAGGTTCACTGCAGGCTAGATTCTGAAGCACTGATTACTCAGCTGTGGCTGTTTAAGAAGCAAACGGAGAGAATCAGGGCGGGAACATGCAAGCTGGAAAACTCCATTTTGACTGAGGGCAAGATAGCTGCAGCAAAACAGAAAGCAAAATGGCAGACGAACAAACTGAGTTTCAGAAACAGATACACAGAACCTTACAGCAAGGTAGTCAGTGATAACGGCTGTAATTTTGTGGCGGCCATAGCCCTGGCAAAACTCAGACACATACTTTTCCTGGCTCACACCTGGTGGTGCAGTGCTTCCTAAATAATTATCTGGATTTAACAGCCCTGCTCCATAAGGTGCGAAGACTATGCTCGCACATTAGTCATTCTTGCCCGTAGACTCTAGTCGTATGCAGAGGCTGCAGCGATCGCTCCACCTCCCCAAGCACCGCCTAATCATATACTTTGCAACAAGGTGGAAGTCCACCATGCACATGGTTGAGAGGCTGTGCGAACAGAGGCAGGCTGTAATGCATTTGTGGGAGGATACATGGGCAGGCAGTTTGAGGGCAGACATGGAGTTGTCGGGTGTGCAGTGGTAAAAGCTTAAAGACCTCTGTAAAGTCCTTCAGTGGTTTGAGGAATGCACACGGCTGGTAAGCGCAGACGATGCCATCATAAGCTTGAGCATCCCACATATGCCTCTGCTCATGCAAACTTTGACACACATTAAGGATCAGGCGTCTGCAGCAGAGGAGGAAGAGGAGGGAAGTCTTGATGACAGTCAGCCATTGTCTGCTCAGGGAACTGTCCTGGACAAGGTGGAGGAAGAAGAGGAGAAGGAGGAGGAGGAGGATGAGGGGATGATTATTTTGTGGAGGAGGATGCTTCTCAGGGGGCAAGAGAAAATGTTGGCTTGCCAAGGTCAGGTACAGGGTTTGTGCGTGACTGGAAGGATGTGGATTTGGCAGAAAGTGCTCCTCCACCCACCACTGGCAGTGCATAATTGACACCTGGAACATTGGCCCATATGTGTGATTATGTCTTGCGGATCCTAAAAAGAGACCCCCGCATTGCCAAAATTATGAAGGATGATGACTACTGGTTGGCCAGCATCCTCGATCCATGCTATAAAGGCAAATTACAGAACATCATGCCACAAGAGAACCTAGAGCTAATATTGCTGAACAAACAAGCAACTCTTGTAAACCTTTTGATAGAGGCATTCCCAGCACACAGCAGCGGTGCAGGTTCTACCACGAGCCGTACTGGGCCAAATGGAAGAGGTGTTCATGGTGCACACAGCCGAAGTGGCGTTGGAGACAGGGGTTTCATGACCATGTTGTGGACTGATTTCTCGAGTAACGCTCACATGACTGGTAATATTGAATCGATGGCAACAGACAGGAGACAGCAGTTGTCAACTATGTTACAAAATTACCTCTTCTCCTCTATCGGTGTTCTCCCTCACAGTTCATTCCCCTTTGACTGCTGGGCCTGTAAACTGGACACCTGTCCTGAATTGGCACAATAGGCCTTACAGGAGCTCGCTTGCCCTGCTGGTAGTGTGCTATCAGAAAGAGTCTTCAGTGCTGCTGGATCAATCCTGACAGAAAGAAGGACCCGACTGTGACCCAAATTGTTGGTGATCTCACCTTCATTAAAATAAACCATGCATGGATTTCAAAGGATTTTGTACCACCTTCCCCTGATGACACATAGGTTGCCAGCAAATTGGCTCACTTTGTCCTCCTCTTCCTCCGACTTCCCCAATTCCTCCATTTGCAGCTGCTGAACGTCCAGCCTACACCTCAACATATGCCATTTTTTTCCACCTCCCTAACTGGGCTGTACCCCCCAGGGCTGACGTCAGCACCTGGCGCACCCGGCAAGTGCCGCTGCCCTGAGGCACTGGCACAGGTCCCCTCACAGTATGCCGGTGTCTCTGACGGTGGGGGAGCCCACTCGCCGTCAGAGACACCGGCGTACTATGAGGGGCCCTGTGCCACTGCTGTCGCCCACAGTGGACTCTCCCTGCTTGCTCAGGGCCCTAGCACTTGCAATACTTACCTCTCCTGCTCCACCGCTATGATGTCTTCCGCAGTTTCCTGACAGTGACTTCAGGTCAGAGAGTGCGATGACGTCACGTCTGTGCGCCCTCTGCCTGAACAGTCATAGTGCAGAGAGCTGGAAGATGGCGACGATGAGGAGTCCAGAGTAGAGCAATGCCCAGCCAGGAGAGGTATTTCATTTTTTTTATGTTTTCAGCAATATATGGGGAGCATTATACACTGGAGAATTTTATATGAGCCCATCATACACTTGAGCATCATAGATAGGGCCCATTATATACTGGAGCATTATAAGTGGGCCCATTGTATATGGAGCATTATATAGGCCCATCACACACTGGAGCATCATGCATGGGGCCTATCATACACTGGAGCATTATAAATGTGGTCCATCATACACTGGAGCATCATATGCGGGACCCATTATACACTGTAGCATTATAAATGGGGCCAATTATATATGGAGCATTATATAGGCCCATCATACACTGGAGCATCATATACGGGGTCCCTTATATACTGGAGCATTATAAATGGGGCCCATTATATATGGAGCATTATATGGCCCATCATACACTGGAGCATCATCCATGTGGCCCATCATATACTGGAGCATTATATGGGGCCCATTATATATGGACCATTATATGGGCCCATCATACACTGGAGCATCATATAGAGGGCCCATTATACACTGGAGCATTATAGATGGGGCTCATTATATATGAAGCTTTATTTAGGCCTATCATACACTGGAGTATCATGCATGTGGCCCATCATACACTGGACCATTATAAATGTGGCCCATCATACACTGGAGCATCATATACGGGGCCCATTATACACTGGAGCATTATATAGGCCCATCATACACTGGTGCCTCATGCATGGGGCCCATCATACACTGGAGAATTATAAATGGGGCCCATCATACACAGGAGCATCATATATGGGGCCCCTTATACACTGGAGCATTATAAATGGGGCCCATTATATATGGAGCATTATATAGGCCCATCATACACTGGAGCATCATCCATGGGGCCCATCATACACTGGAGCATTATAAATGTGACCCATCATACACTGGAGCATCATATATGGGGCCCCTTATAAACTGGAGCATTATAAATGGGGCCCATTATATATGGAGCATTATATAGGCCCATCATACACTGGAGCATTGTACATGGGGCCCATTATATATGGAGCATTATATAGGCCCATCATATACTGGATCATCTTATACGGGGCCCATTATACACTGGAGCATTATTAATGTGGCCAATTATATATGGATCATTATACACTGTATGCATAATTATTAGGCAAGTTGTATTTGAGAGCATTCTTTTTCTTATTGAACAACAACTATGTTCTCAATCAACCCAAAAGACTCATATCAAAGCTTAAGATTTTTGTCAGTTGGAGTGTTTTTTTTTAGATTTGGCTATCTTAGGAGGATATCTGTTTGTGCAGGAAACTATTACTGGGCAGAATTATTAGGCAACTTAATAAAAACCAAATATGTACCCATCTCGCATGTTTATTTTCACCAGTTAAAGCAATATAACAACACAAAATTTAGAAATAAACATTTCTGACATTCAAACACCCCCCAAAAAAAAATCAGTGACCAACATAGCCACCTTTCTTTATGATGACACTCAAAAGCCTGCCATCCATAGATTCTGTCGGTTGCTTGATCTGTTTACGATCAACATTGCGTGCAGCAGCCACCACAGCCTCCCAGACACTCTTCCGAGAGGTGTAATGTTTTCCCTCCCTGTAGATCTCACATTTTATGAGGGACTACAGGTTCTCTATGGGGTCCAGATCAGGTGAACAAGGGGGCTATGTCATTATTTTTTCTTCTTTTAGACCTTTACTGGGCAGCCACGCTGTGGAGTATTTGGATGCATGTGATGGAGCATTGTCTGGCATGAAAATCATGTTTTCTTGACCGATACTGACTTCTTCCTGACCACTGCTTGAAGAAGGTGTTTTCCAGAAACTGGCAGTAGGTCTGGGAGTTTAGCTTCACTCCATCCTCAACCCGAAAAGGTCCCACAAGTTCATCTTTGATAATACCAGCTCATACCAGTACCCCACCTCCACCTTGCTGGCGTCTGAGTCGGAGTGGAGCTCTCTGCCCTTTACTGATTCAGCCTCGGGCCCATCCATCTGGCCCATCAAGAGTCACTCTCATTTCATCAGTCAATAAAACCTTGAAAAATCAGTCTTAAGATATTTCTTGGCCCAGTCTTGACGTTTTATCTTATATTTCTTGTTCAAAGGTGGTCGTTTTTTCAGCCTTCCTTACCTTGTCCATGTCCCTGAGTATGGCACACCTTGTGCTTTTTGATACTCTAGTAACATTGCAGCTCTGAAATATGGCAAAACTGGTGGCAAATGTGTTGTGAACACGTTGGAGGCGACTTTGGAGCTGGGGCTCCCTCCGGTGGTTGCTGAGGGTAATGAACCAATTGCTGAATGGCCTTCCGCTGGGTCTGAATAGTCTGATATAAGTGACCTGAACTCCCATCAGCCTTGCCGGTAATCAATTGCTCTTCGAGGTCTTGCTTGGAGCTCAGCTTGCATTCCTGCTTTCATTCAGATAGGTGACTTGCTATTTTTTTTTCCTCTGGTTGGATTTTCCTTGCTGGTTTGCTGCCTTGCAGTGGACTTCAGCCTGTTCCCCTTTTGGGACCTGGCGCTGCATTTGTGCTCAGTTTGTGTTTGCACTTTGGCTCTGTTCCTGTGTCACTTTTTATTTGCTGCATTGCTGTGTGTTACACCAGAGATCTGATTTAGGTGATTGAGATTGTGTGATCTCAGGTTTTTTTGTTAATCAGAAGTGTTGGTATTTTTGTCAGGGTTTTTTGGGTTGCAGTCAGAATTCTTTCCTATACTTTTCTATCTAGACAGATTGGGCCCCAGCGTTTGCTCATTCTATTTTCTGTCTGTGTTCGTATTTTCTTCTTGTCTAACCGCCATTACATGTTTGGGGCTTCCTATTTCTTTGGGGGTTCTGCTAGGGGGCAGTTAGCTTTCATCTTTCTGCCTTTAGGTGTAGCTATCTCTTCGGCTGTGACGAGCATCTAGGATCACCGTAGGTACGCTCCACGGTTACTTCTAGTGTTGCGGTTAGTTTAGGGTCCTGCAACCCTCTCTGGTGTATTGCTGCTTTGGCTATTTTTTTGTTATTTTTCCTCAGCTACCGAAACATAACACAAATGGCATCTTGGCAGCTTCACACTTGATTTTCCTCAATTCATGGGCAGTTATTTTGAGCCTTTTTTTATCAACACGCTTCATGCGACCCTGTTGGCTATTTGCCATGAAACGCTTCATTGTTCAGTGATCACGCTTCAAAAGTTTGGCAATTTCAAGACTGCTGCATCACTCTGCAAGACATCTCACAATTTTTGACTTTTCAGAGTCCGTCAAATCTCTCTTCTGACCCATTTTGCCAAAAGGAAAGGAAGTTGCCTAATAATTAAGCACACCTTATATATGGTGTTGATGTCATTAGACCACACCCCTCCTCATTACAGAGATGCAAATCACCTGATTTACATAATTGGCAGTTTGCTTTCAAGCCTATACAGCTTGGAGGACAACATGTATAAAAAGGATGATGTGATCAAAATACATTTGCCTAATAATTCTGCACACAGTGTATAGGCCCATCATACACTGGAGCATCATCTATGGGGCCCATCATATACTGCAGCATCATATGGGGCCCATTATATATGGAACATTATATAGGTCCATCACACACTGGAGCATCATCCATGGGGCCCATCATATACTGGAGCATCATATGGGGTTCATTATTTATGGGGCATCATATAGGGTATGGACCATCATATGGAGCACATATGGGGCCTATTCTGTATGGAGCATTATATGGAGCCCATTGTGTATGGAGCAATATATGGGACCCATCATATACTGTATGGAGCTTTATATGCGACTCATTATACTGTATGGAGCGATATGTGGGGTCGTCATACTCTATGGGGACCGTCCTATACTGTATGGCACATTATATGGGGACCATCATATACTGTAGCATTATGTGGAGCTCATCATATACTATATGGAACATTATATGGGACCAATTATTCTGTATGGAGCAATATATGGGGCTCATTATTCTGTATAGAGCAATATATGGGGCTCATTATTCTGTATGTCGCACTATGTGGTGGCCATAATACTGTATGGAGTAATATACTATCCGTTTTTTGAGCTTTTGTAGAATTTTAAATAGATATCAGTCATGTAATGTAAGAAGTGAAGTATTTGGCATTGTACTATACCTATATTTCTGTGTCGTATCGGAGCATCATGAATTGTGGTGTGTGTTAAAGGGGCTCACTGACACTCTTTTGCTCGGGGTACACGAAAACCTGGAGCCAGCCCTACCCCCCCACAACTTTAGCCAAATAACCCCAGTTTTCAATGCGTAACTATTATTATAAAGTAAATTAAGGTTGCCAAGCTTAAGTAATAAGAATTGATGTAGTTGGCATTGAAATGGGCACTGTAGGTGTGTTTACTGTCCTCCACTCCCTGCCGACTTTGCTTCCCCATTGACTTGCATTGGGTTTCGCTTTTCAGTTGGACCTCCGACTTTTGCCGATAGTCGCCCGATTTCATTCGACTCGACTTTTGAGAAAGTCGGGTTTCACGAAACCCAACTCAACCCTCCCGGAGGCAAAGTCGCTCATCTCTAGCTGTAAGTCATAATCATCAACATTAAAAGAAATAAACACTTGAAATAGATCACTCTGTAATGACTCTATATAATATGAGTTTCACTATTTGCATTGAAAAACTGAAATAAATTAACTTTTTGATGATGTGCTAATTTTGTGAGAAGCACTTGTATCATTGCAGCAAGGTATTTATGGCAACACACAACACAATGTTTCAACAATATGTCACCAGCTTTATAGGTGAGAGATCCAGGTGCTGGGCGATCCAAAGAAATGAGGAGACTCTTGTTGGTAAATATAAAAAAAATATTGATCATTGGAATAAAAATAATTTTTTAATTTGAAATCAAGCTGGGAACAGTCTTCCTCAGTTGTCTGGTCAGGATTTACTGCCTTTCTCAATTGAGTGCCATCAACAAAGACTAAATCCTACAACTCTTTAATATACTATGGGACTATGGGAGAGATTTAAGTTAACAGCAGCAGTTTCTGAGGGTGAAATATGTAAAGTTTGTGCAACTTGTATATTTCACAAAACTATGAATATAAGGCTTCTCCTTTTTCAGTTGTCACTACATAAATGAGAATTCTCTTGTTCACATTCACAGATTGCAGCTTTACCATTCACTTTTGGAGAAAACAGTCAATAAACGACCAACGTTCAACTATAGTGAAGAGCAAAAGGGTAACAATGTTTTGAACTTTTGACTTTCATGCTCCATATCTCACCATCCACTTCTGCTTTGAACTTGGGACTGCCATCATTGTATTGACAATCATCTTGGATAACTTATACTTAAATTTGACTTGCAATTATTTAGCATATGATTAGTTGTGCAGATACTTGTCATGTCACTGCATTGTAACTGTTTTGCTCCTAAAAATCTAAAATTTACTTTTTATTATTTTGTTAGTATTTTTTAAATCCAGATTTGGTTATTAACACTGCCTGAATTATTCTGAGCATGTTCTCGATCAGATTCAAACATGTGTACACTGAAATTTATTCTCAGGTCTCTTCTACACGTTCCCAAAGTTAATGCATACTGGTCGACTCACTTGGGTATGTATACAGTTTTTTCTACAATTCTGCCCACAAGTGTATGATTGGGTTTAGATCTGGGACTGTGGGGGTCATTCCAGCACCTCTACTTCGTTGTCATTGAACCATTTCTTTGCCAATCTCGATGTATGCTTCATGTTTTTGACCTGTTGGAACACTTTGTCATCCTTTTCATACCCATAGTAATTGAGTATAAAAAGTAACTCATCTTGTAGGATACTCACATATAGCTCAGCTTTGAGACAACCGTCGATCCTGGACAAGTATCCAGTGACATTGGCTGTGAAACAACTCCATATCATCAGGCTTCCTCCACTTGATATTTCCTTCAATTTCTCAATCCGTTAGCCCCTTTTTCCCTTGTTCTTTTCAGACTAATGTGTACCTATCAGAGCCTAGTATACTGACTATTGTGTCATCTCTCCAAATCACCCATTTCAAATCTTCTAAATGTCCACTTTTTGTACTTTTTTTTGGCCTCCTTTCCACAATTATGTAATGTGCGTTGCATGGTGCTTGTGTAGGGGGTATGATATATTACGGTTATACCTTTGTCTTCCTCTTTCGTCCAGGTACCGTATATTATCAATTTATGTGTATTTGTTAATACATAATGGTACTTCTACACTTAAATGTGTATTACCATTATGCTTCATTGGTATTGCTGCAATAACAGATGTATTACCATATTACTATCTGTATATAATGTACATTTGTGTGCTGTTGTATTCATATAATAGGGTAAGTGTAGTTACTATTAATGGCCACTAGATTGGGGGCATTTTAGTGTCCACAGTTCTTAGTGTATAGTGTAAGCATATGGTTAATAATAGAAGGGGCTGCTGTGTGGTAAGCCAATGTAGGTGTTAGGCTTAGTCAGAAGGGCGAGAGACACCCGAACCGTCCACAAGGGCTATAGGCCCAGGACACCACAGAAACCACTCAGCTTGGAAGGAGTAAGGCCCAGCCATCCACTGCAACAGGACACCACAGCAGCAGCTGATACAGTTGGGGGGCCAATAGTGGTTCCAGTATGTGGCAATTCATCGCATGGGCAGATACCCTTAGGACCGGGGCGAAATGGCCAGGGGACCCTGCAGATGCAGTGAGTTTGGATAGAAAGCAAGTGGTGTAGGCGCAGGGAACAGCACAGAAGGGCAGGTCGCTATCTCAGTGTCTTCTGACTTCGGGCAATAATGATCTTGTGTCTGGGGTGAAACAGACCAAGGGATACATATCCATAGCGGAGCTGCGCAGAGAGGATGCTGAGGAATTATCAGGGACGGTGCAACCCGGATACGTGCAGTGTAACCATGAGAGTACCGCAGGGAAAGAAAAGGAACACTGTTTTGTGAAGCCTATTGTAAAACATGTGAAGACTTTGGATGTGCTGTGTAATGAACCCAGTAAATATGTTCTTGTTGAAGTTGAAACGGACTGTGTCTAAGTTTATGATGATCTACCTGGAGGGGATCTCCCACAGCAAGTGGGAGAACCTGAAGGAGCTGAACCTGATGGCACAGGTATGTTGATTGATGGTGGATATTTTTCTGTGAGTGGAGGCCAGGACACAAAGGCCCCGGTGTCCTCGGTCATGACAGCGGTCCTGGCCAACCCTTACATTTGTATCGATGTCTGCGATCTCACAATTATGAAGAATACGAGCCACCAACACTGCAGTGTTTGTCGCACCAGAACTGATAGACCTTGGGAAGACCGACTTGTTGATGCCGTTATTTTGCCTGGATGTCCACCTCTTGGCTTTTAAATGGATGGATGAACTTCATTTCATATTCTTCCAACTGTCATAGCACTCACAATATAATAATATTAATTTTTCTTCTATAGTGCCATCATATTCCTCAGTGCTTTACACTTTAGAGGGGACTTATACAGACAATAAAAGACATTACAGCAATCTAGGAGGAAATAGGGGAGTGTTAGCAGCGAATTATTCAGTATAATCTCCAAGCGTGTGACAACAGAGCTTCTTTATTTAGGAACAAACAGAAATATATATGATAAGCTTAATAGATCAGGAATAAATCATTTGTGTGTCTCTATCTGTGCAGCATCTACAGCAGGCTACTTCCCTCATACACAGTCACAGAAAAAGAAACAGAAAATATAGTCACCTGCTCTCCCTGTGTGAGCCTCTGGGAGTTTTTTTTTGTTCTAACTTTATAAACAGCATACAAATCTATCAACTAAACACTCATAGACATGAATGGAGTTGTTGCACCAAACATATTTCAACACCTCCACTCAACAACTGCTTATCCTGTTACTCCCATTGTGGTTCTGAAGTCCACAAAATTGGCTCTTGATAATGGCTTTGTCATACCATCAGCTATCATCTTGCCAGACTTGCAATAAACAAATCGAGTACACCACGTTCCACTAAGTCACGTAAGTGGTGATGTTTTACATCAATGTACTTAGTCCTTGCACTAATATTCTCAGTGCTGGCTAGTTTAATGCATCCTTGGTAGTGATGAGCGAACATGCTCGGTAATACTCGTTACTCGCCCAAACATCGCTGTACTCGCGGTACTCGGCGAGTACCGAGCATTTCTGTGTTTGCTTGGTGGGAGTTCTGGTGCATTTCCTGCATTTTTGGCACTCTTTTGAACGCCAATCAACATGTAGGGATTGTCTGCCACGCACTGTAATGCCGCAGCCATGTTTGTTGTGGTATTACAGTGATTGGCTGGCCGCACAGCGTTATCAGATTTGTAAGAGACCTGACGCCGCCATGCTCGTCACAGTCTGCTCCAGAATTAGCGACTGTAGGGAGAGCTGCTGCCAAGATAGGGTCAGATTTGAAGGTTTAGAAGGTAGTGTAGGTATGCCATCAAAGAATACACAAAATCAGCTTAATCAACAGTCAAAGAATACACAAATCCAGCTTAATCAACAGTCCAGGACTAATTACGGGGTATATAGATTGCAGTGCTAGGTTGGCAGGGAGTGTATGTGCATATATACATATCAGTGCAAGGTATGTACGCACTGTATGTGGGTATGTAGGTCTCAGTATCAGACAGTCATTCTATGGGACATACTTCATTGCATACATCAAGAGGGTCCATTCCACTACTGTCTGCTGCTGCTGGCTATTACATATATTGACTGTATATACATAGCCCTAGGTGTCAGTGGGCAGCAATTTTTTTTTGCATCTTAATCCTTATTATTTTTTTCCAAAGCAATCCAGAACCCCTTTTTTTCTCTATTTGCTTTTCATAGTACAGCATGAAGAAACAACTATTTTAAACAGGTTTGCCCATTCCAGGCATGACATCTGAGTGTGCAGAAAAATCTGCCATTTTTGTGGTACTGTAGAATTTTTTTGGGAGCATCTTATACAATTATTTGAGACCATTTTGCTGCCCAAAAATATTTCGCTGCCCAAAAAAATAGTTAGCTACAGGGCAGATATTTTTCAATGGGTTTTGTCCGCCACATGGATCTCATATCATTGCGCTCAAAATTTTGCCATTTCAGACTTCAATAGAATTTTTTTAGTATGTCATAGCCTACTTATTGACACAATTTTGCTGGCTAAAAAAAAAAAAAAAAAAATACAGGGCAGATATTTGAAAGCGGGCTATTTTCGTCAGACGCCTAATCTATCTGTGGGCTAAAAATTGTGGCATTTCATTGCTACATTCCACTGTATTTGCTGTGTCTTACCCTACTTCTATAGACTATTTTTGGGTAAAAAATTTTAAAATACAGGCCACATATTGAACAGTCTGGTATCGCCGTCAGACGCCTGGTCTATCTGATCTATCTTTGGGCTAAAAATTATGGCATTTCAGGGCTACATTCCCCCTTTTTTGCTGTGTCTTACCCTATTTCTATACACTGTTATGGGGTAAAAAATTTACAAATACAGGCCAAATATTGAACAGGGCAGATATTTGAAAGCGGGCTATTTTTGTCAGAAGCCTAATCTATCTGTGGGCTAAAAATTGTAGCATTTCATTGCTATATTTCACTGTATTTGCTGTGTCATACCCTATTTCTATAGACTATTTCGGGGTTAAAAAAATTAAAAATACAGGCCACATATTGAACAGTCTGGTATCGCCATCAGACACCTGATCTATCTCTGGGCTACAAATTGTGGCAGTTCAGGTCTGCATTCCCCTTTTTTTTGCTGTGTCTTACCGTATTTCTATACACTGTATTGGGGGAAAAAATTACAGATACAGGCCCCATATTAAACAATCTGGTATCACCTGATCTATCTGTGGCTACAAATTGTGGCATTTCAGGTCTACATTCCCCTTTTTTTGCTGTGTCTTACCCTATCTTTATACACTATTTTGAGGTAAAAAATTTAAAAACACAGGCCACATATTGAACACTCTGGTATCGCCGTCAGATGCCTGATCTATCTGTGGGCTAAAAATTGTGGCATTTCAGGGCTACATTCCTTTTTTTTTGCTGTGTCTTACCGTATTTCTAAACACTATTCTGGGGAAAAAATTTACAAATACAGGCCACATATTAAACAGTCTGGTATCACCTGATCTATCTGTGCGCTACAAATTGTGGCATTTCAGGGCTACATTCCACTGTATTTGCTTTCTGTTACCCTATTTCAATAGACTATTTTGGAGTAAAAAATTTAAAAATACAGGCCACATATTGAATAGTCTAGTATCGCCATCAGATGCCTGATCTATCTGTGGGCTTAAAATTGTGGCATTTCAGGGCTACGTTTCCATTTTTTTGCTGTGTCTTACCCTATTTCTATACACTACTTTGAGGTAAAAAATTTACAAATACAGGCCAAATATTGAACAGTCTCTTATCGCTGTCAGACGCCTGATCTATCTGTGGGCTCTAAATTGTGGCATTTCAAGGCTACATTCTACTGTATTTGCTGTCTGTTACCCTATTTGTATACACTATTTTGGGGTAAAGAACTTAAAAATGCAGACCACATATTGAACAGTCTGGTATCGCCGTCAAATGCCTGCTCTATCTGTGGACTACAGATTGTGACATTTTAGGTCTGCATTCACCTCTTTTTGCTGTGTCTTACCTTATATCTATACACTATTTTGAGGGAAAAAATTTACAAATACAGGCCCCATATTGAACAATCTGGTATCGCCTGATCTATCTGTGGCTACAAATTGTGACATTTCAGGGCTACATTCCACTGTATTTGCTATCTGTTACTCTATTTGAATACACTATTTTGGGGTAAAAAATTTAAAAATACAGGCCACATATTGAACAGTCTGGTATTGCCTGATCTATCTGAGCGCTACAAATTGTGGCATTTCAGGGCTACATTCCACTGTATTTGCTGTGTCTTACCCTATTTCTTTACACTATTTTGGGTAAAAAGTTTAAGAATACAGGCCACATATTGAACAGTCTGGTATCGCCTTCAGACACCTGATCTATCAGTTGGCTACAAATTGTGGCATTTAACGGCTACATTCCCTTATTTTTTCTGTGTCTTGCACTATTTCTATACACTATTTTGGGGGAAAAAAATTACAATTACAGGCCACATATTGAACAGTCTGGTATGGCCTGATCTATCTGTGTGCTGCAAATTGTAGCATTTCACGGCTACATTCCCCTTTTTTTGCTGTGTCTTACCCTATTCCTATACACTATTTTGGGGGAAAAAATTTACAAATACAGGCCACATATTGAACAGTCTAGTATCGCCTGATGTATCTGTGGGCTACAAATTGTGGCATTTCAGGGCTACATGGAACTGTTTTTGATGTGTGCTCCTGTGGTATCCCACAAAGTGGCCATTTGTATGGGATACCAGATATATAGTGTGTTGTGTGTTGTCATAAATGCTGTGAATGTTTATGGGGACAGGGCATTTTAAATACATTGTCAGACTTGCTGACAGGCAGCACTAAAAGGGTTCATCTTCTCCTCCCAGGCTTGATTAGGTGACCCAGCTCTGTTTGAATATGCAGAAGGTTCTTGAAACATTAGTCTGGGCACGCAGCCAATGACTTCAGCTCTAACGTCACATAAAAGGGGGATGAGCCAAGTCTTGGGACAGAGTTTTAAAATTTGAAGTGGCAGTTGGTGGTCGGACTTTTTGGTAAGAGGAGGCCATTTTGTAGGTGAACGAATTACCCAATTGCTCCCTTATGGCTTAGCTTAAAAAATGGACTGGCATGAAAAGGGAGTTAATAGTCTTCATATGAGGAAGATTACCATTGCACCTCTAGGAGGGAGAATTACCTTAGGGAACAAACAGAGCACAGTGCTGAAGAAGAGATATTCAGACTTAGTAAAACTAGAGGTTACTAACATCTGCCTGGCTGCAGGTACAAAGTAATCATCAATCGTGAGTGTAATCCCGCACCTCAGTTTACGGCTGTTTGTAAAGAATAATTTGCCCCATTAACTTCATTAAAAAGACTTCTGTTTTAAATTCTTATGGCTGCTTCAAGACTGGGGCTCAAATGCAATAACTACTACCACCATCAACTTCTGCCTAAAGTCAGTTACTGCGCAGAGAGAAAGTATGAGGAGCAGAGGGTGAACACTTCAGCAGTTTTGTACTCTGTCAGCGGATTACAAAGGCAAAAACTTCTACATTAAATCATGACTAGAAGAGCCAGAGTAAGAGCACGTGGAAGGGCACGGTGCCCGGACTCGCAACCACCCAAGCCTGGGGTTCTGGGCTGAAATCTGACGAGTAGTGTTGAGCGATACTTTCCGATATGGGGAAATATCGGATCGGATTGGATCGGACGATACTCAAAAAGTATCGGATATCGCCGATTCCAATACCGGAAACCAATGCAAGTCAATGGGACAGAAATATCGGAATTAAAATAAACCCTTTCTTTCCTTGTAGGTTAATTCTACATGAAGGAAAACAACTAAGAATAATGTAGAATGTATTGGGGGAGGTGGAGGAGACATTAAAGGCATAGAGGTTTAGCCCAATCAAATGGAATAGCAGGAATAATTTTTTTAAGACGTTCGGAGTTACAAAGAAATTGACTATGTTGTTAAGCTTTTTTATATTATGTCACATATGTATGTTTCACAACTTCCATGCTCTTCACCTTCTTTTTTACTTTTCCCACACTTTCTCCTTCATGATCCTCAGCAGCAGCATCTTTTTCATCAACTTCTTCTTCACCTTATTTATCTTCTTCTTCTTCACCTTCTTCCTCTTATTCTTTTTTTTACATTCTTCATATTCTTCTTATTCAACTATTATTCTTCTTCATATTCTACTTCTTCATCTTCTTCCTATTCATCTTCTTCATCATAATCTTATTTGTGACAGGCATTCCTGTAGTTGTTATCTCTAAAAGTTTGAAGATTACACCTTCCGTTCTTGCAGTCACAAAAGATTTACAACAGGATTTGTCCGCGTTCAGTTTGGCCTGCAGCAGTAGGCATTTTCTAGGGGCACCACGTGGAGGAACGGACTCACCCCCATACACTGCTTAGTCTTCTTCTGCTTATAATTTAGATCATATCTTTTGCTCTGATTTTTTGTCTTATGCTTAATGTTCTGCTTTTTGTTCTTCTGCTTCTTGGTCTTCTGTCTCTTGTTCTGCATCTTGGTGGTTGTCTTCATGTTCTTTGACCTCTTGGTCATCTTCTTCTGGGTAATCTTTTTTGTCTTCTTTGGGGTGGTCTTCAGGCTCGTCGTTTTCATGGTTGTCGTCTTCGGGGTGGTCTTCAGGGTCATCGTCTTCAGGGTCATTGTCTTCGGGGTCGTCATCTTCTTCGGGGTGGTCTTCAGGGTCGCCGTCTTCAAGGTCATCGTCAGGTAGATCCAGAGTGATTACCAAAAACCATTTAAAAAATCTTCAACTTGGAAATGTAGCAGAAGGTACAAGAAGGCTGAGTAACTGCCGAGAACCAGCTGACTGTCCTTGAACCCGGATGGCTAGTAGAAGGAACAAGAGCCAATGGCACTACCGAGGATCAGCTGACGGTACTGGAACACGGTCACTAAGCAGGAGGTACCTGTACTAGAAAGCACTACCAAGGATCAGCAGACGTTGCTGGAACTTGGATACTGAGATGGAGGCACCTAGGCCAAAGGCACTGCCGAGAGCCAGCAGACGGTACTGGAACCCGGATGGGTAGCATAAGGTACAAGAGCCAATGGAATTAACGAGGACCAGCTGACTGTGCTGGAACCTGGAGTGGCAGCAGAAGGAACAGAGCCAATGGCAGTACCGAGGACCAGCTGACGGTACTGGAACACGGTTACTAAGCAGGAGGTACCTGTGCTAGAAAGCACTACCAAGGACAAGCAGACGTTGCTGGAACTCGGATACCGAGATGGAGGCACCTAGGCCAAGGGCACTGCCAAGAACCAGCTGACGGTACTAGAACCCGGATGGGTAGCATAAGGTACAAGAGCCAATGGAACTAACGAGGACCAGCTGACTGTGCTGGAACCCGAAGGGGCATCAGAAGGTACCCATGAAAAATAAAGTTGCAAGGCCGCGAGCCGGCCGCATTTACCGAATCCCACAGTTCTACAGGGGGTGCTTGTCCTATTGGCACTACGGAAACAGCCTTTAGTTCCAAAACCCGCAGCCCACATAGGAAGCACCTAAACTGCAGGCACCATAGAGTCGGCTAACCCGACCGCAACACGACAGGACAACACATTGGAGGCAAAGTGACGTTGACACTGCCCGGAAACAGCTGGCGTGCTGGAACCAGGCTGGGCAGGAGGGAGTACCCGTGCCAAAGACACTTCTGAGCAGCAACTGGCGATGTTGGAGCCAAGGGATGAGAATAGAAACAGAGTGGAGGCAGAGGCCGAATTGGAACAAGTTTAAAATCTGGACTTGTGTGAACGTGGACAGAGCAGGAGACATTGCTAGCTACACAACTGGGGATCAGCTGACATTACTGAACCCCAATAACACAGGAGCATATGTTGACTATGCAGATGGCACTTCCAAGCAGCAAATGGCAGTGTTGGAGCCCAGGGATGAGAGTAGAAACTGAGTGGAGGCAGAGGTCGAATTCGAACAAGTTTAAAATCTGGACTTGTGTGAGTGTGGACAGAGCAGGAGACATTGCCGGCTACACAGCTGGGGATCAGCTGACATTACTGAACCCCAATAACACAGGAGCATATTTTGACTGTGCAGACGGCACTTCCGAGCAGCAACTGGCAGTGTTGGAGCCCAGGGTCATTCGGGGTGTAGGCTGAGGCCTAATGAGAGCAAGTATCAAATCCGATGTGTTTTGAAATTGGATGGAGTAGGACAGATTGTCGGACACACAGCAGGGGATCATCAGGCGTTACTGAACCCCACTAACACAGGAGCTAGTGTTTTTCTCTGTGCATACAGCACTTCTGAGCAGCAACTGGCGGTGTTGGAGCCCAGGGTAAATCAGGGTGTAGGCTGAGGCCTAACTGGAGCAAGTATTTTATCTGATGTGTTTTGAATTTGGAGGGAGCAGGACTTATTGCCGGACACACAGCAGGGGATCAGCTGGCGTTACTGAACCCCACTAACACAGGAGCTAGTGTTTTTCTCTGTGCATACAGCACTTCTGAGCAGCAACTGGCGGTGTTGGAGCCCAGGGTCAATCAGGGTGTAGGCTGAGGCCTAACTGGAGCAAGTATTTTATCTGATGTGTTTTCAATTTGGAGGGAGCTGGACTTATTGCCGGACACACAGCAGGGGATCAGCTGGCGTTACTGAACCCCACTAACACAGGAGCTAGTGTTTTTCTCTGTGCATACAGCACTTCTGAGCAGCAACTGGCGGTGTTGGAGCCCAGGGTTAATCAGGGTGTAGGCAGAGGCCTAATTGGAGCAAGGATTATATATGATGTAACTTGAATTTGGAGGGAGCAGGACTTATTGCCGGACACACAGCAGGGGATCAGCTGGTGTTATTGAACCCCACTAACACAGGAGCTAGTGTTTTTCTCTGTGCATACAGCACTTCTGAGCAGCAACTGGCAGTGTTGGAGCCCAGGGTCAATCAGGGTGTAGAAATCACATATAGAGTAGTTGCCTAGTTCCGTGGCACTTCAAAATGTATATACTCCAAGCAAGAGAAACGGAAGCTTTACTACCAAAAAATGATGAATTTTATTCCAAAATATTTAAATATAGACATTTAAAATATAAGCGCATATATTCACATGGCGACTACAAATGCAACCAAAAAAGCCTACATAGGGTATAGGGGTTCAAATGAATGCATACAAGTATATTTCATAATCCATTAATGCTGCCTAATGAACGGTATGTACACCTGTAATATAGTGCAGACAATGTATGTAGGACTAGTCATCATCATCATTATAACTTATATGTGACAGTAAAAAATACACTCATTGAGGACAACTCCTAGTTCCCACCCCATATATTAAAGGTTCAGCATGTAATCCTGATAATAAGGCGCAATAATCATGCGTAACCTAGAAAAAGTGCATCGTGCATAGTGCAAAAAGCTATGTATGCCTGCAAGTGCAGGTGAAACAACACCAACGGATAGAAAAGGTATATGCTATTTATGTATAAGAGTGCATAGCGACTGATGGCGGATGGCGATATAATACTCTACCTCAATAAAGGCTGCGGCACCCCTCTCGCTCGTTTCGCTTGTAGCTTCTTCAAGAGGGGAAGTGCGTGTATGCTTGCGCGTCTGTTTTGCCGCCCAGACTGGCTTCCTGCTCTGACGCGTCGGGTAGGGGAGCGGCTGGGCATCATATGACGCTGACTTGCAGTGACATTGCACAGCGTTCGTCAGCGTTAGCGCCGCTACAAAGCCGCCATCATGACTGATTTCCTATATAAACATTCACCTAAGAGCAACCATACACGCACGTCCCCTCTTGAAGAAGCTACAAGCGAAACGCGCGTGAGGGGTGCCGCAGCCTTTATTGAGGTACAGTATTATATCGCCATTCGCCATCAGTCGCTATGCACTCTGATACCTAGATAGCATATACCTTTTCTATCCATTGGCGTTGTTTCAACTGCACTTGCAGGTATACAGTCATGGCCAAAAGTTTTGAGAATGACACAAATATTATATTTTCACATGATCTGCTGCCCTCTGGTTTTTATGTGTGTTTGACAGATGTTTTTATCACAGACAGAAATATAATAATTGCAAACATATGAGTAACAAAAGCTTATATTGACAGTTAGAATGAGTTAATGCAGCAAGTCAATATTTGCACTGTTGACCCTTCTTCTTCAGGACCTCTGCAATTCTACCTGGCATGCTCTCAATCAACTTCTGGACCAAATCCTGACTGATAGCAATCCATTCTTGCACAATCAATGCTTTCATTTTGTCAGAATTTTTAGGTTTTTGTTTGTCCACCCGTCTCTTGATGATTGACCACAAGTTCTCAATGGGATTAAGATCTGGGGAGTTTCCAGGCCATGGACCCAAAATCTCTGTTTTGTTCCCTGAGCCATTTAGTTATCACCTTTGCTTTATGGCAAGGTGCTCCATCATGCTGGAAAAGGCATTGTTGATCGCCAAACTGCTCTTGGAGGGTTGGGAGAAGTTGCTCTTGGAGGACATTCTGGTACCATTCTTTATTCATGGCTGTGTTTTTAGGCAAGACTGTGAGAGAGCTGATTCCCTTGGCTGAGAAGCAACCCCACACATGAATGGTTTCAGGATGCTTAACAGTTGGCATGAGACAAGACTGGTGGTAGCGCTCACCTTGTCTTCTCCGAATGAGGCGTTTTCCTGATGTCCCAAACAATCGAAAAGGGGATTCATCAGAGAAAATAACTTTACCCCAGTCCTCAGCAGTCCACTGCCTGTACCTTTTGCAGAATATCAGTCTGTCCATGATGTTTATTCTGGAGAGAAGTGGCTTCTTTGCTGCCCTCCTTGAGACCAGGCCTTGCTCCAAGAGTCTCCGCCTCACAGTGCGAGCAGAAGCACTCACACCTGCCTGCTGCCATTCCTGAGCAAGCTCTGCACTGCTGGTAGCCCGATCCCGCAGCTGAAACACTTTTAAGAGACGGTCCTGGCGGTTGCTGGTCCTTCTTGGGTGCCCTGAAGCCTTTTTGGCAACAATGGAACCTCTCTCCTTGAAGTTCTTGATGATGCGATAGATTTTTGACTGAGGTGCAATCTTTCTAGCTGCGATACTCTTCCCTGTTAGGCCATTTTTGTGGATTGCAATGATGACTGTACGTGTTTCTTTACAGATAACCATGGTTAACAGAAGAGAAACAATGATGCCAAGCACCAGCCTCCTTTTAAAGTGACCAGTGGTGTCATTCTTACTTAATCATGACAGATTGATCTCCAGCCATGTCCTCATCAACACCCACACCTGTGTTAATGGAGCAATCACTGAAAAGAGGTTAGCTGGTCCTTTTAAGGCAGGGCTGCAATGATGTTGAAATGTGTTTTGGGGGATAAAGTTCATTTTCTAGCCAAATATTGACTTTGCAAGTAATTGCTGTTAAGCTGATCACTGTTTATAGCATTCTGGAGTATATGCAAATTGCCATTAGAAAAAGTGAAGCAGTAGACTTTGTAAAAATTAATATTTGTGTCATTCTCAAAACTTTTGGCCATGACTGTACATTGCTATTTTCACTATGCACGATGTACTTTTTCTAGGTTATGCATTATTATTGCGCCTTATTATCAGGATTAGATGCTGGACCTTTAATATATGGGGTGTGAACTAAGAGTTGTCCTCAATGAGTGTATTTTTTACTGTCAAATATAAGTAATGATGATGATGACTAGTCCTACATGCATTGTCTGCACTATATTACAGGTGTACATACCGTTCCTTAGGCTGCATTAATGGATTATGAAATGTACTTGTATGCATTCATTTGAACCCCTATACCCTATGTAGGCTTTTTTGGTTGCATTTGTAGTCGCCATGTGCATATATGCGCTTATATTTAAAATGTCTATTTTTAAATATTTGGGACTAAAATTCATCATTTTATGGTAGTAAAGCTTCAGTTTTTCTTGTTTGGAGCATGTCAATCAGGGTGTAGGCTGAGGCCTATGTGGAGCAAGTTTAAGATCTGATGTTGTGTGCATGTGGAGGGAGCAGGAACCCACTAACACAGGAGCTTGTGTTTTTCTCTGTGCAGACGGCACTTCTGAGCAGCAACTAGCAGTGTTGGAGCCCAGGGATTACAGTTCAGGTGGTAGAAACATGAACACAACAGGAGACCTGGATACTGTTGCCAACCAATTATTTAATCTGAAACCGGACAGGCAAATTCAGGCGAGATCCAGGCCTTGTTCATTTTCAGAAAGTAAGCCGGTCGATGTTATCGAAGGATAGTCGCATGCGATGGTCTGTTAGTACACCACCTGCGGCACTAAAGACGCGCTCCGACAATACACTAGCAGCAGGGCAAGCCAGCACCTCCAATGCATACTGGCTAAGCTCTGGCCATGTATCCAGCTTAGAGACCCAAAACTTGAAGGGGAAGAGCCGTCTGGGAGTACACTGAGAGGGCAAGACATCTAGTCTGTCACCATCTGACGGAAACGTTGCCTCCTGCTGACTGGAGCCGTCTGTGATGGTGTAGACATTTGTGGCGGGGACACAAAACTTTGCCACATTTGGGCCATACTGGTCTTGCCCTGTAAACATATGAAGCCCCCATAATGGTAAACAAATTGTACCTACAGCAAAGCTAGACATGTGTCCACATAGAAAAGAAACAGAACCCGCTTCAGGAATACATATACACCAGGAGGGAAATGAAGCAATCAGGTCAAAGATGTAATGAATAAAATTTGTATTTTTATTAAATTGATAATCATAGTATAAAAGAAGTATACAATACAAAATTAGTGTGACAAATACATGCAGGAAAACACTCAGACGCCAAAGGGCAAACACCATACAGACAAACTCCAAATGTATCTCAGTAATATAAGAGAGATAGTCTCCCTAAGGTGCCAGTGCATATATACAGATACATAAGAAGGGCAAGTATCCCACAGTAGTAGCGCTACAGCAGCAATGTACAAATAACAGTGCCAGGCTCAAACAGAACCTAAGAATAAGGCGGAACTTACTATTCTGTCCTCATGCACGTTAGCAGGGTGTGCGATGAGACATGTAGCTAAACCCCCTGTCTTCTTTAAGAAAAAGAGGCTGTAAAATTGTAACCTTCTTTTATTGATTGCAGATGTGACAGGAAAGGGTAAAACTATAGAATGCAATAATAAGAGCATTTCAGAATATATAACTGCACAGAGCATGAAACACAAATAGTTTACAATATACAGAATACACAAACTGATTATTACCTACTTAGTACAACAAACATACTGATAAACACAGGATTATAACACCTAGATAGTGCTTACCGACTATGCTTAGAGCAGGCTGTTTAAGAAACATGAAGAACACGAGTGATCTGGTTTCTCTTAAGGCACATGGAGAATAAATGGCTGCTGTTCTCCTTCACAGTGTGAAACAAGACCATAATGCAACAGGAACAATCCCACAATGCTCTTAGAACTTCCCACAAGACATTACAAATTAAACTAGAATCTATGCATCAAACAGCCAGCAGGTGGCGTTGTTACCTTACAACATAAAATGTATGAAAGACCAATACATTCAAAAAATTGCAATGTCTATAACAATTGGAGACATAAAAAAATGACTAGACTTTCTAGACAGCAATTATATGGCTGGACAGAACACTCCCCGCTTGACGTCAGCCGACGTCACTATTGTGTTTATTGGACGAGAACAGCAGAACGAGTTCCCCTACTAGCCTGAGGAACAATTTGGTCTCGCTTTGTTTCCCTATTTTTACTTCCACCTTACGTACGATTCCATCCTTACTTGGGAATGTCTGAGTAATAAGACCTAATGGCCATTCATTTCTCCGAGACTGACAGTCTTTCATTAGTACTACATCGCCAGGCTGGAGGTTAGGCTTGCTGGTTTGCCACTTTTTCCTCTGCTGCAAGGTAGGCAGGTACTGTTTTTTCCACTTGTCCCAAAAAGCATTGGAGAGACTCTGCACTTGTCTCCATCGACTCTTGTAACGGTCCTTGTAAGGCTGAGCTATGTGGGTCAGGCAGGCGATGGAACGAACAAGTGAATTCCAAGTAGAGAACCTACTGAATCGCTGAGATCCCAGGTGGCGCTTCAAAGTTTCAGTATGTAACGCAGACACTTGAGGGCGAATTTCAACATCAGCATGTGGATCTACTAGATCAAACAAGGACGTTTCTGTCATGTTGGGCAATGACCTACACAAAAATTCAGGGCCTGTAAACCAAATCGTGTCTTTGAGGCGATTGGCAGCAACAAATCTGGTAGCCTGGTCCGCAGGGTTGAGATGTGTAGGCACATATTTCCATTGTTCAGGTGAGGTAGACCTTCGAATTCTGAGCACTCTGTTGCTAACATAGACATAGAAGCGTCTCACTTCGTTATGGATGTACCCAAGTACTATCCTGCTGTCAGTGTAGAACTCAAAGTCTTTAATTTCTAGATTCATTTCCATAGCAATGAGTTCTGCCAACTCGACTGCTAACACGGCGGCACAAAGTTCCAGGCGTGGTACGGTGTGTTCACGGAGCGGTGTTAGTTTTGCTCTGCTCATGACAAACCCTACATGGCATTGTTGACTTGTGTCTATCATCCTCAAATAGGCTACCGCAGCAATAGCTTTGATTGAAGCATCGGCGAACACACAAAGGGTTTGTGTCTCTATCTTGGTACTCGGTACAGACACATACGAACGTGTTATATGAAGACTTGACAAGGCTGTGAGGGAATTTTTCCAGATCATCCACTTGGTTTTCTCTTTTGTGGGAAGAGGAGTATCCCAGTTCGTCACCTCTGTGGTGAACTCTCTTAACATAGCCTTGCCCTCGATGACTACAGGAGCTACAAACCCAGTGGGTCATACAAACTGTTTATGGTAGACAATACTCCTCTGCGAGTAAAGGGTTTATCTTCTCTGTTAACCTGGAAGGTGAAGGTATCAGCTTTTATGTCCCATAGTAGGCCGAGGCTCCACTGCATCGGTAGGGAGTCTATGCCTAGATCTAAATTCTTCAAGTCACTTGAATGATCCTCAGGAGGGAAGGCTTCCATCACTTCCTTGCTGTTAGAAGCTATCTTGTGCAACCTCAGGTTAGATACAGCGAGCATGTCCTTGGCTCTTTTCAGAAGACTAATCGCGGTTCATTTGTTGGCATCGATTTCAAACAGTCATCCACATAGAAATCTTTCTCTATAAACAGTCTGGCATCTGTTCCGTACTCTGCTTCAACCTCTTGAGCCGCGCGTCTCAGCCCATAGATGGCTACTGCAGGAGAAGGACTATTACCAAAAATATGTACCTTCATACGATACTCCGTAATCTCTTTGGAAGGATCGTTATCCTTGAACCACAAGAATCTCAAGAAATTTCTATGTTCCTCTTTAACAAAGAAGCAGTGGAACATCCGTTGGATGTCTGCTGTGAATGCAATGGAGTCTCTACGAAAACGGATAAGCACTCCTAAAAGTTTGTTTTTCAGATCTGGGCCTGATAACAAGACATCATTCAATGAAACACCTTCATACTTAGCACTCGAATCAAATACTACTCTGATTTGACCTGGCTTTTTCGGGTGATACACTCCAAACAGAGGCAGGTACCAACGTTCTTCAGCGTCTTGAAGTGTAGGTGCTAACTCTGCATGACCATTTTTAAATATTTTCTCCATGAAGGTAAAGAAATGACCTTTCATCTCTGGTTTATTATGGAAGCTGTGCCTGAGGGAGACAAATCGTTTGTAAACTTGTTCTCTGTTGTTAGGCAAGCGTTGTCTTTGAGGCTTGAAGGGTAGAGGTGCAATCCAGTTCTTCGTTTTGTCCTGCACAATTCCTTGCTCCATCATCTCTAGGAACAGTTTATCTTCAAATGACATTGCTATACGATTATCTTCTTTGGTTTTGTGGAAGACTGTACACCCAAGTTGATCTTGGTCCCAATTCTGAATGCAATCATCATTGGCACTACTCGCTAAGATACTTGGTGCTGAAGTACTGTGTAGCAGCTCCTTTATGAAGTAGTGATTTTCACATGGTTGAAGGAGAGATGGACGTCCATTCTCGAGAGTCCTGGTAAACATGTTGTTAACTACTGTCGGTTTGTGTGTACCTCCTAAACAGACCTCTCCTACAATGACCCCCCCAAGGTCCAGTCTCTGAGCATATGGAGCATTATGTGAGCCATTGATCTGTTGTCTAACCTTGTGAACTTGTAGAATATCTCTCCCTAAGAGCAAGATTATTTGAGCCTCTGGGTCAAGGTTAGGAATCAGGCGTTCTATACGCTTCAGATGAGGATGGTACGATGCCACTTCAGGCGTAGGTATCTCTGACCTGTTGTCAGGAATCTGGTTACATTCCAATATGGTTGGTAAGGGCAGACACATTTGGCCATCTATAGACTCGACTACGTATCCTGTTGCTCTCCTACCAGTTGTCTCTATTATACCGGCACAGGTTTTTAAAGAGTAAGGGGCGCTGGGTCCTCTGACGTTAAAGCTATCAAAGAAGGCAGACTTGGCTAGTGACCTATTACTCTGATCATCTAAAATCGCGTATACTTTGATGGCTTTGTCGATTTCATCTGCTGGGTAGACTCTCACTAGGGAAATTTTAGAGCAAGACTTGCCTCCATGAGATTTCCACAAACTTCTGTACACTTAGAAGTAATGGCTGGAGTGTCAGTATTTGAGTCATTCAGCTCCCCGCTATGCTCTTGGGGCAAAGTATCTGATGGTGATCCAGGGTGTAGAACTGAGTTATGTTCGGTGCTGTCACATTCGGTACACCTTGCACTAACCTCACAGTCCCTGGCAAAGTGGGATGTTGAAGAGCAGCATCTGTAGCAGATGTGATTCTCCTTATGGAAGGCCTTCCTTTCCTCCAATGACTTTTCTCTGAAAGCTCTGCACTTAAGTAAGGAATGTGGCTTCTTGTGTAAGGGACACTGCCTGCTTGGATCCTTGGATTTGTCTTCTCCTTGACCGGAGCTGAACTCTTTGTGAACTGGACCTGTGGGAGAAATGTTAGTTTTGTGGACCTCTACAGTTGTTCTACGAGGTTTGCTAACAGAGTTATTGGCACATGACGACATGAAATCAAAGCTAGGGTCATTTCTAATTTTTGCTTGTTCTGAGACAAAATCTACAAACACATCGAATGGAGGAAACGGTACATTGTAAGTCTGTTTATACCTAGATCCATATGTAACCCATTTGTCTTGCAGGTTATATGGGAGTTTCTGAACTATGGGGTTCACACCTCTAGCAGTGTCGAGATATGTCAACCCCACAAGATCTCCTTCTGCTTTTGCTGCACACAACTCCATTAACAAGTCAGTTAATTCTCTGAGCTTTGAATAATCCTTGTTTGCTATTCTAGGAAAATCCTCTATTCTTTTAAACAAGGCATTTTCTATAACCTCTACTGAGCCATAGCATTCATCAAGTCTATTCCAAATTCTTTTGAGGCCGACATCTGGATAATTTATATTAATGTCTCTGATTCTCTTTGCGTGTTCGGCGGACTCACTTCCTAGCCATTTTACTAAGAAATCCACTTCTTCACTACATGATAGACCTATGTCTCTTATGATATTTTTGAAGGAGGCTCGCCAAGCCCTGTAGTTTTCAGCGCGATCGCTGAACTTTACAAGTCCCTTAGTGACCAACTCACGCCGAGCAAGGAACTTGGCAAAGTCCATTGTGGCTTGATTGGCACTGATGCCAGCTGATGGAGTGTTGTCAGAGTACATGTGTGCTGTGTGATCATACCTGTTAGGTGTCTCTGGTTTCGTCCAACTGCTGTAGTACCTTTCTGAAGCGAAGGGATTCTCTTTAAACCGGGACAGATTTCGGACCTTCTGCTCTGGAGAAAGATTATTGTAGTCAGTATCATCCCAATGTGTATCTCCTTGCTTTCGGTAGGGACACTGATAGTTGGCTTTCTGGGGGTCCGAATTATCTAGTTGGCTTGGCTTGTTGACAAAATGCTCTGTCTTCGCCTGTGGGTCTGGATCGTCATTTGGTTTGGAATGTCGATGGACGTACTCTGCAGTACGCTGCAATGGATCGTGAGTAACTCGTTGTAGACCTAGCACACTGCTGTGTCTGCTGTGTTCACCGTCGGAATATACGGCATTTTCTAGGGCTTCTGCTTCTGCTTTGGCAGCTGCTGTTTCTTTTTCAATAGCAAGTTTCTGTAATGTTGCTTCAAGGGCACTTTCTCTGCATCCTGGCGTGCTTGTTGTAGTTTCAATTCTATCTCCTGCTCAGCAAAGGTGCTTCTTGCTTTTGCCGCTTCAGCCTTTGCGTGGGCAATAGCGGCGGCATTGCTGACGGAGGATGTCTTGGAGGAACCAACTCGTGATATCGTCTTGAAAGAGGATGCTCGTCTTTGAGACATGATTCGACAGTTGGGCAACCCTGTGATATCCCTTTGTCGGCTCTGCGTGGATAATGACGGGCTCTGTATGGTCCGATTATTCAGTCCGACCGTTAAGAGGTTGCTGCAATATCCGCATGCAATAACCGTATGCTTGGATAATGGGGGCTCTGTATGTCTGATCTTCTGAGCTTGTTCTCAGCAGTCGTTTTACTATTCTGTCCTCATGCACGTTAGCAGGGTATGCGATGAGACATGTAGCTAAACCCCTGTCTTCTTTAAGAAAAAGAGGCTGTAAAATTGTAACCTTCTTTTATTGATTGCAGATGTGACAGGAAAGGGTAAAACTATAGAATGCAATAATAAGAGCATTTCAGAATATATAACTGCACAGAGCATGAAACACAAATAGTTTACAATATACAGAATACACAAACTGATTATTACCTACTTAGTACAACAAACATACTGATAAACACAGGATTATAACACCTAGATAGTGCTTACCGACTATGCTTAGAGCAGGCTTTTTAAGAAACATGAAGAACACGAGTGATCTGGTTTCTCTTAAGGCACATGGAGAATAAATGGCTGCTGTTCTCCTTCACAGTGTGAAACAAGACCATAATGCAACAGGAACAATCCCACAATGCTCTTGGAACTTCCCACAAGACATTACAAATTAAACTAGAGTCTATGCATCAAACAGCCAGCAGGTGGCGCTGTTACCTTACAACATAAAATGTATGAAAGACCAATACATTCAAAAAATTGCAATGTCTATAACAATTGGAGACATAAAAAAATGACTAGACTTTCTAGACAGCAATTATATGGCTGGACAGAACACTTACCCTAAAAAAAGTTTGCTGGAGGGGTGCCCTAGGCCGGGCGGCGTCTAGCCCCCGACGCGCGTTTCGCTGCTTACACAGCACCGCTTCCTCAAAGGGAATACATAAATGTGCACAGGAGGACCTTTAAAAAGGCATGTGTCCAAGTCACATGGTACAGCATAGGCCAATGGCGGTGAGTAAGCAGGCGCATGCGTGCAGCAACTCGCAGGTCCTTGAAAGATGCTGGGACAGCGTCAGGGCATTACTGAGCAGGCGTCGAATGCTTAGAAGACCCAAAAGACGCCTCCCGCATTCCAGGAGTAGCGAGGCGCCACTGCGCATGCGCACAGCACCAACCCAGAGATCAGTACATTTAGGCCGATGTAAGTAATGGGGAGAACCATGGATGTGCATGTCGAAAAGGAGTGTAATTCTCAATCATATAGCCACCAGAATATTTGATACAGTAAAAACATATATAGTTTAAATAGATTAGAAATAACATTTCCCACATGTCTACTTTACATCAGCACAATTTTGGAACCAAAATTTTTTTTGTTAGGAAAGTTATAAGGGTTAAAAGTTGACCAGCGATTTCTCATTTTTACAACAAAATTTACAAAGCCATTTTTTTTAGGGACCACCTCATATTTGAAGTCACTTTGAGGGGTCTATATAGCAGAAAATACCCAAAAGTGACACCATTCTAAAAACTGCACCCCTCAAGGTACTCAAAACCTCATTCAAGAAGTTTATTAACCCTTCAGGTGCTTCACAGGAGCTGAAGCAACGTGGAAGGAAAAAATGAATATTTAACTTTTTAGCCACAAAAATTACTTTTTACAAACTTTTTTTATTTTCACAAGGGTAAAAGGAGAAAATGAGCAGATAAAGTTGTTGTGCAATTTCTCCTGAGTACGCCAATACCCCATATGTGGGGGAAAACCACTGTTTGGGCACACGGCAGAGCTCGTAATGGAAGGAGCGCAGTTTGACTTTTTCAAACTAAAATTGGCTGGAGTTGAGATTGGACGCCATATCGCGTTTGGAGAGCCCCTGATGCGCCTAAACAGTGGAAACCCCCCACAAGTGACACCATTTTGGAAACTAGACCCCCTAAGGAACTTATCTAGATCTGTTGTGAGCACTTTGAACCCCAAAGTGTTTCACAAAAGTTTATAATGTCTGGGTGTGAAAAAAAAAAAAAAAATTTCCACAAAAATGATTTTTTAGTCCCAAATTTTTGATTTTTCCCAAGGAAATTTGACACCAAAAGTTGTTGTCCAATTTGTCCTGAGTACGCTGATACCCCATATGTGGGGGGAGGGAACTGTTTGGGCGCACGGCAGGGCTTGGAAAGGAAGCAGTAACGTTTTGGAATGCAAACATTGATGGGGGACATGTTCCGTTTGTAGTACCCCAGATGAGCCTAAACAGTGGAAACCCCCCATTTTGGAAGCTAGACCCCTAAAGAACTTATCTAGATCTTTGGTGAGCACTTTGAACCCCCAAGTGCTTCACACAAGTTTATAAAGCCCGGGCATGAAAATAAAAAATCCTATTTTTTTCCCACAAAAATTATCTTTTAGTCACTAATTTTTTATTTTCCCTAGGGTAACAGGAGAAATTGGACCACAAAAGTTGTTGTCCAATTTGTCCTGAGTACGCTGATACCCCATATGTGGGGGGGAACCACTGTTTGGGTGCATGGCAGAGCTTGGAATGGAATGAGCACTGTTATGTTTTGGTAGCTGAGGAGAGCAGGCAAAAATGGCAATACACCAGAGAGGTTGGAATCTACTGGATTGCAGTACCCTGACTAACCACCACAACTAAAGGCAGCCGTGGAGCGATCCTACGTTGGTCCTAGACGCCTCGTCACAGCCTGAGAGGCTAACTACACCTAAAGATAGAAAGAGGAAAGCTATCTGCCCCGGAGCAGATCCCCAAAGAACATAGGAAGCCCCCAAACATGTAATGGCGGTTAGACAAGAGGAAATACAGACACAGACAGAAAATAGTATGAGCAAACGCTGGGGCCCAATCTGCCTAGACAGAAAAGGATAGGAAGGACACTTACTGCAATTCCAAAAAAACCTAAAAAAAGCCAACGCTACTAATTGCAAAAACACCTGAGATCACACGACCTCTACCACCTAAATTAGTTCTCTGGTGTAACAAAACTAAGCCGCAGCCACAGAAAAAACTGGAAAAGGCAAATGAACAAACAACAGTGGCTCCAGAGGAACCGAGAGGAGGCCAAGCCCCCGGGGAGGGGAACCTGGCCAACCTCACAGAAATGCAGAGAAAAATGCAAATGGCAAGCACAAAAACAAAAAACAGAAAATATCTTATCTGAGAGCAGGAGAAGAGGCAAGACTCAGCAAGCTTCCAAGTGAACCAGGAAACAACGTTGAGACAAGAACAATTGATCACCGGCAACCATGATGGGGGGAAACCTCCCCTATATCCAGCCAGTCTGTAATTCCTGATTGCCAATCCTCATTGAATGGTTCAGTACTGTTTGTAACCACCAGAGGGAGCTTCTGCTCAGAATTAATTTCTAAAATATTCATAACAGTACCCCCCCTTGAGGAGGGGTCACCGAACCCTCATTTGTGCAACCAGGTCGGTCAGGATGAGCTCTGTGATACGCACGTGTTAGTCTCCTAGCATGGATGTTCGAAGCAAACACCCAAGAATTGTCCTCCTGACCATAACCTTTCCACTTAACCAAATACTGGAGTTTCCGTCTAGAAAAACGAGAATCCAATATTTTCTCAACCACATAATCCAGATTGCCCTCAACCAAAACAGGGTCAGGGGGCGCAGCCATAGGAACCACTGGCTCGACAAACCTCTTCAATAAGGACTTGTGGAACACGTTATGGATCTTAAATGTCCCTGGAAGAAGTAAACGAAAGGAAACAAGATTAAGAATCTCCATGATCTTATAAGGTCCAATGAACCTAGGTTTAAACTTAGGAGATGCAACTCTCATAGGGATATTTCTTGAGGACAACCAGACCAAGTCCCCCACTTTAAACCGAGGACCATCAGGCCTATGCCGGTTGGCAAACCGCTGGGCCTTCTCCTGAGAGAGGGACAACCTCTCCACTACCTGGTCCCAAATCTGCTGCATACGCTCCACAACAGAGTCAACACCCGGACAGACAGAAGCCTCCGTCTGTCCCGAAGAAAATCGAGGGTGAAACCCAAAATTGCAGAAAAATGGAGACATCAAAGTGGCAGAGCTTGCCCTATTATTAAGAGCAAACTCAGCCAAAGGAAAAAAGAGACCCAGTCATCTTGATCAGCAGACACAAAGCATCTCAGATAAGTCTCCAATGTCTGGTTTGTTCTCTCAGTTTGTCCATTGGTCTGAGGATGAAAAGCAGAGGAGAAAGACAATTGAACACCAAGTTTAGAACAATAATTCCTCCAAAATCTGGAAACAAACTGGACTGTTATGATTTGGTAGCTGAGGAGTGCAGGTAAAAAGGCAATACACCAGAGCAGTTGGAATCTATGAGATTGCAGTACCCTGACTAACCACCACAACTAGAGGCAGCCGTGGAGCGTTCCTACGTTGGTCCTAGACGCCTCGTCACAGCCTGAGAAACTAATTACACCTAAAGATAGAAATAGGAAAGCTATCTGCCCCGGAGCAGAACCCCAAAGATAATAGAAAGCCCCCAAACATGTAATGGCGGTTAGACAAGATGAAATACTGACACAGAAAGAAAATAGAATGAGCAAACGCTGGGGCCCAAACTATCTAAATAGAAAAGGACAGGAAGGGTACTTACTGCAATCCCAGAAAACCCTGAAAAGCACCAACTCTACTAATTTCAAAATCACCTGAGATCACACGACCTCTACTACCTAAATTAGTTCTCTGGTGTAACAAAATCAAAACAGCAGCCACTGAAAAAACTGTAAAAAGCAAAAGTACAAACATCAGTGGCTGAACTAAACTGAGAGGACAAAAGCCCCCGGAGGGGACCCTGAAGGCCCCCACAGAAGTGCAGGACAAAATGCAAAAATCTAGCACAAAAACAAAAAGAAGAAAATGTCTTATCTGATAGCAGGAGATGCAGACACGACACAGCAGGCTACAAGGGAAACAGGATTCAAGGATTGAGACCAGAACAATTGATCACCGGCAACCCTGATGGGAAGGTGACTCCCTTATATAAGACCAGTCAGTAACACCTGATTCCCAATCCTCACAATCTTCACTGGACAGACCAGCACCGCTTGTAACCACCAGAGGAAGCCTCTGCTCAGAACTCATCTCAAACCCATTCACAACAGTACCCCCCCTTGAGGAGGGTCACCGAACCCTCATTTGAGCAACCAGGTCGGTCAGGATGAGTTCTATGATACGCACGGATAAGTCTCCTAGCATGGATGTCCGAAGCAAACACCCAAGAATTGTCTTCCTGACCATAACCTCTCCATTTAACCAAATACTGGAGTTTCCGTCTAGAAAAACGAGAATCTAATATTTTCTCAACCACATACTCCAGATTGCCCTCAACCAAAACAGGGTCAGGAGGCACAGCAGCAGGAACCACTGGCTCAACAAACCTCTTCAACAAGGACTTGTGGAACACGTTATGGATCTTAAATGTCCCTGGAAGAAGCAAACGAAAAGAAACAGGATTAATAATCTCCATGATCTTATAAGGTCCAATGAACCTAGGCTTAAATTTAGGAGATGCTACTCTCATAGGAATATTTTTTGAGGACAACCAGACCAAGTCCCCTACTTTAAACCGAGGACCATCAGTCCTATGCCGGTTAGCAAACCGCTGGGCCTTCTCCTGAGAGAGGGACAACCTCTCCACTACCTGGTCCCAAATCTGTTGCATACGCTCCACAACAGAGTCAACACCTGGACAGACAGAAGCCTCCGTCTGTCCTGAAGAAAATCGAGGGTGAAACCCAGAATTACAGAAAAATGGAGACATCAAAGTGGCAGAGCTAGCCCTATTATTAAGAGCAAACTCAGCCAAAGGCAAAAAAGAGACCCAGTCATCCTGATCAGCAGACACAAAGCATCTTAGATAAGTCTCCAATGTCTGGTTTGTTCTCTCAGTTTGACCATTGGTCTGACGATGAAATGCCGAGGAGAAAGACAATTGAACACCCAGTTTAGAACAAAAAGTCCTCCAAAATCTGGAAACAAACTGGACTCCTCTGTCAGACACAATGTTCTCAGGAATGCCATGTAAACGAACCACGTGCTGAAGGAACAACGGCACCAATTCAGAGGAGGAAGGCAACTTAGGTAATAGCACAAGATGTATCATTTTGGAAAACCTATCACAAATTACCCAGATGGTGGTCATTCTCTGAGAAACAGGAAGGTCGGAAATGAAATCCATAGAGATATGGGTGCATGGTCTCTTGGGCACAGGCAATGGCATCAACAAACCACTAGAGCGAGAGCAAGGCTTGGAGCAAGAGCAAGTCCCGCAGGACTGCACAAATTCCCTGACATCACGAGACAAGGTAGGCCACCAAAAGGACCGACTAACCAAGTCTCTGGTACCAAAAATTCCGGGATGCCCAGCCAATGCGGAACAATGAATCTCAGACATCACACTCTTTTTCCACTGTTTCGGGACAAACAATTTTCCAACAGGGCAGCACTCGGGCCTATCCTCCTGACACCCCTCCAGAGCAAGTCTCAAATTGGGCGAGATGGCGGAAAGAACTACACCCTCTTTCAAAATAACAGAAGGATCAGATAACTCAGGAGAGTCCGCAAGGAAACTCCTCGAGAGGGCATCCGCCTTAACATTCTTAGTGCCAGGAAGAAAGGAAACCACAAAATTAAAACGTGTGAAAAACAAGGCCCACCTGGCCTGTCCAGGATTGAGTCACTTGGCAGATTCCAGATAGACCAGATTCTTATGGTCCGTAAGGACCACCACCTGATGTTTGGCTCCCTCCAGCCAATGTCTCCACTCTTCAAAAGCCCACTTCATGGCCAATAACTCCCGATTACCCACGTCATAATTACGTTCAGTAGGAGAAAATTTTCGAGAGAAAAAAGCACAAGGGTTACTTTTAGAGGTCTCAGGATCTCTTTGGGGCAAAACGGCACCTGCCCCAATTTCAGAGGCATCAACCTCCACCTGAAATGGTATAGAAACATCAGGCTGCCGTAGAACAGGAGCAGAAGTGAATCTCTATTTAAGTTCCTGAAACGCAGAGACTGCCTGAGGAGGCCAATTCACCACATCAGAACCCTTTTTGGTCAAATCAGTCAATGGTTTAACAATAACAGAGAAATTACCAATAAATTTATGATAAAAATTGGCAAAACCCAAGAATCTCTGAAGAGCCTTTAATGAAGTAGGTTGGACCCAATCACAGATGGCCTGAACTTTGACCGGGTCCATTTCAATAACAGATGTAGACAAAATGAATCCCAGAAATGAGATCCTCTGTACGCCAAATAGACACTTTGATCCCTTCACATACAGTGCATTCTCTCTCAAAATCTGGAACACAGTCCGAACATGTTTCACATGAGAGTCCCAGTCATTGGAAAAAATCAAGATATCATCCAAATAAACAATCAGAATTTTATCCACAAAATCCCTGAAAATGTCATTCATGAAGGACTGGAAGACGGAAGGAGCATTAGTGAGCCCAAAGGGCATCACTAGGTACTCAAAATGCCCCTCTGGGGTATTAAACGCCGTCTTCCATTCATCCCGTTAGAGTTGAGCGATACTTTCCGATATCCTAAAGTATCGGAATCGGAATGGTATCGCCGATATCACTAAAATATCGGCGATACCCGATACCGATACCGGAAGTCCCATGTAAGTCTATGGGAACAAAATATCGCAACTAAAAAAACCCCATTCTTTCCTTGTAAACACTAAATATACACACATAGAATAATATATATATATATATACATGTCATTGTGACATATATATATACATATATGTATAGTTTATACACTTCTACATAGTAAAATATCCTCTCTGATTCAATTGCCGGGTAAAGCCGGCTTCAGTGAAAAGACAGAAGCACCCGACATGAAATGACACTTGGTGTACATAGGGTTAACCATGTCTTTTCATGTAGTTTGCTATCTGATTTGCACAAACAATTAAATCAGTCTATGTGTGCAAAATTTCACACCTGTAGGGGTTAATTAAAGGTGTAAATTCGTTGTAAAAAAAACGGACTTTTTTGCTACGAATTTACACCTTTAATTAACCCCTACAGGTGTGAAATTTTGCACACATAGCTGATTTAATTGTTTGTGCAAATATAGCAGAAGAAATCAAGGATCATGTGAGAATGAAGACATGGTGTTATAACCCTATGTTTGAACACCAAGTATGTTGCAATTTACACTGTAGATGGTTATCTGCATTTGTACGTTCACTAAAACCGGTGGCAATGATTTGGGGCAATTAGAGCGGCTAATTAACTATACATTATTTTGGTAGTTAAAGAATGAATGTGTATGTAACTACAAATATAAATATATATATATATGTGTCACAAATTCAATGACATGTATATATATATATGAGGTGTAAAATTGCTGAAAAAAAATGCGTGGGCTCCCGCCCTATTTTCGCAACCAGACAGACAAAGCCAGTGAGTGGGGGCAGATAATAATAGCCCAGAGAGGGACCATTATTTTTGCCCCCCCCGGCTACTAACATCTGCCCCCAGACACCCCAGGAAAGACAAATCTATAATTAGATTCGCCCTTTCTGGCACTTTGCCCGTCTATCCCATTGCCCTGTAGCGGTGGCGAATGGGTTAATATGGGGTTAAAGCCACCTTGCTATTGAAAGGTGACCTTAAGCCAGGTTAATAATTGAGAGCTGTCAATTAGACAACTATCAATTATTAATCCTATTGCATGAAATAAAAAAAAACACACACACTTTAATTAAAAATCATTTTAATGAAATAAAGACACATGTTTTTGACCATATTTTATTTTACTGCAAAAACCATTTCCTGTAATAAAAATAAAATAAAAAAGCAAAATTATTCTTACCTATCCCATGCACAGTCAGGTCCCACGGTGTAATCCTTCAGAAAGGGTTAATGTTTACTGCAGGGACCGCAGCTAATGCTGCAGCCTCACAGTAAACCCCAAATGAATGAGTTCCTCTCCTGCCTGACAGGAGAGTAAAGGCTGGGTGTCACATAACGATACACCAGCGATCCCGACAACGATATGCACTTGTCAAGGATCGCTGGTGTATCGCTACATGATCGCTGCTGAGCTGCCAAACAGGCAGCTCAGGCAGCGATCTGGGACAGCGACACTGCGGGTAACATCGCTTAAGGGCCCGTCTCACATAGCGATATTGCTACCGAGATCGCTGCTGAGTCACAAGTTTTGTGACGCAGCAGCGAGCTCACCAGCGATATCGCTGTGTGTGACATTCAGCGACGATCAGCCCCCCTGCCGGGTATCGCTGATCGTCGCAGAAATGTCAGGACCTTTTTTGATCGCTGGTTTCCCTCTGACAGGCACGCATCGCTGCGTGTGACAGGCGGGAGACCAGCGATCCGCTGGTAACCAAGGTACACAGCGGGTTTCCAGGCACCGCGCAGCGCTTGGAAACCCGCTGTGTACCTTGGATACCAGCTCCCTGCATCAGGGCGCTGGTATCCAAGGTACACAGCGGGTTTCTAGGCACAGCCCCACGCCTGGAAACCCGCTGTGTACCTTGGTTACCAGCGGATCGCTGGTCTCCCGCCTGTCACACGCAGCGATGCGTGCCTGTCAGCGGGAAACCAGCGATCAAAAAAAGGTCCTGACATTTCAGCGACGATCAGCGATACCCGGCAGGGGGGCTGATCGTCGCTGAATGTCACACACAGCGATATCGCTGGTGAGCTCGCTGCTGCGTCACAAAACTAGTGACTCAGCAGCGATCTCGGTAGCGATATCGCTATGTGAGACGGGCCCTTAAGTGGAAAGCTTAATTGATTGCTTTCCACTTTCACTTCAGGTCAGCCAGGGACACAATCAGTGACGTCAGAGGGAACTGATTAACAAAAATAGGGGTTCCCTTCGAAAAAAAAATGGCGTGGGGTCCCCCCTATTTTTGTTAACCAGCCAGATGAAGCAGACCGCTGAGGCCTGGATTTTCAGGCTGTTAAGGAGCCAAGATACATGGACCTTGCCAGCCTGATAATACCAGGCCACAGCAGTCTGCATATCTTGGCTGATTAACAAAAATAGGGGATCCCTCGAAAAAAATTGGCATGGGGTCCCCCTATTTTTGTTAACCAGCCAGATGAAGCAGACCGCTGAGGCCTGGTTTTTCAGGCTGGTAAGGATCCAATATCCATGGACCTTGCAAGCCTGATAATACCAGGCCACAGCAGTCTGCTTAGCTTGGCTGGTTAACAAAAATAGGGGATCCCCTCGAAAAAAAAAACGGCGTGGGGATCCCCCCTATTTTTGTTAACCAGCCAAGTAAAATGCAGACTGCTGCGGCCTGGTATTAAAAGACTGTCAAGGCCATGGATTTTGGCCCTCAACAGCCTGATAATACCAGGCTACAGCAGCCCCACATTTGGCGCATCAAAAGATGTGCCAATTGTGGCACTTTACCCGGCTCTTCCCACTTGCCCTGTAGCGGTGGCAAGCGGGGTAATAAGGGGTTAATGTCACCGTTGATTGCACGGTGACAATAAGCCCGGTTAATAATGGAGAGGTGTCAATAAGTGTCACGCGGTCTTATGATATGTGTACGATGTCAGTAAACTATTCTTAAAAGAACAACACTCTATACAACATATAGATTAGCAACATCAGCATGTAAATATAGAATAGATTTACCTGACACGATATCCATTGAACTCAGGGTTAATCTTGAGGACTTGATACACTGTCACAGGAAAGAGGAAGACCGGGGGTCTAACCTGACCCTAAACTGGGGTCCTAACTAATCCCTCACCTTGGAGGTACTGATAATGGTTCAGAGGTCCAAGTCTCCAGCCTAACCCTGTCTCCTATCAGTCCCTGAACCCTGTAATCAGTCCTAAGAAGGATTCTGATTACCACCAAAGGGATATGGGCTGATCTCTGCTAAATACACAGATTAGACATATAAGACAGGCTGGAGAAAACACAGACTTGCATACACACTCAAACACAGAAGGAACATAAATGATCTGGGATATTAAATCTAAGCAAGGTGAGCTTAAAACAACTAAGGAGCTCTTTAACTTAAGTCTATACAGATACAATCCTATCTGTGGTCTGCATGAAGAATTTCACTGGCAACTCCCAACACAGACAACCAGAGATTTAAAGGAAACCAATCAACAAATAATTAATTGCAGCCGGGAGAAAACTGCACCCAGTCCCAGAACTGAGCACAGACAGAATTAACTCCCTAACTGCCAAACACAAAGAAACAGCAACTCAGCTGTGAGAAGTCAGAATGTGCAACCGCGACGATCTTCGTGGCGATGCACACATGACAGTACCCCCCCTTCTACGAGGGGCCTCCGGACCCTCAGGGCCAGGTTTGCCCGGGTGAGTTCTGTGGAAGGTCCGCACCAAACGATCTGCGTTAATGTCAGACGCAGGAACCCACGTCCTCTCCTCTGGACCATACCCCTTCCAATGCACCAAGTACTGAAGGGACCGGCGATTCAGACGTGAGTCAATGATCTTTGACACTTGAAACTCCAAGTTACCATTGACCACCACTGGAGGAGGAGGTAGAGGTGATGGTATGACTGGTGCCACGTACCTCTTAAGTAATGACTTGTGGAACACATTATGAATTTTAAACGTAGGAGGGAGGTCCAGACGAAATGCCACAGGATTAATTATGGAACTGATCCTGTACGGCCCGATGAATCTGGGGCCCAGCTTCCAGGAGGGAACTTTAAGTTTTATATTCCTGGTAGACAACCATACCAGATCGTTCACATTAAGATCTGGACCAGAAACTCTCCTCCTATCAGCCATACGTTTATAACGGTTCCCCATAGCACTCAGATTATTCAATACACCTCTCCACACTGAAGCAAGTGACGACGAGAAACGCTCCTCCTCAGGAACCCCAGAAGGGCCCCCCCCATTGAATGTACAAAACTGGGGATGAAAACCATATGCCCCAAAAAACGGGGACTTACCAGTGGACTCGCTCCGCCTGTTGTTAAGAGCGAACTCTGCCAGAGGCAAGAAAGAAGACCAGTCCTCCTGGTTCTCTGAGACAAAACACCGAAGATAAGTCTCTAGGCTTTGATTCAGACGCTCTGTCTGACCATTGGTCTGCGGATGAAAAGCCGAGGAAAATGACAATTGCATCCCCCGACGTAAACAAAATGCCCTCCAAAACTTGGACACAAACTGAGACCCCCTATCTGACACCACATCAGAAGGCAACCCATGAAGTCTCACAATCTCCCCAATGAACACCTGCGCCAGAGTTTTAGCATTAGGGAGGGCAGGAAGAGCAATGAAATGTGCCATCTTACTGAACCTGTCAACAACCACCAGTATGACAGTCTTCCCTGACGACTGAGGAAGGTCCGTGATGAAGTCCATAGACAAATGAGTCCATGGACGCTCCGGAAGTTTCAAGGGTAAGAGGGTCCCAGACAGACGGGTATGAGGGGTCTTAGAGCGAGCACAAACCCCACAGGACGCGACAAAAGTTAAAACATCTTTATTAACGTTAGGCCACCAAAACCGGCGAGAAAGGAGATCTAAAGTAGCCTTACTCCCTGGATGTCCTGCTAAAGCAGAATTATGATGTGCCTCAATAACCTTTTGTCTCAACTGATTTGGGACAAACAGTCTCCCTGGAGGTCCTGCAGGGGCGTCCCCCTGAGCCTCTAACACCTCCTCCTCAAGCTCAGAACATACAGCCGACACTACCACCCCCTCCTGAAGGATAGGAATCGGGTCATCCATTTTCCCGGCCCCTGGGAAACTGCGAGACAAGGCATCCGCCTTAACATTCTTAGATCCAGGGCGATAAGTGACAACAAAATTAAACCTGGTAAAAAACAACGACCATCGAGCTTGTCTGGAATTCAGACGCTTAGCAGATTCCAAATACAGCAGGTTCTTGTGATCAGTAATGACGGTGACCGGGTGGACTGCCCCCTCCAAAAAGTGACGCCATTCTTCAAAAGCCAACTTAATGGCCAAAAGTTCCCTATTGCCGATATCATAATTCCTTTCGGCGGACGACAATTTTTTAGAAAAGAAAGCGCACGGATGCCATTTACCAGGGGACGGACCCTGGGACAATATTGCACCCACCCCTATGTCAGACGCGTCCACCTCCACAACGAACGGCTGTGATGCATCTGGTTGGATGAGAACGGGTGCCGAAGCAAAACATTTTTTCAAAGAGGAAAAAGCTTGGCAAGCTTTGTCCGACCATTTAGAAAAATCCGTCCCTTTTCTTGTCATGTCAGTGAGAGGTTTGACAACAGATGAGAAATTACAAATAAATTTCCGGTAGTAGTTAGCA
The DNA here is from genome assembly GCA_033576555.1 of Oophaga sylvatica. NCBI lineage: Eukaryota > Metazoa > Chordata > Amphibia > Anura > Dendrobatidae > Oophaga > Oophaga sylvatica. The sequence goes on along the minus strand of JARQOD010000004.1, from coordinate 449,809,975 downwards.
AACCCCAGAAAACGCTGCAGAGCCTTAAGATCCTCTGGCTGATCCCATTCAAGCACTGCTCTCACCTTTTCAGGGTCCATACAGAAACCGGAGGCTGACACCAAGAAACCCAAAAACTGAAGTTCCTGTACGGCGAATACACACTTTTCCAGTTTGGCGTATAGTTTATTGTCTCGCAAGATCTGCAACACCTGTCTCACATGCTCCTGGTGAGACACAAGATCTGGTGAGTAAATTAAAATGTCATCCAAATATACGACCACAAACAGCCCCACCAGATGACGAAAAATGTCATTAACAAAATGTTGGAATACTGCTGGTGCAGTAGTCAGACCAAAAGGCATGACAAGGTTCTCATAATGTCCCTCCGGCGTGTTAAACGCCGTTTTCCACTCATCCCCCTCTTTTATCCTAATCAGATTATACGCCCCCCTGAGATCCAATTTAGAGAACCATTTGGCGCCAACAATTTGATTGAAGAGATCAGGAATCAGAGGGAGTGGATACGGATCTCGAACAGTAATCCGATTAAGTTCGCGGAAATCCAAGCAAGGGCGTAGGCCTCCATCTTTTTTCTTCACAAAGAAGAACCCCGCGGCCACTGGGGAAGATGAAGGTCTAATATGCCCTTTGGCCAGACTTTCCGAAATATAATCTTTCATAGCCTGCCTCTCAGGACCAGAAAGGTTATATAACCTAGCTTTAGGTAACTTAGCATCAGGAAGTAAATTAATAGAGCAGTCATACACGCGATGAGGAGGCAACTCCTGACACCCCTCCTCAGAGAACACATCCCCAAAGTCCTCCAAAAAAGGAGGCAAAGTACTAGGCACGACCGCACTGATGACTGTGTTCATGCAGTTACTTTTGCAAAACTCCCCCCATTGGCTTATATCTCTGGACTGCCAATTAATCACAGGGTTATGTTTAACCAACCAAGGAAGTCCCAACACAATAGGAGTAGGTAGACCCTCCAACACATAACAAGATAATAGTTCCCTATGTATTGCCCCTACCCGAAGGTCAATGTTATGAACCTCATGAACAAAGCTACCTTGGCCGAGAGGCCTGGCGTCAATGGAGAATATAGGGATCGGTTTGACCAATACACTCAGATGCATACCTTGAGCCTGAGCAAACTGAGCGTCAACCAGATTAGCCCCGGACCCACTATCAAGAAGAACAGAAAATCTCTCCACTCTCGTACCAACCACCACCTCCACTGGTACAAGGAACTGAGAAGAACTAGCGGACGAAATACATACTCCCAGGTTGTCGTCCACCACACAACCTGGGATTAACAGTTTTCCGGCGACTTTTTGCTCAACAAGGCACGGGATGGACATCCCCCAACAAAATGTCCCTCTTTCCCGCAGAAGAAACACCTTCTAGTCCTGCGGCGTACCGCCAATCCCCTCCTACGAAATGATGTCCCTCCCAACTGCATAGGCTCCTCCGAACAGACAAGGGGAACCTCAACATAAGGGACTTTAGTAGTAGGTGGAGTAACAACAGGGGGCGGAGTTACCTCGCACCTCTCCCGGAGCCGTCTATCAGTACGGATAGCTAGGGCCATAGCAGCCTCCAGTGATGGAGGAGAATCATACTGAGCCAAAACGTCCTTTAATTTGTCAGAAAGCCCATGACAAAACTGGCTCCTAAGAGCTGGGTCATTCCACTGAGTATCTGTGGCCCATCTACGGAACTCAGAAGCAAATTCCTCCGCCGGACGATCTCCCTGCTGTATCTTACGTAATTTTGTCTCAGCAAGAGAGACCCGATCTGGGTCATCATATACCAAACCCAGGGCAGTAAAAAATCGATCTACTGACTGTAGAGCCGGGGACCCCGGAGGAAGGGAGAAGGCCCAGGATTGAGGGTCCCCTTGTAGGAGCGAGATAACAATTCCCACTCTCTGCTCTTCACTCCCTGATGATCGAGGCCGAAGCCGAAAATACAATTTACATGCTTCCCTGAAGGTAAAAAATTTGTCTCGCCCACCAGTGAACCTGTCCGGGAGAGCTACTTTAGGTTCAAATCTGGTTTGCTCCGAGGGAGACAAAACTTTGGACTTAATGTCCGTCAGCTCCATGGATAATCCCTGCAACTGCAGAGCCAGCTGGGCTACTGGATCCATGGCAACTGGGAAAAATTTTATGGGCCAGTGAAAATGTCACGCGGTCTTATGATATGTGTACGATGTCAGTAAACTATTCTTAAAAGAACAACACTCTATACAACATATAGATTAGCAACATCAGCATGTAAATATAGAATAGATTTACCTGACACGATATCCGTTGAACTCAGGGTTAATCTTGAGGACTTGATACACTGTCACAGGAAAGAGGAGGACCGGGGGTCTAACCTGACCCTAAACTGGGGTCCTAACTAATCCCTCACCTTGGAGGTACTGATAATGGTTCAGAGGTCCAAGTCTCCAGCCTAACCCTGTCTCCTATCAGTCCCTGAACCCTGTAATCAGTCCTAAGAAGGATTCTGATTACCACCAAAGGGATATGGGCTGATCTCTGCTAAATACACAGATTAGACATATAAGACAGACTGGAGAAAACACAGACTTGCATACACACTCAAACACAGAAGGAACATAAATGATCTGGGATATTAAACTCTAAGCAAGGTGAGCTTAAAACAACTAAGGAGCTCTTTAACTTAAGTCTATACAGATACAATCCTATCTGTGGTCTGCATGAAGAATTTCACTGGCAACTCCCAACACAGACAACCAGAGATTTAAAGGAAACCAATCAACAAATAATTAATTGCAGCCGGGAGAAAACTGCACCCAGTCCCAGAACTGAGCACAGACAGAATTAACTCCCTAACTGCCAAACACAAAGAAACAGCAACTCAGCTGTGAGAAGTCAGAATGTGCAACCGCGACGATCTTCGTGGCGATGCACACATGACAATAAGACACCGATCCATTATTAATCCCAAAGTTATTAAATGCATAAAAAAAAGACAAAGCAAGAAAAAAGTATTTTAATGAAATAAAAGAGACAACACAGTTTTCATTAATTTTATTGTACTCTCATTCCTGCGACGCCATCGATCTCCTGTAAAAAAAGAAAAAAAACAAACCAACAGTATACCACCTGTCCGACGCAGTCCATAACGACAGTCCCACGACGATCCAACTCTGCTACATCGCAATGACAGGCAGAGCCTGACATCGCGACGCAGCACAGCTGATTACCTGCTTCCCCGGCGATGACGTCATCGGACTGACTGCTTTACGGCCACGATTACCCAGCAGTCACTGCAGTTATCGCGAGAAACTGCATGTGACCGCCGGGGAAAGAAGATTGCGGCCATCAAGCAGTCCAGGACGTGACCGCCGGAGATCTTCTGACAGGTAAGTGCCGCTGACTCCTGACAGACCCGACCGACGGACACTGACAGTGACAGTGACAATCCCGATTCCGGTATCCAATAAGACGAAAATATCGGAACTCGGAATCGGAATTCCGATACAGCCAATATCGGCCGATATCCCGATATTTGCAGTATCGGAATGCTCAACCCTAATCCCCGTGCTTAATGCGAATAAGGTTATACGCACCCCTGAGGTCAAGCTTGGTAAACCAAGTAGCACTTTTCACCCTGGAAAACAGGTCAGAAATCAAGGGTAACGGATATTGATATTTCACAGTGATATTGTTCAAGAGACGATAATCAATACACGGCCTTAATGAACCATCCTTTTTGGCCACAAAGAAAAGAACAGCACCCAAGGGTGAAGAGGATGGTCTGATATGACCCTTCTCCAAAGACTCCTTAATATAAGACCGCATAGCGTCATGTTCAAGTACAGACAAGTTAAAAAGGCGACCTTTAGGGAATTTACTACCAGGCACTAATTCAATAGCGCAGTCATAGCTCCTATGGGGGGGCAAGGATGCAGATTTACTTTCGCTAAACACATCAGAAAAATCAGTCAAAAAGTCAGGCACATCTTGAGCCTGGGGAGAGGCAGAAAAAACAGGAGTGTTGGCATTAACACATTGGCAGCCCCAACTGGTTACAGACACAGATTTCCAATCCAAAACAGGATTATGAGACTGCAACCAAGGGAAACCTAGTACAATAATGTCATGCAGATTATACAGCACCAAAAATTTGCAACTCTCCTGATGATCAGGTTCAACCCTCATTATCACCTGAGTAGAGAACTGGGGTTTATTCTCAGCCAAAGGGGTAGAATCAATCCCCAGTAGGGGAATAGACTTCCGTAGGGGTATCAAGGGAAACCCACAACGTTTAGCAAAATCAAAATCCATCAGGTTAATAGCTGCTCCCGAATCAACAAAAGCCTGAACAGAAAATGTGGACAGGGAGCAAATCAGGGTAACAGTCAACAGAAATTTAGTCTGAACACTACCCAAGACAACTGAGCATGCAAAACGTCTTCCCCGCTTAGGGCAGACTGAAATAGCATGAGAGGCATCACCACAGTAGAAACATAACCCATTGCGTTTTCGAAACTCGTGACGCTGTGCCTCAGAAGCCACTCTATCACACTACATGGGTTCAGAAGCTGGTTCACAAGGCAACACTATTCCACGCATACCTCTACGCTCACGCAAACGTCTGTCAATTTGAATCGCTAATGACATAGAATCATTGAGACCAGAGGGAGCAGGGAAACCCACCATAACATCTTTTACATTCTCTGACAGACCCTTCCGAAAAAGGGCTGCCAAAGCATCATCATTCCATTTGGTCAGGAATGCCCACTTTCGGAATTTCTGACAGTACAACTCAGCGTCCTCAAGCCCCTGATTTAATGCCAACAAGGTTTTTTCAGCTTGATCAGTGACATTAGGTTCATCGTACAATAACCCCAGAGCCAGAAAAAATGCATCAACATTACTCAAAACAGGGTCCCCAGGTGTTAGGGAAAAAGCCCAATCCTGAGGATCGCTGCACAGGAGAGAGATGACAATTTGAACCTGCTGTGCTGCGTTCCCTGAGGACTTAGGTTTTAAGGCAAAAAAACAACTTACAGTTATTTTTGAAATTCAGAAATTTAGCTCGATCCCCCCAAAACAAATCTGGCATGGGGATCCTAGGTTCCACAACCGGCAACCCTGCAAGATAGGTAGCAATACTCCGAACTTCAGTGGCAAGCTGATCCACACAGCCAGAAACTGTGCAAACTCCATTGAGAGAAAAAAAAAATCCTCCTCAGCACCCAGAGAAAAAGAGGGAAAAAAAAATGCAGATAAAAAAAAAAAAAATCTCTGACAACTCTGACAATTTTTTTCTTTCCACACTATTTTTCCCTTCTGTGAGTACCATAAAATTTTCAGTTTGGGCCGGTGATACTGTTATGTTTTGGTAGCTGAGGAGAGCAGGCAAAAACGGCAATACACCAGAGAGGTTGGAATCTACTGGATTGCAGTACCCTGACTAACCACCACAACTATAGGCAGCCGTGGAGCGTTCCTACGTTGGTCCTAGACGCCTCGTCACAGCCTGAGAGGCTAGCTACACCTAAAGATAGGAAGAGGAAAGCTATCTGCCCCGGAGCAGATCCCCAAAGAACATAGGAAGCCCCCAAACATGTAATGGCGGTTAGACAAGAGGAAATACAGACACAGACAGAAAATAGTATAAGCAAACGCTGGGGCCCAATCTGCCTAGACAGAAAAGGATAGGAAGGATACTTACTGCAATTCCAAAAAACCCTAAAAAAAGCCAACGCTACTAATTGCAAAAACACCTGAGATCACACGACCTCTACCACCTAAATTAGTTCTCTGGTGTAACAAAACTAAGCCGCAGCCACAGAAAAAACTGGAAAAGGCAAATGAACAAACAACAGTGGCTCCAGAGGAACCGAGAGGAGGCCAAGCCCCCCGGGGAGGGGAACCTGGCCAACCTCACAGAAATGCAGAGAAAAATGCAAATGGCAAGCACAAAAACAGAAAACAGAAAATATCTTATCTGAGAGCAGGAGAAGAGGCAAGACTCAGCAAGCTTCCAAGTGAACCAGGAAACAACGTTGAGACAAGAACAATTGATCACCGGCAACCATGATGGGGAAACCTCCCTTATATCCAGCCAGTCTGTAATTCCTGATTGCCAATCCTCATTGAATGGTTCAGTACTGTTTGTAACCACCAGAGGGAGCTTCTGCTCAGAATTCATTTCTATATCATTCATAACAGAGCACCATTTGACTTTTTCCAACCAAAATTGGCTGGAATTGAGATTGGACACCATGTTGCTATCACGAACACCGCACTGCACTTGCTCACTGAGCCAGTGCGTGTGTCCTGAGTAAGACAGACTGCACTCAAAGATACCTGTGGAGCGGGGCAGCAGCGATGAAGATGCGTGCTTCAGACTAACAGGACCCAAGCACGTGACTGCCAAGGGGCGGCGCCGGCCACAGGTCTCTCAGAGAAAGCAGTAACAGATAGAGAATGCTTCAGTCCAGAGGACCTTAAGCACGTGACTGCTGATGGGCGTGGCCTAAGCTCCAGAGAGCTATGAGCAGAAGGAAAACTCCTAGAAGGGTAACTACGGGACAGAGTTACCAAGGGGCATAGACAAAACGGGTAGTCAGGATAGCTAGGTCATACACAGAGGGAGCAACGCAGTACAAAAGGAGCAGGCAGAGAATAACCAGAAACGTAGCCAAGGGATCAGAAAACCAGAACAGGCAAATACACAGTACCAAGACAGAAGACAAACTCACAACGAAGAGACGGACCGGGTCAAAACCAAACAAGCAACAACATCAGGCACAAGGCACAGGCACACAGGAGGTCAACTAACTCAGCCGAAGGCAGGAGTATAACTGAACCAGACCTAGGTCAATTGGCAACTAAATAGCCGCCTTCTGCCAGAGAGAGGCTGAAACCATTAACCCCAGTCTGGCCAGGACGGGACAAAGACCAAACCCCGTCCTGGGTCATGACAGTACCCCCCTCTCAACGGGGGGCCACCGGACCCCCGGGTTTCTCAGGACACCTGGCATGAAAGGCCCAGACCAACTGATCCGCATGAACAGATCGGGCAGGAACCCACGACCGGTCCTCTGGACCGTAGCCTTTCCAATGTATCAGATACTGAAGAGCACGACGGACAAACCTAGAGTCAAGAATTCGTTCCACCTCGTACTCAGACTGCCCGTCTACCAAAACCGGTGGTGGGGAAGACAACGGTCCTTCCCTACAGGACCCCACAGGTTTCAAAAGGGCCCTATGGAAAACGTTGGGAATCCGTAGAGACGGAGGGAGACGCAACCGAAATGCCACCGGGTTAACTGCTTCCGTAATTTTATAAGGACCAATAAATTTAGGTCCAAGTTTCGCAGAGGGGACCTTGAGCCTTATATTCCTAGTAGATAACCATACCTTATCCCCAACCTGGAACACCGGCCCCACAGACCTTTTTTTGTCAGCAAAAAACTTATATTTAGACTGAGCCTTCGTAATGTTCCTTTGGACCTCCTGCCATAACTCCCCCAACTGCTGTATTGTCCCATCCGCCCCAGGACACCCAGAGTCCAAACGAGAGAACTCCCCAAAATGTGCATGAAACCCATAATTGCAGAAAAAGGGAGATGTGCCTGTAGACTGGTTAATGCGGTTGTTAAATGCAAACTCAGCCAAAGGTAACGCAGTACACCAATCATCCTGTCGGGCTGAGGTCAGGCAACGCAGGATTTTCTCTAGAGACTGATTGGTCCGCTCAGTCTGCCCATTAGTCTCTGGATGATAAGCGGATGAAAAAGACAGACCAATACCCAACCTCTTACAAAATGCCCTCCAAAATCTGGAAACAAATTGTACCCCCCTATCAGACACCACATTCAAGGGTACCCCATGCAACCGCACCACATGCTCAACAAACAATCTGGACAACGTTTCCGCATTAGGTAAAGCCGCCAAGGGTACAAAATGTGCCTGTTTACTAAACCTGTCCACCACTACCCAAATGACGGTGTTACCCTTGGAAGGAGGAAGGTTGGTGATAAAATCCATGGACAAATGGGTCCATGGTCTATCAGGAATTGGCAGTGGCACCAATTCCCCGGCCGGCCGGTTATGGGGGGGTTTCGCACGGGCACATACCCCACAAGCAGACACAAATTCCCCAACATCAGAGGCTAAAGAAGACCACCAGAATATCCTAGCTATGGCCCTCCGGGTAGCCGAGATCCCAGGATGTCCACCCAGAACTGAGTCGTGGAATTCCCGAAGGATCCTGAGACGAAATTGAACTGGTACAAAAAGTTTATCCACTGGCTTAGCCGGAGGGGCAAGAGACTGAGCTTCCCGAATCTCCTGCTCCAACCCAGCAGAAACAACTGCCACCACCACCCAAGGCCGAAGAATGGAGGATGGAGGTTCGGGGGGAGACACCGGATCCAGACTGCGTGACAAGGCATCAGCCTTGACATTTTTGGATCCTGGCCGAAAAGTGATGGAGAACTGGAATCGGGAAAAAAAAAGCGACCATCTTGCCTGTCTAGGAGTCAACCTTTTAGCAGACTCAATGTAAGCTAGGTTCTTGTGGTCCGTAACCACGGTAATAGGATGGACAGCACCCTCCAAAAAATGCCTCCATTCTTCAAAGGCCAACTTCATGGCCAGAAGTTCTCGATTCCCAACATCATAGTTTCTCTCCGCAGGAGAGAATTTCTTAGAGAAAAAGGCACAGGGTCTCAAATTAGTCAAAGTGGCGGGTCCCTGGGACAACACCGCCCCCACCCCCACCTCCGAGGCGTCCACCTCAACAATAAATGGTTCAGACGGGTCCGGTTGAATAAGAACCGGAGCAGACATGAAACATTTTTTTAAAAACTGAAACGCCGCCACCGCTGCGGCTGACCAGTTCTTGACATCAGCCCCCTTTTGAGTCAGATCTGTGAGAGGTTTAACTACCTGCGAGAACCCCCTTATAAACTTGCGATAGTAATTTGCGAATCCTAAGAAACGCTGCAGAGCCTTCAAATCACGAGGTTGTACCCAATCAACAATGGCCTGCACCTTATTAGGATCCATGCGATACCCCTCAGCAGACACAATGGAACCCCAGAAAAGACAGTTCCTGAACGAAGAATGAACATTTCTCTAGCTTAGCAAAGAGACAGTTCTCCTGGAGCCTTTGGAGAACTGCCCGAAGATGATCATTGTGAGTTTGTTTATCAGGCGAGTAGATAAGAATGTCATCCAAATACACAACCATAAAACGCCCAATAAAGTCAGAGAACACATGATTAATAAAATTTTGGAAGACTGCTGGTGCGTTGGTCAGACCAAAAGGCATGACCAAGTTTTCAAACAACCCTTCAGTAGTGAGAAAAGCAGTCTTCCACTCATCCCCCTCCCGGACCCGGATAAGGTTATATGCCCCCCGCAGATCCAATTTCGAAAACCACTTAGCCCCAGACAACTGGTTGTACAAATCAGGAATAAGTGGGAGGGGGTAAGTATTTCTCACAGTTATCTTATTTAACTCTCGAAAATCGAGGCATGGGCGCAAACCACCGTCTTTTTACTTAACGAAAAAGAACCCCGCCGCCATGGGGGAAACAGAAGGACGAATGTGTCCCTTACGAAGGCTCTCGGAAATGTATTCTTTCATAGCAGCCCGCTCGGGACCCGAGAGGTTATACAAGCGGGCTTTGGGCAATTTAGTACCTGGAACCAGGTCAATGGCACAATCAAATGGGCGGTGTGGTGGTAAAACTTCAGCCTCTTTTTCAGAGAAAACGTCCGCATAGTCCTTCAGGTACTCCGGAATACCTTCCAGACCAATGGACGACACAGACACAGTAGCAAGACATCTTTCAGAACAATTAGATCCCCATTTAACAATATCACGGGAATCCCAGTCAATAATCGGGTTATGCCGTTGCAACCAGGGAAACCCTAACACCAGGCCAGCAGAGAGGTTATCCAAAACAAAACATGACATACGCTCCTGGTGAAGGGCCCCCACCCTGAGGGTGAATTCTTCAGAGACAAAATGGACACCGTCCTTAGTGAGAGGTGTAGAGTCAATGGCCATTATTTTTATAGGAGTCTCCAACCTAACTGTCCCTAATCTACAGCTGGCCACCAGCTTAGAGTCAATCAGGTTCAAGGATGACCCACAGTCCACAAAAGCTGAAGTAAGGAAAAAGCAGTTCTTCACACCAAGTTCCACCTTTAACAGTATCTTAGAAAATGAAGTAAAGGGTACTTGAGAGTCTGAGTGACCTCCACGATGATCACCCAGACTCAGTCGCTTGTTAGTCGGTGGGCAGGAGGGACAGTTACTTTTCCAATGTCCAGGATCACCGCAGTAAAAACACAGCTTTTCTAAGCGCCTCCGTCTCCTCTCTTTCTCTTTGAGGTCGATGGCTCCCATCTCCATGGACTCCAATACAGGACTGGCTCCCCTTCCACTGAAGAAAAATGGTGTCTCAGCCTGCATCACACCTCTCGCCCGCAGCCTGCGATCCATTCGGACGGCCTGCGTCATGGCGTCCTCCAGAGAATCAGGCGGAGGGTGGAGTGCCAAGGCATCTTTCAGACGTTCAGACAGGCCTCTACGGAACAAGCCCCGGAGGGCGGCATCATCCCAACAGACCTCAGCAGCCCAGCGTCTGAACTCTGAGCAAAACCACTCGGCTGAGTGCTTCCCCTGACATACACTCATCACCATGTCCTCAGCCATCAGCACTCGATCAGGCTCATCATAAATATGCCCCAGGGCCTCAAAAAATGCATCCACAGTCATTCTTTCAGGGGCAGTGGTAGGAAGGGAAAAAGCCCAAGCCTTGGGGGCTCCCCTTAACAGAGACATAATGACTCCCACCCTCTGACTTTCATCCCCAGAAGAGTGCGGTCTTAAAGAAAAAAAAAGCTTACAGCCCTCTTTGAAAACTTTAAATTCCTTTCTGTCTCCGGAAAAGGTATCCGGTAATTTAACCGGGGGCTCTGGGGAAACTAATGTAACATCTTGAACCCCTGTCCCATGAGCACCAGATGATAAAGCCCCCTGCACAGTGTCAGCCATCAGCTGCTGAGACTGAGCCAGAACTCGCTGTTACTCATTCAGTTTCTGAGACATCTGAGTCAGGTGCTTTACCTGCTCAGAAAGGGCATACATAGGATCCATAACACACACACAGGAGAAAAAAAAAGTAGCGGTCAGTTATAATATCACGAACACCGCACTGGACTTGCTCACTGAGCCAGTGCGTGTGTCCTGAGTAAGACAGACTGCACTCAAAGATACCTGTGGAGCGGGGCAGCAGCGATGAAGATGCGTGCTTCAGACTAACAGGACCCAAGCACGTGACTGCCAAGGGGCGGCGCCGGCCACAGGTCTCTCAGAGAAAGCAGTAACAGATAGAGAATGCTTCAGTCCAGAGGACCTTAAGCACGTGACTGCTGATGGGCGTGGCCTAAGCTCCAGAGAGCTATGAGCAGAAGGAAAACTCCTAGAAGGGTAACTACGGGACAGAGTTACCAAGGGGCATAGACAAAACGGGTAGTCAGGATAGCTAGGTCATACACAGAGGGAGCAACGCAGTACAAAAGGAGCAGGCAGAGAATAACCAGAAACGTAGCCAAGGGATCAGAAAACCAGAACGGGCAAATACACAGTACCAAGACAGAAGACAAACTCACAACGAAGAGACGGACCGGGTCAAAACCAAACAAGCAACAAGATCAGGCACAAGGCACAGGCACACAGGAGGTCAACTAACTCAGCTGAGGGCAGGAGTATAACTAACACCAGACCTAGGTCAATTGGCAACTAAATAGCCGCCTTCTGCCAGAGAGAGGCTGAAACCATTAACTCCAGTCTGGCCAGGACGGGACAAAGACCAAACCCCGTCCTGGGTCATGACAGTTGCATTTGGAGAGCCCCTGATGTGCCTAAACAGTGGAAACCCCCCACAAGTGACCCCATTTGGGAAACTAGGCCCCTAAGGAACTTATCTAGATATTTGGTGAGCAATTTGAACCCCCAAGTGTTTCACACAAGTTTATAACGTAGAGCCTTAAAATTAAAAAATCATATTTTTTCCACAAAATTGATCTTTTCAATCCAATTTTTATTTTCCCAAGGGTAACAAGACTCCAAAAGTTATTGTGCAATTTGTCCTGAGTATGCTGATACCCCATATGTGGGGGTAAACCACTGTTTGGGTGCATGGCAGAGTTTGGAAGTGAAGGAGCGCCATTTGACTTTTTCAACGCAGAATTGGCTGGATGCCATGTCGTGTTTGGAGAGCTCCTGATCTGCCTAAACAATGGAAACCCCCAGAAATGACACCATTTTGGAATCTAGACCCCTCAAGGAACTTATCTAGATGTGTGGTGAGCACTTTGAACCCCAAAGTGCTTCACAGAAGTTTATAACATACAGCCGTAAAAATAAAAAATCTTTTTTTTTTTTACAAAAATGATTTTTTCGCCCCCAATATTTCATTTTCACAAGTGTAACAGGAGTAATTGGACCCCAAAAAATTTGTTGTCCAATTTGTCCTGAGTACGCTGATACCCAATATGTGGGCGAAAACTACTGTATGGGTGCACGTCTGGGCTCGGAAGGGAAGTAGTGACATTTTGGATTGCAGACTTTGATGGAATGGTCTGGGGGCGTCATGTCGCATTTGGAGAGCCCCTGATGCGCCTAAACAGTGGAAACCCCCCACAAGTGACCCCATTTTGGAAAATAGACCCCACAAGGAACTTATCTAGATGTGTGTTGAGCACTTTGAACCCCGAAGTGCTTCACAGAAGTTTATAACGTACAGCCGTTAAAATAAAAAATCTTTTTTTTTTTTTACAAAAATGATTTTTTCGCCCCCAATATTTTATTTTCACAAGGGTAACAGGAGAAATTGGACCCCAAAAGTTGTTGTCCAATTTGTCCTGAGTACGCTGATACCCAATATGTGGGAGAAAACTACTGCATGGGTGCACGTCTGGGCTCGGAAGGGAAGTAGTGACATTTTGGATTGCAGACTTTGATGGAATGGTCTGGGGGCGTCATGTCGCATTTGGAGAGCCCCTGATTCGCCTAAACAGTGGAAACCCCCCACAAGTGACCCCATTTTGGAAAATAGACCCCACAAGGAACTTATCTAGATGTGTGGTGAGCGCTGTGAAGCCCCAAGTGCTTCACAGAAGTTTTATAACATACAGCCGTAAAAACAAAAAAATCATTTTTTTTTTTTTTTACAAAAATGATTTTGTCGCCCCCAGTTTTTTATTTTACCAAGGGTAACAGAAGAAATAGGACAAATTGCACAATTTCTCTTGTGGTCCAGAGTACGCTGATACCCCATATG
>JARQOD010000004.1:449779550-449796536 GCA_033576555.1 Oophaga sylvatica | reverse complement strand
TTTGGCACAGAGACCCAGAAGCAGTAAGGAAGCTAGCTCAACTTGCAAATGGTATTTAAATCAACCAGTGTAGTCAAGTGATGAAGTGTACTAGCTGTCTTAAAGGGAAAATGTACAGAAAATCCTTTCCAAAAATAAGCACCATTAGATCTGCACAGCCTCTGGATCTGATACATACAAATGTCTGTGGTCTAATGAGTGTTCAAACTCCTAGCAAGAAGAGATATTTTCTCACATTTATTGATGTCTACTCCAGATATACAGTCGCCTAACTGCTTCTCAGTAAGGACGAAGTTCCACAGAAACTTGAAGAGTATCTTGCTGTATTGTTTAACAAATTTGGAAGAATGTGAAAAGCCCAGATAATGGAACCGAATATACAAGTGGTAACGTACAAACCATTTTGAAAAAGAGTGGAATCGTGCTCCAGACTACTATTCCATACAACCCAGAACAAAATGGCATTGCAGAGAGAAAGAACCATACTCTCTGTGAAAGTGGAAGAATCATGTTGTTTGATGAGAATCTACTTACAACGTATTGGGGAGAAGCCATCATGACAGCTTGCTATCTTCAAAAAAGAATGTCAGGTAAAGCCAGAATTAAAACTCCATATTGGCTATGGAACTGCGAGAAGCCTAACCTGAAGAAACTCAGGATATGTTTATGTATATTCCCAAAGAAAAACGTTCCAAGTGGGAATCACATTTTATGCAAGGAGTCCTGGTGGGTTAAAGTGAAACTCAAAAGGGATGCAGAATCCTGCACCCAGGGACCAACACAGTAGCAATCAGCAGAGATGTAGTGATTGATGAAAACTCTGTATTGCTCAAATTCCATGAAATTATACCAGTTATTCAACCTTAGATGCAAGAACAAGAATCTCAATCACCAAACCCAGACACCGAAAGGGAAAACACTGAAGTGTGGATAAGCTCTGGAGCCACCAAGGAAGACACAGAAGAACCAAGTCACCCTCCAGTCAGGAAATCATAAAGTCCAAAAAAAGGTATCCAAGCTAGACGCCTTTCTTATATGATCAGAACACTTCCTGAACCAGAGCCACTGTTATGACAAGAGATGTAAAAACTGCCTGTCCATGAGAAGCAGAAGTGGATAAATACTGCTAATGAAGAGATAGAGTCCCTTCACCAACTCATCAGAAATGAGCATCAGGAATAGGTTTTGGCTTACATTGCTGAAACAACCTCCAGCTCTATCGCCTCCTCTTCTAAAGTTTAAAAAACTGCAAGCACTGAGTTGTCAGTGCAGGCTCCTGGTCAGGAACAACACCTTTCCTTGTGTCCTTCACCCCCAACAAAAGTGAAGGATGCGGCAGGCCACACTTCAGATTATATCTACAGCATTTCCCTGATCCACCCAGTCAGTGATTCTGTCATAAAAGGAAATTAAGTTAGGCTGACATGACTTATTAGTTACAAACCCATGCTGACTCTGTTTACTCGCTTCATTCTTATCCAGGTACTTACATACATGTTGTTTAATAGTTTGTTCAAAGATCTTTCCTGGTATAGAAGTCAGACTCACTAGCCTATAGTTCCCTGGGTCCACCTTCTTCCCCTTTTTGAAGATAGGAACAACATTTGCTCTTCTCCAGTCTTCTGGGACTTCTCCTGTTCTCCAGGAATTTTCAAAGATTATGGAGAGTTTTTCAAGATTTTCTTCTACTGTCTCCTTCAGTATTCTGGGGTAATTCATCTGGACCTGGAGACTTGAATTCATTGAGGTTAGTTAAGTGTTTCCTCACTATTTTTCTGTTTATAGATATCCTGGATTCTTCTATTCTCTTAATAGGACAGTGAAGATCAGTTGATGTTATATTTCCTTTCTGAGAGAAAACAGATGCAAAATAGGAATTTAAAAGTTCGGCCTTCTCAACATCCTGTCTTACCATTTCATCATTTTCATCCTGTAAAAATCCTGTAGCATCTTTGACTTGTCTTTTACTTTTGACATATCCCCAAAATCCTTTTTTGTTGCTTTTGACGTCTCTTGCAAGCCTTAATTCATTGCCAGCTTTAGTTAATCTGATTTGTGCCCTGCCGGTTCTGCAGACAGCATTATATTCTTCTTAGATATGCCTCCCTTTTTCCATTTGATAAACATTTCATTCTTCCTTTTTAGCATGGATGACCCAGTTGTTGACCCGGATTCGCATCCATTGGGGGAAAAGGGTGCCGCTGGCAATAGCTCAGAAGAGGAGGCGGATCCACAGCAGGCATCGACATCGCAGCTGCGGTTATCTGGCAGGCCCGTAGCAGTTCAAAAACGTGTTAAAAAAACAAAAAGTGTTGCAGGACAGCTTGGCTAGACGGTCAAATTAGCACAGCGTGCAAGCCCTGAAAAGTTTTCTCATAGTAGGAAGAGTGAAGTGTGGCACTTTTTTGACCAAAATCCTATTGATGAGGCAAAGGTTATCTGTAAAAAGTGCGGAAGGACCTTTAGCCAAGGGAAAAATCTCCGAAATTTGAATACCAGTTGCATGCTTAGACATGTAAACACCATGCATTTGCAAGCGTGGACGGACTACAAAACCTCACTGGCTTTGAACACCTACATTGCCAAACTGATTTCATTAGAGATGATGCCCTTCCGTTTGGTTGAAAGTGCAGCGTTCCGAGAGCTCATGGCCTATGCTGTCCCACACTATGACCAACCCAGTCGGCGCTTCTTATCTAGAAAAGCCATCCCTGCCCTCCACCTGCATGTGAAAGACTGCATTGTTCATGCACTCAAACAATCAGTGAGTGGAAAGGTGGACCTCACAACAGATAGGCCAGTAGGCATGGCCAGGGCCGTTACGTGTCCATCACTGCGCACTGGGTTAATGTGGTGGATGCAGGATCCACAGGGACAGCGGCAGTGGGTCACTGCTGCCTAGCCCACAGTATAGGCAACAGTTGGCTGTAGGCGTTCGACCATCCTCCTCCTCCAGAAGTGAAAGCTCATCGACAGAGCGCAGTCGCACGAGCACTCCATCCGCAGCTGCCAGTGTTGCACACGAAGTGTCCCACTATCGAACAGCTAGTGGTAAGCGTCAGCAGGCTGTTTTAAAGATGATGTCTTTGGGCGACAACAGGCACACCTCGGAGGTACTGGCCGACTACTTCCATCAAGAAACTGAGTCATGGCTGGGCAGTCTACATCTTGAGCAAGGCAAGGTAGACAGTGATAACGGCTGTAATTTTGTGGCGGCCATAGCCCTGGCAAAACTCAGACACATACCTTGCCTGGCTCACACCTTGAATCTGGTGGTGCAGTGCATCATAAATAATTATCCAGAGTTAACAGCCCTGCTCCATAAGGTGCGAAGACTGTGCTTGCACATCCGTCGCTCGCCCGTAGACTGCAGTCGTGTGCAGAGGCTGCAGCAATTGCTCCACCTCCCCAAGCAATGCCTAATCATAGGAGCGACAAGGAGGAACTCCACCATGCACATGGTTGAGAGGCTGTGCAAAGAGAGGCAGACTGTAATGCATTTGTTGGAGGACACACGGGCAGACATTTTGAGGGCAGACATGGAGTTGTCGGGTGTGCAGTGGTCAAAGCTGAAAGACCTCTGTAAAGTCCTTCAGTGTTTTGAGGAATGCACACGCTGGTAAGCGCAGACGACGCCATCATAAGCATGAGCATCCCATTTATTCGTCTGCTCATGCAAACTTTGACGCACATTAAGGATCAGGCATCTGCAGCAGAGGAGGAGGAGGAGGGAAGCCTGGACGAGGTGGAGGAAGAAGAGGAAGAGGAGGAGGATGGGGGATGAATATTTTGGGGAGGAGGATGCATCTCAGGGGGCAAGAGAAAATGTTGGCTTGCCAAGGTCAGGTACAGGGTTTGTGCGTGACTGGAGGGATGTGGATTTGGCAGAAAGTGCTCCTCCACCCACCACTGGCAGTGCATCATAGACACCCGGAACATTGGCCCACATGTGTGATTATGTCTTGTGAAACTAAAAAGGGACCCCCGCATTGCCAAAATTATGAAGGATGACGACTACTGGTTGTCCAGCATCCTCGAGCCACGCTATAAAGGCAAATTACAGAACATCATGCCACAAGAGAACCTAGAGCTAATATTGGTGAACAAACAAGCAACTCTGGTAAACCGTTTGTTAGAGGCATTCCCAGCACACAGCAGCGGTGCAGGTTCTACCACGAGCCGTACTGGGCCAAATGGAAGAGGTGTTTCATGGTGCACACAGCTGAAGTGGCGTAGGAGACAGGGGTTTCATGACCATGTTGTGGTCTGATTTCTTGAGTACCGCTCACACGACTGTTAATACTGAGTCGATTGCAGCAGACAGGAGACAACAGTTGTCAACTATGGTTCAAAATTACCTCTCCTATATGGAGCATTATATAGCCCATCAGACACTGGAGCATCATCCATGGGACACATAATATACTGGAGCATCATATGGGGCACATTATATATGGAGCATCACATGGAGACCATTATATATGGCGCATTATATATGGGGACCATTATATTTAGAGCATTATATGGGGCTCATCATACACTGGAGCATCATATATGGGGCCCATCATATACTAGAGCATCATATGGGGTTCATTATTAATGGGACATCATATAGGGCCCTTTATATATGGAGCATCATATGGAGCACATATGGGGCCTATTCTGTATGGAGCATTATATGGAGCCCATTCTGTATGGAGCAACAAATAGGGCTCATTATTCTGTATAGAGCAATATATGGGGCTCATTATTCTGTATGGCACACTATGTGGTGCCCATGATACTGTAAGGAGGACTATACTGTCCGTTTTTTGAGCTATTGTAGAATTTACAATAGATATCACTCATGTAATGTAAGAAGTGAAGTATTTGGCATTGTACTATACCTATATTTCTCTGCCGTATCGGAGCATCATGAATTGTGGTATGTGTTAAAGGTGCCCACTGAGACTCTTTAGCCCGGGGCCCACGAAAACCTGGAGCCAGCCCTGCCCCCCCACAACTTTAGCCAAATAACCCACAGTTTTCAATGCGTTACTGTTATTATAAAGTCAATTAAGGTTGACAAGCTTAAGCAATAAGAATTGATGTCGTTGGCATTGAAATGGGCACTGTAGATGTGTTTACTGTCCTCCACTCACTGGCGACTGTTATTCCCCTTTGATTTGCATTGGTGTCCGGTTTCGTTTTTGGCCGATCTTCGACTTTTGCTGTGAGTTAGTCGGCCGATCTCTTTCGACTCGACTTTTGGTTAAAGTCGGATGGTCTGAATACCGACTCGACCCTCCCTGATTCAAAGTCGCTAATCTATAATGGTTAAGTTTATGATGCTACATATTCTCCAGTTGCGAAGCAAACCACATTCAGGACTTTAATGTCCATAGCTGCAGCACAACAGATGACAGTGAGACATTTTGACATCAAAACAGCCTTCCTACATGGTGACATAGAAGAAGAGGTGTACATAAGCCAACCCGAGGGATATATTAAAAAGGGTGAAGAGCACCTTGTTTGTGAAATGCAAAAATCTCTCTACGGACTTAAGCAGTCGGCAGGAGGATGGAACTCAAAAATGAACAAAGTTTTGATGGATGAAGGATTTAAAAGATCTCAAGCTGATCCATGTTTGTTTAGGAAAAATGTAGCGAAGGAGTGGATGTATGTTCTCCTATATGTAGATGATGTAATCATATCTCATCAAGATGAAAAAGAAATTGTAAAGCTTGGTGAAATTCTCAACCAGCACTTTGAGACTAAGGACCTTGGAAATGTGACTATTATTTGGGAATCCAAATCCAGATAGAAGAAGATGGGAGTTTTCTTCTCAACCAAAGTTCTAAAATTTCCGCAATACTAAACCAGTTTGGAATGTCAGAAGCCAAAGGTGCGTCAACACTAATGTATCCGTCCTACTTAAAGTTGTAAGGAGAAGATCTGCTACCCAGCAATGAGAGTTACAGACAAGCAGTGGGGGTGCTTCTGTACATAGCAATCACAACTAGTCCGGATATCACAGTCACAGTCAAAATTCTCTGCCGACGTGTAAGCAAGCCACGCCAAAGAGACTGGAATGCAATTAAGAGATTTTTTCAATATCCTAAAGAAACTCAAAGGCTAAATCTCAAGATATCTGCATCAGAAGATCTCACTCTCAGAGGTTATGTGGATGCAGATTGGGCTGGAGATTCAACTGATCGGAAATCAACAAGTGGTTACTTGTTCAACTTAGGAGAAAATTCAATTTCTTGGTCCAGCAGAAAACAAGTGTCAGTTGCATTATCTTCTACAGAAGCAGAATATATGTCTGCTGCTTATGCCAGTCAAGAAGTAATTTCATTGAAACAACTTTTGGAAGATTTCGGCAAGCCATTAGCTCAACAAACAGTCATCTAGGGGGACAACCAAGGATTAGTGATGAGCGAGCACTAAAATGCTTAGGAGCTCGTTGTTCAGGTTGATCAAATTGGAATACTCGGGTACTTGTCCCGAGCAACGAGCTCAATGTAAGTCTATGGGAAAACCGAGCATTTTTGCCGCAATTACCCCCAGGGATCCTTTTAATGTCTAAAACATCTGAAAATGATGGATGTTAGGGGTCGAGTTCCCGCTTCTACACAAGGGGAATCTCGAGCCATCCCCACTGCGGTCTCTCATCCGTCTCCGGCGGCAGTGGAGCCTGCTCAGCAGAGACGTCGGTCCCAGCATCTCGCCCAGACTAATACTGTGCAGAGAATGACTGCTGCCTCTCCAGCTCCTGCTATTGTAACGAGTGCAGGTCAGCGGCGAGCAGACGTATTTGGGACTAAGTCCTGTGTGTTTCCTTCTGAGCATGCCCAGGGTAAGATCTCTCATAGGAGATCAGGGGTCACATGCTCGACTACTGCAGCGACTCCCATTGGTCCTCCAGGAAGGTCCTGAAGCTGCTCGAGTTCTGGGGTAGGCTTCCATTGGTCCTTTCTGGAAGGTCCTGCAGTTGTTGCTGCTATAAAAAGCTTGCATGACTGCACGGCCGTGCGCTAGTATCAATACTGTTATGTGCTTTGCGCTAGTGTGGTTATGTACGCTTGTGATTTGGGCTCGGCTGTAAAACGCCACTAGAATACTGGCACCTCCGGTGAGGAGTTTGTATGCACGTGTTCAGGACCCGGCTGAAATAAACCTCTAGAATACCGGGTACTCCGGTGAGGAGTTGGTTGTCTGCGTTTCTGACTGCTTGACCACAGACTACAATTTGCTCAGCAGTTATTTATGTCTCCTGTGAGATTAACAGGGCACAGTCTCTATCTCTGTGGAGTCATAGAGTCTGCTCATACCGCCATATAGTACCACAGCGTCTATGTCTGCGACTCTGTGGAATAACAGAGTTCGCTCATTCCACCATATAGTGCTACGGAGTCTATATCTGTGACTCTGTGGATTAACAGAGTTCACGCATACTGCCAGTTTAGCGCCATCTTACTAGCAGCAGGCTCTGCCTGCACGGTGGACCCCGGGCTGCGAACGCACCTCTCATTTATTTATATTAGGTGCGTTCCGCAGACCATAACAATGGAAACATTGCTCAAATGACATGGGACCATCATGGGGAATGCCCCTGCGAGCACTTCTGACTCCCAGTTCACAGCTGTAAACAATATTGTCAGAGTCTTATGCCATTTTTATAGGCGCACCAAAAAACATACAAAAATTAAACTAAAATGGATTTTCCTGGGAAATATGTTAAGGAACATCCTTTCCAGTGTAATGACTTTTATATAAGGCAAATTAATTAACCCAAAACAAAAATGTTCCTCCACCACTTGGGCTATGTTCACACGTAGCATTTTTTATGCGTTTTTCATCCTTAGGCCAGCGTCACACTGGCGACAAAATCGGACGACTTCAATGCGATGAAATATCGCATTGCAGTCGGACCAATGTTAATCTATGGAGCAGCTCCCAGTATCAGATTTTTTGTGGTCCGTTTAAATCGTGCGAGTGCAATCGCAGCATGCTGCGATTGTCACCTATTGTGGGTCGACTATCGCCAATGCAAGTCTATGGGTGCGATGAAAAATCGGATTACAAACGGACCGCACGTGTGACTTGCGATTAAATCGCACCGGTTTCCTTTAGAAAAGCCGGCATTCATCCCCTGCTATACTGTAAAATCACACTGACGGCTTTAATAAAGAATAGAAACAATACATAGAATACATATATAATATATATATATATATATATACATGTCATTGTGACATGTATATATATATATATATTTATAGTTCATACGCTTCTACATACTGTAATAGCCGCTAATTCAATTGCCGACTTCTGTGAAATTACAGAACCCGACATGAAATGACACATGGTTTACATACAGTTAACCATGTCATTTCATGTAGTTTGATATATGGTTTTCACTAACAATTACATGAGTGTATGTGTGCAAAATTTCATACAGCTAGGGGTTAATTAAAGGTGGAAATTCGTTGAAAAAAAATGCGTGGGCTCCCGCACTATTTTCTCAACCAGACAGACAAAGCCAGAAGTGGGGGAAGATAATAATAGCCGAGGGAGGGTGCATTTATTTTGTGCCCCCCCTGGCTACTAACATCTGCCCCCAGGCACCCAAGAAAAGGCAAATCTATAATTAGATTCGCCCTTTCTGGCACTTTGCCCGTCTATTCCCATTGCCCTGTAGTGGTGGCGAATGGGTTAATAATGGGTTAAAGCCACCTTGCTATTTAAAGGTGAATTTAAGCCAGGTTAATAATTGAGAGCTGTCAATTAGACAACTATCAATTATTAATCCTATTGAAGTAAATAAAAAAAACACACACACATTAAGAATAAATAATTTTAATGAAATAAAAACACATTTTTTGACCATCTTTTATTTAACTGTTAATCCTTGCGAAGCTCTTGTTCTCCTATAATAATGAAAAAATAATAAAACAACATTATTCTTACCTATCCGCCGCTCTGTCACGTCCCACGCTGTAATCCATCAGAAAGGGTTAACTAGCTTTCAGCCAAGCAGCGCCACTAATGCTGCCTGCTCAGTTGAAAGCTCCTGAATGAATGACATCCTCTCCCAGCGACAGGAGAGGATGTGATTACTGTGTGAAGCTTAATTGATAGCTTTCCACAGAAATCAGTTCACTTCAGGTCAACGGGGACTCCCTCTGACGTCACTGATGCTGTGCGGTGTCCCCCGCTGACCTGAAGTGAACTTATTACAGTGGAAAGCAATCAATGAAGCTTCATACAGTAATCACTTTCTCTCCTGTCGCTGGGAGAGGAAGTCATTTATTCAGGAGCTTTCAGCTCAGCGGCAAGCATTAGCTGCGCTGCTTGGCTGAAAGCTAGTTAACCCTTTCTGATGGATTACAGTGTGGGACCTGACTGTGCGTCGGATAGGTAAAATATTGTTGCTTTTTTATTTTATTTTTATTACAGGCGAACAAGGGAATCGAGGATTACCAGTACAATAAAAGATGGTCAAAAACTGTGTCTTTATTTCATTAAAAGGATTAATAATTAATATGTGTGTGTTTTTTTTCCTTTCATACAATAGAATTAATAATTGATAGTTGTCTAATTAACAGCTCTCAATTATTAACCTGGCTTAAATTCACCTTTCAATAGCAAGGTGGCTTTAAGCCATTATTAACCCATTCGCCACCGCTACAGGGCAATGGGAATCGACGGGCAAAGTGCCAGAAAGGGCGAATCTAATTATAGATTAGTCTTTTCTGGGGTGCCTGGGGGCAGATGTTAGTAGCCAGGGGGGCACAAAATAAATGCACCCTCCCTCGGCTATTATTATCTGCCCCCACTCGCTGGCTTTGTCTGTCTGGTTGAGAAAATAGTGTAAGAGCCCACGCATTTTTTTTCAACGAATTTCCACCTTTAATTAACCCTAGCTGTATGAAATTTTGCACACATACACTCATGTAATTGTTAGTGAAAACCATATATCAAACTACATGAAATGACATGGTTAACTGTATGTAAACCATGTGTCATTTCATGTCGGGTTCTGTAATTTCACAGAAGCCGGCAATTGAATTAGCGGCTATTACAGTATGTAGAAGTGTATGAACTATAAATATATATATATCTACATGTCACAATGACATATATATATATATAGTATTTATTCTATGTGTATATATGTATTCTTTCTATTGTGATTTAAAAACTATTCTTTTGGATCCATTATATGTTGATTTTGCAAGCCTGCGAGAAAATCTCGCAAGTCGGATGTAAATCGGATGTTACAAGTACGGTCAGATGCGACTAAATCGTATCATTCCCAGAAAATCGGATGCCAGACGGATGACTGTTCATGACATTTTGCTGCGATAATCGACCGACTAAAACGGTCAGATATTTTAGTCGGTGTGTGTGACCCCGCCCTTAGCATTGCTTTCAACCAAGACAAATGCATTCACTGGGAAAAGTCATTTTAACAGTTTACAACCTTCTTTTGCCGTGTGGTGTGTGACACATAATCAGACACATCCTGTTTCATTTATGAAGGAGGGACTCTGAAAGTCACAAAGTATATTTTTAGAGGGACAGCAGTTGGCCCTCACAGTTCTTAGAGAGCCACCAGCCGGCTATGCTTTGTTGTTCCTATTATTAAACATTGGGTCTCTTATACTGTTATTGCGTATGCAGTGAGTGTCAGGGCTACCCAAAATTTGGACGCACCCCAACAACCTATTGACCAGAAGTCATGGCTGACCACATGCAACCATAGTTCCCAGTATTCATTTGGTACTCCCATACTGTTTGCTTATGCATTGAATGCAAGGCCTACCCTGCACCAAAGTTACATGCACCCCAATAAGCCTTTGAAGCCACGTACTGGAAGGCCACATGCAACCAAAGATCCCAGTATTCATTTGGTGCTCCCAAACTGTTTGCTTATGCATTGAATGCAAGACCTACCCTGCACTAAAGTTACATGCACCCTAATAAGCCTTTGAACCCACGTACTAGATGGCTACATGCAACCACAGTTCCCATTATTATGTTTTTTACAGTCACTTAAAGTTTTCCAATGGCGTGGATACAAGGCCTGCCCTAAATTTGCACACACTCCAATCCCCCAAGGAAGAAATGTGGAGGACGGCCTCAGAAAAATGTTTTCCCAGTTTAAAGGAGCGGGTTTCCTTTACTTGTAATGCCCATACACTAAGTTTATGGTCTGACAAACATTTCCCTCAGGTGGGCACACATCAACATACTGTGTAAAAAAAATTTTTTATGGCCATCATAAAAACCCTTGCAAACAATAATGTGGTTTTGCAGAAATATGGCGGACAAGACGTTGGATGAAGTGATCAGGAAAAGGGTCATGGTAATGGCAGGACTGGGAACGTACAGGATTAATTACAAGGGGGCTATGGAAGGTATGAGATCCAGAATCAAGCATACAATGATTAGTTGTTTACCCACCGCCACCACCAATTACCAGAATGTGTTTGATGCCAGTCAGAAGATATGTGTAACACATGCACGTCTGAAGCTTGGCTTAAAAGATGCCCGTGAGAAATAGGTTGCCAAAGACGCATGTGTCCGTATAAAGGGTACAGTGCAAGATGCTCGTGAGATGCTTAAATCTAGAAAGAAGCAGATCACAGTTAGTGGTAAACCAAACAAACTGCTGGATCTCATGCAAAGCAAAGTTTAACCCTTTAACGACCGCTTATATGCCTTTTAACGGCGGTAGTTAAGGGTTCTTAAACCACAGCGCCGTTAATTAATGGCGCTGTGGAGAAAGTATATAGCGCCCCCCAGAGTCGGATTTTCTCCGGGGTCTCGACCCCGCTTTTGCGATCGTCGTTATTAACCCTATAACGGCGATCGCAAAAAAACCCCGCAATTCTCCGTTCAATTTCTCTCTCCTCTGATGTGATCACACATCAGAGGAGAGAGAAATGAGGTCCCTGGGACCCCCGATCTGTCCCCGTGCCTCCCGGTGTCCCCCCATGGCTCCCGGAGCTCCTCGAGCTCCCAGAGTCTTGTCCCGGCAAAGAAAATGGCGGGCGCCTGCGCAGTGAGCAGTGCGCCCGCCCAGTTGGATTTTCTCCAGGGTCTTGGCTACCAGGGGGTAGCCGAGACCCCAGAGAACATAATTAGGGTCCCCCGCAGTCCACCCACTTTTGCGATCGCTGTTATTAACCATATAACTTCGATCGCAAAAGGAAAATAAAGCCGCGATCCTGAATGTAATTTCTCTCCCCTCTGATGTGATCGCACATCAGAGAGGAGAGAAATAGGGTCCCCTGATCCCCCGATGTGCCCCCCGTACCTCCGGATGTCCCCCCTGTCCTCCCGCACCTCCGAACCTCGCTCTTCATCCTGTAAAAAAAAAATGGCGGGCACATGCGCAGTGCGGCCGCCGAATCTGCCTCACGGCAGATTCATTCATAAAGTTAAAGTACATTTTGATCACTGTGATAAACTATCACAGTGATCAAAATAAAAGATAGTACATAAACCCCCCTTTATCACCCCCTTAGTTAGGGACATATAATAAAATAAAGAAATTGTATATGTTATAATTAGGATTAGGATTAGATTTGGAATTAGGGTTAGGGTTACAATGAGGGTTAGGGATACAATTAGGGTTAGGTATACAATTAGGGTTAGGCATACAATTAGGGTTGGAATTAGGGCTAGGATTAGGGTTAGGGTTGGGATTAGGGTTAGGGGTGTGTTGGGGTTAGGGTTGGAGCTAGAATTGAGGGGTTTCCACTATTTAGGCACATCAGGGGGTCTCCAAACACGACGTGGCGTTCAAAAAGTCAAATGGTGCAGATGAGAGGTTACGAACCGTTGCCCCCCCATACTACCGCCACGGAGGATCATGTGTATACCTACACAGGACTCCAACCCCCACACAACAACATTAAGGCCTGTTCAACCTTATCCAGTAAATTGGTTAAAAATATATCGAGCCTGATATCATTCAGATGAACGCCGTCCGGTCTCAGCAGATTTAAATTGTCCTTTTGCAGATCATGGTGGTTAACCACAATGCCCTAGTTTTCCTTGACGAGTTTTGCCATTCTTTTGTTTATTTTCTTCCTTGATTTATCGATGGCTTTCGGATCTTTTGCTTCCCGCCAGACAGCGTGTGGTATTATGTCGGACCACACCACCACAGTATCTGGGCATAAGCAGGCAAAGTGTTGTATATCTGTTGACATCATTGAGTATAGGTCGGCACCTTTTTTCTTGGCTAAATCATTTCCGCCGGTGTGCAATACCAATACCAGAGGACCTTTGGCTGTCTTTACGATGTTGGCCATTTCGGGGAATATTTGCTGCCATCGCAGCTCTCTGATGCCTCTCCAGATGACCTCCAGTCCGGGAAAAACAAATTTTTTTCCACTTGGGCGTAGGCATGCCCTTTTGTACACCCAATAAACATAAGAGTGCCCTATTACCCAAACTGTGGGTTTGTGGCCGCCTGAAAGAAACGAGAGGTGTTATAACAGATCTGGCCTTATATATCTTGCAAAGCATGCGGATTGCCAGCCGCCTAATCTCTGGACTTCAGCTTCCGCTACGCCGGCCCTAGCAGCTTCAGTGGCCGCCCCTATTCTGAAGGAATGCGTCCCGTATTGTTTTGGGTTACCGCCGACTGCCTCTATGCAGTGTTTAAAAATTGAGTGGAACTGATATTTGGTAAGCGGGGACCCATCGGTGTGTGAGAGGAAGAATCTACTGTTGTGTCTTATACACGCAAAGCGATTCACTATTTTTACCGGGCATATCAGATTGTCTAAAGCCTTGAGTAAGACCCACACACCTCTACCGGTTGGATCGCAGTTGAATTTTTGTACCCTAATGTGTAAAGCATCGCTACATATGACTACATCCTCGAGGATCAACCCGACCACCGATGTTGTTTTTGACTGCGGCACTTGTTCGCCGATGCGCAGCGCCCTGAAAAATGCAATTGCAAACGCTGTAGATATTAGAGTCACCTCGTACTGTGACTTGCAAACTGATGTCGAGATAATGATGATATCGCGCAACAGGCTTAGAGACACGGGGCGACGACATTCCTGACTAGGTTGAAGCCTCTTCCAGCCTTTAATGGCTTGCCTGATAAGGAATTATTTAGTAACGTCGTCCCAACCTAGAAGCTGGAAGAAAAAGGCTATTCCTGCTAAGTGTCGCTGCGCTGACGTACCCGGCGCTTCTCTATTCCTGAGCAGATTCAGTTCTACCAAAACGTCACATCTAGCCCGATTACATGTATTGACTGATCTTCCCCCGATTAAAGAGCACCATTGCTCCCATGCCTTACCGTAGACCTGCCAGGTAGCCGGTGTCACTGAGGCTTGGATCAAGGGCATCAGTGATTGGCCACAGTGTCCCAGAGGGAGGGAGGACATTGTAGGCCCAGTGGTTGAGCTTTGGGGCGGAATGATTTGAAGGCCTGCCAATCGGAAGACAACAGAGAGTTAACAATCACATCTTCTGCGATAGACATAACTCTGGCGCGGCACCAGATGTTGTGTCTAAGGCATAATAACACTAGGCAGTGCAGCAGCACGAGAACAGGCGGGGAGGAAGAAGACATGTTGTTTAACATTCTTGCGGTTCCTGGGTGTTTGGTTAGAAATCTGATGTTAGCGTTTTCCAGTTGGGTACCCCAGAGCTCGATGGATGCTACTATTGCAAAAATCTCCAACAACGCTGGGTTGCGGCCCAAGCTGGATGTGGTCCATAAAACCGGCCAACTGCATTTGCACCACTCATCTTTGTAGATTGCAACAAAACCGTTATTGACATCACTACCAACTTCTAGACCTATGTTTTTGCTCGGCGTTTCCTGCGCCATTATACATGTGTGTCCTTTGTAAGAATCTAAGAATGACTTCCAGACTAACAGATCTGCTTTCAAGGAGCGGTTAAGTCTAATTATATGTCCCGGCTGGGTAATGCCTTTTGTTGACAATGATAGACGGCGTGAGAAAGCTCTGCCCACAGGCATAACTCGGCAAGCAAAATTGAGCAAGCCTAGCAACGACTGCATCTGCTGAAGGGTGACTTTTTTAGCTTCGATGAAAATTTCAACCGTTTGCCGTGTTTTTGGAATTTATCCGCCGGTAAACGAAAAACCATTTCGTTGGTATCTATTTCGATGCCGAGAAAAGGGAGCACGGGAAGATCGTTTTTTCGGGTGAAAGTGGTACACCCGAAGCGCCGCGCTATCAATTTAACCCCTCTCTGCCATCAGACGTACTATTCCGTCCATGTGACCATGGACCTCATTCCTATGGATGGAATAGTACGTCATATGCGATCAGCTGCGCTCCCAAAGGGAGCGCAGCTGATCGAGGCCGGGTGTCAGCTGTTTATCACAGCTGACACCCAGCACTATGTGTCAGGAGCGGTCACGGACCACTCCCGGCACATTAACCCCTGGCACACCGCGATCAAACATGATCGCGGTGTACCGGGGGCACAGGGGAGGATCGCGCAGGGAGGGGGCTCCCTGCGCGCTCCCCTGAGACCCTCAGAACAGCGCGATGTGTTGCGCTGTTCCGAGGGTCCGTCCTCCCTCCAGGTCCCCGGATCCAAGATGGTGCCGGGGTCCTGCAGGGAGGCGGCTTCCTCAGTGCCTGCTGAGAGCTGGCGCTGAGGAAGCCTGCAGCGATGCCAGAGCGATCGCTGTTGTGACAGAGTGCTGTGCACATTGTCACACCAGCGATCTGTTAAAATACTGTGATGTCCCACCCTGGGACAAAGTAAAAAAGTAAAAAAAATAAAAAGTGGTAAAAAAAATCATAAAAAAAAATATATACATTCCCCAATAAATTCATTTCTTCCTGTAAATAAAAAAAACCAAAACAATAAAAGTACACATATTTGGTATCGCCGCATCTGTAACAACCCCCCTAAAAACTGTTCCACTAGTTAACCCCTTTACTGAACCCCTTAAAAAAAAAAAACTAAGCAAAAAATCAGTGCTTTATTATCATACCGTTGAACATAAAGTGGAATAACACGCGATCAAAAAGACCGATATAAACAAACATGGTACCGATGAAAACATCATCTTGTCCCGCAAAA
Organism: Oophaga sylvatica; assembly: GCA_033576555.1. Classification (NCBI taxonomy): domain Eukaryota; kingdom Metazoa; phylum Chordata; class Amphibia; order Anura; family Dendrobatidae; genus Oophaga; species Oophaga sylvatica. The sequence goes on along the minus strand of JARQOD010000004.1, from coordinate 449,780,447 downwards.
AACGAGCCATCAGACAGCATCATCAGTGAAAAAATAAAAAAGTTATAGCTCGCAGAATAAAGCGATGCAAAAATAATAATTTTTTATATAAAATTGTGTTTATTCTATAAAAGCGACAAAACATAAAAAAATGATATAAATGAGGTATCGCCGTAATCGTACTGACCTGAAGAATAAAACTGCTTTATCAATTTTACCACACGCGAAACGGTATAAACGCCTCCCCCAAAAGAAATTCATGAATTGCTGATTTTTGTTCATTCTAACCTCCCAAATATCAAAATAAAAAGCAATCAAAAAATGTCACGTGGCCATAAATGGTACCAATAAAAACGTCACCTCGTCCCACAAAAAATAAGACCTCACATGACTCTGTGGGCCAAAATATGCAAAAATTATAGCTCTCAAAATGTGGTGATGCAAAAAACTATTTTTTGCAATAAAAAGCGTCATTTAGCGTGACAGCTGCCAAACATAAAAACCCGCTATAAATAGTAAATCAAACCCCCCTTTATCACCCCCTTAGTTAGGGAAAAATAATAAAATTAAAAATGTATTTATTTCCATTTTCCCATTAGGGTTAGGGTTAGGGTTAGGGTTGCGGCTAAACTTAGGGTTAGGGTTGGCGCTAACGTTAGGATTAGGGTTAGGGTTTGGATTAGGGTTAGGGTGTGTTAGGGTTAGGTTTGTGGTTAGGGCTGGGACTAGAGTTAGGGGTGTGTTGGGGTTAGGGTTGGAGTTAGAATTGGGGGGTTACTGCTGTTTAGGCACATCAGGGGCTCTCCAAATGTGACATGGCGTCTGATCTCAATTCCAGCCAATTCTGCGTTGAAAAAGTCAAACGGTGCTCCTTAACTTCTGAGCTCTGCCATGCGCCCAAACAGTAGTTTACCCCCA
>JARQOD010000004.1:449756699-449779450 GCA_033576555.1 Oophaga sylvatica | reverse complement strand
GGCAATAATGGCCAACAACTCTCTATTGCCCACATCGTAGTTCTTCTCAGCCGAAGACAACTGCTGGGAAAAGAAGGCACAGGGATGCAAGACATTCTTCTCACCTGTTCTCTGAGAGAGTATAGCTCCCACGGCACAGTCTGAAGCATCCACCTCTATTATGAAGGCAAGCTCTGGGTTGGGATGTACTAGGATAGGTGCAGTGGTAAATTTATCTTTTAGACGGGAAAATGCTTCTGGGCTTGGGGAGTCCAGGAGAACTTAGACTCTTTCCGGGTAAGTTGGGTGATAGGTGACACTACCTCAGAGAAATTTCTAATGAAACGTCTATAGAAGTTTGCAAACCCGATGAAGCGCTGTACCTCCTTCACATTTCTAGGACTTGGCCAATCATTGATGGCTTGGGTTTTACTTCCATCCATACTAATTCCTTGTGTAGACAGTACATACCCAGAAATTGAATTTCGGTCTTATGGAATTCACACTTTTCAAGCTTGATGTAAAGATGATTTTGTCTTAGACGTTCCAAGACCATTCTCACATGTCCATGATGTTCCTCTGTGGAGTTAGAAAAAATTAAAATATCATCCAAATAAATTACACGAATGTATCTAGGAGATCCCTGAAGATGTCATTCACCAAGTGTTGGAAAGTGGCTGGGGCGGTACTCAGACCAAAAGGCATAACCAGATATTCAAAGTGTCCATAGCGTGACCTGAATGCAGTCTTCCATTCATCCCCAGGTCTAATACGGACTAAGTTATAGGCCCCACGAAGATCTAGTTTAGAAAAAATTTTGGCATGTCGCACTCTCTCCAATAACTCAGGGATTAAAGGCAATGGATAACGGTTTCTAATAGTAACCTTATTAAGTTCCCTATAGTCTACGCATGGTCTCAGGGATCCATCTTTCTTCTTTACAAAGAATATGGGTGCCCCTGCAGGAGATGAAGAGGGGCGTATGAAGCCCTTGGCTAGATTTTCGTCTATGTACTCTTTTAAAGCCTTCAGCTCGGGCCCCGCCAGGGGGTAGATCTTACCAAAAGGTATCTCTGCTCCAGGCAATAATTCAATTGGACAATCATATGGACGGTGAGGAGGAAGCTGGTCAGCGTTCTTCTTGTCACATAAATCCACATAGTCCTGGTATACAGCTGGTAATTCAGGGACTGACATGGTTCCTTTAGGAACAGAGCAAGCTGAAATTTTTTGACTCATCTGTTTCTCTGGAAAGTGTAATTCCTTGGTCTCCCAGTTAATGGTAGGATTCTGAGCCTGCAGCCATGGTAGCCCTAGAATAATGGGAAAGTGAGGAGAAGAGATAAGCATAAAGGACAGTTTCTCTTGATGATCTTTACCCATAAGAACCTTTAAAGGCTCTGTTTCCTGATCCACTGGTCCAGAGGTCAGCAGGGAGCCATCCACAGTTTCCATCTGTACTGGAGCAGCCTTCTTCACTGAACGTATTCCCTGTTTTAGAGCAAAGGAGACATCCATAAAATTTCCACTTGCACCTGAGTCGATCATGGCAGAGCTAGACACCCAGGCTGAGTCAACCCAGAGTTTGATGGAAAGAAAACAGTGAGAATTGTTTTTCTTACAACTCAGCTGGGACATCGCTGAGGAAACTTGAAAGATGGCAGCATTTACACAGTCAACGTCCTCAGAGGTAACGGAGTTTAAGTCCGAGAAATCAAGATCTGTTGCTGCAGCTCTCTCTGGAGCCTGAGGCTCGGACCTGACAGATCCCCTCTCGCAACACTCACAATGAATGAGTGCTGCAGTAGTCTTGCGAGAACGGCTGGGACAGTTAATAATAAAGTGCCCTGACTTACCACAATAAAAACATAGATTCTCCTTAAAACGATGTTCCTTGCGTGCATCACTAACCCGTCGTAGTAAAGAGTCTACCTGCATGGGTTCAGGTTCAGGTTCCCGTGTAATCCTATTCAAAGGTTCCTTAGCTGGAGAGGAAGGTAGGAAAAGGTTAGTACGATTGCTTTCGAACCATCTCTCTTGCCTGCGTTCAGTTAAACGAGTATCAATACGGATGCAGTAGTTAATAAAGTCACCTAACGCAGTGGGAGGGTCGGCACGAGCAAGTTCATCCTTAATTAGTGGGGATAACCCCTTTCGAAAAATAGATTTTTTGGCGGAATTGTCCCAGGTGGTATCAAGGGCCCATCTCCTGAAATCCAAGGCATATTCAGCTACTGAGTGCTTACCTTGGCGCAAAGCTAACATGGCTGCTTCAGCTGTTGCACCTCGATTGGGGTCATCAAACACCTGCCCCATGGCTGAAATAAAATCATCAAGGTGATTCAAACAATTATCCTCAGTCTCAATCAGAGGGTTTGCCCATATCAAAGCCTTGTTGGTAAGCAACATAATTATAGTAAGCACCTTAGATCGTTCAGTAGGAAATTGTGAAGCATGTGCAGAAAAAAAAAGATTACATTGATTAACAAATCCCCTGAATTTTTCACGTTCACCACCAAAACGAAAAGGGGGCAACTTGGGAATCCCAGAACTCGGGGCCACGGCAGGAGCCTGGACTTGCCCCTCCAGAACCTCAATCCTGGCTCGCAAATCCTGAGTTAGTCTGTGATTATTTAGGTCCTGAAGATTTGTAAAACGGGTCTTTAAATTCTGCAAATCTGCAAGGATATTATCAGTCACTCCACAAAGTTCCTTTATGCGGGCCTCCATTTTCCAGATCTTTTAAGACAGGATACTGGAAGAAGAGGAGAGAAAAAAAAACAATAGTGTTCACCTGTGGCAACACTGAAGAAAGAAAAAACTTTAAGGGAACTGCTCACCTGGAATGGTTGTGAGAAGTCACAACCACTATCATCACAGAAAGCTTTCAACCAGACATCTGATATCCAGAGTTTCAGCAGACAAAAAGAGAAGAGGAAAAAAAAAAAAAAAACCAATAGTGTTTACCTGTGATAACACTGCAGAAAAAAAAACTTAAGGGAATTGCTCACCTGGAATGGTTGTGAGAAGTCACAACCACTGTCATCACAGAAAGTACAACCGGACATCCGATATCCACAGTACAGCAGACAAGCCTTTCCAGACCCAGCAGACACTAACGTTTGGCTTCAGAATCTTGTAATGTATGTGATACAGTTCATATAGCGTCTTGTGCTTGGGTGCGATGAAAATACTTGAGACACAGGTTGATAAAGAAAGTCTTGTATTGCTTCATACAAATTGGCAAAAATAAACACACAGGTTGCAAACACAGAAGCAGGAGACACAGCAGGCCAGAGTAATCTAAGTTCATCAATAACTCTCCACAACAGATTCAGATCTTCTTCTATGTTACCGCAAGTCCATGCAAACGTGAGGCTTTCAAGAGCAGAGTTCAGAGTCCACAAGTGCTTCAGAGTTTCTCAGTAGAAATGGCTGGAGTACAAGGTCCAAGGCTTCAGGAGTCAGAACACAGGTTCACTGCAGGCTAGATTCTGAAGCACTGATTGCTCAGGTGTGGCTGTTTAAGAAGCAAACGGAGAGAATCAGGGCGGGGAACATGCAAGCTGGAAAACTCCATTTTAACTGAGGGCAAGATAGCTGCAGCAAAACAGAAAGCAAAATGGCCGACGAACAAACTGAGTTTCAGAAACAGATACACAGAACCTTACAGCAAGCTTTTTATAGCAGCAACAACTGCAGGACCTTCCAGAAAGGACCAATGGAAGCCTACCCCAGAACTCGAGCAGCTTCAGGACCTTCCTGGAGGACCAATGGGAGTCGCTGCAGTAGTCGAGCATGTGACCCCTGATCTCCTATGAGAGATCTTACCCTGGGCATGCTCAGAAGGAAACACACAGGACTTAGTCCCAAATACGTCTGCTCGCCGCTGACCTGCACTCGTTACAATAGCAGGAGCTGGAGAGGCAGCAGTCATTCTCTGCACAGTATTAGTCTGGGCGAGATGCTGGGACCGACGTCTCTGCTGAGCAGGCTCCACTGCCGCCGGAGACGGATGAGAGACCGCAGTGGGGATGGCTCGAGATTCCCCTTGTGTAGAAGCGGGAACTCGACCCCTAACATCCATCATTTTCAGATGTTTTTAGACATTAAAAGGATCCCTGGGGGTAATTGCGGCAAAAATGCTCGGTTTTCCCATAGACTTACATTGAGCTCGTTGCTCGGGACAAGTACCCGAGTATTCCAATTTGATCAACCTGAACAACGAGCTCCTAAGCATTTTAGTGCTCGCTCATCACTAATCCTTGGTTGTCCCCCTAGATGACTGTTTGTTGAGCTAATGGCTTGCCGAAATCTTCCAAAAGTTGTTTCAATGAAATTACTTCTTGACTGGCATAAGCAGCAGACATATATTCTGCTTCTGTAGAAGATAATGCAACTGACACTTGTTTTCTGCAGGACCAAGAAATTGAATTTTCTCCTAAGTTGAACAAGTAACCACTTGTTGATTTCCGATCAGTTGAATCTCCAGCCCAATCTGCATCCACATAACCTCTGAGAGTGAGATCTTCTGATGCAGATATCTTGAGATTTAGCCTTTGAGTTTCTTTAGGATATTGAAAAAATCTCTTAATTGCATTCCAGTCTCTTTGGCGTGGCTTGCTTACACGTCGGCAGAGAATTTTGACTGTGACTGTGATATCCGGACTAGTTGTGATTGCTATGTACAGAAGCACCCCCACTGCTTGTCTGTAACTCTCATTGCTGGGTAGCAGATCTTCTCCTTACAACTTTAAGTAGGACGGATACATTAGTGTTGACGCACCTTTGGCTTCTGACATTCCAAACTGGTTTAGTATTGCGGAAATTTTAGAACTTTGGTTGAGAAAAAACTCCCATCTTCTTCTATCTGGATTTGGATTCCCAAATAATAGTCACATTTCCAAGGTCCTTAGTCTCAAAGTGCTGGTTGAGAATTTCACCAAGCTTTACAATTTCTTTTTCATCTTGATGAGATATGATTACATCATCTACATATAGGAGAACATACATCCACTCCTTCGCTACATTTTTCCTAAACAAACATGGATCAGCTTGAGATCTTTTAAATCCTTCATCCATCAAAACTTTGTTCATTTTTGAGTTCCATCCTCCTGCCGACTGCTTAAGTCCGTAGAGAGATTTTTGCATTTCACAAACAAGGTGCTCTTCACCCTTTTTAATATATCCCTCGGGTTGGCTTATGTACACCTCTTCTTCTATGTCACCATGTAGGAAGGCTGTTTTGATGTCAAAATGTCTCACTGTCATCTGTTGTGCTGCAGCTATGGACATTAAAGTCCTGAATGTGGTTTGCTTCGCAACTGGAGAATATGTAGCATCATAATCTTAACCATTATAGATTAGCGACTTTGAATCAGGGAGGGTCGAGTCGGTATTCAGACCATCCGACTTTAACCAAAAGTCGAGTCGAAAGAGATCGGCCGACTAACTCACAGCAAAAGTCGAAGATCGGCCAAAAACGAAACCGGACACCAATGCAAATCAAAGGGGAATAACAGTCGCCAGTGAGTGGAGGACAGTAAACACATCTACAGTGCCCATTTCAATGCCAACGACATCAATTCTTATTGCTTAAGCTTGTCAACCTTAATTGACTTTATAATAACAGTAACGCATTGAAAACTGTGGGTTATTTGGCTAAAGTTGTGGGGGGGCAGGGCTGGCTCCAGGTTTTCGTGGGCCCCGGGCTAAAGAGTCTCAGTGGGCACCTTTAACACATACCACAATTCATGATGCTCCGATACGGCAGAGAAATATAGGTATAGTACAATGCCAAATACTTCACTTCTTACATTACATGAGTGATATCTATTGTAAATTCTACAATAGCTCAAAAAACGGACAGTATAGTCCTCCTTACAGTATCATGGGCACCACATAGTGTGCCATACAGAATAATGAGCCCCATATATTGCTCTATACAGAATAATGAGCCCTATTTGTTGCTCCATACAGAATGGGCTCCATATAATGCTCCATACAGAATAGGCCCCATATGTGCTCCATATGATGCTCCATATATAAAGGGCCCTATATGATGTCCATTAATAATGAACCCCATATGATGCTCTAGTATATGATGGGCCCCATATATGATGCTCCAGTGTATGATGAGCCCCATATAATGCTCTAAATATAATGGTCCCCATATATAATGCGCCATATATAATGGTCTCCATGTGATGCTCCATATATAATGTGCCCCATATGATGCTCCAGTATATTATGTGTCCCATGGATGATGCTCCAGTGTCTGATGGGCTATATAATGCTCCATATAGGAGAGGTAATTTTGAACCATAGTTGACAACTGTTGTCTCCTGTCTGCTGCAATCGACTCAGTATTAACAGTCGTGTGAGCGGTACTCAAGAAATCAGACCACAACATGGTCATGAAACCCCTGTCTCCTACGCCACTTCAGCTGTGTGCACCATGAACACCTCTTCCATTTGGCCCAGTACGGCTCGTGGTAGAACCTGCACCGCTGCTGTGTGCTGGGAATGCCTCTAACAAACGGTTTACCAGAGTTGCTTGTTTGTTCACCAATATTAGCTCTAGGTTCTCTTGTGGCATGATGTTCTGTAATTTGCCTTTATAGCGTGGCTCGAGGATGCTGGACAACCAGTAGTCGTCATCCTTCATAATTTTGGCAATGCGGGGGTCCCTTTTTAGTTTCACAAGACATAATCACACATGTGGGCCAATGTTCCGGGTGTCGATGATGCACTGCCAGTGGTGGGTGGAGGAGCACTTTCTGCCAAATCCACATCCCTCCAGTCACGCACAAACCCTGTACCTGACCTTGGCAAGCCAACATTTTCTCTTGCCCCTGAGATGCATCCTCCTCCCCAAAATATTCATCTCCCATCCTCCTCCTCTTCCTCTTCTTCCTCCACCTCGTCCAGGCTTCCCTCCTCCTCCTCCTCTGCTGCAGATGCCTGATCCTTAATGTGCGTCAAAGTTTGCATGAGCAGACGAATAAATGGGATGCTCATGCTTATGATGGCGTCGTCTGCGCTTACCAGCCGTGTGCATTCCTCAAAACACTGAAGGACTTTACAGAGGTCTTTCAGCTTTACCACTGCACACCCGACAACTCCATGTCTGCCCTCAAAATGTCTGCCCGTGTGTCCTCCAACAAATGCATTACAGTCTGCCTCTTTTTGCACAGCCTCTCAACCATGTGCATGGTGGAGTTCCTCCTTGTCGCTCCTATGATTAGGCATTGCTTGGGGAGGTGGAGCAATTGCTGCAGCCTCTGCACACGACTGCAGTCTACGGGCGAGCGACGGATGTGCAAGCACAGTCTTCGCACCTTATGGAGCAGGGCTGTTAACTCTGGATAATTATTTATGATGCACTGCACCACCAGATTCAAGGTGTGAGCCAGGCAAGGTATGTGTCTGAGTTTTGCCAGGGCTATGGCCGCCACAAAATTACAGCCGTTATCACTGTCTACCTTGCCTTGCTCAAGATGTAGACTGCCCAGCCATGACTCAGTTTCTTGATGGAAGTAGTCGGCCAGTACCTCCGAGGTGTGCCTGTTGTCGCCCAAAGACATCATCTTTAAAACAGCCTGCTGACGCTTACCACTAGCTGTTCGATAGTGGGACACTTCGTGTGCAACACTGGCAGCTGCGGATGGAGTGCTCGTGCGACTGCGCTCTGTCGATGAGCTTTCACTTCTGGAGGAGGAGGATGGTCGAACGCCTACAGCCAACTGTTGCCTATACTGTGGGCTAGGCAGCAGTGACCCACTGCCGCTGTCCCCTGTGGATCCTGCATCCACCACATTAACCCAGTGCGCAGTGATGGACACGTAACGGCCCTGGCCATGCCTACTGGCCTATCTGTTGTGAGGTCCACCTTTCCACTCACTGATTGTTTGAGTGCATGAACAATGCAGTCTTTCACATGCAGGTGGAGGGCAGGGATGGCTTTTCTAGATAAGAAGCGCCGACTGGGTTGGTCATAGTGTGGGACAGCATAGGCCATGAGCTCTCGGAACGCTGCACTTTCAACCAAACGGAAGGGCATCATCTCTAATGAAATCAGTTTGGCAATGTAGGTGTTCAAAGCCAGTGAGGTTTTGTAGTCCGTCCACGCTTGCAAATGCATGGTGTTTACATGTCTAAGCATGCAACTGGTATTCAAATTTCGGAGATTTTTCCCTTGGCTAAAGGTCCTTCCGCACTTTTTACAGATAACCTTTGCCTCATCAATAGGATTTTGGTCAAAAAAGTGCCACACTTCACTCTTCCTACTATGAGAAAACTTTTCAGGGCTTGCACGCTGTGCTAATTTGACCGTCTAGCCAAGCTGTCCTGCAACACTTTTTGTTTTTTTAACACGTTTTTGAACTGCTACGGGCCTGCCAGATAACCGCAGCTGCGATGTCGATGCCTGCTGTGGATCCGCCTCCTCTTCTGAGCTATTGCCAGCGGCACCCTTTTCCCCCAATGGATGCGAATCCGGGTCAACAACTGGGTCATCCATGCTAAAAAGGAAGAATGAAATGTTTATCAAATGGAAAAAGGGAGGCATATCTAAAGAAGAATATAATGCTGTCTGCAGAACCGGCAGGGCACAAATCAGATTAACTAAAGCTGGCAATGAATTAAGGCTTGCAAGAGACGTCAAAAGCAACAAAAAAGGATTTTGGGGATATGTCAAAAGTAAAAGACAAGTCAAAGATGCTACAGGATTTTTACAGGATGAAAATGATGAAATGGTAAGACAGGATGTTGAGAAGGCCGAACTTTTAAATTCCTATTTTGCATCTGTTTTCTCTCAGAAAGGAAATATAACATCAACTGATCTTCACTGTCCTATTAAGAGAATAGAAGAATCCAGGATATCTATAAACAGAAAAATAGTGAGGAAACACTTAACTAACCTAAATGAATTCAAGTCTCCAGGTCCAGATGAATTACCCCAGAATACTGAAGGAGACAGTAGAAGAAAATCTTGAAAAACTCTCCATAATCTTTGAAAATTCCTGGAGAACAGGAGAAGTCCCAGAAGACTGGAGAAGAGCAAATGTTGTTCCTATCTTCAAAAAGGGGAAGAAGGTGGACCCAGGGAACTATAGGCTAGTGAGTCTGACTTCTATACCAGGAAAGATCTTTGAACAAACTATTAAACAACATGTATGTAAGTACCTGGATAAGAATGAAGCGAGTAAACAGAGTCAGCATGGGTTTGTAACTAATAAGTCATGTCAGCCTAACTTAATTTCCTTTTATGACAGAATCACTGACTGGGTGGATCAGGGAAATGCTGTAGATATAATCTGAAGTGTGGCCTGCCGCATCCTTCACTTTTGTTGGGGGTGAAGGACACAAGGAAAGGTGTTGTTCCTGACCAGGAGCCTGCACTGACAACTCAGTGCTTGCAGTTTTTTAAACTTTAGAAGAGGAGGCGATAGAGCTGGAGGTTGTTTCAGCAATGTAAGCCAAAACCTATTCCTGATGCTCATTTCTGATGAGTTGGTGAAGGGACTCTATCTCTTCATTAGCAGTATTTATCCACTTCTGCTTCTCATGGACAGGCAGTTTTTGCATCTCTTGTCATAACAGTGGCTCTGGTTCAGGAAGTGTTCTGATCATATAAGAAAGGCGTCTAGCTTGGATACCTTTTTTTGGACTTTATGATTTCCTGACTGGAGGGTGACTTGGTTCTTCTGTGTCTTCCTTGGTGGCTCCAGAGCTTATCCACACTTCAGTGTTTTCCCTTTCGGTGTCTGGGTTTGGTGATTGAGATTCTTGTTCTTGCATCTAAGGTTGAATAACTGGTATAATTTCATGGAATTTGAGCAATACAGAGTTTTCATCAATCACTACATCTCTGCTGATTGCTACTGTGTTGGTCCCTGGGTGCAGGATTCTGCATCCCTTTTGAGTTTCACTTTAACCCACCAGGACTCCTTGCATAAAATGTGATTCCCACTTGGAACGTTTTTCTTTGGGAATATACATAAACATATCCTGAGTTTCTTCAGGTTAGGCTTCTCGCAGTTCCATAGCTAATATGGAGTTTTAATTCTGGCTTTACCTGACATCTTTTTTGAAGATAGCAAGCTGTCATGATGGCTTCTCCCCAATACGTTGTAAGTAGATTCTCATCAAACAACATGATTCTTCCACTTTCACAGAGAGTATGGTTCTTTCTCTCTGCAATGCCATTTTGTTCTGGGTTGTATGGAATAGTAGTCTGGAGCACGATTCCACTCTTTTTCAAAATGGTTTGTACGTTACCACTTGTATATTCGGTTCCATTATCTGGGCTTTTCACATTCTTCCAAATTTGTTAAACAATACAGCAAGATACTCTTCAAGTTTCTGTGGAACTTCGTCCTTACTGAGAAGCAGTTAGGCGACTGTATATCTGGAGTAGACATCAATAAATGTGAGAAAATATCTCTTCTTGCTAGGAGTTTGAACACTCATTGGACCACAGACATTTGTATGTATCAGATCCAGAGGCTGTGCAGATCTAATGGTGCTTATTTTTGGAAAGGATTTTCTGTACATTTTCCCTTTAAGACAGCTAGTACACTTCATCACTTGACTACACTGGTTGATTTAAATACCATTTGCAAGTTGAGCTAGCTTCCTTACTGCTTCTGGGTCTCTGTGCCAAAGATGTCTGTGCCATACATGGATACAGTTCTTATATAGATCTTTATATATCCTAGAAATTTGAGCCTAGGAAAAATGGCGCTCCCCATAATGTAAATATATCAGAGAAGAGCTGGAAGCATTTTGCCAATGATCAAGATAACACTTTATTGAAAATAATATTTTAAAAAAACCCATTAAAACATGAAATGTGCATCCAATAATTTCCCTAGATCAGTATATGCAAGGATAACGATCTCATATTACTTACATGGCTGTGTGACTGATTGCAATTAGTTAGAAAGACATTATGTCATAGTGCAATGTTATTAATAGGTACATCAAAAGCAATTACTGCAAGAATGCCCTCATAAACATAACAATATTACGCCTCCCAAACGCTACAAGTGCCAAGGGGCAGTACTATAATAAGTAATGAAGACACTAAACAGCAATGGAAACTGTCTAAAAGTTCCTTCCAGATTGTTAACAGTGCTTGTGACAGCCAAACTATAATGTCCAATAGTGTGCACTATAAGGAAAAACAGCCAAGAAAAAACATATACGACCTTGGGGAAATGACGGCAGTGTCCCGTGTCCCGACGCGCGTTTCGCGTTAGCTTCGTCCTGGGAAATGTAGTCACATCATTATCATTATGTGACTACATTTCCCAGGACGAAGCTAACGCGAAACGCGCGTCGGGACACGGGACACTGCCGTCATTTCCCCAAGGTCGTATATGTTTTTTCTTGGCTGTTTTTCCTTATAGTGCACACTATTGGACATTATAGTTTGGCTGTCACAAGCACTGTTAACAATCTGGAAGGAACTTTTAGACAGTTTCCATTGCTGTTTAGTGTCTTCATTACTTATTATAGTACTGCCCCTTGGCACTTGTAGCGTTTGGGAGGCGTAATATTGTTATGTTTTATGAGGGCATTCTTGCAGTAATTGCTTTTGATGTACCTATTAATAACATTGCACTATGACATAATGTCTTTCTAACTAATTGCAATCAGTCACACAGCCATGTAAGTAATATGAGATCGTTATCCTTGCATATACTGATCTAGGGAAATTATTGGATGCACATTTCATGTTTTAATGGGTTTTTTTAAATATTATTTTCAATAAAGTGTTATCTTGATCATTGGCAAAATGCTTCCAGCTCTTCTCTGATATACTTATATAGATCTTGTCTAATCACTGTACACTCTTTCTTTGCATTTTAGCTGGTAAAGTTCATCTTGTATTTTTCCTTCTGCAAGAGTGTAACCCTTATTTGAAATGATGCAGCTATTAATTATGTTAATTATTTAATGCACTTGCTTTTTTTACTGATTTTTTTAATTAGGGTATATGCACACATTGTTTTTTTTCCTTTGGTTTCATTTGCAACATCTGCCATGCCAGCATCAGGAGAGGGCAGCACAACTACCAGCCTGATCACCTTCAGCTTAATCGAGCAAGCAAAGCACCAGACAACTTTGGCTGAATGCCAGGGTCCAGAAACAGAGTCAGCTGGTGACACAACTGCCTCTTCCCCTGTTTATAGGTATGCCAGTCTCCTGTCTATGACAAAAATGCCTCCAACCCTGCACCTGTCATTGCACACTTGCAACCACGTCCTTGTCCTAGCACAGTGTTCTTTTGTCCCTACCTCAGTCCCTGGAACACAAGAATAAGTATGCAGCCACCCACTCACAGGCTACAATGCTAAATGGTCACATTTCCAGACTGCTTAGCCTGGAAATGTTGCCATTTAGGTTGGTGGAGACGGAACCTTTCCACAATCTCATGGAGGTGGCCGTGCCTTGGTACTCGGTCTCCAGCCACCACTATTTCTCCTGGTATGCCGTGACCACCTTACAGAAGCACATGTCCCATAACATCAGCCATGCCCTTACCAACACTGTGAGTGGGCAGGTCCACTTAACCACAGACACCTGGAAAAGTGCTTGTGGCCAGGGACGCTACATTTCCCAGACAGCACACTGGGTGAACATTGTGGAATCTGGGACCTAGTCGGACCCTGGAACGGAACATGTGCTATCGGCACAGAATGGTTGCCCCTCCTTAAAAAGCAGTTCCTCCACCACCTCCTCATCCTCATCCTGCATCTCACAAATTTCAACATCAGTCACAAACTGGAAGCACTGCAACGCTGCCTTGGCCAAGAAGCAACAAGCTCTGCTGAACTTAATTTTCTTAGATGACAAACCACAAATTGCTGTGGAGTTGTTGAAAGGTCTAACAGACGAGACTGATCATTGGCTATTTCCCCTGAACCTACAACCAGGCATGGTCATTTGTGATGATGGCCGTAACCTGGTGTCATCTCTGAAGCTTGGTAATCTCGCACACATACCATGCCTGGCCCACGTGCTCAATTTAGTGGTTCAGGGGTTTCTCAAAACCTAACCAGATCTGCCTGAGTTACTTGTGAAATTACGCTGCATGTGTGCCCATTTCCACAAGTTGGCTACAGCTGCCACCTTCCTGGTCCTGTTACAGCAGCAGTTTGCAACTTCCAGCTCAGCGACTGGTGATGTCACTACACACATAATGCACATCGGTATTCAAGTCAGTCTCCGCACATGAGAGCTGCTGAGTGGGCATGGATGTCTGACATTTGTGTAGTTCTCCAAAACTTTGGAGTCTCGACCAAGATGGTGAGCGGCAATGATGCCATAATCAGCTTCACCATCCATTTATGTATTTTGGCAGCTTTTGAGCCCATTTGAAGGTGTTGTGTATGCATTTGATTTTGCCTCTTATTGACTTTAATGGCGTTCGGCTTTGTTCAACCAAATAAAATTGTAATATGAACTGAACATTGAACATTGAATTATTCCCTTATCTCTACTGTTAATGTTAAACTGAGCAAAAATATAAAAGCAACACTTTTGTTTTTGGTCCCATTTTTCATGACCTGAACTTAAAGATTTAAAACTTTTCTACTTATATCAACAATAGGCCTTTTTCTTGCAGCTATTGTTCACAAATTTGTCTAAATCTGTGTTAGTGAGCGCTTCTCTTTTGATGAAATAATCCAACCACCTCACAGGTGTGGCATTTCCAGATGCTGATTAAACAGCATGATTATTGCATAGGTGTGCCTTAGGCTGGCCACAATAAAGGTCCACTCTAAAATGTGCAGTTTTATCATCACACAGCACAATGCCACAGAGGTCGCAATTTTTGAGGGATGGTGCAATTGGCATGCTGATTGAAGGGATGTCACCAGAGTTGTTGCCCATGAATTGAGTATTTATTTCACTACATAAGCCATCTGCAAAGGCAGTTCAGAAAATTTGTCAGTATATCCAACTGGCCTCACAGCCACAGATCTCGTGTAACCACACCAGTCCAGGACCTCAACATCCAGCATCTTCACCTCCAAGATTGTCTGAGACAAGCCACCCATAAAGCTGCGGTAAGAATCGGTTGTGGTAAGAATTGTTGTGGCATTCATCTACGACCATCACGTCATATTGCAGCATTATAATGCACAGCCTCTTGTTGCAAAATTCTTTACACAATTCCTGGAAGCTGAAAACATCACAGTACTTGCATGACTAGCATGCTCACTGGAAATGTCACCTATTGCTCATGTTTGAGATGGTCTGGTTTGGCGCTACACCATTTTCATGTTCCTGTTAATATCCAGCAACTTCACACAGCCATTGAAGAGGAGTGGACCAACATTCCACAAGCCACAACCTGATCAACTACATGCGAAGATGTGTTGCACTGTGTGAGGCAAATGCTGGTCACATCAGATACTGACAAGTTTTCTGACCTCACCGGGCCCAACCAGTATTGCAAAAATGCACATTTTACAGTGACCTTTTATTGTGGACAGCCTAAGTCACCTCTGTGCAATAATCATGCTGTCTAATCAACATCTTGATATGCCACATCTAGGAGGCGGATGGATTATCTCGCCAAAAGAGAAGTGCTCACTAACATATATTTAGACAAATTTGTGAACTATATTTGAGAGAAAAAGGCCTTTTTGTGTACATAGAAAAAGTTTTAGATCATTGAGTTCAGCTCATGAAAAATGGGAGAAAAAACAAAAATGTTGCGTTCATATTTTTGTTCAGTGTACTTAGTTTAAAAAATTATCCATTGTTCCTCCACTGTGATATCCAAGAATTGATTTTTGTACCATCCATTAATAGCCAGCAAATTAACTGATCAATGTCTCTCCTTTCTTCCACATAAAGCACATGCAGAAAGCATTATACACATCAATAACACTATTACAGGTCATATAAAAACAACTGAACTGATTAATGTAATATGACTACACATAATGTACAATAGCTTTAGGCTGGAATCACACACAGCGACTAAAAAAGCTGACCGTTTTAGTCGGTCGATAATCGGATTAAAATTTCATGAACATTGATGCGACTGGCATCCGATTTTTTGTAGTTGATGCGATTTAGTAGCATGTACGCTTACGTTTCACATCCGATTACCCACCGACTACCGATTTTTAGTGGCATCATAGCAAAATGGACATTTAACGTTTTTGAGGCCTGCAAATCATTTGAATAATGAGCCAGACCCATATTTAAGCGGGGTTTGACTGTTCTTACCCTCCCACCCTTGCCGTTGAGTGTTTTGCTTCTTAGTGGTTCCTGTTGTGTTGCAGCAAACTTAAAATTATGAGTCACAGACTTACTTTTAATACAACTGAGCGTGTGCTGTACTATTGGCTGATATCCAGAACTTTTGGGGAGCCATATCCTGTAGTTGTTTCTCACAGAATCCGCAGAAGAATGTGGGTGCATCCCTTGTGAAGCGAAGGATCAGCAAAGGACATTTTGAGCGCCTGTATTCAACACTGCGTAGGAATCCTGACAAGTTTTTTGACTATTGTCGCATGAGTGTTGCCACCTTTGATATTTTGCTGGACATATTGCGCCCAGGAATCACCTTTCACAACACCAGGATGCGTCCTTCAATTTCTGCTGAGGAAAGGCTTCTTCTAACATTAAGGTATGTGTGTCAACGATATGTTGATGATGTTTTGCATAATTTACCATCTTTTACATTCTTCTTACTTTCTTCATCTTAACATACTCAACATCATGGCATTATGAAATTGTCTTATTTTACCTATATGCTTGTGTGTAGCAGTCATAATGGTTTGTAAGTCATAAAATTAATAGAATGGGTGAGTATACAAATGTCCATGTTTCAATTGTGTTAATGGATTTTTCATATATTTATTTTCTTATGTGTACATGTTTGTTGTTGTTTGTGTATTGTAGGTTCCTTTCCACTGGGCTCTCATACGCTGCTCTGCATTCAGAGTTTTTAATAGGAAAATCCACCATTTCCGGAATAGTCAGCTCTACTTGTGGACAAATTTGGTCAAGACTAAATAAAGAAGTGATGCCACAGCCCAAAATGGAAGATTGGTTGAGGATTGCACATGGCTTTCAAGAAAACAGTCATTTTCCACACTGTATTGGAGCCCTGGACGGGAAGCACATACGTGTGCGTAAGCCGCCGAACTCAGGGACCCAATTCTACAATTATAAGCAATATTTTTCTATAGTTTTGTTGGGCTTGGTCGACAGTAACTACCGCTTCATAATTGTAGACATTGGGGCCTATGGAAGGACTGGAGACTCCAGAGTCTTCAATTCTTCCATTATGGGTCGGCGGCTACGCAATAACCAATTGGACTTACCACCACCATGTCAACTTCCACACTCCAATATGGATGCAGTGCCATATGTTGTAGTAGCGGATGAGTCCTTCCAATTAAGTTGTAATGTTATGAGGCCATATCCTCGGCGCAATCTGAACCATCAGAGAAGCATCTTTAATTATCGCCTTTCTTGTGCACGACGCCTGGTGGAGTGCACATTTGGTATTCTTTCAGCCAAATGGCGAGTCCTACAATCAGCCATTCAGCTAAGTGCATCAAATGTAAATCTTGTAGTGCAAGCATGTGTGGTACTACATAATTTTACAAGAATACATGAATGCTCATCATCTGATATGGCTGACCTTCAGTCTTCTAATATGATGAGGCCTATGAGACCAGTCATCCATCCTCGTCATTCCCCTTCTGGTCTGAAAGTGCGTGAAATATTGACAAATTATTTTGTTTCCCCTCGTGGTTCTATTCCTTGGCAAGATGAGGCCATAGGTATGTAGTGTGTTTTATGTGATATCATAACATAAAGTAACTTTTGATGAATCAATTCATGGTACACTCTATTTTTTTGTGTACTACTTTACCATACTTAATACACTACATAACATAGAAGAAGAAACACAGACAACCAATGTAACTTCACTAATTTTAATCATTAGTGTTTTGTGTTGAAGCCTTTTAAAGGCTGATATTTTTTTGGTTAACCAGGACCAACATGTCAAAAACTAAGCAAAATATATGTATAACATAATTATTATTCATAAAATAAAAAAATATATCACTTATGAAAAATGTAAAAAAATTTACAGCTACAATTGCTGGTAGCTTGGTGGTGGTGTTGGTGAGGATGGAGGGGCAGGTTGTGGATTCTGCCTCACACAATCTGCAACCTGTGTTTGAGAAAGACCAGGTGCAGATCCTACAGTAGCAGCTGGGTTACTTGCTGCATCATGAAGGACTTGTGGGTAGGGGTACATAGGGAATTGATGCTCATAGTCATATAGATATGACTGAGCAGTAGCAGAGTGACCCCCAATATGCCCATGTCTACCATATCCATGTTGTGGCCAGCCAACAACATTGGGTATGTTAGAGTGGGCATATTGTGCATGGCCACTCTGTCCCATGGTTTGAAGCTGGGAAGCTCCATACAAAGAATGAGCTGCAGTAGGAGGAGGAGGAGGAGGAGGAGTTGGGTTTTGTTGCAAAGAAGGAGGAGGTGGAGGAGGAGGAGGATGATGAGGAGGAGGAAGAGGAGGAGGATCAGAGGCAGAAGCAGATTGTGCTGGATTTTGTGCTACCAACCTCCCTAAATTTTCTGGACCAACCACCCATCTATGAAGATAATCTAGTAGGTTGGTGGGATCATTAGGGCCTGATCCAGCTTCCAACACAATCTGCAGTCCACTTCTGATCCTCAGTCTGTGCTGTATTTGAGTAGCCCGGAGATAAGGGGCCAGACTGCGGCAAAATGCCTCCTCACCATCATCTTTACCTACACTGGACAAATAGTCCAGAACTCCTCGGTCCACCTGCCTCCTTGAGACAGAACCCACTCCTTCTCGTCGCCGCCTACCTCGCCTTGTGAGTTGGGAAGGAGGAGGAGATAGATCTTGAGCCCTATTAGGGCTGCTGCTCTGAGTTAGATCCTCAGTTTCCACATGCAGTGTCTGGGAATCCTCAGCTCCTGCAGGTCTTGTTGTTGCTGGTTGGGTGGACCCACATGCTGCTGAGGAAGGGCCTGCCTCCTGTTCTCCATCACCAACTGGGTCGATAACCACTTCTGAGTCAGACCCCGTCTCCCTCTCAGTTAGGTTTGACTCAGTTCTAGGAATGAAAAACAAAATAAAAAAATTATAATTTAAAAAATAACAATTTATAAACATTTAAGTCGTTCAACACACATGAACTTACGGTCGCAGATCCAACACTGGCTCAAGGAAGTTTAATCTATCAAAATAGAGGTACTTCCTCTTCTTAGATGCTGAAGCCCCACTCCGATCTCTAATCTGCCTCTCCCTCCGGTAGCAGTCCCGACAACTACGCCATCGCCTTGTCACATCATTCACTACAAATTTAAGAAGAGCATAACGGTTTTTTATTACTGATATCAATTTAATAAGGCACAAACTACAATATGCAACACTGAACATTTAAATACTGGTCATGTGTGATGTGATTTACAATATTAAAAGACATCAACATACAACCAGAAGTATAGATGTTCTAAGCAGTAACATACATTTAAAAAAATGCTTGGCCCTTTAACAAACGCCTCAATCAGTTACAATTTTATCACAAAAACACTAAATCTGAGGTGAAGAAAAATACTAAATGTGGTAGTCAATAGATGCCGAAGCATCGATGATATTTAAGTATACATGTATATTTTTGGAATACACACACAGCAATGTGTACTTCAAAATAGTAATAGGTCCATAATACAGCGTTTTAAATAGCATTTAAACACATAAGGCTAGATTATTATTTGCAAAAAATAATGTTTAAAAATTTAGAAAACCGTTACATGTGGTACTTACTAAGTCGCTCTTGGTCCTCCCTGGATCTCTCATTATAGTCCGGAAAAATGTGCACACATATAGTTTTCCATGCCGCCTCTTTGCGTGTCCGATTGCTGTAGTTGGAATCGCGCTGGTCCCACAATTCTGGCCTCTCCTGCACCAATACAATGAGGAGTTCCACATTGATGTGGCTAGATGCCATGTTTCTGGACTCCGTGTAGGCGTTCTTCCTGTTGTTTTTTAAGATGTGCTTAGCTAATTAGCATGTAAAGGCTTCCTGAGAAATTCAAAGGCAGTTTCCTGTCACCTGGAAAAGTTGTGCGATTTAATCGCAACTCACACGTGCGGTCCGTTTGTAATCCCACTTTTAATCGCTCCCATAGACTTGCATTGGCGACAGTCGACCCACAATCGGTGACAATCGCAGCATGCTGCGATTGCACTCGGACGTTTAAAACGGACCACAAAAAATCTGATACTGGGAGCTGCTCCATAGATTAACATAGGTCCGACTGCAATGCGATATTTCATCGCATTGCAGTCGACCGATTTTGTCGCCAGTGTGACTCCAGCCTTAGAAGCATGATCCTTATTTATTGCCTTTCACTCTCTACAGCATTAAATGTTTTATTCTTCATGTATGCTACTTCATTTAATTGTTAAAAGAAGACTTGGAGTAATCTGTCACTGTCTTGATGTTCACCATGTAACTTCCCCATTGCTGCATTACTCTATATCCAAGACTCATTAACCCTTGGTGATTTATGACCTAATTTTCAGTCAATGTCATGGCATGGCCCTGGAGCTCAGTTTCTATTGATGATTACATGTATTTTGCTAAGGTTTTATGATATTGATTTCTCCTAAGATGTAATAGCTCAAGTTGTTATCTTTTATTATTTTTTTAAGAAATATGTTTTACTTTTTTCCTTATATGTAGTGTTGAGCATTCCGATACCGCAAGTATCGGGTATCGGCCGATATTCGCGTTATCGGAATTCCGATACTTAATTCCGATACTTTTTCAATATCGTATACCGGAATCGGAAGTTCCCATAATTCTTTGAGAGGCAATGTGATTTTAGTCAGCCAATGAGGAATCCTACGAAGTGTGGGCACATCCTGTAATGATGCGGTCATCTTAACTAATGGCATGGCTGTGATTGGCTGCTGAAATGATGTCAGAATGCACTATAAAAGGCGCCGCAGCCATTTTAGCGTCACTGTGCTGTGAACTCAGTTAGGGACAGAACGCTGCTGTGCTGACTCTGAGGGACAGTTAGATATTGCGATTTTGTGTACTACTGTGCTTGAGGCAGGCTAGTTTACCAACCGCTGTGTAAAGCTTCATTTTGCCAGTGTTGTTTTAACAGCTCTGTGCAAGGTGTGTGTGTGACAGTGCAGGTGACGCTGCATTTTTGCTCTGCATCCACCGCTGTTTGTAGGCATCTGCACGTGTCACTTTTTTTTTTTTTTTTTTATTTTATTTAGGGGAATTGGTGCAGCTCCATTATATTAGAAAAAAATCAAATCTATTAGTGTGACGTGCTTCCATCCGTATACAATACATTGGTTGCAAACACTATAGAAGTACAGAAAGGAGCTTTTCACAGATAGTGAATAGTTGTGTTTCAGTGTTCACTGCAGTCTGTGAGGTTTTGATTTTTTGAGTGCAGATCACGCTCCAGTTAGTTCTTCAACCACTGCTGGTTGTAGTCTGCTGAGCGTGTCTCAGTGGCTCATCCTTTTCATTTATCTCCAATTGGTTCTGCTACATTCCATTTAAAATAAATCTAATCTATTAGTGTGACGCGCTTCCATCCGTATACAATACATTGGTTGCAAACACTATAGAAGTACACAAAGGAGTAGCCTTTCACAGATTGTGGACAGTTGTGTTTCAGTGTTCACTTCAGTCTGTGTTTTTTACTTTTTTGAGTGCACATCACGCTCCAGTTACTTGTTCAAGCACTGCTGCTTGTACTCTGCTGAGCGTGTCTCAGTGGCTCATCCTTTTCATTTATCTCCAATTGGTTCTGCTACATTCCATTTAAAATAAATCTAATCTATTAGTGTGACGCGCTTCCATCCGTATACAATACATTGGTTGCAAACACTATAGAAGTACACAAAGGAGTAGCCTTTCACAGATTGTGGACAGTTGTGTTTCAGTGTTCACTTCAGTCTGTGTTTTTTACTTTTTTGAGTGCACATCACGCTCCAGTTACTTGTTCAAGCACTGCTGCTTGTACTCTGCTGAGCGTGTCTCAGTGGCTCATCCTTTTCATTTATCTCCAATTGGTTCTGCTACATTCCATTTAAAATAAATCTAATCTATTAGTGTGACGCGCTTCCATCCGTATACAATACATTGGTTGCAAACACTATAGAAGTACACAAAGGAGTAGCCTTTCACAGATTGTGGACAGTTGTGTTTCAGTGTTCACTTCAGTCTGTGTTTTTTACTTTTTTGAGTGCACATCACGCTCCAGTTACTTGTTCAAGCACTGCTGCTTGTACTCTGCTGAGCGTGTCTCAGTGGCTCATCCTTTTCATTTATCTCCAATTGGTTCTGCTACATTCCATTTAAAATAAATCTAATCTATTAGTGTGACGCGCTTCCATCCGTATACAATACATTGGTTGCAAACAATATAGAAGTACACAAACGGGCCTTTCACAGCTACTGAACATGGGTTTTTAATTTTTAACTAAAATATGTATTTTTTCAAATGACACAAATATAAGTAATGTTGAAGAGGAATAGTCCTACATCCATTGTTTGCACAATATTACAGGTGTACATCATGTCCCTTAATCAACAATGTATTATTATATTTACTTGTATGCTTTTATTTAAAAGCCAAGAACACAGAAGGATAACCTTCGCACTGCAGCTGTTGTCAAAGTTCAACCCACATTATGCACTTCCAACATTGCAGCATTTGAGGCATGATGTGAGTTGGATTGGTCAAAGTTATGGAGTGAGAAGGTTCACCATCAGTACCCTATAGCATAAGTATGCTTTTGTGTTAGCATTTGTGTTAGACATGTGGATATCTGCCATAATATGTCACAATTATTTAGTTACAGATTTGTTACCAACACTAATCATTGAATGGTTTTAAATTTGACGTTTCATTGTTTACAGCTTAGAAATAAGGGTGTAGCCTGATATCTATGTGTAGCACTAGCCACTTTAACATGTCATGTTTTTTTAAACATGTGTAGCTAGGTAGCAGTAATTTTTGCCGGACACACAGCAGGGGAACAGCAGGCGTTACTGAACCCCACTATCACTATAGCTTGTGTATTGGTCTGTGGACACGACACTTCTGAGCAGCAACTGGCAGTGTTGTAGCCCAGGGAGTATAGCTCAGGTGGTAGAAAGATGAACATAACAGGAGACATGGAAAACGTTGCCAACCAGTTAGTTAATCTGAAACCGGACAGGCAAATTCAGGCGAGATCCATGCCTAGTTCATTTTCAGAAAAGTAAGCCGTTCTACATTATCGTAGGATAGTCGCATGCAACGGTCTGTTAGTACACCACCTGCAGCAGTAAAGACGCGCTCCGATAATACACTGGCAGCAGATCAAGCCAGCACCTCCAATGCATACTGGCTAAGCTCTGGCCATGTATCCAGCTTAGAGACACAAAACTTGAATGGGGAAGAGCCATCTGAGAGTACACTGAGAGGGCAAGACATGTAGTCTGTAACCATCTTACGGAAATGTTGCCTCCTGCTGACTGGAGCCGTCTCGGATGGTGTAGACATTGGTGGCGCTGCCACAAAACTTCGACACATTTGGAACATACTGTTCTTGCCCTGTGCAGAGGCGCTGCTTGTGCTCCCTCTTGTTGCAGAGCTGTCTCCACTGCCTCGACGCACAGAGCTGCTTTGTAAATCAGTAGCAG